>JARGYO010000094.1:10126003-11326003 GCA_029206835.1 Rana muscosa | reverse complement strand
CCATGTATCCGCGTTTCTAGCTATGCAAGTTGAAGCCAATGTGGGGCTCATTGCTGCCGCATTGGCTTCCCAAGCCCTACGCAAGGTGGTCTCGGCACGCCGATCCATTTGATCCTTGAGGTTACCCGCATCCTCAAACGAGAAGTTGGATTGTTTGGACATCTGAGCCAGGGAGTCGTCCAATCTAGGTGTCTTAAAGAACTTATCTTCATCCTCCTCCTTAAAGGGGCACCTACGCTTCCAAGTTTTATACTTTAGAAGCTTCCTCTCAGGTTCCTTCCACTATCCTTGAGTGCCTGGTGCACTGGAATGGCTCTGGATTGGGGCCTCACTAAGCCCCGGTACATTATATCCTGTGCGGATACCTGTTCCGCCGGCTTCTGCATCTCCTCAGAAGCGTAGATCGCGCTGAGGAGGCCCTCCATGTCGTCGGCTGAAAAAATGTGTTTTCCCGACCTGGAGTCCTCTTCCTCCTCCTCTGCCTGACTATCCATCAGGCCCTCATCGGAAAGTCCCTGATCAGGGATCTCTGAGTCCTCTTCCGACTCCTGGGATAAGAGGGATCTCAGGGATTCTGCTCGCCCTCTAACCATTCTGGTTGAAGAGGAACCCTCCTGTAAGGAGGAGCCCTCCCTACTAGTCTGGGACTCTGGTTCCTTAATCTTAAGGGAGGCCTGAAATTCCTTAAGTGTGGCAAGCATCTGAGTTTGGACGGAGAGGCAGTCTCTCATAACCTGAGATGTCTCCTTTCCAGCCAGCTTCTGAATGCATCTAAAGCAGAAGGGCTTGGAAAAGTCTGAGGGCAATTTTCCATTGCAATTACTGCATCTCTTAAAGTGGGAAGGGGACTTTGAGGAACGGCTGGCAACCCCCTGGGCAGTGACGTCCTCTCCTGCAACATAAAATACACAGGTATGCTAAGCAAGAGGCAATAGACACTGTGTGATACAGAGAAAAAGAGTCGGGGTACCCTCCCCCATCATAATCCCTGCTGGCTGGGTTGACTCACCCCCTGCTGTCTCCTCTATAGCCGTGGCCATGGTAGGCCTCTCCTCGTGCTCCATGCCGTCAGGTGCGCTGGGGTAGCGTACTGTGGTGCCACTTCGAGGAGTAGAATGATCGCCTCTCTTCCTTTCCTGGCACCGTTCTGCTTGATGTGGCCTGGAAAAAGATGCCGGCCACCGCCATCTTGCCAGAGCCGGAAGTGACGCGGCATGCGGTGACATCATCCCCGGCGCTAGAGGAAAAGGAAGCCAACCACCGGGAAGATGGCGCGGCACTCGCCTACACGCCGAGCGGCGCCATCCAGTGCAAAGAGCCCGCGCGAGCGGGGAGTTTTTAGGCCACCGGGGAGGATACCTCAGCAGAAGGACACGCCAGCCCCCCTCCAGAATGGACACCCAGACAGGTAGGGGGGGAGGAAGGAGGATTAATGGCCCCTGAAGTTCTAGGTACATCCCCGCACCTAGGGTCCTTCAGTGCTCAGGGGGGCTCTTCCAATGCTGCCCCCCCTGAGTGAAGAAAGGGATACCCCCCAGGAAGGACGAGAGTGTCCTGCTAGGCCCAGAGGCTTCCCAGGCATACGGCCCAGCTCCCAGGGGGGGACCTCCAGCCCCAGGCCTTAGGTCTATAGGAAAAAAACAAACGGTTTCGCTGTGGGGAAACACAATCAAAAACTGAGGAGCACAGGGAGGGGCGGGGGTTTTTAACCTCTTTGATTGTGTTTCCTGTCAGGTGGAGCCAGTCATCTCTCAGTGTGCCATCCTGGAAGACGACTTGAGAAAGTAAATTTTTTCTAAATTCTTATATATGATCTTACAATTTCACCCTCAAGATAACTAGTAAATGGGTCCTCTGATCTCCTACCAGATCATTTCTTTATTCATGTACCTTAGTCAGAGAGTGAGGAAACAACGAGAACTGTCTTTTATAGGAGTGACAGTGATGAGGGGATTATAGGACGAGTGTCCCCACCCCCTCTATCACTCGTTGCCATCTTCCCAACACAAGAAGTCCTGCACTTCCTTATTTAGTCCACAATTTAGTCACAAATAACAGCGGGGCTGAGCCCCACCAGAGGTCAGAGAGTGAGGATGGGGAGAACAACCAAGATGAAGACTGGACTGATCCTGAAGACCTCCATCATTGGGTTATTGACTCCTCCCTCATTATCACTTTCTGTTTAAGGTTCCAAAGTTTGAGGATGTTATCACATTATAATCACCATGTAAAAGTCTGTGCTCCAATCAAATCATCAGATATAAAATGTCCAGCTTGTAGAAAATGGGTGTACCAAAAGAGAATACATATTATGTGTATATATAGAAGTGGGTAGAGGAGAGAGAGCAGAAGTCAGGACTATGTCATGTACAACATATTGTAGAAGATACAACAGATAAGACTATATAGTATCAGAATGATGGAATGTACACCATAGAGTATATAGTGCAGGGGTCAGGAGTATGTAATGTACAATATAAATTATATAGTGTAAGGATCAGGACTCATAATATTGGTATTCAGTAATCAGTGAAAGTTTAAATGTTTACATGAGACAAGTTGCAGAGGTCCCACACCGCTGCCTCCCATCTCCTGAGACTGCACTCAGTGACTTGGGTCTAAAGCCTTGTACACACGGCCCGAGAATCTCGTCGTTAAAAACATGTCGTTTTTTACGACGAGATCCTTGGACAAGAAACTTGTCCCGGCCGAGTGTACACACGCTCATTTCAAAGAACCCGCGGTTCTTTGAATGGAGCGTACGCGGTGACGTCATCGAATACGACGAGCATGCGCTCGTCACATTCGATGCCGTCGCCGCCATCTTGGTTCACCCTACCTATGCCTAGGAAGCTACCACGCATGCGTCGAAGTCATTTCGAGCATGCGCGGGCTTCCCGGCGAACAGGTAAGTGTACACACACACACACAATTTTCTCGTTGAGAAACAGGCTGACGAGAATCTCGACGAGAAAATAGAGAGCAGGTTCTCTATTTTCTCGTCGAGATTCTTGTCACTTTTCTTGACGAGAAACCATACACACAAACGAATTTCTCGGCAAGAAATCTCTGCCAGCAAGTTTCTTGCTGGTTCTTGCCGAGAAACTCGGTCATGTGTACGAGGCTTGAGACTATACAGACATATCCCTACACCCGGCACAGCCAGCAAACAACAGAACAAGTAATCCTGGGAGAATTGTTCCGTCAGAGATCATGCTAGACCCGGGCATTGGTAAGAAGACCCAAATCACATATCTCAGGTGCCTAGGTCAAGTAAAGTCTATTTTGAAAATGAACATTTTGCTGCCAGCTGATCCCCAGAATCTCCATAAATCCAGTCTAGATCCATAAATTGTGTCTGCAGCACAGAGAAGGAAGATTATCCGAGAGAAATACAGGAATACAGGAGGGGGAACACAGCTCAGGAATGTGACCAGGGGATTACAGGCTGATATCACCCAGTCCCCGCCCTACTCTGGACCAATCAGTGAGCAGTATGGGTGGAGGAATTGTTGTAATATGTTGGCTGATTTATTGGGGACGTTGTGTTATTAGATATGTGTATGTATATATATATATATATATATATTTATTTATATGTGAGTACAATATTGACCAGGCCAGATTTGAGTAGATAATTCAGTTGTCCGAGTCAACTGGATTACGGATATGGAAGAGGCCAGAAAACAGCTTTGATGTGTTAATCTTATGCGAGGTGGGTGAGGTACTTAATTGTCGACCAAAGGGCCAAACAGTATCTAATACACATGTCAAGGGGACTTGTTTATGTCAATCTATTTTTACATATCTGGGCGGTATTCAGGCCACCTTCCGTCTCCGCAATCTAATTGCATATGTCAAAAGACAGCTTGTCGATGTTGTTATGCAGGAATACAAATGAGGGCTGGGGTCGTCTCCGGCTAGGTTGGGGGTCATTCTCTGTCATCCTGAATGACAGAGTGTAGATCAAAGACAGCCAATCAAATTGCTCAGTCATTTCAATAGATAAGATATATAAAGCTAATATTCAGGCTAGTCAGATATATTCCTGCATGATTATGAAGGCACAGGTATATTCTGTAGGAATATGAAGGCACAGGATATATTCTGTAGGAATATGAAGGCACAAGATATAATCTGTAGGAATATGAAGGCACAGGTCTAGAATATGATCTAGGAGACGTGGGACTTGGAAATATATGTATACTCTGATTGGATTCGTTGTCATCTGTGCAAGTATTGGAAGTCAATAAAGCGCAATCTCTGGAGAACGTGGGTGTATGCTGCGGGAAACATAACTTTTATATATCATACTAATAACTAAACATCAATTATCAACTGGAAACCACTATACTACTTCACTACAGGAATGTATTTAGTGTTAATGACCCACCTGTGCTGATCTCTGTAGGAGTGTCCTCCTCTATAAATGTCCTCATTATTACATCCTCCTCCATAGACTGCTGATCATCCCTCACATACCTCTCTTCTTCTTCTACTTTAACCTCAAATTCTATATCGATTGGATCTACACTCTAAATCAAGGAAATGAGAGAGAATATAATCTGTAAGATATAAGCTTTAATATTGTGACATCACATAAAAAATCTACACATTGTCTTTATATTATAGGCTCCGTCCCACCAACCTTGTAACAGTGAGGGATGGTGTGACCTTCCTGTGTGGAATCCCGGGAATACAGAGGACGGGGACATCTCTCTGGGGGGTTCCTGGTATTAGGTGGCTCCATCATATCCTTGTGTCCTTCTGATAACTCCTCCATCACTCCATACTCCTCATCCTCCTCTTTATACTCTTCTTTAACATCAATATTATCATCCCCGAGATTTCCACTCTGAATATATAATAAAACATTCATTGTAACAAACATGTTGTGTATAAATCAGAACTATCAATAATTGTCACTCATCTACCTGATGATGGTGAGGGATGGTGTGACCTTCCTGTGTGGAATCCCGGGAATACAGAGGACGGGGACATCTCTCTGGTGGGTTTCTGTAGCTGGATGTCTCCACCATGGTGTCCTGGTACAGATCTTTGTGTTCTTTTAGAAACTCTGACTCCTCCATCACCCCATCCTCATCATCCTCCTCCTCTTTTATCTCTTCTTTAACCTCAACTTTAGAATCTCTCAGGTTTCCACTCTGAATATAGAATACAAATCACATCAATGGTAACAATGCAGATAATGTACAGATCCTAATGATACTATCAGTGATTGTTCCTCATCTACCTGATGATGGTGAAGGATGGTGCGACCTTCCTGTGTGGAATCCCGGGAATACAGAGGACGGGGACATCTCGCTGGTGGGTTCCCATTACTGGATCCATCTGTAGGAAACACACACACTGACTGAATACATTGTTTCTATGTGTTTATCAGATGATGGGGGATCTAGGTGGAGCCTCCGTACTGCTCTCTCCTTTACAATAAAGTCTCCTCTTACCCGGTGATGTGAGGGGCAGCTGATTGTCCATCATGACGTCCTTGTAGAGATCCTTGTGTCCTTCTAAATCCTCCCACTCCTGCTTGGAAAAATAGACAGTGACATCCTGACACCTTATAGGAACCTGACACACACAATGATACAGTCACCATCCAGACACATCCCTTGTCTGTTACTGGATAATGTCCCAGAATTCCCAGCACCGCTCACCTCTCCTGTCAGCAGCTCCATCATCTTCTTGGTGACTTCTAGAATCTTCTCCACGTTGTGTCTCTCAGGTTTTAGGGAGTCACATGGAGGCACTGTGATGGTCATATGATCACCTGACTTCACAAGAGGAAATCTCTGTATTGAGGAGCCAATAGGAACACGTTATGTTAGAATCCTAGAATCCTCCTCAGCTCTCCGGTCATGTCTGTGTTTAATTAACCACTTAACGACCGCCCACTGTAAAAATACGTCGGCAGAATGGCACCGACAGGCAGAATCACGTATATCTACGTGACTGCCTTTGTATAGTTGGGGGGTCCGATCGGACCCCCCTTCTTTACAGTGAGCGGCCGTTATTCGTTTGGGAGCGATCAGGGATGAGGGGACAGCCGTTCGATTCCGGCCACCCCCTCCCGATCGCTCCCAGCGATTCGAATCCTTCCCCTGCCTGTGTAATGTTTACACAGGCAGGAGGAAGTGATGTCATCTCTCCTGCGGCGCTCACATATACCGAGCGCCGCACAGGAGAAGATGCAGGTTAGTGCACAAAACACTACACTGACACCAGGACACATAGGCACATAAATCGCCCCCCCAGATCACCCCCCAGTCACAGTGTCACTGATTGCAGTGACCATTTATTTACTGATCACTGCAATCAGTGACATTTGTGACTGTAAAAGTGTCACTACATTTAGTTTTAGGTCCAGTGTAGCCCCCTAACCCCCCCATATAAAGGTTTAACCCCCTGATCGCCCCCCAGATAACCCTTTCACCCCCTAGCACCGCCGTCGCTAAGCGATCATTTTTCTGATTGCTGTCTTAGCGTCGGTGATGCAGATCGGTAGCCAGTAATTTTTTTTAGGTTCGCCGCAGGTTTTTATAGCGTTGGGTACCCCCATATATTACCTAATAAAGGTTTAACCCCCTTGATCGCCCCCCAGGTAACCCTTTCACCCCCTATCACCACTGTCGCTAAGCGATAGTTTTTCTGATCGCTGTCTTAGTGTCGGTGATGCCGATCGGTAGCCAGTAATTTTTTTTAGGTTCACCGCAGGTTTTTATAGCGTCAGGTACCCCCATATATTATCTAATAAAGGTTTAACCCGCTTGATCGCCCCCCAGGTAACCCTTTCACCCCCTATCACCACTGTCGCTAAGCGATCGTTTTTCTGATCGCTGTCTTAGTGTTGGTGATGCCGATCGGTAGCCAGTAATTTTTTTTATGTTCGCCGCAGGTTTTTATAGCATCAGGTACCCCCATATATTATCTAGTAAAGGTTTAACCCCCTTGATCGCCCCCCAGCACCACTGTCGCTAAGCGATCGTTTTTATGATCGTTGTCTTAGTGTCGGTGATACCGATAGGTAGCCAGTAATTTTTTTTTAGGTTCGCCGTCAGGTTTTTATATAGCGTCAGGTACCCCCATATATAACCTAATAAAGGTTTTAACCCCCTAATTGCCCTTAGTTAACCCTTTCACCAGTAATCACCATATAAGCGTTACGGGTGACGCTGGTTAGTTAGTTTGCTTTTTATAGTGTCAGGGCACCCGCCGTATATAACCCAATAAAGGTTTAACCCCCTGATCGCCCGGCGGGTGATATCAGTTAGGTTTTAGCGTCAGAGAGGGTCTGTGTCACACCCCAGGCAGCGTCAGGTTAGTGCCAGTAGCGCCAACACCCACGCGTGAAGCATACACCCCCCTTAGTGGTATAGTATCTGAACAGATCAATATCTGATCTGATCAGATCTATACTAGCGTCCCCAGCAGTTTAGGGTTCCCAAAAACGCAGTGTCAGCGGGATCAGCCCAGATACCTGCTAGCACTTGCGTTTTGCCCCTCCGTCCAGCCCAGGCCACCCAAGTGCAGTATCGATCGATCACTGTCACTTGCAAAACACAACAAACATAACTGCAGCGTTCGCAGAGACAGGCCTGATCCCTGCGACTCCAGTGCTGTAGGAGGTGATTTCACCACCACAGTTAAAAAAAAAAAGCATATATGCCGAAGCATTGGGGCAGCAGGGGCGGAGGAGCGATTTTGCTCCTAATGCCGCGTACATACGGTCGAAATTCCGACGGAGGCTTGCCCGTGGAAAAGTCTGACCATGTGTACGCGGCATAACTTTTGCGGGAAGATGCCCCCATGCTTCGGCATATATAAATGGTGCATGTATGCCCATCATTAGAAGTGGGTGGATGAAGGGCGGTATTCTAATGGTGGGCATACCCACCGATCAATCTTTTTTTTTCGTTCAGCCAACTGGAACTGGCTGCTTGAAAAAAAAGATTACAATACATGTCCAACAAGGACCAGCAACGTACTGGTATGTTGCTGGACTTTGAATGTTTATACCAGAATGATGCCTGTGGGTTTAGGTATCATCTTGGTATCATTCTTTTCAGCCAGCGGCCGGCTTTCATGTAAAAGCAATCCTAGTGGCTAATTAGCCTCTGGACTGCTTTTACAAGCAGTGGGAGGGAATGTCCCCCCCCCCCGGATATAAAAAGCGCCATTGGGAAATTGGGAAAGCATTTTATCACACCGATCTTGGTGTGGTCAGATGCTTTGAGGGCAGAGGAAAGATCTAGGGTCCAATAGACCCCAGTTTTTTCAAAAAAAGAGTACCTGTCACTACCTATTGCTATCATAGGGGATATTAACATTCCCTGAGAAAACAATAAAAATGATAAAAAATAAATAAAATATGGAAGCAACAGTTTAAAAATAAAATAAAAAGCAAAATTAATAATAATAAAAAAAAAAAGCACCCCTGTCCCGCCCTGCTCTTGCCCAATGGCGAACGCAAGCGTCGGTCTGGCGTCATATGTAAACAGCAATTGCACCATGCATGTGAGGTATCACCGCAAAGGTCAGATCGAGGGCAGTAATTTTAGCAGTAGACCTCCTCTGTAAATCTAACGGCGTAACCTGTAAAGGCTTTTAAAAATGTATGTAGTTTGTCGCCAATGCGCGTTTGTACGAAATTTTAAAGCTTGTCATGTTTGGTATCTATGTACTCGGCCTAAGATCATCTTTTTTATTTCATCAAACATTTGGGCAATATACAGGTCCTTCTCAAAAAATTAGCATATTGTGATAAAGTTCATTATTTTCTGTAATGTACTGATAAACATTAGACTTTCATATATTTTAGATTCATTACACACAACTGAAGTAGTTCAAGCCTTTTCTTGTTTTAATATTGATGATTTTGGCATACAGCTCATGACAACCCAAAATTCCTATCTCAAAAAATTAGCATATCATGAAAAGGTTCTCTAAACGAGCTATTAACCTAATCATCTGAATCAACTAATTAACTCTAAACACCTGCAAAAGATTCCTGAGGCTTTTAAAAACTCCCAGCCTGGTTCATTACTCAAAACCGCAATCATGGGTAAGACTGCCGACCTGACTGCTGTCCAGAAGGCCATCATTGACACCCTCAAGCATGAGGGTAAGACACAGAAAGAAATTTCTGAACGAATAGGCTGTTCCCAGAGTGCTGTATCAAGGCACCTCAGTGGGAAGTCTGTGGGTAGGAAAAAGTGTGGCAGAAAACGCTGCACAACGAGAAGAGGTGACCGGACCCTGAAGAAGATTGTGGAGAAGGACCGATTCCAGACCTTGGAGGACCTGCGGAAGCAGTGGACTGAGTCTGGAGTAGAAACATCCAGAGCCACCGTGAACAGGCGTGTGCAGGAAATGGGCTACAGGTGCCGCATTCCCCAGGTCAAGCCACTTTTGAACCAGAAACAGCGGCAGAAGCGCCTGACCTGGGCTACAGAGAAGAAGCACTGGACTGTAGCTCAGTGGTCCAAAGTACTTTTTTCGGATGAAAGCAAATTTTGCATGTCATTCGGAAATCAAGGTGCCAGAGTCTGGAGGAAGACTGGGGAGAGGGAAATGCCAAAATGCCTGAAGTCCAGTGTCAAGTACCCACAGTCAGTGATGGTCTGGGGTGCCATGTCAGCTGCTGGTGTTGGTCCACTGTGTTTTATCAAGGGCAGGGTCAATGCAGCTAGCTATCAGGAGATTTTGGAGCACTTCATGCTTCCATCTGCTGAAAAGCTTTATGGAGATGAAGATTTCATTTTTCAGCACGACCTGGCACCTGCTCACAGTGCCAAAACCACTGGTAAATGGTTTACTGACCATGGTATTACTGTGCTCAATTGGCCTGCCAACTCTCCTGACCTGAACCCCATAGAGAATCTGTGGGATATTGGGAAGAGAAAGTTGAGAGATGCAAGACCCAACACTCTGGATGAGCTTAAGGCTGCTATCGAAGCATCCTGGGCCTCCATAACACCTCAGCAGTGCCACAGGCTGGTTGCCTCCATGCCACGCCGCATTGAAGCGGTCATTTCTGCAAAAGGATTCCCGACCAAGTATTGAGTGCATAACTGAACATAATTATTTGAAGGTTGACTTTTTTTGTATTAAAAACACTTTTCCTTTATTGGTCGGATGAAATATGCAAATTTTTTGAGATAGGATTTTTGGGTTTTCATGAGCTGTATGCCAAAATCATCAATATTAAAACAAGAAAAGGCTTGAACTACTTCAGTTGTGTGTAATGAATCTAAAATATATGAAAGTCTAATGTTTATCAGTACATTACAGAAAATAATGAACTTTATCACAATATGCTAATTTTTTGAGAAGGACCTGTAGTGTGTTTTAGTGCATTAAAATTAAAAAAAGTGTATTTTTTCCCCAAAAAATGCGTTTGAAAAATCGCTGCGCAAATACTGTGTAGAAAAAAAAAATGCAACACCCACCATTTTAATCTGTAGGGCCTTTGCTTTAAAAATATATATAATGTTTGGGGGTTCAACATAATTTTCTTGCAAAAAAAATATGTTTTCATGTAAACGAAAATTGTCAAAAAGGGCTTTGTCTTCAAGTGGTTAGAAGAGTGGATGTAAGCTTCCTAATGTTGTGTATAAAATGCCAGAACAGTTCAAAACCCCCCCAAATGACCCCATTTTGGAAAGTAGACACCCCAAGCTATATACTGAGAGGCATGTCGAGTCCATGGAATATTTTATATGTTGACACAAGTTGTGGAAAAAAGACAATTTATTTTTTTATTTTTTGCACAAAGTTGTCACTAAATGATATATTGCTCAAACATGCCATGGGCATATGTGGAATTGCACCCCAAAATACATTCTGTTGCTTCTCCTGAGTACGGGGATACCACATGTGTGAGACTTTTTGGGAGCCTAGCCGCGTACGGGACCCCAAAACCAAGCACCGCCTTCAGGCTAAGGGTGTAAATTTTTGATTTCACTTCTCACTGCCTATCACAGTTTCGGAGGCCATGGAATGCCCAGATGGCACAAAACCCCCCCAAATGACCCAATTTTGGAAAGTAGACACCCCAAGCTATTTGCTGAGAGGTATTGTGAGTATTTTGCAGATCTCGCTTTTTGTCACAAAGTTTTGAAAATTGAAAAAAAAAAAAAAATGTCTTTCTTCATTTTCAAAAACAAATGAGAGCTGTAAAATACTCACCATGCCTCTCAGCAAACAGCTTGGGGTGTCTACTTTCCAAAATGGGGTCATTTGGGGGGGGTTTGTGCTATTTTGGCATTTTATGGCCTTCGAAACTGTGATAGGTAGTGAGGAGTGAAATCAAAAATTTGCGCCCTTAGAAATCCTGAAGGCGGTGCTTGGTTTTCGGGGGCCCGTACGCGGCTAGGCTCCCAAAAAGTCCCACACATGTGGTATCCCCGTACTCAGGAGAAGCAGCTAAATGTATTTTGGGGTGCAATTCCACATATAACCATGGCATGTGTGAGCAATATATCATTTAGTGACAACTTTTTGTATTTTTTTTATTTTTTTGTCATTATTCAATCACTTGGGACAAAAAAAAAAAAAAAATATTCAATGGGCTCAACATGCCTCTCAGCAATTTCCTTGGGGTGTCTACTTTCCAAAATGGGGTAATTTGGGGGGGTTTTGTACTGCCCTGCCATTTTAGCACCTCAAGAAATGAGATAGGCAGTCATAAATTAAAAGCTTTGTAAATTCCAGAAAATGTACCCTAGTTTGTAGACGCTATAACTTTTGCGCAAACCAATAAATATACGCTTATTGACATTTTTTTTACTAAAGACATGTGGCTGAATACATTTTGGCCTAAATGTATGACTAAAATTGAGTTTATTCGATTTTTCTTATAACAAAAAGTAGAAAATATCATTTTTTTTCAAAATTTTCGGTCTTTTTCCGTTTATATCGCAAAAAATAAAAATCGCAGAGGCAATCAAATACCATTAAAAGAAAGCTCTATTTGTGGGAAGAAAAGGACGCAAATTTCGTTTGGGTACAACATTGCATGTCCGCACAATTTACAGTTAAAGCAGCGCAGTGCAAAATTCTGAATTCACCTCTGGTCCTTTAGCTACCAAATGGTCCGGGGCTTAAGTGGTTAATAGAGATAATAGTGATGTCATGTGACCTCCCAGAATCCTCCTCACCTCTCCGGTCAGGTCTGTGTTTTATTAATAGAGATAAGAGTGATGTCATGTGACCTCCCAGAATCCTCCTCACCTCTCCGGTCAGCAGGTAGATGATCTCCAGGGTGAGGTTTAGTATCTTCTCAGTCATGTGACTCCGGTCCTCCTCCATCCTCATTGGTGCCGTCATCTATGAAGGTTTCCCTGTAGGCAGATAACATTGGTATTAGAGAATTATCTGGATTGGTTGTACAATAATCGGATGAGGATATCAGGAGGTAATATGAAGGTCAGTATGTATTTAAGCACTATGGTCCTCAGTGGGAAAATATTTAATCTGGACACAGTTTAGTGTTCACTATGATTCTTGGGGTCCACGAGTCTGGTAAAATTTGACCTCCTGGATCACAAATTCCATTCTCTATGTTGGGTGTGAGATGAGGAGGAGATCCAGGAATCAGGATAAAGGTCAGGACAAGCAACAGACGAGCGCATCCAAGAGATGAAGCCGGGGTCACTACACAGAAAATCAATCCAAGGAAACAACAGGCAGGACGAGGAATAGCAAGAAGGAGCTCAGAGACAAATGAGAAAATTGCTCAGGCAATGGGAGATTATCTCAGCATGACCTAAAGTGGTTCTAAAGGCTCAAGATTTCTTACCTTTATGCATTCTATAGATCATGGATATGCAATTAGCGGACCTCCAGCTGTTGCAAAACTACAAGTCCCATCATGCCTCTGCCTCTGGGTGTCATGCTTGCTGCTGTCAGAGTCTCGCTATGCCTCATGGGACTTGTAGTTTGGCAACAGCTGGAGGTCCGCTAATTGCATATCCCTGCTATAGATGAAGGTAAATAACCTTCTTTATGCAGCAGCTTCCCAGCCCCCCTTATACTCCTGAGAGCCCCATTGTGAATCAGCGATGTGCACAAAATCCTCAACTCTCCCTCCTTATTGGCTGAGACAGCTGCGGAAGCTGTCAATCACTGCCAGTGGGCCAATGAGGAGAGAGGGGGGCCGGGATGTAGCTTTGTGTGTGAATGGAAACACAGAGCAGCAGCTTGGGAGTGAGCATGCTCAGGTGCCCCCAGATCAAGCTGCTTGCTCTGGGGGCACTTGGAAGGAGGGAGGGGCAAGGAGCGTCAGTATTCCATTCATGTGTGATCACTGCAAGATAAAAGTCCCTCGATCAGCGGCTGCAGCCAATAGCTTCATCACTGATCTGTGTAATCTGAGAGCGGAGGAGCGCCCCCCATTGTCAGAATACAATAGTGCAGCCACGTAGGTATGGTTGCCACCTTATCCCTTTAAACCCGAACACATATGAATTACACAGGTTCTGAGGCTAATTTAATGCAGATAAGGCACCAAGTGAGTTTAATTACCACCTTAATCAGCCACAGAACCCGTGTAATACATATGTGTTTGGATTTAAAGGGATGAGGTGGCAATCCTAAACGCTCATCACATTAAAACCAAACACATATGAATTATACAGGTTCGGAGGATAATTAAATGCAGATAAGGCACTAAGTGAGTTCAGCCTCAGAACCTGTGTAATTAATATGTGTTCAGTTTTAATTGGATGAAGTGGCAACCCTTGTGCTGATCCTCCCTGAAGGGGTTAATCTAGGTTTCCACACACACACACACACACACACACACATATATATATATATATGTGTGTGTGTGTGTGTGTGTGTGTGTGTGTGTGTATGTGTGTGTGTCATCATCTGCTGGAGATAAAAGACATCACAGTGACTATGGAGGAAGAGGACGGACATGACGGGGTGTGGCGAACTAAGAGTGCAGAGAGACAGCACACAGAGACAAATCACCAGGAACCCGATGTGTGGGCATTTATTGGGGGACTCGGGGTACATGAAGGGGGAGAATTCGTTCACAGAACAAACAATAGACACAGCAATAAAGAGTGATCCTCAGGGTGGCAATATGGGACATCAAAGGGGGGGTAGTCAACAGGCAAACAGAAGGCACATCAATGAAGAGTGCTCCTCAGGACAGAAATATGGGACAGTGAAGGGTGATGTACCAATCACTGCTCTGCCCTGTGGACTAAGGGGGTTAAAGTCCTTGGCACACGGGCAGAGCAATGTTAGCACATCAGGGCAGCAAGACACAGTAGAAAGAAACATTCCTCCGTGGAGCAATGTAACATCACACAGATAGTCCACATAGGATGGCCCAGCAGAAATTGGGATCCTGTATTCAGGAATGGAGATCCAGGCAGACAGGGCTAAGTCGAGAACGGGGCAGAGATCCAGGCAGACAGGGCTAAGTCGAGAACGGGGCAGAGATCCAGGCAGACAGGGCTAAGTCGAGAACGGGGCAGAGATCCAGGCAGACAGGGCTAAGTCGAGAACGGGGCAGAGATCCAGGCAGACAGGGCTAAGTCAAGAACGGGGCAGAGATCCAGGCAGACAGGGCTAAGTCGAGAACGGGGCAGAGATCCAGGCAGACAGGGCTAAGTCCAGAACAGGACAGAGATCCAGGCAGAGAGGGGTAAGCCCAGAACAGGACAGAGATCCAGGCAGAGAGGGGTAAGCCCAGAACAGGGCAGAGAGGGGTAAGCCCAGAACAGGGCAGAGAGGGGTAAGCCCAGAACAGGGCAGAGAGGGGTAAGCCCAGAACAGGGCAGAGAGGGGTAAGCCCAGAACAGGGCAGACAGGGCTAAGTCCAGAACAGGGCAGACAGGGCTAAGTCCAGAACAGGGCAGAGAGGGGTAAGCCCAGAACAGGGCAGAGAGGGGTAAGCCCAGAACAGGGCAGACAGGGCTAAGTCCAGAACAGGGCAGACAGGGCTAAGTCCAGAACAGGGCAGACAGGGCTAAGTCCAGAACAGGGCAGACAGGGCTAAGTCCAGAACAGGGCAGACAGGGCTAAGTCCAGAACAGGACAGCAATTCAGGCAGGGAGGGGTAAGTCCAAAACAGGGCAGAGATCCGGGCAGGCAGGGATAGGGGCTGGTTCCTGAAGCAGGGACAGCAGGGTGAAGTCCATGGGCAGGGAAGGTTTGGCCACAGCTCAGAGCCTCACACAGCACAGACAATAGGGAACTACATGTCCCAGCAGTCCCAGGGTACAGAGAGTAGCACACAGTCCATACGGACCCATCGGACTCAGCAGTTTTAAGCACCTTCCAGCTCCCTTCTAGTGAGGTCCGCAGTCATCAGCTCCTCTCTGTGTCCATCATGGAAGACGACTCTCACCAGACTGACCCCCTTCTTTATTATCTGTATTCTGAATTCAGCCAGAGACCTCACCTCAGATTCAGGGGGTGCCGAGGTGTCTGGCTCTATCCTACCACAATATACAATCATTTATGTTCTTCTTACTGAGGGAGCCTCATGTCCTCTCCATGTGTGGACCCCGGAACTCACACACCAAACTATACAGATAAACTGACTTCAATATACATTGCATCCGGATTAGAGGTTGTCAATTTTATAAAACAAAAAATCTAATACCTTTTGTTACTGGGTGTAAATAGAAAATAAGATCTTATTACCTCCTCTGCTGCTCCTTCCAGCAACGTCTTCTCTCTACTTCCTCTCGACTCACCTCTCACCTGGAACTTCCTGTCTGTACCTGACATCACTTCCTGTCCGTATTCCATAGAGACTTGCTGTCTGGGTAGAAGTGAGATCACCACCTTGTGGAGCTGAGAGGAACTGCAGCCCAGAGTATGTATGTACTGTATATCAGTGGCGTAACTAGAACCTTCAGGGCCCCGATGCAAGAAACCATGAAGGGCCCCCCTGACCCCCCGGACAGGGCTTTTTTCTCTGAGCCCGGTGGCGGAACAACAGGACCCGGTCGCAAGTGGGTGGCTGCATAAAAAGGAACCGATTTCTCCATTTACCCCTGCTTCTTCTCCTCTCCCTCTCCCTCCCTCAGGCATTCAGCGGCTGCAGGATGAAAATGGAGAGGTTGGTTCCTCTATGCCAGTGTTTCTCAATATTTTGCCAGCCAGGGCACCCTTGAAGTATACCCCTAGGTGAATGGGGCTGCACTGCAACCACCCTGCAACTGTGTGCATTGCATGCAGTTGCAGAATAGTGATGATGCATTTAAGGGGTTAAAACAGGCGGTCAGGAGGCAACATATTGCCTCTTTACTGGCTGTCAAATTCCTCTGAAAAGCGATGTGAGCATGGATCGCTTTTCAGTAGCAAAAAAAAAAAAATCGGTTCTGATTGTACATATATAGGGGTCATGTAAACACATATACATACAGATACACTGTATATATATGTAGCGGGGTATTGTTTCACCCGCAAGACTACAGTTCCCAGCACGCTTTGAGGTACCCAGGGTGCATTTCCCCGCGCAAGGACTGCTGGGGTGGACGTTAAAAGGGAGAGGTGGGGCCTCGCTCTTTCTCTTGGAACGCCGCCCTCCTTGCAAGAAGATCCCTGCACTCATCTGCTGCGCGTGCAAGGCCTGAAGCCTGGGCCTCGCACTTTGTTCCAGAGAGCCTTCCGTTCTGCCGAGGAGTCAGCGGAGCATCCGATCCACCTGAGGTGCCACCATCTTCCGGAGGACCGAAGACCTGGTGCATCGTGGGCACTGTGAAGCCACTCGCAGTAGCGGAGGAACCGGACAGGAGTCGGTCCGGTCTGGGTGAGAGAGCGCCAGCTCAGAACCACATCCAAGTAACTTTGTTGCCTATTTAACTTTGCCTAGGCCCATCATTGACCACAGTTATACTTTGGAGAGACTGTTTTGCTGAACTGAGTTGTCAGTCTCTCCAGCTTTGCCAAGTTAACGATTATCTGCCACCCTTATTGGATTACAATTTGTTTCTCCATGTGCATCACCGACAGTTGCTAGCGAAGATTCTTCAATAGACTATACCCCAAGTTATAGTCGGGCCTGACTGGGTAGTATAGGACATTGCTGGGCACCATTTTTGATGCGCACGAGGGAGGATAGCTGCAGCGGGGTTAATATATGTTCATTGCATTATTGAATGTCATATCCTTTTAATGTGCACACCTATATTGCAGGGATCTGCATAAGATATTGTATACAAATTACCCTTTTATATTTTTACCTACAGTAAAAAGTTATAGATAAGTAATTTGGTTGTGAGTGTCAATTACTGTGCTGGTATACAGAGGGAGTTGTACCGTATAATAGTATATAGATAATACAGTTATACCACTTCCTTCTCCCTTTCCTAACTGTGTCACGAGAGAAGCCAGAGCCGATTGCCAGGGGTTGGTAGCGGTGCATTATAGGGGTCCAAACAAACAAGCAGCCCTCTTAAGCTGAGGGTACCGCTACATATACATACTGTGACAGCAGGAAGGTAAAGTCACCTGGTTGCATCCAGGGGGGTAGATATATTTCGCCCAGATTCAGGCTTTACGCCGATTTATACAACTAGGTGGAGAGTTGTATAAGGCTAGTGGGCTCATGGATGACTCATACCTCTAAGGAGAGGGCTGGGCGTCGTGCAGACAGGGAGTTGATGAGATCAGCTGAACCTTGTCAGCTCATTTAGGCCTCTATAAGAAATCCCAGCTTCATTAGATGTTAGCTCATGCCTGGAAGCAGACCTGTGTGGACTGTCTAGGGAGAGTGAACCCCTGTGCGGTGAGAGAAAGCCTGTGTGGCTATATTTTGCTTGGACATTTAAAACCAGGGACTAGGACAGCACTAGGCTGATCCCAGTTGTTAGTTAGGAAACCTGTATGTTTAGTCAGAGGTCAAGTTGACCAGGATTTATTTTGTTTGTTTTTTTTGCTTTGCTGTGTTTTTGTCACTGTAAATAGAAAATAAACGGCACCTTTTTGATTTTGAAAACCACAACCTCCGTCTGCTGGGCCTGTTTTTGTGTGGGGAGCCCATCCCGGGGGTCACACACACCCGCTGCCGAGCTAACCCCCTCACAGTTGGTGGAGAACCAGTGGCAGTTTTTTTTTAAGCCAGCATGGAGGAGATACTGAAACAGCTGGCTCTAGCAAATGCCAATCAACAGCAGACAAATGCAGGTTTGCAAAAGAGCCTTGCAGCTCAACAACAGAACTTCGCAGCCCAGCAGCAAGCTCATCAACAGAGCCTTGCAGCCCAGCAGCAAGCTCACCAACAGAGTCTGGAAGCTCAGCAACAAGCCCAGCAACGATCTGAGGCCCGCTTCATAGACCTATTACAGAAGCAAGAGCAGAGACTACAACAAATGGAAGCAGTAATGCAGCAACGTCCGCAGACCAGTGAGGAAAGCCGTCCCACTAATACCGCGTCCTTTGGGGTGAGTCGTTTATTGACAAAAATGACTGGAGAGGATGATCCAGAGGTATTTTTGACCACGTTTGAAAGGACTGCTGAAAGAGAAAAGTGGCCTGAGGAGCAGTGGGCTGGACTGGTGGCTCCTCTGTTAACGGGTGAATCGCAGAAAGCTTACTATGACCTAGAGCCTGACCAAGCAAAAGACTATGTGATGCTAAAAGCTGAAATATTGGCAAGGCTGGGTGTCACCCTGGCTGTCCGGGCTCAGCGTGTGCATAACTGGACTTTCCAGCTTGGAAAACCCCCCAGGTCTCAAATGTATGATCTCATTCACCTGAGCAGAAAGTGGCTACAGCCAGAGACTTTGTCCGCACCAAAGATTGTGGAACGTGTTGTAATGGATCGGTTTTTGAGAGCTCTTCCTACTGCCATCCAAAAGTGGGTAAGCCATGGAGACCCAGAGACGGCCGATGGTCTTGTGGATCGTGTGGAGAAATACTTGGCTACAGAGAACCTGACGGCCTCTTCCAGAGACACTCGGACTTTCCACCCTAAGACCAGACCATCCCCAGGGGCGGATAAGATGATTCCAAGGGGTAAGGGTGGAGAGAGTGAGAGGGTGGGAGCTCTACCCCAAGTTTGGCGAGAACAGCCTGGGAAATCAGCGGCTCAAGAGGCGGCAAGAAGGATCATTTGCTACCGCTGCCGGCAAGCGGGACATATTGCAGCAAATTGCCCAGTTTTGGAGGAACCCATGCAGTGTGACTTTCTGACGGGCAGACGTCAGTCGCTGTGTGCGACAGTCGCATGCACTGCCATTCGGGGAACTGAGAAACATTTATGCAAAATGTGTATTAATGGTAGAAATGTTGTGGTATTGCTGGATTCAGGTAGCCTTGTGACCCTGATAAAGGCTGAATTAGTTAAAACAGAGGTCTCTGGGAATAGCAAGGTAGCTGTTATTTGTGTGCATGGGGACACCCGAGAGTATCCAGTGACTACAGTGTGTTTCGAGACCCCCAAAGGTACCCTTTCTCATCCAGTGGGCTTAGTGTCTCAGTTACCGCATGACGCCATTGTGGGAAGGGATTTTCCGAAGTTCTGGGAACTGTGGGATGATCCTGAGCCCCCCACTGGTGCCCCTATGTACCAGGAATATGATAGCCAGAACTCCTCTGAGAGTGGTGAGGACTCTCCCGAATTTCCCTTGTCAGTATTGGCAGGGGAGACTCAAGAAACTGGAGAGGAGCCCACCTCCTCAGACGAAAACCTACCGTCTGTGGAGTTTTCTGATCTTGAGGTTCACAGGGAAAACTTTGCCACAGAACAGTTGAAAGACCCCGCCCTAATAAAGGCACGGGAAAACGTAGTGAAAATAGATGGCGAGTTAGTGAACCCAGATAATACCTGCACTTACCCATACTTCAGCGTAGAGAAGGACCTACTGTATCGGGTGGCAAAAAGGGCAGAAGAAACCGTTGAGCAGCTTGTGGTGCCCAAACCTTACAGGAAGTTGGTGTTGGAGTTGGCCCATGGGCACATTCTTGGAGGTCATCTGGGGACAGAGAAAACCCGAGAGAGGGTATTACAGAGATTCTATTGGCCTGGGGTGATGAAGGACATAGAAAATTATTGTTCCTCCTGCCCTGTGTGTCAGAGGTCGGCCCCGATGCCACACTTCCGTAGCCCGCTGGTCCCTCTACCCATCATTGAGGTCCCGTTTGAGAGAATCGCAATGGATTTGGTAGGTCCTATAATCAAGTCCGCTAGGGGGCACCAGTACATATTGGTTATAATGGACTATGCCACCCGTTATCCAGAAGCGATCCCTCTCAGAAATACCTCGGCCAAAACCATAGCCAAAGAGCTATCTCTTGTTTTTAGCCGGGTGGGTATTTGTAAAGAACTGCTTACGGACCAAGGTACACCCTTTATGTCCCGGGTTATGAAGGAGCTGTGTAAATTGTTCAAAGTGACGCAATTACGTACATCTGTGTATCACCCCCAAACCGATGGGCTGGTTGAAAGATTCAACAAAACCCTAAAACAAATGTTGAAGAAAGTGGTGGATAGGGATGGAAAGGATTGGGACTGTCTACTTCCTTATTTGATGTTTGCTATTAGGGAGGTGCCCCAATCCTCTACGGGATTCTCCCCCTTTGAGTTACTGTATGGGAGACACCCAAGAGGGCTGTTGGATATTGCCAAGGAAACTTGGGAAAGTGAGAGTTCTCCCCACAGGAGTGTGATTGAGCATGTCGCCCTGATGCAAGATCGAATTGCACAGGTAATGCCCATCGTGAAGGAACATTTGGCCCAAGCGCAGTTGGCACAGCAGAGAGTGTACAACCGTGGAGCCAAGACCCGTACCTTTTCCCCGGGGGATAGGATATTGGTACTTGTCCCTACGGTTGAAAGTAAATTCCTTGCCAAATGGCAAGGCCCCTACGAGATAATGGAAAAAGTGAGCGAAGTGAATTACAAGGTCAGACAACCAGGAAGGCGAAAGCCCGAACAGATCTATCACGTTAATCTGTTGAAAGCCTGGAGGGATAGAGAGTCCCTAGTCGCAGACACTTGGTCACCAGCTCAAACTGGTTGCGTGATTCCTGAGGTTGGAATCGCAGCCACCTTGTCACAACCCCAACAACAGGAGGTTAAGGAGTTTGTGCTTCGCAACAAGGAGGTATTCTCTGAGCTGCCGGGACAAACATCTGGGGTAGAGCATGACATTATTACCCCGCCCGGTGAAAGGGTGAAGTTAAAACCCTATCGGATCCCAGAGGCCCGACGGGAGGCAATACGGGAGGAAGTACAGAAAATGCTGAACTTAGGGGTGATAGAGGAGTCCCAAAGTGATTGGTCTAGTCCCATTGTGTTGGTGCCTAAACCGGATGGGAGCTGGCGATTTTGTAACGATTTTCGTCAGTTGAACAAAGTTACAAAATTTGACACCTACCCCATGCCACGTATAGATGAGTTGATCGACCGGCTGGGAACAGCCCGATACATGACGACTCTTGACCTCACAAAAGGGTATTGGCAAATCCCCCTGGCCAAGTCAGCCAAAGAGAAAACCGCATTTGTAACCCCAGACGGGGCGTTCCAATATAAAAGAATGCCGTTCGGGTTACAGAATGCGCCGGCCACATTCCAGCGGAAAATGGACCAGATGCTGAGGCCCCATCGGAAGTATGCTGCGGCTTACCTGGATGACGTAATTGTCCATAGCACAGATTGGGCCTCACATCTGCCAAAAGTGCAAGCAGTCCTGGACTCTGTTCGGGAAGCAGGGTTTACGGCTAACCCCAAGAAGTGTACCATTGGGCAGGAGGAGGCCAAATATCTTGGGTACACCATTGGGAGGGGAGTAATAAAACCCCAACTCAACAAAGTCGAGGCCATCCAGAGTTGGCCACGTCCCAACAGCAAGAAGCAGGTACGAGCCTTTCTGGGAATCGCTGGGTATTATCGGCGATTCATTCCCCACTTTGCTTCTAAGGCTGTGCCCCTAACCAACCTGACGAAGGGGAAAGGGTCGGTCATGATTAAATGGACCCCCGAGGCTGAGGCAGCATTCCAATTCTTGAAACAAGCCTTATGTAGCCAGCCAGTGTTGTACTCACCCGACTTCTCTAGAGACTTTGTCGTACAAAGTGATGCGTCAGATGTGGGGTTAGGAGCAGTATTGTCCCAGGTCTGGAACGGGGAAGAGCACCCAGTCATTTACCTCAGCAGGAAGTTGAAGTCCCATGAGGTAAATTACGCCACCGTTGAAAAGGAGTGTTTAGCGGTGAAGTGGGCTCTAGATTCCCTTCGGTACTACCTGCTAGGTAGGCACTTTGACATGGTTACGGATCACGCTCCGTTAAAGTGGATGGCTCAAAACAAGGAAACAAATAGAAGAGTGAATAGGTGGTTCCTGGCCCTCCAGGAATTCAACTTCACAGTAAAGCATCGCCCTGGCGTTCAAATGGGGAATGTGGATGCTTTGTCTCGAGTACATGAATGCCTGATTGCTGGTGTTCCAACCCCGAGGTTAAAACAAGAGGGGGGGGGTATGTGACAGCAGGAAGGTAAAGTCACCTGGTTGCATCCAGGGGGGTAGATATATTTCGCCCAGATTCAGGCTTTACGCCGATTTATACAACTAGGTGGAGAGTTGTATAAGGCTAGTGGGCTCATGGATGACTCATACCTCTAAGGAGAGGGCTGGGCGTCGTGCAGACAGGGAGTTGATGAGATCAGCTGAACCTTGTCAGCTCATTTAGGCCTCTATAAGAAATCCCAGCTTCATTAGATGTTAGCTCATGCCTGGAAGCAGACCTGTGTGGACTGTCTAGGGAGAGTGAACCCCTGTGCGGTGAGAGAAAGCCTGTGTGGCTATATTTTGCTTGGACATTTAAAACCAGGGACTAGGACAGCACTAGGCTGATCCCAGTTGTTAGTTAGGAAACCTGTATGTTTAGTCAGAGGTCAAGTTGACCAGGATTTATTTTGTTTGTTTTTTTTGCTTTGCTGTGTTTTTGTCACTGTAAATAGAAAATAAACGGCACCTTTTTGATTTTGAAAACCACAACCTCCGTCTGCTGGGCCTGTTTTTGTGTGGGGAGCCCATCCCGGGGGTCACACACACCCGCTGCCGAGCTAACCCCCTCACAATACACACACACACACACGTGCGCGCGCGCGCACACACACACACACACACATATATATAAAAATGCACATATGCACACACATATAAACCAATGGCGGCTGGTGCTCCAAATTTTTGGGGGGGCGCAAGCCAACTGAAAAATTATTTAAAAAAACAATTGCAGCCTCACTGTGCCCATCAAAAGCAGCCACTGTGCCCTCAAACGCAGCCACTGTGCCATCAAACGCAGCCACTGTGCAAACGCAGCCACTGTGCCTATCAAACGCAGCCATTGTGCCCATCAAGCGCAACCACTGTGCCATCAAACGCAACCACTGTGCCATCAAACGCAGCCACTGTGCCATTAAACGCAGCCACTGTGACCCCGCCCATGCGCAGTCTGCCTGGCACTTACCCTGTCTCGGTGGGGCAGCGGGTGACAGCGACGAGCAGTGTCCTCCATGCGTCTCCTCCCATCCTGTCCTCCTGATAGGCGTCCAATAGCGGCGCCTGTCTTTTCAGCCAATAAGGTGACAGGTAACAGACCCGAGCACCGAGGCGGTTCAGTGTTAGGAAAGTGAATATTCATTCGCTTTTCTATCACACCTGGGTGGACTGCGAGCGCCCAGCATGGTGCTTGTAGATCACCTATTTTGAAGCCTATTAGTGCTTAAAAAACACCCCCCCGTCGCTGTAATTCAGGCGCCCGGCGGCCCAAAAGGGGCTGGACGCCTGAATAGGGGGTGGTAGCGGCGGCCATGGATAGATTCATGCTATGCGTGAATCTATCTATTGGTGATGGAGGGGGTGGCTGGAGAGAGGGGGCAGCGCCCGTGCGCCCTTATGGACGCACCGCCACTGATATAAACACATACATGCACACATGCACACTCACTTACATACATATGCACATGCGCACACACATGCACATGAGCACCCACACATGCATACATACATGCACATGAGCACACACACATGAAAACACACACACATGAAAACACACACACATGCAAACACACACACATGCAAACACACACATATAAACACTCTGCTTTACCTTCCTGCCGGGTACTGCAGTGGGAGACAAAGAGCACAGCACACACTGTGCTTTTTGTAATCAATGTGACGAGCTCCCCGCACACAGTGCCGATTACAGTTCGGCTTAGGATCGGGGAACTCGTCTCCGCTCCTCCTATCGAAGTACTGTATACAGGGGGCCCTTGAGGGCCCCCTGCAGCAAGGGGCCCGTTCGCCATGGCTACCTCAGCGACCCCTATAATTCCGCCACTGCTTTATATCCTTATTAGGGATGAGCCGAACCCCCCCCCCCCGGTTCGGTTTGTACCAGAACCTGCAAACAGACCGAAAGTTTGCGCTAACTTTAGAACCCTATTAAATACAATGGACACAAACGTTCGAAATCAAAAGTGCAAAATATAATGGCTAATATGCAAGTTATTGTCCCAAAAAGGATTTGGGTCCTGCCCCAGGGGACATGTATCAATGCAAAAATAAGTTTTAAAAACGGCCGTTTTTTCAGGAGCAGTGATTTTAATGATGCCTAAAGTGAAAAAAAAAGTGAAATATTCCTTTAAATATCGTACCCGGGAGGTGTCTAAAGTATGCCTGTGTAGTGGTGCGTGTTTCCCGTGTTTAGAACTGTCCCTGCACAAAATTACATTTCTAAAGGAAAAAAAGTCATTTAAAACTGCTTGCGGCTTTAATGTAATGTCTGGTCCCGGCAATATGGATGAAAATCATTGAGAAAAATGGCATGGGTACCCCCCCACCCCCAGCCCACTACCAGCCCCTTTGGGTCTTGTATGGATATTAAGGGGAACCCCGCACCCAAATTAAAGAAAGGCCCTATATACTCTGAACAGCAGTATACAGGTGGTGCAAACAAGACAGGGACTGTAGGTTTGTTCTTAAGTAGAATCTGTTTGTAATTTGGAACAGGTAAATTTTTTAAGTGTAGCTCCAGCCAAAAAATCTATTTTTAAGCTTTTTGGAAAACATAGGGAAGGGTTATCACCCCTGTAACATTTGTTTTTCTGTCTGTGCACCTGTTCACAACATTTCACCTCACTTTCCGTCCCAATGACAAATGTTTTTTGAAAAATTAGTTTTTTTTATTGAAACAAGGATTGGTGATAAAGCATCAGTAGAGAGGAGACACCTTTTTCCCATATTAACCCTTACAGGAGAGAATTTCCCTTCCTAGGGGTAGATTTCCTCTCACTTCCTGTTGTCTCCTTCCGTTTGCAAGTAGGAGTCGTTTGTAAGTTGGATGTTTGAAAGTAGGGGCCTGCCGTATATACTCTGCAGAAATTTGACCCTTAGGTGTTGGTGTTGCCACAACACTGTAAGCCCTCACAGTTACTCTTGGTGGTTGCTGGAACGCCCTGCTGTGAACTATTAAATCAAGAATTGTAATTACATGCCATTGTTGAACAGGGGCAGAAAAATTGGGCCTTTGGTGGTGGTGGTGTTTCCACAACACTGTAAGCCCTCACAGGTACTCTTGGTGGGCGCAGGAATGGGCCCTGCTGTGAATTATTAGATCAAGAATTGTGATTACATGCCCCTGTTGAACTGGGGCAGAAAAATTGGGCCTTTGGTGGTGGTGGTGGTGGTGTTGCCACAACACTGTTATCCCTCACAGTTACTCTTGGTGGGTGCAGGAATGGGGCCTGCTGTGAATTATTAGATCAAGAATTGTTATTACATGCCCCTGTTGAACAGCGGCAGAAAAATTGGGCCTTAGGCACTGGTGCCACAACACTGCAACCCCTCACAGATCCTGTACTTGGAGCGCAGCAATGAGCCTGTGTTGCGTTTGTTAAAAATATGATTTTTTTTATTATATTAATCAGACATAGGATACATGGGACAATTTTACAATAGTGAGTTGGTCAGATTACTGTCATGCCGTGTACACACGGCCGTTTTTCTCGTCGAGAAAAACGAAATTTTTTCCTTTCGACGAGAAAAACGATCGTCTGTGGGCTTTCTGCCGTTTTTTTAGACGAGAAAAACGGCATTAAAAACAACGAGAAAAATTAGAACATGTTCTAATTTTTCTCGTCGTTTTTTTCGACATGTTTTCCGCGGCAGTGTTTCCCACACACACGGTCGTTTTTTTCGACCAAAAAAAAAAATTACATTTAAAACGGCCATGTGTAGGGGAACAAGCCGTTCCTCGTTTTTCACGTCGATTTTCTCGACGGTGTTTTCACCGTCGAAAAAATCGATCGTGTGTACGCGGCATCAGTCTTTTGGTTTGAGTAGATTTCTCAAACAAATGCTTTTTTTCATACAATGGGGTTAGATACCATTGTTGTATTCAATAGGCTAATGTCTCTATAGCCACAGTAAACAAGTAAGACATTACTTGGTTAAGATTTCTTTCAGCTCTCAAACTGAAAGAATGACTGTTTAGATTACTGACAGGTTTGTTTTGAGTAGACAATAGGTAGATAGCATTGTTGTATTCAATGCTATTGTACAGCTACAGTAAACAGGTATGTTTTCTGTTGCTCAGCCTGACACATAAAAGCAGGCATAAGCTAGGACAGACACACACATCATGTTGCTGTAAGATCAGGAGAAGCCACTCATCATAAGAAGAAGATGCCTGGTCACCAGGAATGGAGATCATGAACATAAAATAATCAAAGATAAGAAACCTTTAAATGTATTTGTAGTTATAGACCATAGGCTGTTCTATTTTCTAGGCATTTTGTTTGTTATAGAGATCTGTCAGTCTTGTATTTTAGTCCTAATATTGTAATAGTTTTGTATGTACAGCAGCTTGTATAGTAAAAGCACATTTACACACTGCAGAAGTCTCAGCTTCCTTGTTATACCACAGAGTAACCTTGCTAGATAAACCCGAAGCAAAACAGAGCCCTGTTGCAAAGTATTGCATCAAAAATTGTAATTACATGCCCTTGTTAAACAGGGGCTGAAAAATTGGGCCTTAGGCACTGGTGCCACAACACTGAAACCCCTCACAGATACTGTAGTTGGAGCGCAGCAATGAGCCCTGCTGCAAAACATTGCATCAAAAATTGTAAATACACGCCCCTGTTAAACAGGGGCTGAAAAATTGGGCCTTAGCCACTGGTGGCGGTGCCCAGAACCAAAAATGTTCTTAAAAGCTATCAGCATGATCATTAAGGAGGAAGAGGATAGTCACTCAGCATAACAGGATAGTCACTCAGCATCAGCATAGGTAGTCTTGAAGGAATCTGACATTTAAAAAAAAAAAATCTGTTACATCAGCATCAGGTGCTTGGTAGCTGGTGGTGATCCAAGACTGATTCATTTTTATGAAGGTCAGTCGATCGACCGATGTCGGTGGACAGACGCACCCTGTGATCGGTTACAAAGCCTCCAGCAACACAGAATGTGCGTTCCGATAGAACGCTGGATGCAGGACAGGCCAGTACCTCAATTGCATACTGTGCAAGCTCTGGCCAGTGATCCATCCTCAAGACCCAGTAACCCAGAGGATTTTTGGTGGGAAAGGTGTCCAAGTCTGATCTTGCCCCTAGGTATTCCTGCACCATGTAAACCAGACGCTGGCGATGGTTTCTGGAACCGATCATACCTTGGGGCTGCGTACTAAAAAATTGTCTGAACGCATTGGTCAGACGGCCACCTTCTCCACCGCTACTTTGACTGACCGAAACCTCAGCAACACGTTGTCCAGAACCAGGAATTTGTAACCTCTCAGTCTCTGGAAACGCATTGCACAGACCTTTCTGCAAGGCCTTCCGAAGATGTTTCATCCTCTGCGATGGCAAGATAAGGTCCGCAACCTTACCCTTGTAACGTGGATCAAGGAGGTTTGCCAGCCAGTAATGATCCCTCTCCTTAATAGCACAAATACGAGGATCCTTCCGCAAGCTTTGCAGGATTAGGGAGGCCATGCAGCGTAGGTTTGCTGAGTCATTCGGTCCAGAGTCCTCTGGGTCACTCAGGACAACATGATCCGCAGCCACCTCCTCCCAGCCATGTACAAGTCCATGGGTGTCTTGGGACTGGAATTGATCCCTTGAAGACTGCTGCTGATGCTGAGTGCTAGGCTCCACCTCCATGCTGACACAATCCTCCTCCTCCTCCTCCTCTTCCTGTGTGATAGGCGGGCCAGCAGGAACACTGTCTGGATAAAGGGGGCCTTGAGAGGTAAGGAAGTCCTCCTCTTTCTCCCTCTGTTCTGCCTCAAGTGCCCTGTCCATTATTCCATGCAGCGTGTGCTCCAACTGGTGGACAAGAGGGACAGTGTCACTGATGCATGCACTGTCACTGCTCACCATCCTCGTGGCCTCCTCAAATGGTGCCAGGACAGTGCATGCATCCCTGATCATGACCCACTGGTGGAGAAAAAAAACAAGCTCCCCTGACCCTGTCCTGGTGCCATATTGGCACAGATACTCATTGATGGCCCTCTGCTGCGTGTCCAGCCGCTGCAGCATGGCCAACGTTGAGTTCCACCTGGTGGGCATGTCACAGATTAGGCGGTTCTTGGGCAGGTTAAATTCCTTTTGCAGGTCAGCCAGCCAAGCACTGGCATTATATGACCGGCGGAAATGCACACAGACTTTCCTGGCCTGCCTCAGGACATCCTGTAAGCCTGGGTACCTGCCCAAAAAATGCTGCACCACTAAGTTAAGGACGTGAGCCAAACAGGGCACATGGGTCAGGTGTCCCTGTCGGAGGGCGGAGAGGAAGTTGGTGCCATTGTCAGAAACCACCATTCCTGGCTTAAGCTGGCGTGGCGTCAACCACCTCTGAGCCTGCCCCTGCAGAGCTGACATAATCTCTGCCCCAGTGTGGCTCCTGTCCCTCAAGCACACCAGCTCAAGCACCGCATGGCATCTCTTTGCCTGCGTACTTGCATAGCCCCTTGAACTCCTACGGAGCACCGCTGGTTCCGAGGACAAAGCACAGGAAGAGGCCATGGAGGAAGAAGAAGAGGAGGGGGTGGAGGAGAGAGGTGTGTCAGAATCAACAGTAGTAGCATTTTGGAGGCGGGGTGGCAGAACAACCTCCAACACTACTGCACCTTGTCCTGCATCCTTCCCAGCTGCCAGCAGGGTCACCCAATGCGCCGTGAAAGATAGGTAACTTCCCTGTCCATGCCTGCTGGACCATGAGTCAGCGGTAATATGCACCTTACCGCTGACCACCCTGTCCAGTGAGGCCAAGACATTGCCTTCCACATGCCGGTAGAGTGCCGGAATCGCCTTCCATGAGAAAAAGTGGCGTTTGGGAACCTGCGACTGAGGAATCGCACATTCCACAAACTCACGGAAGGGGGCAGAGTCTACCAACTGAAAAGGCAGCAGTTGAAGTGCTAGCAATTTAGCCAAGCTAGCATTCAACCGCTGGGCATGTGGATGGCTGGGAGCAAACTTCTTTTGGCGGTGCAGCAGCTGGGGAAGGGAAATTTGCCTGGTACAACCTGATGTTGGTGTATCGATAGCAGATTGCCCGCAAGTACTTGGCTGTGACACACCTAAATCTACACCTTCATTCCTCTCAGTGCAGGTTTCAGAGAGGACTGAAGGTATAGCGAGGTTGGAGATCCCAGCTGATGAGGAGCAAGGAGAGGTCCGCTTTTTGTGTGGGTCTTTTAGGTGTGCTTTTAGGTGTGCTTGCCAATGAACTGCATGGCAGGTCGACATATGTCTGATCAAGCATGCGGTGCCCAAGCGGGTGATGTTTTGGCCACGCGAGATTCGCCTGAGACATATTTTGCAAATAGCAGCGCTGCGATCTGATGCACTCATCTCAAAAAAGGCCCACACCAAAGAACTTTTAGAATAACGTGCAGAGACAGCGGCCTGCACATACGGAGCTCTGCGGTGTGATTCAGTCGGTGTGCTGCCCTTAAGCTGGCCCCTGGAGGGCATCCTGCCTCATTGGAGATGTGCCTCCTCCTCCTCCTCTCTCCTATCAGGCACCCATGTGGAGTCAGTGACCTCATCATCCCCTCCCTCCTCATCACTGGAGCAAATCTGGCCGTATGCTGCAGCTGGGGGAACATGACTGCCAGATTGCTGTCCTTCTTGGGCACTCCCTCTCTCTGGGCTCACGTTACTGCCTTCCTCTAGCTGGGTACCATCATCGGAGTGTTGTTATTTCATTAATAACATTAATAATAATAATAATATATTTAAAAATTTACTGTCAGAAATGTGAAAGTCCAGTAGGCCTCAAGGGTGAAGTGAACTATTGCACTTGTGAACCTTTCAGAGAAGAACACATGAACACATGTTTCCCAATGTTCAATGGATCATCCATCTGTAACTTTTTTACATGCAGATGTTGGGACAGGGATTTGCCTGGATAATAGGGTCCCTTTTCACAGAAACCAGAATTTTTTATTCCTTTGTCGAATGGACTCAGAAAAGCAACGCAAATAGATGGATAAGCCTGAGAAGTTCCCTGTGATTAATGCCACGTACACACAATCGATTTTTCTGATGAAAAAAGACTGATGGACTGTGTGTGGGCCCCATCGGTCTTTTTTCCATCGATATAAAAAAATAGAACATGTTTTAAATTTTACCAGTGGAAAAAAAAACTATAGCAAATTCCGATCGTCTGTGGGGAACTCCATCGGAGAAAAAACCCACGCATGCTCAGAATCAAGTCGACGCATGCTTAGAATCATTGAACCTAATTTTTCTCGGCTCTTCTGAGTTTTTTAAGTCACAGCATTTGGGACGGTCAGATTTTTGACTGATAGTGTGTAGGCAAGACAGATGAAAGTCAGCTTCATCGGATTTCCGATGGAAAAATCTATCCGATTTTATTCCATCGGAAATCCGATTGTGTGTACATGTACAGGACATTACAGTTAAAACTAGAGCAAATGTTTCAGAGGGTAAGACTGCCCCTTAAAGTAAAGCAACCAGTTTACTCAGCTTGTTCCCCAAACAATGGCATCATAAACGCTGGTTAATTCTACAACCAAAGTCCGATTTTAACAACCAGAGAAATATCCAAGTTTTGTATACATTTTTCTTATATATCTGTATATATAGATATATGATCATAAGTGATGCATATGCCATGTTCTCAGACATTTCAAGAAAACACCTGTATACATGTTGCATTATAAATACACATGATATTAAAAGTATATGTGATATGGAATGAATGAAAAATTATGTTTAGATTATCAATGACATCTTAGGTCATAGGGAAAAGTATGATTTTATTATCTGTTGACCTAGGGACTTTGTTATAAAAATAAATATACATACCAGTGTGATTTTATAAATAGAAGTGTTTTAAAGAGTTAATTAGCAGTATGAAAAACATTGAATTGTGATTATAAGAATATAAAGTAACCTACATTTAGAGATTAACACGTACTCAAAATATATACCGGTAGATAAATATTTTTGTGTGATATTGATTGATATATAATCTGTACCCTGTTTAGAAAAAACTGTTTATAGATATATTTTTACACAGAAATATAGAACCATGTTATGTTATGTGAATGAATCAAAAAGTATATTAATCGTATGTTATGTATACCAGATGATAAAAAATATACATGTATAGTCTTCCCAGCATTATATAAACTTATATACATTCTGAAATAGAATATAATAACTTAAGGAGTTGAACTCCAAATCCATTTGAGACACCTGGTGGTTGAAGGGGATATTACCTTAAAATCACATTCTCCTTGAAAGGGGTGGCGAGAAACGGAGCAGTTAACTCCCATATCTGCAGCCACCAATGAGTTGAAGACACACTTTCTTTGGGCAGAACTTAGTATAATTTTTATAATCTTATTGTCCAGAGACAATACTTAAGGGAAGAAAAATTAGATGTAGGGATACACACTCACTCCCACAGGACGGGGAGAAATACTCAGGGACCCACCCTGAGGGGCACACTGGGAGATCCACACCCTCCATTACACTCATGAAGATTCCTAGACACCTGATACCTGAAAGCCACGGCAGCCATCTTAACTCTGGTCACTTGCCAGTCGGAAATAGCCATTTTTGGATTGGGTAATTGTGTCATTTTGATTTTATCTTGAATTCATTATTGTTCTCTAAAATATTGAAGTATTGAATATTCTGCAATTGATGACTTTTCTCCCGAGTTAATAACCTGGTAGACTTTTCTGTAAAGATTCAATTTTTCATTATATTTTTCTTTTTGCATAGTTCCTATTTTAGTGACAAAACAAACGTCCAATTTATTTCACATTGTTAACCACTTACTTACCTGCAGTATAGTAACGGTTAGATGTGTGAAATACAGACGTTCTGTTTCATTGTCATTTACACAAGGTTATTAATTCTAATGAGAGGTTATCATGACAGCATTATGTCAAAGGGAATGCATGCCCATTTTGCGTGTATTTTTATTGATTTTCAAATCGTTCATGTAACGCAATTGGTATTTGAATTTCAAGTAAATATTTGCTTTTTGTCAACCAATAAATGTAGCTATTTTGTATAATCACACGTCTCCATGAATAAGTTTCATATTATAGACTGTATCATATAGATTGACTTGTATTCCAAAATATCTTTAGTTAAAAATTACTTAATAATATCCTCTGGATTTCCTTCGGTTTTCCCTAAGCCTCAGTTGGGGCGTGGGGGGTGGGGGTGATCATTGGTATGGATACCCACTGATGTTCCCCCCTGCTTAACTTTTGTCTCTCACTGGTTTTGCTTTCATGTGTTTTTCTCTCCTTGGTGTTATTTTCATGTGCTGTAAAGCCTGCCGAGGTAAATCGGTGATACGATGCAAATGTTACCCTTCTTGTACTGTCATTGCTATGTATGTGTGTTTGTCTAAAATAAAATAAATCTTCACTGTTAAAAAAAAATACTCAATAATAAATATTGTGCGGGCAAACTGTCCCTGAAAAAGCACAACAGGAGCCTTCAAAAGCTGGGCATCCTCCTGGAGCATGTACCCAAAACTGTGGTCAAACAGTTTGGAGGACTCCTCAGGAGGACATGATGGGGCTAGGGAAGGAGTGACTGATGCCACTGAGCCGAGGGAAGAGGCCGCTTTGGCAGCTGCTTTGCCAGACAAAGTACCTTGAGCCTGGGTGAGAGAGGATGAGGACGGCTTACTCATCCACTCTACCAAGTCTTCAGCATGTTGCGGCTCAACATGGCCAGCTGCCAAAAAAAAGGACAAGCGTGTCCCACGGCCACCTGCTGATGAGGATGCACCGTGTCCATGACCAGCACTGTTGTCTCTAGACACAGAGCCTGCTTGCCCTCTTTTATTGGTTCGTGACTGTCTGCCTCTCCTTCCAGACATACTAATGGCCTGCAGGGAGATGTAGCTGCACAAAGCTGGGATGTATATATATACTGATTATACTGCAGCTAGCAGAATCAACTGCCTGCCTGTAGTATTATTAGTATGAGAACACCAGCAATTGTCTTCAGTTAGCTTTAGTTGCACACTGTGCAGAGGACACAGTACACTAACTGAAAATACTGCAGATCACTGCCTGTGGTATTTGTATGAGCAATTGTATTGAGGTAAGCTTTAGGTGCATACTGTGCAAAGGACACTAAAGCAAAATACTGCAGCTCCCTGCCTGTATTTGTATCAGAACACCAGCAATTGTACTGAGGTAAGCTTTAGGTGCACACTGTGCAAAGGACACTAAAGCAAAATACTGCAGCTCCCTGCCTGTATTTGTATCAGAACACCAGCAATTGTATTGAGGTAAGCTTTAGGTGCACACTGTGCAAAGGACACTAAAGCAAAATGCTGCAGCTCCCTGCCTGTGGTATTTGTATGAGAACACCAGCAATTGTATTGAGGTAAGCTTTAGGTGCACACTGTGCAAAGGACACTAAAGCAAAATACAGCAGCTCCCTGCCTGTATTTGTATCAGAACACCAGCAATTGTATTGAGGTAAGCTTTAGATGCACACTGTGCAAAGGACACTAAAGCAAAATACTGCAGCTCCCTGCCTGTATTTGTATCAGAAGACCAGCAATTGTATTCAGGTAAGCTTTTGGTGCACACTGTGCAAAGAACACAGTACACTAAGTGAAACACTGCAGCTAGCACAATCACCTGCCTGCCTGCCTGTGAGTATAGAGAATAACAGGAATGGATCTAGCTAAACTGAATACAGTGTATAAATATATATACAACACCTAGGATGCATATATATCCTCTACACACTGTAACTGCAGCTGACTCGCCTACCTGCTCTACCTATCTTGAATCAAATTACACTGTCTCTAAATTTCTCTGTCTTTTAACCAATGCCGCAACACACTACACAAGGCCGCCAAGCCGGCGGCCTTATATAGTGTGGGGCGTGTACCTACTCCTCTGAGCCAGGATTGGCCAAAGCCACCCTGGCTTTGGCCAATTACGGCTCTCTGTACTTACCGCGCTATGATTGGCAAAAGCATGCAGGTCATAGTGCATGCTTGGCCAATCATCAGCCAGCAATGCACTGCGATGCCGCAGGGAATTATGGGCCGTGACGTGCCACTCGAATTTGGCTTGAACGGCCCATAATGTTCGAAATTCGGCGAACGGCCGAACAGACGAGTCGAACATGGGTTCGACTCGAACTCGAAGCTCATCCCTAATCTCTTTGTTTAAACAGGAGTCAAATTCATACTGCAGTTAGAATTCAATTCACTCCAAAACTGACACTACCAACATAAATTGGGTTAGTTAAGCATATGTTCAAACAACTTTAATTACCCAAAAAGGTAAAAATATAAATTAATACTTACCAGAGATTTAAGAAATCAGTTGTTTTGAGAGGGATCAGCTGGATGTCCCCAAAGGACTTCTCTACAATTCCTAAATTTTTGTTCTGTTTTTCTCCCGTTCTCTCTCTCTCTCTTTCCGTCTCTAGCTCTCAAGATCTTCTTTTTTCCAGAATTCCCTCACCGTATGTGTAAACCCTCTTTATGTAGGTTGCCATACTGCATAGTTACAATCAATTTCTAAAATATGTTTATTTTTATTTAAATAATATTTACATAATTTAATATTGGGCATTGCATATTGGCACATTATATGACAATAAATGTAAAAAAAAAATATTCTAAATTAAAAAAATCTATCTATCTATCTATCTATCTATCTATACATTGATATATATATATATATATATATATATATATATTTACATAAATATATATATATATTATTTTTTAAAGTTATAAGTAATTTATTTAATAAGGTAATTGTATAAATAATATTGTTGTGAAATAATTACATATGAAAATGTTTTATTATATTGTATATAAGATTGATATAAATTAATTAAAATAATTGAATATGCTTTTGTGTTTTAAAAAATATTAATAGATAATAATAGATTACATTTTTTAAATTGCCATTAGTATAAAAAAATTGAATAAATTAAAATCAATTGATTATATCAATCTATATTTAGTAGTATAATTTCAGTCTCTATTTATTATTTATATATTATTATTTTACATAATTATTTTTGTCACATTACATTTTTGGTTTAATATACTACAGTATTAAGATAAATATAGGTTAAACATCTATCTCTTTTGCCAAATTAATATTACACAGTACTTACATTTTATTTTTTTAATCAGATTGGATTTTTTTCTCTCCTGTGAAGACTCCTTGTTTTTTTTATTTTTATAAATTGTTTTTATTGAATTTTCTAACATGTACAAAACATACAGCTTAAGCACCTACAGTCATAAAAAAGAACATGTACAGATGAGAATACAATTGCAATGTGAACCCAACGATACCATGCACAGCCATGGAAGGGTACAGCAGCACCGCCCAAATAGATCAAGTAGGGCACCCAATATGGTAAGACCCACTAGTCAATGAACACATATCAGAGGTCATCGGAGGAAGAGGGAGGTAGAAGAGCAAGGCAAAACCTTGACACGATGATCTGGTTCACCCCCAACTCCCTAGGCTGTTTCGGGCTCATCTAACCAATTGCGCCAGACCTTGTCATATTTCAGTGGGCAGCCCCGATTGGCATAGGTATCTTTGTATAAAGGAAGGCTGCCGTTTACCAAGTGTTTCCATTGCGCCAAAGTGGGGGGTAGGCCTCTTCCACTGCATAGCAATATTCTTTCGGGCATAAAAGAGCAGCAAGGAAATTAGCGTGCGTTTGGCAGAGAATGGTACAATGGTCTCAATGAGCCCCAAAAGGCACACCTCCATTGCCAAAGGCACAGCGACTGAAGCAACTCTGTTAATTAGATCCAGCACCATTTCCCAATACTGTTGGACCCCTGAACACCGCCAGAAGATATGGGAGAAGTCGCCTGGTGAGGCGCCGCATCTCCAACACCCCGAGGAGTGGGCCGGGTCCATCCTATGCAGTCTGTGTGGGGTAAAATAAGCTCTATGAACTATTTTGTACTGCACTAATCTGTCTCGCATGGAAACTAAGGAGTTGAAGGGGAGGTCCCACACGTAATCCCAGTCATCCCTATCTAATGTGGGGATATCAGTCTGCCATTTATTCCAGAGTTTATCCAGAGGTGGAAGAGACACAAAGATCAAGTACGAATAAAGATGTGAGGTGGGTTTGTCTTCACAGCTAAATCTAAGTGTCCTCTCTAGTTCCGACTGGGCCACAATGCACGAAGATTGTGGAAATTGCGCCGTAAATGCGTGGGACAGTTGCAGATATCTAAATAGGAAATGGTCGGGTAAGTTGTATTGGAAGGAAAGGTGCGAGAAGGGGAGTAGGGAGTTTTGAGATATTATGTGAGACACAAGTTTGATGCCGTATTTTGTCCACGCGTAAGGGTCAGGGATCTTGTAGATGTGAGATAGACTAGGGTTCAGCCAGATAGGGGCATTGGGGGAGATTTCAGACTGTTTACATTTCTCAATAGCTAATCCTGTCCGCCATGCCCGCAGGGTGGTAAGCATAGAAGGGGTCAGAGGATACGGGGCACGAGGGCCCCTAAAAAGTAGTAATTGAAGAGCTTCCCACGAACCGACCACCGTTGCTTCCAGCACAGTCGACGAGTTCGTTCTGTCCGGCTGCAGCCACCACGCCGCAGTCACCAACTGCGCGGAGAGGTAATACTTATGACAGTCCGGGAATGCCATACCACCCTGCGTTCGTGGCCTCATTAGAGTAGTCAACCTATATCTGGGAGGAGAGGGGCCCCATAAGAAGGAAGAAAAGATGCAGTTTAATTTTTAAAAAAAGGACTTGGGCACCCATTGTGGGGAGTGGCGGAAAAGATATGTCAGTTTGGGAATAATCTTCATTTTTATGAGATTAACTCGCCCCCATAATGACAGGGGCAGATTACTCCAGGATTTGAGCTTCGCCTGGGACTCCAACAGTACCGGGGCTAGATTTAAGGATATATAATCTGAGGCTGAACCAGAGACATGTACCCCCAAGTATGTAAAGGAGTCTACCCACAGGAGGGGGCTATCAGGAGGGGATGTGGACCTAGCCGCTGGATCAATTGGGAACAGGAGGGATTTAGACCAATTTACCCTAAGACCGGTGACCTCTGCAAAGGTGTCCAAAATATTTAGCGCTCCCTGCAAGGACGGGCCGGCATCCTTTAGGAAGAGTAGCATGTCATCGGCGTACAGGGCCACCCTCTCCTCCAGCAACCCGAGTCGGAGACCCCTAATGTGCGGTGAGGTGCGAAGTGCCTCCGCCACCGGTTCGATAGCGAGGGCAAACAAAGCCGGCGAGAGAGGGCAGCCCTGCCTCGTTCCCCTGGTAAGCCCGAAGGGGGCCGATAGTCCACCCCCCAAGCGCACCGAGGAAGTGGGGCACTTGTAGATCACCTGGAGCCACCTGATAAACTGCAAAGGAAACCCCATCCTGCGCAAAGTTTCCCACAAGAAGGGCCACTCGACCGTATCAAAGGCCTTTTCCACGTCCAGAGAGGCCACAGTACGAGATCCCTTATTGAGGTGGTGAGCGTGTATGTTGGTGAATAGTCTTCTGAGATTCACATCCGTGGACCTACGGGGCATGAAACCTGTCTGGTCTGGGTCTATCACTGAGGGTAGCATGGGGTATAACCGAAGGGCCAGAAGCTTAGTCAGAATTTTAAAGTCAGAATTAAGCAATGCAATAGGACGATATGAAGCACAGGAAGTGGGGTCCTTGGGAGCCTTATATATCAGTGTCAAGTATGCGTGATACATTGAAACAGGCAGACTACCGTCTGCCAGGCATACAGTATACAGTTGTGCCAGCAGGGGTGCTAGAAGTTCCACATGAGCCCTATAAAAGTCTATTGGAAGCCCATCCGGCCCCGGCGCCTTGCCGGGGGGGGAAGGATCGGATAGCCTTTACGACCTCCGAGACCGCAAAAGGGTTGGACCAAAATCTCTCTTTCGTGGTCCGAGAGCCAGCCAAGCGCCAACGGGTCTAACAGACCATTCAGCGCCTCCGGCCGAAACTCTGAGGACAGACCGGACGAGTATAACTTGCCATAAAAGGAGTTAAACGTCTGTAGAATATCAGAGGGGGAGGACACCGTCCCACCCCCCGGGGTCTGCAGGGTGGATACAAGTGTAAGGGGTCGTGTTGTGCCATCATGGCTAGTAGGCGGCCATTCCGGTCACCCTGTTCAAAGGCCCTCTGTTTACCTCTATACGACTCGAGTCGCGTGACCTCAGCCAGGTGCAACTGCAGTTCCCTCTGAGCCACCATTAGTAGGTCAAAGTGAACTGGGGTGGGGTCATTGCTATACTTAGCAGTGTGATCTTCAACAGCCTTCTGCAGTGCCAGCGCTGCAGCCGATTGTTGTTTTTTGATGCTAGCAATAGAAGAAATATACTGTCCCCTTCGTGAAAGCTTTAAAGGCATCCCATACAATATCGGGAGAAGAGGAGTCTTTATTATTTTCCCAGAACTCAGACAGCAGGGGCGGCAGCTGGCCAGCGAGGTCAGGATGAGAGACCCATTGTGTGCCCAACCTCCAGAGCGAAGCGCTCCGGGAAGCCGGGGAGCGAAGCACCACCACTAAGGGATTATGATCGGACAGACTGCTAGGCAGATAGGACGTCTCCAGAACATCCGCTAACAGTGCAGGGTTGGAGAAGGCTAGGTCTGAAGACTCCTTGTTTCATTTCATTCGTTGCTATGTGTCTGCGGTTGCTATGTGTCTGCAGCTGCTGTGTTGTTTCCCTCCCCTTTGTGACGTCTTGTTCAGTCACACGGGGGAGTAACAGGAACAAGAGAAGGAGTAAAACAACGCAAGACTTCTCCTCTGAGCCGGACAGAGGGGAGGTTCGCTCAGAGTCATTTCCGGAAAGCATTACAATGAAAACCCGGCAAGCTTTAGATGCCGGTTTTGAGGGGCAAAAGTGACGTCATGAAAAAGAAAAATATGATTTTAGAGGTAAATACAGCAGTGAGTACACTTTCACAGGCAGCGATCAGCTGCCTGTGTTATGGACTACTTTTTAAGATTATGTTGTCTCTGAGGGTTTACAACCACTTTAAAGAAGTAGGTGCAAAGTGGAAGAAGTGGATCTGCAGAGAACATTATCTTGAGCACAAAGCTGGTTAAGTTGTATATGAATTTGCACATGGTTCAGTTTACATCATTTATTGATAAACACCATAAAATCAATGAAGTAGGTGTAAAGAGGAAGCAGTAGATCTGCAGAGAATATTATTTGAGCCCCTAGCACTTTATATATGAATGTCTCCACATATTTTAGTGTATTGGTGATAATTTAGGCGCACACACAATAGGACAGCGCTGTGACACATAATGCTCTTCTGGTGATAAAGGGAATACTTACCTTTGTTACAGCAGCAGTCCGGTAGAAGTTATTTCTGTAGGTATTTGAGTTGTTACACATAGCGCAGGTTTTTTTCTATTTATATTGGTGACATAATTGGCCAAATCTGGGGATCAGGAGCCATTTCCACCCTTTACTCTCGGCCGGGGATCTTTGTATCCATATAACAGATGTTCTACATGACTAAATCTGACATCAATTTTACTGCAAAATCAAAGGGGCCAAAATGTCTCCCCCCCGAGCAGTAATTGTAGGGAAATTTGAACAGGTAGTCCCTCCTACCCCCACAGACCAGCTTAAAATAACCCAATTGCCACAAACAAAAGATAAGGAATCAGTACTGAGAGATTTCTTCAAACGCATGAAAAAAGACAAGACAGCATTGCGCTCAAAATGAAATCTGTTTATCTTTTGCAGGGGTGGACATTATATAGTCATTATCATAAACCAATCATCAAAAAGGGAGGGGGAGGAAGGGGTGTGGTTAATACAGGGAGTATACATTTTATCATTATACAGTAGACATTTTGCCACTCTCAAGATGGCCGACACTCGTCCTGACCCTCTCAAGATGGCTGACAGTTTCGTTATTAGTAAGAATCAAACATGAGTGTCACCACGAGTGCCATAGCTCATAGTCACAAGGTCTCACAAAGTTTCATTTCCCTGTACCAATATTTACTAGACATTTTTCCAGACGAAAACACTTTAAAAATAACCTGGCATTTCAGCAATTATGCTACTTATTGCACATTATGCATGCTTTTTTTTGCAAAACTGCTGCTCCATACAAAATACAAGATCTTAACTTATTTCATAATACTTGAAAAACATATAATACTAGTCAATTTCCTTAACCCCTATGTCCAAGCTAGAATATACGACCCCATCTCACTATAGTGGGGATCCTTATGCCATGCCAATTATCACAGTAATATATTTCTATCTCCCTTGGTGGGAGTGGAGATGCCCCCATCTATAAGGATATACAGTACATACACACAGCACAAGATTCACACTATGAGACGTTTCTTGGGGCTGCAGTTCCTCTGAGCTCCACAAGGTGGTGATCTCACCTCTACCCAGACAGGAAGTCTCTATGGAATACAGGAAGTGATGTCAGATACAGAGAGAACAAAGGACATTCCATTTGGCAGGACGTAGTATGGAGACACGTTGCTGGATCTGGCGGTAGAGGAGGTAATACGTAGATTAACCCCTTCAGGGGGATCAGTTGATGATTATTATATCTTGTTTCCAAATCTGGCCATACATGGTTCAGTTTTATTGTTCAGCCAGCGGGATGAGTGAGAAAAACTGAAGCGATTCCCCCATCTACACATTAGAGGGGGATGGGGGAATCCTCCCTGCTGCACAATTGTATTCTCCACTCTCAGAATACACAGATCAGTGATGAAGCTATTGGCTGCAGCCGCTGATCGAGTGACTTTTATCCGGCAGTGACCACACATGGATGGAAATGTGACTGATCCCTGCTGAACCAGCTGAATTTCCATGTATCTATGGTCACCTGAAGTCAGGGCACAAATCCCAGATCACCATGGTGACTAGAAATGGCGTCCTGGCGGCGCATGCGCGGATGCCTGAGGGAGAAGTCGTGCTTCCTTAGAGCTCCACTCCTAGGCTAGTCAGACCGGAGAACCGAGAGCCGCAGCGACTTTCAAATCCACCACAGAGGTTACTGCAATACTCTGGGAATACACCTGAGCCAGTAAAATGGTGACAAGAGGTACTAAAATTAAGCTGAAACCAGGGAACCATAGGGAGTTATCAGGCAGGGCACTTTCCAAAATGGCGCCGCCAAGTACCTCACGACACAGCACACAGCGCTCCTCCACAGCTCAGTCATCTAATCCTAAAGCACAACAATGTGGAGGTGAGACTGACTCTGAAGATGAACAGACACAAATCACTGTTCAAGCTGGTATGTTTAAACAATTTGAGAGAATGTTACAAAAGGCATTGAAACAAACCTCAAATGACATTATTGACAGGCTCACTAAGGAAATTAGGGAGATTGGACAAAGAACTGCTGAACTAGAGGTGAGGGTGGATGAACTAGAATTTTACACTCAGCATCATACTGAGGAACTTGAACAGTTAAAGGAGGAGAAACGTATTTTACAAACAAGGTTGGAGGACCAAGAGAATAGGGACAGACGCTCCAACTTGAGAATTAGAGGAATACCTGAACATGTTCTGGATTTACAGGCTACTATGCTTGCACTTTTTCAAGAACTTCTCCCTGACACCCCAGTGGAAAGACTGGAAATGGATAGGGTACACAGGGCTTTAGCCCGCCGCAAGCCTAACGGTCCCGCAAGGGACATAATTGTTAGGTTCCACTACTACAAAACTAAAGAACAAATACTGGCTGCAGCCAGAGGAAATTCTGCCCTATCCTTTCAAGGCAATGCTTATCAGCTATTTACAGACCTCTCTCCACTTACAATAACCAGGAGAAGGGCAAGGAAACCCTTTTTACAAGTTTTGCAACAGCACCAGATTATATATCATTGGGGTTTCCCTTTCTCCTTGCGTTTCACTCATTTGGAAACAAAATATGTTTGCCGTACACCAGAAGAACTACAATCAGTTCTGTTGGATTTGGGACTTTTGGATCAATCCGAGAAAGCAGTTCAGCCCCATAGACGTTCAACATCACGATCATCCTCCAAACAAGACTTATCCGCCTCCACACGACAAAATCTACATAAACGTGGACGTTGTGAGACCCTGTCACCACCTAATGTTGACTCCATGGACTGATTTTAATTCCTGATCTGGATATTACTCCAATTTTCAGGCGTATTGAGCCTGACCATATCCATGCATTACACGCATAACTTGCTTCAGTCACCTGGTTGAACTGAATAACTTTTTGATCTATAATATACATCTATATAGAAAATTTATATAGATACAAAAAATTTTTCCCCCCCTCTCGTTATCACCCCCCCTTTTTTTTTTTTGTTGTTTTGTTGGTTTTTGCTGCTTGCTTATTCATGACTTAAGGTTGCTGTTAGATTAAGTTCCTTTGTACTGTTTAATAGGTTCTCGGGCACTGACTGGCCACATGGAATTCCATGTCGCCTTCCTTACACCCTCTGACTCCCGATAAAGTACGGAAGTCGGACGGTGATTTTGGAACCTCTTGGGGCACACTAGCTGTTCCCCTGAGACGTTCCCACACCCTTCTTGCACACTGTTATGTAATAATTGTCTATATCATATTAAGGGTCGTTTATTTTTTATTTTTTTACTTCTTCCCTACTTCTTTTTTCCTCCTATCCTATCTTCTTTCTCTCCTGGGGATGACCCCGGCCTTAGTCAGAGGTATTACTCCTTTACCTAAAAGCACCAATTCCAGACTACTATGGCCCCCATAAATATAGTATCATTAAATGTACAAGGATTTAATGTACCACAAAAACGCGCCAAAGCTATGAGATCTTTCGCGGCTAGGAAGGCACACATTATCTGTCTTCAGGAAACGCACTTCACAGATAAAGTTTTTCCTAAATTCTTATCTTCTGCTTATCCTCAATTCTATGTAGCCTCAGCCACAACCAAACAACGTGGAACCCTTATTGGTTTCCACCGTTCAATGCCATTCACTCTCATGTCACAAATCAATGATCCAGAGGGCAGATACATTTTACTTACAGGTCTTCTTGCAGATAATATAATCACCATAGTATCGTATTATGCCCCGAATAAACGCCCAGAAGCTTTTTTATCACACCTCTTCTAACTGGTGAATACACATAAGGTTGGTAGTGTTGTGATGTGCGGAGACTCCAATACGACGGTTTTTCCATTCTTAGACAAATCCCCGTCCAAACCCAATTCTACTACACACAAGCAATCCCTAAGGAACCTATTATCCACACACAAATTGGCTGATGCTTGGAGGGAAGTTAATCCAACTAGAAGAAATTATACACACTACTCATACCCTCATAAATCATTCTCTCGGATTGACCATATCTTTACACCTTCAAGTTTATTACCTGAGATCAAGTCTTCTATAATAACCCCCTATACATGGACAGACCACTGCGCCGTTTCCATCACTTTAGCTTCACCAGTGCCTAGGTCTCATGATAAGACATGGTGTATAAACGAATCCATGTTGTCACACCTGATACAATGTTTAGAAATTGAAACAGCTCTCGCTGATTATCTCACATTTAACGATAACAATGAGGTTTCGGCTCTTACTTTATGGGAAGCTCATAAAGCTGTTATCCGTGGCAAATTGATACAATTGGCTGCAGCTCTCAAAAGAAAAAACAAACTCCTATTTACTAAGCTGGAAAATAATTTTAATAAATGCTACGCAGCTTTTCAATCGGTTCCTAACGCCACGAATAACACCAATTATGAGAGGGCTAAACTTGACTTAGACCTATTCTTAACTGATTCCGCAGACAAGACCGTACGCAAAAGACAGCATTTTTACTACGTCAAAGCCAATAAACCAGATACCCCTATGGCTCGTTGCCTTAAAAAAGTACAACATACACACGCACCTATTAAGCTTAAAGCATCCCGCGACTCCTTCACCAGTAACCCGATAAAAATATTAGAGATTTTCTGTTCGAAATTGACTAACGTATACTCCCCGAAACAGAATTTTGATAAAACTAAAGCTGACGATCTACTCGCAAACATCACATTTCCACACATGAAACCTGAACAACTTGATGATCTTGAGAAGCCTATAACTTTACACGAGGTTCAAAAAGCTATAAAAGAGTTGAAGCCACATAAAAGGCCAGGCCCAGATGGCTTTTCAGCTTTATATTTTAAAAAATTTCCAACTATATTAGCACCTATACTTACCAGGGCCTTCAACTCTTTATTAGCTGGACAGTCCTTTAGAAATGAATCCTTAACATCCATCATAGTAATGCTTCCTAAGCCCCACTCCGACCTCACTTCCTGGACTAATTACCGTCGTATCTCTCTTCTTAACCTTGACATTAAATTACTGGCCAAAATATTGGCAAATAGATTGAACACCATCATAGGGAATTTAATACATCGCGATCAAACGGGTTTTATGCCCAAACGCCAGACGGGTGATGATATTAGAAGAGCGCTTTTGCTGACATATTTCGCCAAAAAGAGGAAGATCCCAACGTGTTTCCTATCCCTAGATATGCGCAAAGCATTTGATTCGGTCTCATGGCCATATATGAACTATATTTTACAAAAGTGGGGCTTTGGAAGCAATTTTATGCTTTGGATCTCAGCTTTATATAATGATCCAAAGGCATATATCAAATATATGGGCTACAAATCTTCTACATTCAATATTAAATGTGGTACGAGACAGGGCTGCCCCCTTTCACCTTTGATTTTCGCTCTTCTCATAGAACCACTGGCGATGCTTATCAGAACCAACCCTAATATTAGCGGAGTGGAACTAGGTGGACACCACCATAAAGTATGTCTCTTCGCTGATGATATACTTGTCTTCCTAACCCACCCACACATTTCGGCTCCAAATTTATTGAACGTCTTAAGCCCCGTACACACGATCGGTTTGACTGATGAAAACCGTCCGATGGATGGTTTTCATCAGACCAACCGATCGTGTATGGTACCCATCGGTCTTTTTTCCATCGGTTTTAAAAAATAGAACTTGTTTTAAAATTTTCCGATGGATCAAAAACCGATCGTAATTTCCGATCGTCTATGGGCAAGTCCATCGGATCAAAAACCCACGCATGCTCAGAATCAAGTCGACGCATGCTCAGAAGCATTAAACTTCATTTTTCTCGGCTCATCGGAGTGTTTTACATCACCGCGTTTGGAACGGTCGGTTTTTTGACTGATGGTGTGTGGCCAAGACTGATGAAAAACAGTTTCATCGGATTTCCGATGGTCAAATCCATCGGACGAAAATCCATAGGTTATCCGATCGTGTGTACGGGGCTTTAGGAAAATTTTCAGATATTTCAGGGCTATATATTAACAACACCAAATCCAACGCACTTAATATTAACTTATCGCAATCCGAACTACATAGAGCACAAACAACTTTACCATTCAATTGGGTTACTCGCTATATCCCATACCTGGGAATTCAACTTACATCCTCAATCTCAGACCTGTTCAAAACAAATTACTTGCCACTGATGAAGCAAATCACAAACCTACTGAATAGTTGGTCCACACTTCCTATTTCATGGTTTGGGAGAATTAATGCTGTGAAAATGTCCATCTTGCCAAAATTCCTGTATCTTTTTAGAGTGCTCCCCATTCCTATTCCATCCTATTTCCTACGGATACTACAGCAGAAAGTCATATCATTTATTTGGGGTAAGATTAACCACTTAACGACCGCCCACCGCCGATTTACGTCGGCAGAATGGCACGGACAGGCAGAATCACGTAGATCTACGTGATCGCCTTTGTGCAGTTGGGGGGTCCATCCGGACCCCCCTTCACTGCAGTGAGCGGCCGTTAAGTGTTCGGGAGCGATCAGGCATGAGGGGGCGGCCGCTCGATTCCGCCCCCCCCCTCGCGATCGCTCCCGGCCAATGAAATTGCTTCCTCCGCCATGTGATGTAAACACAGGCTGGAGGAAGTGATGTCATCTCCCTCGCCGCGGTCTTTTCGTTCCTGGCGCCGAGGAGTGAAGACAGAGGTTAGTGCTCCAACAGTCCACTGACACGTAGGTACACATAGGCGCACAAATCACCCCCCAGGTCACCCCAAAGCCCCCAATCACAGTGTCACTGATTGCAGTGATCATTTATTTTACTGATCACTGCATTTAGTGTCATCTGTGATTGTAAAAAGTTGCAGGGCAGTTAGGATTAGGCCCCTTTAGGTCCAGGGTAGCCCCCTAACCCCCCTAATAAAGGTTTAACCCCTTGATCACCCCCCAGGTAACCCTTTCACCCCCTAACTTCAGCGTCACTAAGCGATTGTTTTTCCGATCGCTGTATTCGTGTCGCTGGTGTTTTAGATAGGCAGTTATTTTTTTTTTAGGTTCGCCGCAGGTTTTTATTGGTGTCAGGTACCCCCATATATTATTTTAACCCCCTGATTGCCCCTAGAGTTAACCCTTTCACCAGTGATCGCCGTATAAGCGTCACTGGTGTCACTGGTTAGCCAGTAAGTTATTTAGTTATTTAGGTTACCCATCAGGTTTTTATATAGTGTCAGGTACCCCCATATTTAACCTAATAAAGGTTTTAACCCCCTGATTGCCCCTAGTTAACCCTTTCACCAGTCATCACCATATAAAGGTTACGGGTGACGCTGGTTGATTAGTTTGCTTTTTATAGCATCAGGGCACCCGCCGTATATAACCCAATAAAGGTTTAACCCCCCTGATCGCCCGGCGGGTGAGATCAATTAGGTTTTAGCGCCAGAGAGGGTCTGCGTCGCCCCAGGCAGTGTTAGGTTAGTGCCAGTAACGCTAACACCCACGCGCAAAGCATACACCCCCCTTAGTGGTATAGTATCTGATCAGATCTATACTAGCATCCCCAGCGGTTTAGGGTTCCCAAAAACGCAGTGTTAGCGGGATCAGCCCAGATACCTGCTAGCGCCTGCGTTTAGCCCCTCCGCCCAGCCCAGCCCAGCCCAGCCCACCCAAGTGCAGTATCGATCGATCACTGTCACTTACCAAACACAACACACATAACTGCAGCGTTCGCAGAGACAGGCCTGATCCCTGCGATCGCTAACAGTTTTTTTGTAGCGTTTGATATATTTGCTGACGACAGTCAGGTGCTTTTTTTCCTGTGAATCTTACTAGTGTACCCCTAAATTTAGAGCCCAAAATGGCAAGACGAAGGTACACTAGTAAAGAGGCCTACGAGATTCTGAGCATGACAGATAGTGAAGAGGAGGTCACGTATCTGTCAGATTCAGGCTCAGAATATCTTCCCGTAGAAGACAGTGACGTCAGCGGCCCCACGTCAGATAGCTCTGATGACGAAGTTGAGGTCCCTGCTAAGGTCAGGCGTACCCGATCCCGATCTTCTGAGGTTGTTGAGGAGCAAGAACCGCAGGTCTCTCGTATCATGGAGCAGAGTAGTACTAGCGCCACTATTCCTTCTGGTGAACTGGCAAGCACCAGCGGCCTAGTACAGCCTGGACGTACATCCAGCACTGCAGTAACACTTGGTGACGTGGCGAGTCCCATAAGTGCAGTTCAAGCTGGCGAGGTGGCAAGCACAAGTAGTGTCCCGCTGCCACCAAGAAGACAAAGGCAGGCCCGTCGTGCCCATACTGCCCTTCCTGCAGAATTTGCCTATCCTGATTGGGTCCCCACCACTTCTGCAGAACCCGTACTTCCCCCATTCACTGCCCAACCCGGAATTCAGGTGGAAACAGCTGATTTTATTCCAATTGATTTTTATTCGCTGTTTTTCACGGAAGATCTCTATAGATCTATTGTGGACCAGAGTAATTTATATGCTGGTCAATTTATCGCCGCTAACCCCCAGTTGCCTAAAATTGCCAGAAATTGGAAACCAATTACGGTTTCCGAATTTAAGACCTTTCTGGGCCTTTCCCTCAACATGGGCACACATAAATTTCCGTCATTGCGTGCTTATTGGTCCACGCACCCAATTGACCACATGCCCGTGTTCTCTGCCTCCATGTCCAGGGCACGATACGAGCAGATTTTGCGGTTCATGCACTTCAACGACAATGAACTTTGTCGTCCACGTGGGGACCCTGAATACGACCGGCTCTATAAAATTCGGCCCCTCATAAACCACTTCAACGAACGTTTTGCAGCCTTGTTTACTCCCGATCAAGTTGTCTGCGTTGATGAGTCCCTGATTAAATTTTCTGGCCGCTTGTCTTTCAAGCAGTACCTTCCCAGCAAGCGTGCCAGATACGGGGTCAAGCTCTACAAGTTCTGTGACAGGGCAACAGGCTATGTAGTGAACTTTACGGTTTATGAGGGAAAAGACAGTCAGATTGAGTCGGTCAACTGCCCGGATTACATAGGGAGCGCTGGCAAGATAGTGTGGAACTTGGTGTCACCCTTATTCGGAAAGGGGTACCACTTGTATGTGGACAATTATTACACGAGCGTGCCACTGTTTAGTCACTTGTTTGATCATAAGATTGGAGCATGTGGCACCGTGCGACCTAATCGCCGGGGCTTTCCCCAGCGGCTTGTAGATGCCCGTCTTAGGCTGGGGGAGAGAGCCTGCTTGAAGTGTAATAACTTGCTCGCTATGAAGTGGAGGGACAATAAGAATGTTTTCCTTCTTACCTCCCTTCATGCAGACACGACAGTCCAAATTCGTACGGCGACTGGTGTTGTGGAGAAACCCCTCTGTGTCCACGAATATAACCAAAATATGGGAGGGGTGGACCTCAACGACCAGTTGATGGCGCCGTATCTAATTGACCGTAAGGCGAGACGCTGGTACAAAAAAGTGTCTCTATCATTATTCCAATTGGCTTTGCTGAACGCTCATGTGCTATACAGAGCTTCAGGCGGGACTTTATCTCTTCTAAAATTCCAGAATGAGATAGTCACAGAACTCCTGTATCCAGGCGGTTCTGCACCTCACCATCCCCAACCAAATGCAGTAAGCCGGCTGCATGAGAGGCATTATTCGTATGTCCTCCCGAGTACCCCTACCCAAAGCCACCCCCAAAAAAGATGTCGTGTCTGTAGCAAGCGCGGATTTAGGCGTGACACCCGTAGTTTTTGTCCACTCTGTCCTGACAAGCCTGGTCTTTGCCAAGGTGAATGTTTTGAACGCTACCACTCAAAAGTGAAGTTTTAGCGTAGGGTACAGCATTTCACAGACAAGGACACACTTACACAGGGTCTCCCAAGATGCCATTACATTTTGAGAGACCCGAACCATTACAGTTGTAAAGTTACAAAAAAAAGTGTAAAAAAGAAAAAAAAAACGTAAAAAACAAAACACAAAAAAATATAAAATAAAAAAACCAAAAATAGTTGTCGTTTTATTGTTCTCTCTCTCTCTATTTTCTCTCTATTGTTCTGCTCTTTTTTACTGTATTCTATTCTGCAATGTTTTATCATGCTTGCTTTTCAGGTATGTAATTTTTTGTTTTCAGGTGCGCCATTCAACTGCAGCGCGGAATTATTTATCTTGACAGCAACAGCGTTTGCTCCCACGATACATAAAGCCGTGACTCCAGTGCTGTAGGAGGTGATTTCACCACCACAGTTAAAAAAAAGAGCATATATGCCGAAGCATGGGGGCAGCAGGGGCGGAGGAGCAATTTTGCTCCTAATGCCGCGTACATACGGTCGAAATTCCGACGGAGGCCTGCCCGTGGAAAATTCCGACCGTGTGTACGCGGCATAACTTTTTTGCGGGAGGATGCCCCCATGCTTCGGCATATATATATTTTAGGCACAGGTTGCGTTAAAACATTTTTTTATTTTTTACTAGGTTTTGTTTTGGTATTTGCTTTGCAGGTATGGCATGGTAAGGTCTTACTGTTGTACTGTAATGTTACTTTGTTTTAATGTTAACCACCATTTGCTTAGCAGGTACGCCATTCAGTTGCAGCGCGGATCTATTTATCTTGACAGCAACAGCGTTTGCTCCCACGATACATAAAGCCGTGACTCCAACGCTGTAGGAGGTGATTTCACCACCACAGTTAAAAAAAAGAGCATATATGCCGAAGCATGGGGGCAGCAGGGGCGGAGGAGCGATTTTGCTCCTAATGCCGCGTACATACGGTCGAAATTCCGACGGAGGCCTGCCTGTGGAAAATTCCGACCGTGTGTACGCGGCATAACTTTTTTGCGGGAGGATGCCCCCATGCTTCGGCATATATATATTTTAGGCACAGGTTGCGTTAAAAAATTTTTTTATTTTTTACTAGGTTTTGTTTTGGTATTTGCTTTGCAGGTATGGCATGGTAAGGTCTTAGTGTTGTACTGTAATGTTACTTTGTTTTAATGTTAACCACCATTTGCTTAGCAGGTACGCCATTCAGTTGCAGCGCGGATCTATTTATCTTGACAGCAACAGCGTTTGCTCCCATGATACATAAAGCCGTGACTCCAACGCTGTAGGAGGTGATTTCACCACCACAGTTAAAAAAAAGAGCATATATGCCGAAGCATGGGGGCAGCAGGGGCGGAGGAGCGATTTTGCTCCTAATGCCGCGTATATACGGTCGAAATTCCAACGGAGGCTTGCCCGTGGAAAAGTCCGACCGTGTGTACGCGGCATAACCTTTTATGCCGCGTACATACGGTCGAAATTCCGACGAAGGCTTGACCGTGTGTACGCGGCATAACTTTTTTGCAGGAGGATGCCCCCATGCTTCGGCATATATGCCCATCATTAGAAGTGGGTGGATGAAGGGAGGTATTCTAATGGTGGGCATACCCACCAATCAATCTCTTTTTTTCGTTCAGCCAATAGGCTGTATGAAAAAAAAGATTACAATACATGTCCAACAAGGACCAGCAACGTACTGGTATGTTGCTGGACTTTGAATGTTTATACCAGAATGATGCCTGCGGGTTTAGGTATCATCTTGGTATCATTCTTTTCAGCCAGCAGCCGGCTTTCATGTAAAAGCAATTCTAGCAGATAATTAGCCTCTAGACTGCTTTTACAAGCAGTGGGAGGGAATGTCCCCCCCGGATATAAAAAGCGCCATTGGGAAATTGGGAAAGCATTTTATCACACCGATCTTGGTGTGGTCAGATGCTTTGAGGGCAGAGGAAAGATCTAGGGTCTAACCCCCCAATTTTTTTCAAAAAAAGAGTACCTGTCACTACCTATTGCTATCATAGGGGATATTTACATTCCCTGAGATAACGATAAAAATGGTAAAAAAATAAAATATGGAAGGCACAGTTTAAAAATAAAATAAAAAAGCCAAATAAATAATAAAAAAAAAAAAAAAAAGCACCGCTGTCCCCCCCTGCTATTGCGCAAAGGCGAACGCAAGCGTCGGTCTAGTGTCATATGTAAACAGCAATTGCATCATGCATGTGAGGTATCACCGCGAAGGTCAGATCGAGGGCAGTCATTTTAGCAGTAGACCTCCTCTGTAAATCTAACGTGGTAACCTGTAAAGGCTTTTAAATGCTTTTAAAAATGAATGTAGTTTGTCGCCGCTGCGCGTTTGTGCGCAATTTTAAAGCATGTCGTGTTTGGTATCCATGTACTCGGCCTATGATCATCTTTTTTATTTCATCAAACATTTGGGCAATATAGTGTTTTTTAGTGCATTAAAAATAAAAAAAGTGTGTTTTTCCCCCAAAAAATGCGTTTGAAAAATCGCTGCGCAAATACTGTGTGGAAAAAAAAAATGCAACACCCACTATTTTAATCTGTAGGGCCTTTGCTTTAAAAAAATATATAATGTTTGGGGGTTCAACATAATTTTCTTGCAAAAAAATTTTTTTTTTCATGTAAACAAAAAGTGTCAGAAAGGGCTTTGTCTTCAAGTGGTTAGAAGAGTTGATGATGTGTGACATAAGCTTCCTAATGTTGTGCATAAAATGCCAGGACAGTTCAAAACCCCCCCAAATGACCCCATTTTGTAAAGTAGACACCTCAAGCTATTTGCTGAGAGGCATGTTGAGCCCATTGAATATTTTTTTTTTGTCCCAAGTGATTGAATAATGACCAAAAAAAAAAAAAAAAATGTACAAAAAGTTGTCACTAAATTATATATTGCTCAAACATGCCATGGGCATATGTGGAATTACACCCCAAAATACATTCTGTTGCTTCTCCTGAGTACGGGGATACCACATGTGTGGGACTTTTTGGGAGCCTAGTCGCGTACGGGACCCCAAAAACCAAGCACCGCCTTCAGGATTTCTATGGGTGTAAATTTTTGATTTCACTCCTCACTGCCTATCACAGTTTCGGAGGCCATGGAATGCCCAGATGGCACAAAACCCCCCCAAATGACCCCATTTTGGAAAGTAGACACCCCAAGCTATTTGCTGAGAGGTATGTTGAGTATTTTGCAGATCTCGCTTTTTGTCACAAAGTTTTGAAAATGTAAAAAAAGAAAAAAAAAAGAAAAAAAATGACTTTCTTAATTTTCAAAAACAAATGAGAGCTGTAAAATACTCCCCATGCCTCTCAGCAAATAGCTTGGGGTGTCTACTTTCCAAAATGGGGTCATTTGGGGGGGTTTTGTGCCATCTTGGCATTTTATGGCCTTCAAAACTGTGATAGGTAGTGAGGAGTGAAATCAAAAATTTATGCCCTTAGAAACCTTGAAGGCGGTGCTTGGTTTTTGGGGTCCCGTACGCGGCTAGGCTCCCAAAAAGTCCCACACATGTGGTATCCCCGTACTCAGGAGAAGCAGCAGAATGTATTTTGGGGTGTAATTTCACATATAACCATGGCATGTGTGAGCAATATATCATTTAGTGACAACTTTTTGTACATTTTTTTTTCTTTTTGTCATTATTCAATCATTTGGGCCAAAAAGAAAAAATATTCAATGGGCTCAACATGCCTCTCAGCAAATAGCTTGGGGTGTCTACTTTCCAAAATGGGGTCATTTGGGGGGGTTTTGTGCCATCTTGGCATTTTATGGCCTTCAAAACTGTGATAGGTAGTGAGGAGTGAAATCAAAAATTTATGCCCTTAGAAATCCTGAAGGCGGTGCTTGGTTTTTGGGGTCCCGTACGCGGCTAGGCTCCCAAAAAGTCCCACACATGTGGTATCCCCGTACTCAGGAGAAGCAGCAGAATGTATTTTGGGGTGTAATTTCACATATGCCCATGGCATGTGTGAGCAATATATCATTTAGTGACAACTTTGTGCAAAAAAAAAACAGTTTGTCATATTCCCGCAACCTGTGGCAAAATATAAAATATTCCATGGACTCAACATGCCTCTCAGCAAATAGCTTGGGGTGTCTACTTTCCAAAATGGGGTAATTTGGGGGGGTTTTGTGCTATTTTGGCATTTTATGGCCTTCGAAACTGTGATAGGTAGTGAGGAGTGAAATCAAAAATTTACGCCCTTAGAAATCCTGAAGGCGGTGCTTGGTTTTTGGGGCCCTGTACGCGGCTAGGCTCCCAAAAAGTCCCACACATGTGGTATCCCCGTACTCAGGAAAAGCAGCAGAATGTATTTTGGGGTGCAATTCCACATATAACCATGGCATGTGTGAGCAATATATCATTTAGTGACAACTTTTTGTACATTTTTTTTTTCTTTTTGTCATTATTCAATCATTTGGGACAAAAAAAAAAATATTCAATGGGGTCAACATGCCTCTCAGCAAATAGCTTGGGGTGTCTACTTTCCAAAATGGGGTCATTTGGGGGGGTTTTGTGCCATCTTGGCATTTTATGGCCTTCAAAACTGTGATAGGTAGTGAGGAGTGAAATCAAAAATTTATGCCCTTAGAAACCTTGAAGGCGGTGCTTGGTTTTTGGGGTCCCGTACGCGGCTAGGCTCCCAAAAAGTCCCACACATGTGGTATCCCCGTACTCAGGAGAAGCAGCAGAATGTATTTTGGGGTGTAATTTCACATATGCCCATGGCATGTGTGAGCAATATATCATTTAGTGACAACTTTGTGCAAAAAAAAAAAAGTTTGTCATATTCCCGCAACTTGTGGCAAAATATAAAATATTCCATGGACTGAACATGCCTCTCAGTAAATAGCTTGGGGTGTCTACTTTCCAAAATGGGGTCATTTGGGGGGGGGGGGTTTTGTGCTATTTTGGCATTTTATGGCCTTCGAAACTGTGATAGGTAGTGAGGAGTGAAATCAAAAATTTGCGCCCTTAGAAATCCTGAAGGCGGTGCTTGGTTTCCGGGGTCCCGTACGTGGCTAGGCTCCTAAAAAGTCCCACACATGTGGTATCCCCGTACTCAGGAGAAGCAGCAGAATGTATTTTGGGGTGCAATTCCACATATAACCATGGCATGTGTGAGCAATATATCATTTAGTGACAACTTTTTGTAATTTTTTTTTTTGTCATTATTCAATCACTTGGGACAAAAAAAAAAAATATTCAATGGGCTCAACATGCCTCTCAGCAATTTCCTTGGGGTGTCTACTTTCCAAAATGGGGTCATTTGGGGGGGGGGGGGTTTGTACTGCCCTGCCATTTTAGCACCTCAAGAAATGAGATAGGCAGTCATAAATTTAAAGCTGTGTAAATTTCAGAAAATGTACCCTAGTTTGTAAACGCTATAACTTTTGCGCAAACCAATAAATATACGCTTATTGACATTTTTTTTACTAAAGACATGTGGCTGAATACATTTTGGCCTAAATGTATGACTAAAATTGAGTTTATTCGATTTTTCTTATAACAAAAAGTAGAAAATATCATTTTTTTTCAAAATTTTCGGTCTTTTTCTGTTTATATCGCAAAAAATAAAAATCGCAGAGGCAATCAAATACCATTAAAAGAAAGCTCTATTTGTGGGAAGAAAAGGACGCAAATTTCATTTGGGTACAACATTGCATGTCCGCACAATTTACAGTTAAAGCAGCGCAGTGCCGAATCCCAAAAACAGGCTTGGTCCTAATGGCCCGAAATGGTCCGGGGCTTAAGTGGTTAAACCACGTATTGCCAAAGTGACACTTTTTATTGAAAAATCTAAAGGGGGACTGGGAATCCCTAACTTCGCCAAATACTATTACGCTGCACAAATTGCACAATTATCTAAGTATCATGCAAGGTCTGAAACCCCTTTGTGGGTGGCAATAGAATCTATTGACATTGATCCAATATCTGTGGCTAATATAATGTGGTTATCCCCTTGTGATATACCAGGCATATCTAATCCTATCACAAAGCACTCCATGACCATCTGGGACAAATTTAGGTGTTCGCATAAATTACAATCCCCACACAACCCCCTACTGTCATTCATAAGACACCCAGCTTTTTACCCTGCATGGAAGTTCCCATCTTCTTTTGCAGCTTGGACATCCAAAAATCTGACATCCTTATATGATCTAGCATCCAGCAATAACATTCTGACATTCCCTAATCTCTGTGACATCCATGGTTTACCCAGTAAAGAAATTTTCCGGTACCTACAAATAAATTTTTTTTATACACCAGTTATTGAGTCGGGTTCCATACTCAATCAACTCTCACAGTTTAAAAGGATCTGTAAATGTGACCCACATACTAGAGGTCTGATTTCAATACTGTATAAACAACTTAATTCCTCCCCCACAGATATTACACCGTTGTATGTCACCAAATGGTCTCAGGACTTCAATAAGACATTCAGTACGAAGGACTGGGACAGCATCTGGTCGACCACTATGCGCTCATCCATAAACTGTTATGCTCTTGAAACAAATTTTAAGGTCTTATCACGCTGGTATCTGGTACCAGCGAGGGTAGCTAAATTTTCGCCAACCTGCTCGGATAAGTGCTTTCGTGGCGGTGCGACTGTTGGTACCTATCTTCATATCTGGTGGGAATGGCCAATTGCCCAAAATTTCTGGATCAAAATATTCGGTATGGCTTCCACCGCTCTAGAAAACTCCATTACACCAGATCCAGTCGTAGCATTATTGAATCTTAAACCCCCTGACCTTACTCATAATCAATTCCAACTATTGTTGTACTTGACAACCTCAGCTAAACAAACTATAGCTAAGGCATGGAAATCTCAAACATTGGTTGTGACTGAGACTAATCATCGAATGAACAGAGCCCTCATTTTCCACAAAATGACAGCTAACGAGAACAATAACGTGAAAAAATTCAATAAAATTTGGCAGCCATGGGTTAAACATTTCCTATCATCTGATTTTGACCACTCTCTCCTGCTGCCCTGTTAAACCCATTTAACATTTCTTCCTTGATACTTTTTAGTCTCCTCCTTTCTTTAAAAATTGCTAAAAGTTCTTGAGACTGGGGTCGGATCATTCCTGGGAGGGAACCTCTTTTCTTCCTTTCCTATCTCTTTACTCTTTTCCTTTCTCAATCTCTTTCTTTCTTTCCTCCTACCTTAATATTCTTTTTTTTTTCTTTTATTTTCATATATTGCCTAACATGTGATTTTGGGATCTATATTCCCATATCGTTTCTTAAAACCATTATTACATACACTCTAGAGTTTGAACTCCTAATCTAAGATTAACCTCTATCCATTTGACATAGTGTTTCTATATGTTTTTTTTTCTTTTTGTTCCTCTTTTGCTTCTTAAGAAGGGTATAGACATTTAAGAGTGACTTTCATAAACTTTTAACTATTTTTACATATAAGTGCAGATAACTTATAATCCTTACCGGGACTCTAACACCTTAGCTAAGCCATTTTTTTTCTCTTTCTTTAACACGTGCCCCCTCCCATCCACATTTAGAACCCGTTTGGGGTGGATGGGTGGTCCGGAGGCACTTTATACCTGATGCAAGGTTTAGCCCCTTGGATTTTTCTTCTATCCTATAAGCCCACTCTACATGTCAAGTGTAATAACCCCCTTTTTTTTCTCTCTTCAATATCTCAGAGATAAGAATGTTACTTCTACTGTTGAGTACCGAACTTTACTTATATATCTTTCATTAAGGTTACAGTGTATAACCCATTCTCACATTATATGTATTTTATTTGTGATCTGTATTCTTGTGGAAAATTTTATAAAAATATTGAACAAGAAATGGCGTCCTGGCCCCTGGGCTCTTGTCAGCCATTCTCACTGTTGGTCTGAATAATGTTTCTGCCTGAAACTTGGACACATTATTCAGACAGGAATGTGGCTCGAAGTGGGTCCTGGTGAGAGGGTGAGGGGAGCGGAGGAGGAGGAGGCACCCGACCTGTGCAGTCAGGGGTGGACTGGGCAGGACAGCGGCATGAGAGGACTCATCTCACTAATCTCCTGCTGCCGATCTTTCTCCTTTCCGCGGCCGCATTACTGTCACCATCGGCTCCTGCTTCCCCCCACAGCTGCCTGTGTCCCTGCAGAGCCCTCCGGCAGAACAGAGAGGAAGGAGCGGGACCCAATCTCCAACATGGCGCCGCCTCGGCACTGCCACAAAGATCCCCAAAAGGTGCAGAGAAACAGGACTACAGAGTCCTTACAGTAGTAACCAAGACAAGCCTGCAAAGCAGCCAGCTAAGAAACCAGCCAGGGAGGGACATGCTGCTTTATGTACACAAGATGTCCTCTCCATCCACTCTGCTCTCACACACTGCTGGGGGAGATGTACAGGACATGCAGGAGGACGCAGTGGGAATTAAACCCCGAAGTGTACCGGAGATAGATCTATTTACACTCAGAGGGAACAGGAAGGTGAAGAGGTTGTTTTCACTGTCCAGGGAGAAAGAATCCGAGGGGGTGGACGTGTTGGCCCAAGACTGGGACTTGGCCTATGCCTTTCCCCCCTTGGCTCTGATCCCAAAAATAGTGCAGATGCTGAGTCAGTCCGAGCGCAGACTGATTTTAATCACTCTCTAGTGGCCCAAAAGGACCTTGTTCCTTACCCTGTCCCCTCCACAGCATCTTCCGGAGCGGCAGGACCTTCTCCTAGAGGGTCCAGTCTGCCACCCAAACCCCGGTTTCTTCAAGCTAGCGGCTTGGCTCTTGAAAGGGAGAGCCTTCAGCAGAGGGGGTGTTTAGAGAGAGTAATTGACACCCTGTTACAGAGTAGGAAGCAGGTTACCAGGTGTATTTACACCAAACTCTGGGGAGTCTTCTTGCGTTGGTGTCAGGCGAGGGGGACTTCCCAGCAGGAGATCCCTGCAATCCTGAGTTTCCTCCAGGACGGCGTTGATCAGGGTCTAGCTACTAAGCCGCTTAGGGTCCAGGTGGCAGCCTTGTTCAGTGTTTTGGACAGGAGACTGGCACTAAACCCACTGATCAAGAGGTTTTTGTCGACTAGGGAGAGGATGTCCCCGGTGCAAATGAACGAATTTCCACCATGGGATCTTACCCTAGTCCTCGGAGCCCTGACCAAGGCACCATTCAAGCCCTTGGCTTATATCCCACTTAAATTACTTGCCCTTAAGACAACCTTCCTGCTGGCCAGAAGGATAGGTGATCTCCAGGCTCTGTCTGTAAAAGAGCCCCTTTTTCTTATTATTTGAAAACAGGGTTATCCTCCGGCAGGACCCCCTGTACCTTCCGAAGGTGGCCTCATGGTTCCACAGGATGCAGAAGATTGTCCTTCCTTAGTTTTGTGACAATCCTAAGAACGAGAAGGAAAGTTAATTTCATTGTTTAGATGTCAGACAATGTCTGTTAGTTTATTTAAAGAGAGTGAAGGATTTTAGAAGGTCCAGTCACTTATTAGTTTGGTTCTGAGGCCAGAAGAAGGGTCAGAAAGCATCACATGCAACCATAGCAAGGTGGATTAGGCAGACCATTTCCGTAGCCTATGAGCAGGCTGGTAAAGGGGTTCCCACTAGCCTTAAGGCACACGCTACACGGTCTCTGGCGACCTCTTGGGCAGAAAGGGCTGGAGCATCGATAGAACAGATCTGCAGAGAAGCTACGTGGACAAACCAGAACACTTTCCTGAGGCACTACAGGGTGGAACTGCTGTCACCTCCAAGATTTGGCATTCGGTAGAAAGGTTCTACAGGCTGTTGTCCCGCCATAAGGTAGGCCTGAGCTACTTGCTTTTCTCTCAGGGTGCCGTCCTGGAAGACGACTTGAGAAAATTACCAGTTACACTTACCGGTAACAGTGTTTCTGGGAATTCTTCCAGGATGGCCGGCCTACTTCCCATCCGTTTTTTTATGTGTTGGTGTTGTATGAACATTTGGGGTGGTTCTCACTCTCGTGCACTGGTTTGGGTCAATACTTTTTCACAGCTGAGGAGCACAGGGAGGGTCAGGAGTTTTCGACCTCTTCTTTGATTGATTGTTTTTCTTGTTAGGTGAGACCAGTTATCTCTCAGGGTGCTGTCCTATAAGACTTCCCAGAAACACCATTACACTTACCGGTAACTGGTAATTTTTTCCAGAGATAAAACTATAATTCTACCACATAATAAAACTCTGGTCAGGCCACATCTGGAGTATTCCGTCCAGTTTTGGTCACCAGTTCTCAGAAGGGATGTGCTGGAGCTGGAGAGAGTCCAAAGAAGGGCAGCTAAATTAATTAGGGGGTTGGATGACCTCAAATACCTCAACTACAAGCGCTAAATTTTATTCTCGCTGGAGAGAAGACACTTGATAGGAGATATGATAGCCATTTGCAAATATCTCAGTGGTGATCACAGCATAGGAAAAAAGCTATTCAATCTCAGGGGGTGTGAGAGGACACGGGGACACACAATGAGATTGGAGGAGAATCGGTTTAACCTTAAGCTGCATAGGGGTTTTTTTTCACTGTCAGGGCGGTAAGAATGTGGATCTCTCTTCCACAAGTGGTGGTGGCTGCGGGAAGTATTGATATTTTTAAGAGACTTGGACATGCATCTTAAAGAACACAATATACAAGGATATGGGAAATGATTATTGACACTGACACACGTGCACCTACATAGGTCAGACTGGATGGACTATTGTCTTTATTCAACCTTACCTACTATGTAACTATGTCCTGCATTCTGCATACTGTACCCTTCTCCTGCATTTCATGTCCCGTGGTGACCTACACCCTTCTCTGGTATCCTGCACCCCATGTCCTGCATTCTACACCCTGCACCCCATGTTCTGCACCCTGCACCCCATGTCCTGCATTCTGCACCCTGCACCACATGTCCTGCATTCTGCACCCTACATCACATGTCCTGCATTCTTCAAACAGCACAACATGTCCTGCACCTTGCACCCCAAGTCCTATGTTCTGCACCTCACAAATTACTTGAAAATTACTTGCCCTGCCCCAGGCGCCGATAACCCACACTTCCCTTAAAAACTCACTTAACTTTTTAGCTGGCTCTTAGATTCAAAGCAAATTTGTCAAGCCCCACCTTAAGTGACTTCCTCCCCTCCCCCTCATCTCCTTCATTATGTAAGTCATGCTGAGATAATCTCCCATTGCCTGAGCAATATTCTCATTTGTCTCTGAGCTCCTTCTTGCTATTCCTCGTCCTGCCTGTTGTTTCCTTGGATTGATTTTCTGTGTAGTGACCACGGCTTCATCTCTTGGATGCGCTCGTCTGTTACTTGTCCTGACCTTTTATCCTGATTCCTGGATCTCCTCCTCATCTCTCCACCATATCCGTTTACACAGCTTTTCTCCATCTGGGGGGTGGAAACTTGGCAAAATCCATCCCCACCATTAGGAGCTCTAGAGAAAATTGTCTGGTATTTACACTCCGTTCCTCCGCATATCACCTGATCACATGAGAGCTTAATTTCACAGATTCCTGACAGATTTCTGTATGGTAAAGGTCAAAGTTCACTCTTCAGTTTAGGAGAGGTAGGACACACCCAGGTACAATTATTTGGTTTGCACAGGAGCCTCATATAGAGGACCCTCAAATCTCCCCATCCAAATGTCCCTCCATCGAGAGTCTATATGTCCTATGACATCACACTGACCTCACAGCTCCTCATCCCTATGTTCCTCCATCTGGCTTTTTTTTTTACTGATGCTCTTAGGATGTGGGTGGACCCTTGGCATCCTCAATAGCAAAGTGAGACTGTTGGTCCTGCGTTGTATGTAATGACATCAGAATGTCTGCTACAAGCTTTTAACCTGCGTAGTGTGGGGGTCCTGTGTGGGTAAATTATATCTCAGCCTGAAGTGGGGCTTTAATAAAACAGAAACCTGAATGGAGAGGTGAGGAGGATTCTGGGAATATAATTAAAATTTTACTATTTGTGTTCAGATCTAGAGTTTTCCTCCTGTGAAGTCTGGAGATCATATGACCATCACATTGCCTCCACCTCCCTCCCTGATAGAATAAAGAAGTACAAAGAAGATTCTAGAAGTCACCAGAGAGATGATGGAGGAGAGGTGAGCGGTGCCGGGAATTCTGGGACATTATCCAGTAACAGACAAGGGATGTGTCTGGATGGTGACTGTATCATTGTGTGTGTCAGGTTCCTATAAGGTGTCAGGATGTCACTGTCTATTTCTCCATGGAGGAGTGGGAGGATTTAGAAGGACACAAGGATCTCTACAAGGACGTCATGATGGACAATCAGCCGCCCCTCACATCACCGGGTAAGAGGAGACTATATTGTAAAGGAGAGAGCAGTACGGAGGCTCCACCTAGATCCCCCATCATCTGATAAACACATAGAAACAATGTATTCAGTCAGTGTGTGTGTTTCCTACAGATGGATCCAGTAATGGGAACCCACCAGAGAGATGTCCCCGTCCTCTGTATTCCCGGGATTCCACACAGGAAGGTCTCACCATCCCCCACCATCATCAGGTAGATGATTGACAATTATTGGTAGTTCTGATTTATACACAGCATGTTTATTACATTGAATGTTTTATTATATATTCAGAGTGGAAACCTCGGGGATGATAAAATAGATTTTAAAGAAGAGTATAAAGAGGAGGATGAGGAGTATGGAGTGATGGAGGAGTTATCAGAAGGATACAAGGATATGATGGAGCCACCTAATACCAGGAACCCACCAGAGAGATGCCCCCGTCCTCTGTATTCCCGGGATTCCACACAGGAAGGTCACACCATCCCCCACCATCATCAGGTAGATGAGGAACAATCACTGATAGTATCATTAGGATCTGTACATTATCTGCATTGTTACCATTGATGTCATTTTTATTCTATATTCAGAGTGGAAACCTGAGAGATTCTAAAGTTGAGGTTAAAGAAGAGATAAAAGAGGAGGACGATGAGGATGGAGTGATGGAGGAGTTTCTAAAAGAACACAAAGATCTGTACCAGGACACCATGGTGGAGTCATCCAGCTACAGAAACCCACCAAAGAGATGTCCCCGTCCTCTGTATTCCCGGGATTCCACACAGGAAGGTCACACCATACCTCACCATCACCAGGTAGACGATTGACAATTATTGGTAGTTCTGATTTATACACAGCATGTTTGGTACAATGAATGTTTTATTATATATCCAGAGTGGAAACCTCGGGGATGATAATATTGATGTTAAAGAAAAAAAGTATAAAGAGGAGGATGAGGAGTATGGAGTGATGGTGGAGTTTTCAGAAGGACACAAGGATAAGATGGAGCCACCTAATACCAGGAACCCCCCAGAGAGATGTCCCTGTCCTCTGTATTCCTGGGATTCCACACAGGAACATCACACCATCCCTCACTGTTGCAAGGTTGGTGGGACAGAGCTTATAAAACACAGACTGATGGAGACAATTTGTGGATTTTATATGTGACGTCACAATAATAAAGCTTATATCTTACAGATGATATTCTTTCTCATTTTCTTGATTTAGAGTGGAGATCCAATTGATATAGAATTTGAGGTTAAAGCAGAAGAAGAAGAGAGGTATGTGAGGGATGATCAGCAGTCTATGGAGGAGGATGGAATAACGGGGACATTTATAGAGGAGGACACTCCTACAGAGATCAGCACAGGTGGGTCATTAACACTAAATACATTCCTCCACCCATACTGCTCACTGATTGGTCCAGAGTAGGACGGGGACTGGGTGATATCAGCCTGTATTACCCTGGTCACTTTCCTGAGCTGTGTTCCCCGTCCTGTATTCCTGTATTTCTCTCGGATAATCTTCCTTCTCCTTGCTGCAGACACAATTTATGTATCTAGACTGGATTTATGGAGATTCTGGGGTTCAGCTGGCAGCAAAATGTTCATTTTCAGCATAGACGTTACTAGGCCTAGGCACCTGGGGTATGTGATTTTGGTCTTCTGCCCCCATACCAGAGTCTAGCAAGATCTCCGACAGAACAATCCGCCCAGGATTACTTGTTCTGTTATTTGCTGGCTGTGTCGGGTGGAGGGATATGTCTGTATAGTCTCAGACCCAAGTCACTGAGTGCAGTCTCAGGAGATGGGAGGCAGCGGTGTGGGACCTCTGCAACTTGTCTCATGTAAACATTTTAAGCTTCCACTGATTACCAATGTTATGAGTCCTGACCCTTACACTATATTCTCTATGTTGTACATTACATACTCCTGACCTCTGCACTATACACTCTGTTGTACATTACGTTATTCTTTTTTTTGCATTCTTTATTTTATCAATATGTAGCGCCCTCCTCACCCTCACTCTCGTATCAGCTTGTCTGTCTCTTGTCTAGGGGTTACTTTAGAGGAGAGAGAGAGAGGTCACCACGCCAAGCCTTCACTGCAAGTAATTGTGTGGTGTGAGCAAAGTTCTTTTACCTCCAGGCCGGTGTCCTGCATCAGAGCCCCCACCTCCTTTGGAACAATGTCTGCCAGAAAATGAGCCCCACACCCGTAAAGTCCAACACTCTTTTATTCTTCCGATAACAGAGCATACACAACAGTTGAACTCCTTTTCTCAAGTAGAACAGACAAGGGGGGGGGGGGGGGGGGGGGAACGAATAGGCCCCAGACACAACAAACTCTCCACTTTCCTTCCTGAAAGTGGGTTGCGGTCTCCAAGTGAGGGGGGATTTCCTTCCAGGTGGTCTCCAATGGGAGGCTCACCTGTCACTGGCAATATGCTGCACCAGGTTTTCAAGCAAGTATCTCCCACCGGTCCATTACGCCTTCCGGATTCGGGTACCCACTCCCGGGGTTCCCTAGGACCTCCTTCCCTCACGGAACTCAGTGGTGGGCACTGAGCTCCAGACCTCCTTTGAGTACCTAACCCCAGGCTAAAGGTGCCTGGGATGAAACACGACCTCCGAACGTCCTCTAGGCCTAGACCGCCTAGGACTCGAACACGACCACCGCCCTCAGGCTGAAGGTGCCTGGGGCTCGACTCCCGCCACCAAAAATGGCCGCCCCCTTTATACCCTCTCCCAGCAAGCACGGCGGGTTCCCCGTCCCACCATACCACCGCTGAGAGAGGCCAAAAAGAGGTACGACACCGCAACGATGGCTCAACCCCGGGCCCAAAGTGACAGAGCCACCTGGTGGGCCCCAGGGAACTATACATCACAGTTTTCCCCACCAGATTCAAAAACAGAAAAGCACATACCCGCTACAAATATATAAATACAGGTTACAACATTTCCCTTCACATAATATAAAGATTAAATACATGTCGTAAGTTGAGCCTGAGTATCCCCCCTCCACCCACTCCAAAACCTCCCCATCCCCCCCTCCCTCCTCCTCTTGTTGTACATTCCTATTCTTTCAATAATTTTTGTTTAACTTTATATATCTGTGCCCGTTGTGGTTTTAGACTCTTAAGTTATCCACATAGCTCCATGATTTTTTAAGCTCCTTCCAACAGTTCCATTTATCATTAGACCCTATATTTTTCTCCTCTAAGCTGTACTTAAGGCCTTCAATGGTGTATGTTTCTTCTACCGAATGAATCCATTCCCAGATTGAGGGGCTTTCAATCTCTTGCCATCTTTTGGGGATAAGTCTTTTTGCTGCATTTAACAGGTTTGGGATCAATGACTCTTTGTATTGTTTTACCGCTCCCTGCCCTCCGTGGAATAAAACTATCCATGGGTCTTTTGTTATTTTGTTTTTTGGTAATTTCCTTTGTCAGGTATAATATTTTCTCCCAATATTTTTTAATTTTGGGCAATCCCACCACAGATGGGCCATCGTTCCTACTGCCTTACAGCCTCTCCAGCAGTCCGCCGATTTACCCAGTTTAAATTTGCTAGTTTTATCGGGGGTTGCATACCACCCTGTTAGACATTTGTAGTTCATTTCGGCAGTTCTAATATCTACGGCAGAAGTATGTGTTAATTTAAAAAAATTTCCTATAGTGGTTTTATCCCCTTGTTACCACAATTCCCTTTCCCATTTTTTTATGTATGGCGGGATATTCAGTTCGTCAACAGTAGTTTATATAGCCTTGATATACTACTTTTCGTACTTTCCGCTGTACATAACCGTTCCAGCAGATTGAGCTCTTCTCCAGATCTAATTGGTTGAGATAATTTCTTAACAAAATGGGACAACTGAATATACCGCCATTCATTTATCACCATTAGATCATCCTTGTGCTTTAACTCTTGAAGTGATATGATTTCCCCTTTTTTTTATTATGTCTCTTAACTGTGCTTTTTCCTTTGTTATCCAATTTCCTCCAATCAGTGGCGGAATTTTCATGGTCGCAGCAGTCGCAGTTGCGACTGGGCCCTGTAGTTCTGCCAAGTCCCGGGGGCCCGCCACCCGCCCGTCACGGCGTTGCTGGCAGGGGAGGACTGACCATTCGGTCAGATTATAGCTGCCCCGCCTCTTCACTGCCCCCTCAGCCAATAGGAACATGCTGTACACGCCCCCTTCCACAGCGCGGCTTTTTTGACCTAAGAGCAGGAGAGCAGGAGAGCAGGAGATGAGGAGAGGAGAGGAGAGGGAGGCGGGGACACAACCTGCAGTGTGGGAAGGACTGCTGCTTGATAAGGTAAGCTGGCTGAGCTTTACATAATGGATTCTTGTCGATGGATTAGCCTGGTGAGCAGTGAGGGAGAGGATGTGTTATCTCCAGCATGGCTCCTCCTGTCTCTGAGGCTATTAGATTGATTTTGTGTGTGAGAAGAGCACTGCTGCTGGAGGAAGAACATGTCCTGAATGTCTCCCCAATCTCTACTAACTACATCTCCTACTCATTAGCTGCCCACCACTAAACAAGCACAGTCCCCTCCTCTCCTGTATTACCAACTAATGTGTCTGTGAGCTGCTGGGGCACTACAAGTCCCAGCATGCCAGGAGATGGGGGCAGCAGTGTGTTCAATCAGGCTGATTTTTGGGTAAAAAATGCTGGTGTGTGACTGTGTCTATGTATATATACTGTGTGTGTGTGTATAGTGTGTGTATATACTGTATGTATAGTGTGTGTATATACTGTATGTATAGGGGTCTGTACTAAGGGGGGCGGTGTAATACACTGTGGGTCTGCACTAAGGGGGGTGTCTATACTGCGGGGGTCTGCACTAAGGCGGGGGTCTATACTGCGGGGGTCTGCACTAAGAGGGTGTCTATACTGCGGGGGTCTGCACTAGGGGGGTGTCTATACTGTGGGGGTCTGCACTAAGAGGGGGTCTGCACTAAGGAGGGTGTCTATACTGCGGGGGTCTGCACTAAGGGGGGTGTCTATACTGCGGGGGTCTGCACTAAGGGGGTGTCTATACTGCGGGGGTCTGCACTAAGGGGGTGTCTATACTGCGGGGGTCTGCACTAAGAGGGTGTCTATACTGTGGGGGTCTGCACTAAGAGGGTGTCTATACTGCGGGGGTCTGCACTAAGAGGGTGTCTATACTGCGGGGGTCTGCACTAAGGGGGTGTCTATACTGCGGGGGTCTGCACTAAGGGGGTGTCTATACTGCGGGGGTCTGCACTAAGAGGGTGTCTATACTGCGGGGGTCTGCACTAAGAGGGTGTCTATACTGCGGGGGTCTGCACTAAGAGGGTGTCTACCCGCAGTAAAGTATAGACAAAGATAAAGTATCAAAATCATGCTTTTCGGGGGGGGGGCCCTTCATGATTTCTTGCACCGGGGCCCTGAAGTTTCTAGTTACGCCTCTGCCTCCAATTATCTTTTTCCCCGGTGCAAAGTATTCATTTGTCTTTTAATGCTATAAGCTGTGAATTATACTCCCTGTTTGTACATCAAATCCCATATTTTTACTGCATTTCATGTCAGTGGATGAGTGTTTTCGTCTAGTGCTCTAAACTGTGGAGGGTTCCAAATTATGTTTCCTAATTGTGCGTTTTCTATGTTAACCCACCTTTTTTCCTGTTTGTCCTTAGCCCATTCAACTACTCGTGACAGCACTACTGCGTTGTAATATTTTTTAATATCGGGGACTGCCAGCCCTCCATGTTTTCTTTGTTTTTTTTGTTTTAATACCATAAAATAAATTCTGGGTTGTTTTTCCAAATACATTTTATTATTTAGTTTTGAGTACTTTAAGGTATGGTTGCGGTAATGCCACAGGTATCATCTGGAACTTGTACGTGATCTTTGGTAAGAGAACCATCTTTAGAGTATTAATACGCCCAATCCATGATATTGGCCTGTTTATTATTTTTTTATTTCTGTTTTTAATTAATCTAAGAGGGGTATGTAGTTAATCTTATATATTTTCTGCATTGAATTTGCTAATTTCATTCCTAGATACTTTAGTTCCTTCTGCCAGGGGAAATTAAACTCTTTCTGTAGCAGCCGTTCTTCTTGCTTACTTATATTGATATTTTAACATCTCAGACTTAACTAGATGAATTTTGAAATTTGATATTCAAATTGTTTTAAGATTTTTATTAGGTTGGGTAATGTGGTCCTAGGGTTGACGATATTAAACAGAACATCATCTGCAAAGGCTGCAAGTTTGTGTTCCTCTTCTCCTACCACAATACCCTTAACATAAGGGTTAATATGGACAGCAGCGAGTAGGGACTCTAGGGGCAACACAAACAGGAGAGGAGACAGGGGGCAACCCTGTCTCGTCCCATTTTTCATCTCGAAGGAGGGGGATAGTATGCCGTTTATTTTTATTGTTATGGTGGTACAGTGTTTTGATCCACTGGATCATTCTTGGCCCAATTCCCAAGATTTCTAGTGTTTGTATCATGAGTCCCCAGTCTACCCTGTCAAAGGCTTTTTCAGCATCTATCGACAGGAATAGACCTGGGGACTCATTTTCTTTTATCTTCTGGAGAAGGAGTAACGTTCTCACCCAGTTATCCCTCCCCTCCCTTCCTGGGATGAATCCCATCTGGTCTGGATGGACCAGAGTGGTCATCAAGCCTTTCATCCGTTCTGCCAGAACTTTGGCATACAGTTTTGTATCTGCATTAAGCAGCGATATGGGCCTATAACTGGAACAGAGTGTACCATCTTTCCCCTCCTTCGGGATTACTGTTATCGTAGCAGCCAGTGCCTCCCTACCCATTTCATATTCGGCCCCCAGCCGTTCATATACTGACACAGCCTGGGGGTCAAAATCTCTTTATATTTTTTAAGGTAGTACGTTGTAAACCCATCGGGGGCCAAATCTATCAGAGCTTTATTTATTTTCTCTTCCGTTATGGGTTTGTCTAATATGAGACTTTTGTTCTCATTAATCTTGGGCAGTCTGGCATTTTCTAAATATTCCTTTATTTTTTCTCTTTCCTCCCCTGTCTGAGCTCTCTTCTGTTTCTATTCTACGGAATAAAGCCCCCTGTAATAGTTTTTAAAAGTTTCCGCTATGTCCTTTGTTGCGTACACTGTTTCTCCTTTCTTATTTTGGATTTTTTCTATATAGTTTATAGTTTTTAGTTTTTTTATTTTGCAACATTTTAGCTAAATGTTTACTAGTTTTGTTTCCCCACTGGTATCTTTCTCTGGCTATTTTGTTTAATGTCTTTTTGGTCTCTTGTTCCATAAGTTCCTTTAGTTCGTCTCTTTTGATTGCTAACTTTTGGTACAGCGCTTGATGTTGGCCCTGATGTTTTTTGTGTTCTTGTTCAGCTTTGAATATTTCTTCCATTAGTGTTTTAATTTTCCTTGTTCTCTCTTTTTTTTTGCTTGCCCCCAGTGATATCAAAATCCCCCTAATATAGGCTTTATGGGCCTCCCATAGGGTTGCCCCTGTTATCCCTTCTGTGTTGTTTATTAGAAAATAGTGTTCTAGTTCTTTTTTCACAATTTCTGATCCTTCCTCCTCTCTAAGTAATTCTTCATTTAATTGCCAGGTATAGGGTACTTTCATTTTCATTCTTACTGGAGCATGGTCTGATATTGTGAATATTTCTATACTCGTTTCTATTGCCACCTCCAGTGATCTATGGTCTACCAGTATGTAGTCTATCCTAGAGTACGTCCCATGTACAGGGGAGTAAAACGTGTAGTCTTGTGTTTTTGGGTGATGTATCCTCCAAATATCTACTATTTGACATCTATGCATTTTTAATTAAATTTTTCTTAACTGTACGTTGTTTGTCCCCTGTACACGGGACGTACTATCTACTCCCGGATCCATGCAAAAGTTCATATCACCCATCAAAATCACATATCCCATCTTAAAGTCCATCAACTTTCCAAAGATGTCATTTAGGTATTTTATGGGGTTCCTATTGGGGGCATAGATGTTTGCCAATGTACATTCCATATTGCATAATTTACCCTTTAGGAAGAGAAATCTTCCTTCTGGGTCAGTCATCCTTGCCTCCAGTTTGAACCGCATTTCTTTAGAGAACCCTATTGCCACTCCCCTTGCTCTCTTTGTTATTGTATCCCCGTAGTTCCACGTCGGGAAGTTAGAGGAAAGTAATTTTATGTTTGATTTGTGTGTTAGGTGGGTCTCTTGCAGAAATACTACCTCGGCTCTATATTGTTTAAGCTCTTTTAAGATCTTATGCCTCTTGGTGGGGGTGTTTAGTCCCCTAATGTTGTAAGTCATAAAATGTATTGTTGTCATCCCTTCCTTTTTTCTTTTTCTTTTTTTCTATGCTGAACTCCCTTTCCCTGTCCACATTGGGGTTGTGCTATTCCTTCATGTAGTATGCAAGAGGTAACTTCCCTTCTCCCCTTACCCCCCTCCCTTTCGACCAAATTTCTGCTTTGTCTTCATAATACCGAAACCTCATTATATCTCTCGGCCAGTCAACTTCTGCGTTTTTTGGTTTTCCGACACGGTGTACTCTCTCGATTGAGAGCATCCTCTGCTCCTTTATCCCAAAGGGGGTTGAATATTGTGTTAATGGTCTTCTCCTCTTTCCTCTGGAAGTGATGAGATTCTCAGATTTTGTCTTCTACTTCAATTCTCTTGGTCTTCTAATCCAGTGTTTCTCAACTCCAGTCCTCAAGGCGCCCCAACGGGTCATATTTTCAGGATTTCCTCAGATGAAACTGCTGTGGTAAGGCAGTGAAACTAATCAAATCACCTGTGCAAAATACTGGAAAGCCTGAAAACATGACCTGTTGGGGCACCTTGAGGACTGGAGTTGAGAAACACTGTTCTAATCGAAATAATATTTTCCTCTGATTTTGTTGTGTTAGTTTAATTTGCTCCTTTAATTTACTTAATTCCTGATCATGTTTGTCTGCTCTCTCTTCCGTTGTTTCGACTCTTGCCAAGAGGTGTCCTAGGTCAGTTCTTAGTGTGTTAATTTCTGCCTTTATTGCATTTTCTAACCTCATCAACATCCATCTCATTCATTTCTCCCTTTGTTGGAATTTGTGCTTCTGCCCTTTGTTCGTCCATTCTACTGATCTCAAGTTCACTTTCAGTTGTTATGTCGCTTAGATTGATCTGATGCACCCCCTCCTTTTTTTTCGTACTCCTTTTTTCTTTTCTTTTTTTTCTGTTTTCTTGTTTATCCTGTCCTGCTGTGGTTTACCCAGTCCTGGGCTTTTTGGACTTGCCTCTTGGGTCATATACTGTTTGATCGTACTCGTTGCTGCACTGTTTTTAGGGGTTTTAGGGGCCGTGCCCTTCGTAATTTTGCTCGTAGTCTTACTCATGTTTTTATTGACAGCTCTTATTCACTTCCCCAGTTTAAGATTTAATAATTAACCTTTCTATTGTTTGTTTGTTATTTAGAGTCCTTTTCCCCAATTTAGGGGTCCGCGTACCTCAGTCAGGGCCTATAAGTGGGCAAATAATCTCGTAGCCTCAAGCTTTTCTGGTATAAGGGCTGTTGTTACCGTATCTTTATAGTCAGTCCCAACTTTGAGGGTCAGACAAGTATGCTCACAGGTGTGTATGCCAAACGTTCATGGACCGCTTTCCAGCCACAGTCCAAAGAGGAAAAAAAATACACAAGCAAGAGAGGTCTGCTTTAATAGTTGCCCCCAGATATATGAACTAATTGGTGTCTGCTGAGACCCATCTGGGTAGGTTATTTCTGTGACTCCTACCGCCACAACTCTGGGGCACGGTAGCTTATTTGGCCCAGATCACTGGCCAAACAGCTATGCGACTGTAAGTTGGCCTAAGTTGCTTATAAGCATGTGCAGTCTATGGCTTAAACAAATAGCAGTTTCCCTTCAGTCTGCCGCAGTCTTTTAAATCCTTACTGTCATATGCTGTAACAATACACCTGGTGTCTGGTAGATTCATTAAAATGCAAAATAAATATATGGCTTGAGAAATGTGGTTGTGAGGTCAATGTTCCACTTTAGCTCCCCTGTGTGCCAACAAGCAAGGGGGGTCTGCTTTAGTAGTTGCCCTCAAATGTATGGACTGGTTGGTGTCAGCCTAAACCTCAGTTTTTAGGCTGAAACACAGATGGGTAAGCTGTTTCTGTGGCTCCTACCACCACAGCTCTGGGGCACGGTAGTTTATTTGGCCTAGGTCTGCTGTCCGAGCGGCTATGTGACTATAAATTGACTTAAGAACAGTGATCAATAGTAGCTAATGTCTCTTTTATTTCCACCTTCTGGTGTAAGACTGGCAGAGTGAATCCCCCGACTGAAGGGCCTAGTCCAGTAAATTTACCATCTGGGGATTGTCAACTCCATTAGATAATGTACTTTGCCTTCCTCTGGGTATACTGATGAGCATTCAAAAACCAGTTTGTTCTACGGAGATAGAGTCAACCTCCTACAATCAACTGCGGCTCATAGGGCTAGGTGGATATTGATGGATAATCCTCTAGCAGCACAGGTCTAGGTGTAGCTGGACATATATAGAGAGGCTAGAAAGGACTTGTGCAGCATGCAATCCATTCAGTTAATACAGTGCTTGCAGTCACTCTTCTTTCTCTGCTCCCCCCACTGCCTCACTTCCACCTTAGTCTTTATAGATTATTATTTACAGTCCAGGAAATAAGTCAGTTATATCATCGTATTTATCTTCATGAGCAGAGCAAGAGAAAATACGTTTATGGGCTTTCTGGCATATAGCTTGCCTGATATTTCTGCAACACCTGCCAAGACCTGCTCCAACAAAGTGCTGTGCTCAGGCTGCCAAAATGTCAATATAGATAGATCAGATCATGCAACTATAGCCGACAAACATTTAGATTGCTCCTGCTACATTCAGGGTCTAAGTTTTCCCCGGAAGCCTGTTGTGCAGTCTATCAGTTACAAGGAAAGCTCTGATACTTAGCTGTATAAAAGTGTACATTTGTTTCTGCAAACTTTCTTGTACCTCATTAGCTGCTAGAAGACAATCAATTCAGCTTTACCTTATTTTCTCGGAGCCGCCACAGCAGGTACTCTCACCTAGCCCCTCTGCGTTGCTGCATGCTTAAACTGACAACTTGCCGTCCCGGTGAGGCTTGAGGGGGGGGCGCGGGAAGAGGGCTGGTACAGGCTTCAATCCTCCCCTCTGTTCCACTGTTTTGTGCGCTGTAGATTAGTTTGGCAAAGGTTCGGTGGATCCCAGGAGCCGTGGCATCATCTGTGGCTTCGCAGCCTCTCACGCTACGATACATCCACGGGTCATCCCGGGGCGAGCCTCGCACTCCCCTCGGCGGCGCTGTCGGGCCCCTCCCTCAGAACGCGAGCGCCATGTTTTCACGTCCATCTGATCACATTACGTTATTCTAATACTTTAAAATCCTAACTGTTGTATCATAGTCCTTTTGCTCCCATTTTCTACCAGCTGGACATTTTATATCTGATGATTTGATTGGAGCACAGACTTTTACATGTTGATAATAATGTGATAACATCCTCAAACTTTGGAACCTTAAACAGAAAGTGATAATGAGGGAGGAGCCAATAACCCAAAGATGGAGGTCTTCAGGATCAGTCCAGTCTTCATCTTGGTTGTTCTCCCCCCATCCTCACTCTCTGACCTCTGATGGGGCTCAGCCCCGCTGTTATTCATGACTAAATCATGGACTAAGGCTACTTTCACACTAAAGCGCTGGGTGCGTCGGCGCTAAAGTGCCGCTTTACCGTTACTTTTGCCGCGATTTTCGGCCGCTAGCGTTGCGGTTTTAACCCCCGCTGGCGGCCGAAAAAGGGTTAAAAACTCAGTTTTGGAGGCGCTGCCCCATTGATTTCAATGGCCAGGGGCGCTGTAGGAGCGGTATATTCACCGCTCTTACAGCGCCTCAAAGATGTGGCTGGCAGGACTTTCTTTACCATCCTGCCTGCCAGCGCAATGCTCCAGTGTGAAAACCCTTAGGCTTTCACACTGGATATAAATGAGCGGCCCTTTCAGGGCGCTTTGCAGGCACTATTTTTAGCGCAAAAGCGCCTCAGTGTTAAAGCAGCCTAAATAAGGAAGTGCAGGACTTCTTGTGTTGGGAAGATGGCAATGAGTGATAGCGGGGGTGGGGACACTCGTACTATGATCCCCTCATCACTGTCACTCCTATAAAAGACAGTTCTCGTTGTGTGCTCATTCTCTGACTAAGGTCCATGAATAAAGAAATGAACTGGTAGGAGATTTAGAGATGTAGGGCTGAAACAACTAATCGATTATGAAATTAGTTGACAACTATTTTCATAATCAATTAGTTGGTCAGTCGATTAATTGGCCTGCATACAGAATGCATTATTTCTTTACATATCAGAAAATACAGCTCAGTACACCATCCATACATGTCAGTAAATGCCTGAGAACTTCAATGTAGTCCTGGGCAAGAGAAGGATGCAAGTGATTTTAAAGGCAGAAGATTTTTTTTATGTTGCTACAGGGGAACTCTATACTATACTTTGTATCTTCCTATAGGGGAACTCTATACTATACTTTGTACCTTCCTATAGGGGAACTCTATACTATACTTTGTGGCTTCCTATAGGGGAACTCTATACTATACTTTGTACCTTCCTATAGGGGAACTCTATACTATACTTTGTACCTTCCTATAGGGGAACTCTATACTATACTTTGTACCTTCCTATAGGGGATCTCTATACTATATTTTGTAGGTGGCACTAATATGCAGCACTGATAATTATCACTGATGGCACTGGCAGGCATTAGGGATGGGCACTGATTGACAGCTGCCTGGGCACTGATTGGCATTTCCCTGGTGATCCAGTGTGGTGGCAATCCCTGGTGGTCTTGGCCGCATCCTGGTGGTCCTGGGCGGGCATCTGAGGGGGGCTGCGCTGATAAACAATCAGCACAAACCCCCCCTGTCAGGAGAGCAGCCAATTGGCTCTCCTTGCGTCTGTCAGACGCGAGTGAGAAAAAGCCGATCAACGGCTCTTCCTGTTTTCATTGTGATCAGCTGTGATTGGACACGGCTGATCATGTGGTAAAGAGCCTCCTCTGGAGGCTCTTTACCGAGATTGGTGTAGCGGTGTGTCAGACTGACACACCGCACCACCGATCGCGGCGGCTGTTATACGACGTCCAGCAGAATAACGCCCAGTCAGGATAACTGAACTACCGCCCGGCCGTCATTCTGCTATAGGCCGGGTGGGAAGTGGTTAAAAAAAATCAATCCAAAATTTACAATGACTTTAAGGGCTCTGCACAGGGAAGATCAGCATCTGACCCCAGAGAAGGTGGAGGCTGATAGACTGGAGGGAATAGAAGGCATTACTATTACATAAAGTAAAAGTTTACTAGTATTGTGCATTGTATATAAAATTATTATATCCATGAAAAAAGTCTCAGCTTTCAGTATTACTTTAATATAAAAGTCCCCCCTCCCCCCTCTAACCTCCATATATCTTCATGTGTGACTCCCAGATAAAATCCCCATATATCCTACTTCTGGGTATATTTATTATTATATATATTATATAAGACATATTACTTTCACTATTTCACAGTATAAATGAATCCCTTATGCCCCATACACACGATCGTTTTTCATGCCGTTAAAAATGCCATTTTTAAAAATGGGCATTAAAACCGATCGTGTGTATGCTCCAGAGCATTTTTAACGGCGTGAAAAACGGGCATTAAAAATTTCGAACGTGCTCTATTTTTTCACGTCGTTTTTCATGTCGTTTTTTTTAACGACATGAAAAACGATAGTGTGTATGCTTTCACGAGGAGAAAAAAAACGCGCATGCTCAGAATCAAGTATGAGATGGGAGCGCACGTTTTGGTAAAGCTAGCTTTGGAAATGGAGATGGCACATTCGTCACGGTGGAATTAATAGCATAGTTTTAATGTTGCGCATTCCGTTCTTCTTTTGATAATGCTTAAATAATTACCTTCTTTTGCTAATGATATTCAGAGTTATGCCAAACTTGTTTCTTAAGTAATTCCTAATTGATCTAATGATTGTAAAATATTCTTGTTAAGCCACATCTCCCTCATAAATTCATAAATAAAATGTCAAGCTCACAAAATTTGTGATTTTTAAATTATTATTTTTTTATTGTTTATTTTTGTAATTAAGTTAGCTTTATTATTTTTTTTTGGGCTTCTTTGATATATGTAGGCTTTTTTTTTTTGATTTAGAAAAAATTATTTGTGTATAAAGTTACCACACCAACCTTCTAAATTTTTCTCATTTTGCCTCAAGGAGGTTTGTGTCCCTTGTTAATAACAATAATATTATTTGAAATGTCCCTGCCTACTCCCTAGCAAACTCTCTTTTAAACTAGAAATCACATAGTCAAGTCTTTTAAGCAAAACAAAAGAATCCTTTATTTAGGTACTGGAGAGCCTGCTTGCATTTGTGCATCCTTTGGACCCCACAACAACCATCCAAGATGTGAAAACCAAACTCTTGAATTAATTAAAAAAAAAAAGGAGCCCAATCTTGTCTTGAACTCCCAGAGGTCAGGAACAGCAGCAGATAAGTCATATATGTCCCCAGTCTGTGGTACTACAGCAGGCATTATTTTCTCCTCTTCCTTGTAGCCTTCTCTCCAGCCTTCACTGCAGCCTTTGTTGCTTGCTTCCTCGGAGGCTGGGGATCAGGAGGAGAGTTTGTGGCAGGAGGAGTAGTAGTAGGAGGAGGAGGAGGTGGAGGAGGAGGGACAACCTCAGTGAGGTCTGTGAACTTGGTCAGTTCCCAGAGCAACCCCCTGTTAATGACCTTCAGCATAAGGTTCTCACTATATAGGCGTTGCCTTAAGTCCATTTGGCTTAACTTATGGGCCAGGACTGCGGCATAGCCCTCCTCAGCAGAGGGTGCCTCTCTGAGGGCCGCAGTAGCCTCTTTTAGGAAGGCTCTTGTTTCCTCCTCCACCTGCCTAGCTCTCCTTGGCCCTCGTTGGATAATTTTCAGGGGAGGCATCTGGGCTCTTGTGCTGGGCCCAGCCTCCTCCTGTGTGCCACTGGGCCCTGCCTCCTCCTGGTCCCCAACATCACCCTCTTCCTGGCTCTGCTCTGGCTGTAAAAAAATAAAGGGACATTCTTTATTTTTTGCCTCCATCAATCACACACATTGTTCACCTCCAGACATTTTTAAATTGAATGGCAAAAGGGATTAAATTTCCATAGATTCCGCCTCATGATATTGTTGCCTTGTCCCCATCAAATTTGACCACTACTATCTCTTGCTCTGTAAATCCTAATTTTTTCGAACATTAAATACCTAACAATACTAACATTAATTTAAAATCATCACTTTTGTAACATATAAATGTAGATATCAACACTTTACCTGGCTCCATATATCCAAATCTGCCTCCTCAAGGACCTCATCTTGATCCTTAGAGGAAGCCAGAGCAGGGTTGCTAGGAAGGCTGGAGGACTGGCTGCAAGGAAGGCTGGAGGTTTGGCTACAAGGAAGGCTGGATTGACCTCTGGGGGGAAGGGTGGACAGAGATTCCCGCACTTCCAGCTGGTCATCCAGAAAAGATAACTTGCTGTAGTACCACAGACTGGGTTTATAAACCTTATCTGCTGCAGCACCTGACCTCTGGGACTTCAGGACCATATTCCTCTGGGTCCTGTATGTCCCCCTGATGGTAGCAATTTTGGTTTTCACATCTTGGAGAGTTGTAGTGGGGATCTGGGTTTGGACAAATGCAAGCAGGCTCTCCAGTGCTGCTGTCCTGGCCACTTTATTTTTATTGAAAAAGGGGGGAGAAAGTTGAAGGATCAAAAGTCCTTCAACAAAAGAATTCTTCAACAAGGCTCAACTGGTTATACAGACTTATAGTAAGTGAACCGCAATTAGTAGAGTAGAAAATTTCATTAATTTATTTAATTAGTTTTAAACAAAACACAACATCAAGAACACCTGATTAAAATGAGACTAGTCAACAAAAACACTAAACAAGGATAGCCACCCGATCGACCATACACACCGCATTCATTCATCCGCTAATGATCTTAATGGTAATACCGGTATTGAGAATGTCAAAAATGTTCATCAATATCAATTGGATAGTCCTGGTGAATGGAGATAATTCAATACTAGTAATGGCTCCAAGAGTATGGTTACCGGATTGGTCTATTAGGTGAATCAAAAAGGTGGGCCGGTTAGTGTTCACGCATATTTACTGGGTGACAAAAGGATAGCTTGGCTGGACATAGTGTACACAGGAGCATGCTATAAGGATAGTGCTTGATGCTGAAAACACGATCTTGCTCCGATGAAGTTTGATGAAAGCGAAACATGTAAGCAGTTTAGCAGTTTGATGCTACATTTTATGTAGTTCCTGAACATGGATGTTCCACCCATATGACTGACTACCGAATCATCTGCCCCGATCATTATACCATTGCCTCTTGATGTGAAGATATTTCACCGGCACGTTAAATACCTAAGCTCTACAAATCCGGCAAGGTCTACAGCTACTCTATGGAGACATCTACGGATCCAAGTAAATGAATGGGTGTGAAGCAGCCCCACACAACAGAAGTTAGCTGTGAATCATTGAATCATTACTGGACTGACACGCAGCAAATTGGTGAGTGTTTGTTGCATATGGGATCATATGCAAACCAAAAGACTATTGATCTGGATGGCTGAGTGACCGAGTGACCCAGTGAAGACATCTAAGGTGAGCTGTAAGATCGTGTTTTCAGCATCAAGCACTATCCTTATAGCATGCTCCTGTGTACACTATGTCCAGCGAAGCTATCCTTTTGTTACCCAGTAAATATGCGTGAACACTAACCGGCCCACCTTTTTGATTCACCTAATAGACCAATCCGGTAACCATACTCTTGGAGCCATTACTAGTATTGAATTATCTCCATTCACCAGGACTATCCAATTGATATTGATGAACATTTTTGACATTCTCAATACCGGTATTACCATTAAGATCATTAGCGGATGAATGAATGCGGTGTGTATGGTCGATCGGGTGGCCATCCTTGTTTAGTGTTTTTCTTGACTAGTCTCATTTTAATCAGGTGTTCTTGATGTTGTGTTTTGTTTAAAACGAATTAAATAAATTAATGAAATTTTCTACTCTACTAATTGCGGTTCACTTACTATAAGTCTGTATAACCAGTTGAGCCTTGTTGAAGAATTCTTTTGTTGAAGGACTTTTGATCCTTCAACTTTCTCCCCCCTTTTTCTATATGGTTTTGCAATTCAGAGGCCAACTTGATGGACAAACCCCTAAATTATTGGGTATTTAATAAATAGTGGTTTTTATACTTAGCAAATCACTCACATTACCTAGCATTATACATTGGATGAGCTTAATACATACCTACCCTTTTGTTTTTTCTATGCGCTTTATTTTTATTGCCACCACTTTTGGTCTGCCACAGGATAGGGAGTTCCTTCCATTTATCTATGAACTCCCTCATAAACTCCGGATTTTTGAAAGTATTCATTCTCTCTGTAAAATCAAGAACCAAGAAAATACATATGTTTCAGGCAACATTCATCAAATCAGCATTTTGGACAGATATAAAAGCCCCAAATCTCCTCCTCTGATGAAACCCAAATCCTTAAAATGTTATGTACCTTGGTCAACACGTTCGTTGCTAACTCCCTCTCCCGGCAAATGAACGTATTTTCGACACATGGATCCTCACTTGATATACACTGCGCATGCGTGAAACTCTGCACGCTTTCCCCGCCCCTGACGTTCGATATTGTACTTTCCCCGCCCCTTCTCGCTCGTCGTAGTGCTTAACAACATGGCGGAGACACAGGTGGTTGAGATTACCTCTACAGAGGAGGAAATTCCTGAGGAGCCCAAATCCCGATCCCGGAGATATAAGGCATCCAACATGTCATTCGAGGAAATGGTGGAGATGGTGGCCATTTTGAGGAGGGAGGATTATGATGCCAAGCATGGGCCGTATAAAAGGCCTAATCTTGTCAAGACAAAAATTATGGGAAAAGTGGTCAAAACTCTTCACCAAAAATTCGGGGTGTGCAGAACGAAGGAACAGCTCACAAAACGATGGTCTGATCTGAAGTTGCGGGAGCCCGACCAATACAAAAGAATCAAGAAAGTTTTAGGAAAAAGTAAGTATTTTTTATACATTTTCCCTGCTAAAGATTATTACTTGTATTAAGTCGTGTATATTTGACTTTGATATAGTACAGTGAAATATACCAACTTTCATGTTCGTCCGCACAGTAAACGGACGTAGTAAACCTCTTTCTCCGTACAGTTCATAAAACTATGTTTTTGGATCATCCAGTGTGAACACCCAAATTTCAATTTTTTTTTTGGGGAGCTAATTTTGTAAACAAGTTGCTTTATTTTTATAATCCAAATGACATTTTTTTAAAATTAAAAGGGTATGCATTGTAATGTTAAAGGAAGAGAATGCTCAGCAGCTGATTAAACATCTGAACGCAGTAGTACAAGTGTGGGACAAAACCCCTAAATTTTTAGAGTGTCACACACAGGTGATCCTGTGTATATACTTTGGGGTGTTACAATGTGTCAAACTTTGTTTTAACAAGTATATGCTCTGGTTTTGGCAATGTATCCAATCATGTGTTCAGGTTGTCACTGAGGGTACATTTAAAAATGGACCACACTTCCAAATAATCTTTCAAAATTTACTTTTCAGGGTTTTTGTTGGAAAATAATTATTATTTACTAATGAAACTATACCTTTTATTGCAATCTCCATAGGGCTTCAAAAAGCTACGTCTGATGAGCCTATAAATCCAACACCTTCAACATGACCCCCAGAACCACATGATGTAGAGGAACGTGAAGTTGAGGAAGTGGAAAGTGGCACCACAACAGGTCAGTGTCAAACCAGACAGATGCAGGTTAATAGATGTAGGCCTACATATTCTATACTACATAATTTTTTTTTGATTTAGGTGCAGTTCTGGCCGAAGACCCCGAAAAGTTTACACATCACAGTGCCCAGATCCTTATCCAATACCTCATGGTCTGCTGTCGTGACCTTGAAAAAATAAAGGGAGACTTGATAGAGATCAGGCAAAATACCAAGCGGGTTGAGGAAAGGCTACAAAATATCATGGCTGTGCTTGGGCGTGTATAATGTTTTAACACAAAAGAACGTTGAACTTGCTGTGTTTTTGCAGGTTTTTTTTGCTTTTAAGCTTTAATGAATAGTACATGTTTAAATTTACACGAAATTTTTTAAGATTGTTTTTTATATGCATGGCTGTTCATGCGTTTTACCCCCATAAATATTTTTCATGCATCTACATTTAAAAGGAAGTTTACTAAAACAAAATAAAAAAAGGTATTTTCTTAACAAGAATTTGTGGCTTCATTATGTAAATGTTGTGCAAAGTGAACTAATCAATGTTTTGTGTTTACACTGACAATGAAGGCTAATTAAGAATGCAAAATACACATGGCACTACAAGTGCACTAGGTAAACCTACGAGAAACCTAAAAGAATATTAAATGAAAACACAATACCAATATTTTCTCTTAAAGTTTTATTTTAACAAATAATAATGTTAAACATCCTCAGGCATATCAATGGCCCCCCTACCCACAAAATATTCAACATATTTTTGTCTGACATCACGTCCGGTTTGGGGGGCCAAGCCTGGACGGCCAGCTTCCAGGGCCACTAAATTATCTGATTCCAATAATGAGGCCTCAGGCCCACTCAAAGTCATATAATTTGAAGAATGCACCCTCAGAAAATTATGGAGCACGCAACAAGTCATTACTACATGGTTCCATTTATAAGGGGCAAGGTGGATGGAGGTGAGGAACAGGTGGAATCGGCTGGCCATGATGCCAAAGGCATTTTCCACCACCCTTCTTGCTCTGGCCAGCCGATAGTTGAACACCCTCCTCTCAGGGGTGAGGGTGCATTGTGGGAATGGCCTCATCAAATGGGGACCCAGGCCAAATGCCTCATCCGCCACAAAAACAAATGGTAGTCCCTCCACATTCTGCTCCGCTGGTGCAAGGCCAGCTGATCCAATAGGAGCCGTTCCCGAAACTCAGTCTGTGCAAAGACTCCTCCATCTTACATCCTGCCATTCTTGCCAACGTCCACATACAGGAATTCGTAGGTGGCGACACCACTGCCATCATGACGATGCTGTGGAACCCCTTATAATTATAATAAAAGGATCCCGAATGGGGTGGTGGGACGACCCGAACATGCTTGCCGTCGATGGCCCCTCCACAGTTCGGAAAGTTCCATCGTTGGGCAAACTCAGATGCCACATTCTGCCATTCATGTGGCGTAGAAGGGAACTGTGGAATTAAATTAAAAATAAATGAATACTTTGAGACAGAAACATTGAAAGCAGACTTAAGAAAACCATTCATGGCCAACATTAGGAGAAACAGAAAAATTAAAACATTATTAGTAAGCAACAACAAACCAAAAACAAACCCAAAAGAAAAAATGGGGGGGGGGTTGAAGATGAGTTGGGGAGATCACAAATGAAGGCTGTAGCACTCTGTATGAAGTTTAACTAAATGTAACATTCCTAGGAAATCTTTAGGGTGCGTTTAGGGTAAAGCACTACGATGGAGCATAGAATAAAATACATGGAAATGACTAGGCAAGGTGGGTATGACCCCAGGATAGCATGCTGGAGAGGTTAGGTAAGGAAAATTTTAATGTAGGCCTAATGAAAACATTCCAAAAAAAAAAAAAAACATGCGGAGAAAGGGGACATTCCCCGCAGCTAAGAATCATGGGAATTAGGGACTGCTAATAAACCCAAAAAAAAGATTAAAAAAGAAATACATACAATGTGAGGTTTTAAATAAGAACACTTACCTTAATATAGTCCTCCTGCAAAACTTGGAGGATGGCAGAACACGTCTCTGGTATAATGATACCCAGAGCCTGGGGGGATATGCCTGTGGAGAACTTTAGGTCCTGCAGGCTTCTCCCAGTCGCCAGGTATCGCAACGTGGCAATGAGCCTCTGCTCAGCACTGATAGCTTCACGCATAACGGTGTCCTGCCTGGAAATGTAGGGGGACACCAAAGCCAACAGATGCTGAAATACGGGGTCAGACATCCTGAGAAAATTCCTGTAGTCCTCAGGATTATTCTCCCTGATCTCCCGCAACAAAGGCATGTGACAGAACTGGTGCCGCTGGAGCAACAAATTCTTGGTCCATGAACTCCTCCAAACCCTGTTCATGGCCTGGAGTCGGGATACAGCATGAACTCCGGCACCAACTACAGCACGAACTCTACGATGAGTACGTAGCCGCAACATGGCTAGATAACGGTCGGCAGCTCAGAACAAACTAGAAGAACGAACGGAAGAACAGCAAGGCCTATGAAGAACAAGCTGAAAAACAGGACCGAGCAGACGAGAACGCACTGAATAAACAGATACGAACTGACTGCAAGCACTGCAAGACAGATACGAACCCACAGGCACAAACTGAACTCCACAAAACGATCTTCAAAAGCACGAAGACTGAAAAGCGCGAATCGTCTTTAACCAAACTTTTACGAACACGCGGTAACACAAAATTAGCAAAAGCGTTGCGTCATTAGAACGGAACTTCCCCTTTATAGTGCCGTCGTACGTGGTGTACGTCACTGCGCTTTGCTTGAACGTTTTTTTTAATGATCGTGTGTATGCAAGACAGGCTTGAGAGGAAACATGAAAAAAAACGACGAGAAAAACGTTGGGTTAAAAAAATGGCATTAAAAACGTACGTGTGTACGCTGCATTATAGTAGTGATTATCTGATGTTTTTGTACTATAAAGGGATATTTTTTTATCCCCATCATAACAGATGATTACAAATAAAATCATGCCGCTGCTACTAAATGTCCTATGCTGGTCATACACGGATCCATTTTACACAAGTATTTGTATGAAAATTATTTGTACATTCGATGAATGGACGAGTGTAATTAGAAAATTCCACTTAATTTTAACATTCAATTTTAAAATGAATGTAACTTCTGAGTAAAAACCACATACATGATGTGATAATTTGTTCAATGGAGAAAAGTTTTCTGTTCTGCTCCTTCGAATTTTCCCGTCACTGTGGTGGAAAATGAACGCCGATTTGACCCCAATAATGGTTAGAAAATTGGATGAATGTTTTTGTGAAAGAAAAATGAGTTTGTGTCCGGCCAGCATAAGTGACATCAGGTGCAGGGAGCTTGTACCCACCTACCTGTCTATGACAAGGGAGTCTGTCATCCATCATATTATATTACACTCCTGTCTGATCATCTGCAAGACAGCGTTTTACCTCTTTTTTATATTTTATTAATGTTGATCTCTGATTGTGATCTGTAGCAGATTCACCCTCTAATATTACATCTATCTGTCTGTTATTCTCAGAGTGGATTAAATATCCAACTATATATCTGGATATTTATATTTATCGCTGTATATAGATATTTAAGAATATTAACTCCATTATACACCAACCTTTTTTTGAGGTTTTTATCCAATTAGTCGAAACAATAATCGGCCAACTAATCAATTCTGAAAATAATCATTAGTTGCCGCCCTACAGAGGACCAATTTACAATTCCCCCCTCAAGGTAACTAGTAAGATCCTCAGAGACAAAGCTGCCTGATGTGGGCGGAGTCCTGGTTTAGGGGAACCAATCAGCTCATGTCTAGTAATAATCTTTGTATTTCTATTTTAGTAGATGGACGGGAGATGAGGAAAACCTCAGAGGATTGTCTCACTTTGTCTCCAGACTGTAAAGTAGAAGATGAGGACATCACACAGTATAGTCCAGGAGAAAACCCGACTACCTCAAATGTCCATCCGGCACCACACAGTGTAGATGGACCATCGTATTCCTCTTATCCTGAGGAACCTCAGACTGTGCGGGACGGTGCCGGACCATCGTATTCCTCTTATCCTGAGGAACCTCAGACTGTGAGGGACGGTGCCGGACCATCATATTCCTCTTATCCTGAGGAACCTCAGACTGTGAGGGACGGTGCCGGACCATCGTATTCCTCTTATCCTGAGGAACCTCAGACTGTGCGGGACGGTGCCGGACCATCGTATTCCTCTTATCCTGAGGAACCTCAGACTGTGCGGGACGGTGACGGACCATCGTATTCCTCTTATCCTGAGGAACCTCAGACTGTGCGGGACGGTGCCGGACCATCGTATTCCTCTTATCCTGAGAAACCTCAGACTGTGCGGGACGGTGCCGGACCATCGTATTCCTCTTATCCTGAGGAACCTCAGACTGTGCGGGACGGTGACGGACCATCATATTCCTCTTATCCTGAGGAACCTCAGACTGTGAGGGACGGTGAGGGACCATCGTATTCCTCTTATCCTGAGGAACCTCAGACTGTGCGGGACGGTGCCGGACCATCGTATTCCTCTTATCCTGAGGAACCTCAGACTGTGCGGGACGGTGCCAGACCATCGTATTCCTCTTATCCTGAGGAACCTCAGACTGTGAGAGATGGTGCCGTTCTTCCAACAGATAAGAGGTTTTCATGTACTGAGTGCGGGAAGTGTTTCCCTTCTAAATCCCATCTTAATGTGCATAAAAGATCTCACACAGGGGAGAAGCCATATTCCTGTCCTGAGTGCGGGAAATGTTTTCCAGCGAAGTCCAGTCTTTACAGACATCAGAGATCTCACACGGGGGAAAAGCCACATTCCTGTCCTGAGTGTGGGAAATGTTTTTCAGTGAAGTCCCTACTTTTCACACATCAGAGATCTCACACGGGGGAGAAGCCGCATTCCTGTGCTGAGTGTGGGAAATGTTTTTCAGATAAATCCAATCTGTACAAACATCAGAGATCTCACATGGGGGAGAAGCCGTATTCCTGTCCTGAGTGCGGGAAATGCTTTTCACAGAAGTCCTATCTTTACAAACATCAGAGATCTCACACAGGAGAGAAGCCGTATTCCTGTCCTGGGTGCGGGAAAAGTTTTTCAGCGAAGGCCGATCTTTACAAACATCAGAGATCTCACACAGGGGAGAAGCCGTATTCCTGTCCTGAGTGCGGGAAAAGTTTTTCAGTGAAGTCCAGTCTTAACAAACATCAGAGATCTCACACGGGCGAGAAGCCATATCCCTGTCCTGAGTGTGGGAAATGTTTTTCAGTGAAGTCCAGTCTTTTCACGCATCAGAGATGTCATACAGGGGAGAAGCCGTATTCCTGTCCTGAGTGTGGGAAATGTTTTTCAGTGAAGTCCCATCTTTTTACACATCAGAGATCTCACACGGAAGAGAAGCCGTATTCCTGTCCTGAGTGCAGGAAATGTTTTACACGGAAGTCCAGTCTTTACACACATCAGAGATCTCACACAGGGGAGAAGCCATATTCCTGTTCTGAGTGCGGAAAGTGCTTTTCACAGAAGTCCTGTCTTTACAAACATCAGAGATCTCACACGGGGGAGAAGCCGTATTCCTGTCCTGAATGTGGGAAATGTTTTTCAATGAAGTCCCATCTTTTCACACATAAGAGAGCTCACACGGGGGAGAAGCCATATTCCTGTCCTGAGTGTGGGAAATGTTTTTCAGTGAAGTCCAATCTTTACATACATCAGAGATCTCACACCGGGGAGAAGCCATATTCCTGTTCTGAGTGTGGAAAATGTTTTTCAGAGAAGTCCAGTCTTTACAAACACCAGAGATCTCACACGGGGGAGAAGCCGTATTCCTGTCCTAAGTGCGGGAAATGTTTTTCACAGAAGTCCGATCTTTCCAGACATCAGAGAACTCACACAGGGAGAAGCCACTTTCCTGTCCTGAGTGAGGGAATTGTTCCTCACTGAAGTCCTGTCTTCCTGTACATCAGGGATCCCACACAACTCTTGAGGTGTATTAGTGCCTTGAGTGCGGGAAATGTCTTGTATATGAATGTTGCTGGACATCACAGCTCTCATGTGGGGAAGAAGCACACCCTGATATACACCTCAGATATACTCCATGGCTGATCTTCATCATGTAAGAAACAGTTCATAAGGAGATCAGAGATCACCAAAGACATGGATGAGGTGTTGTACCGTGTTGGCCATTGATAGCAGTAGAAAAATAAAAATGGAGTCCTTACCTCTCATTGGCTGAGTACATTCTGTGGTGGAAGATTTCACAAACACTTAGAGGTCTGTTTAAAAAAAAAAATAGTTGAACGTTTATGACCGACATTCACCCAGCGGTGATGAATATTGGATGTATTTTATTTCATACTCTGATTTCCTTGGCTCCATCTAGTGACCATAATGCAGTATTACACTAATTGAGGTATTTCAGGAAAAATACCCGATTATGGCCACTAGATGGAGCTGATGATCATAGGAAATCACTGTGTTAAATCACAGCCAGAAATTGTAACAGCTGGATGAATGATTGTCACATTAGTCCAATAAATTCTTTGATAAACAGACCTCTTATTTCCCTTCATCAGACATGTCTTCATACTAATACCTGAGATCATACTCATACACTTATCAGTACAGTACACACTGAAGGATAGAACGTAAATAAGCCAACACTATTAGACTAACCATTGAATTAAAATGAGAAATACTATGTTTGGACTTTAGATGGCGCTAAGTATAATAGCAATTATCTCCAGCTAGTGGCAAATGTAGTATTTTCTATTCTAAATCAATGGAAATTATTCAACCAGCAAATAGCCAATTAAACTCCATTTTCCCCTCATTCACACAGAAGGAATGTTCATGTATTTTCACCGGGAAATTTCTGTACAATTATTTATGACTAGACCCCTAAATGTCAGGAGACGTTTATATAAAGATGGGAAGTATGTAGCAGATAAATGAATAGACCTCCTAGCAATGTTATTACCAGGCTGCAGCTAGGGGGAGCTCTAATGATTAGAGTGTGACCACAGCAGAGTGATCCCATCTAGCTCACATTAACCCTTTCACTGCCAGAGCTGGTTTTCCATTCTTTTTGCACACATGGTAAAATGCAGATTTTGGGCCTGAAGATTAGATAAAATCCCCAAACATCTATTTTCTGAAAGCAGAGGCCCTGGAGAATAAAATGGTGGTCATTGTTAAGGTGTTCCTCGTACACAAATGTCACCTTCATATCCGGGTTTATTTTCTCCTTTCCCCCATTTTCTATGGTGTGATCTTTTCTACAATACTTTGTTATAATAATGTAACACGTTGTGTATTGTATTGTATGACTCCGCCTCCACATTCCAGACACGTCATTTTCCTGACCAATCGGATTTCTTCCTTTACTATTTCCTGATTTTATGACACAATCTTGTTATAAGTAACATTCTAATAAAAAGTTTATTGAATGAAGAAAAATAAAGAGTGTGTGTCGGTGTAAATGATGAAACATTTCTCATGGGTGACACTATAAAAGTCTTTCCAGGTCATCAGTTTAGAGTTGGGGGTCATTATTCTCACCATCTGCAGAGATCTGCGTTGTTCTGCACGAGGGAAATGCAGATCTGTGACACAAGACACATAGATAACAATTGTTTTCTATGTCTGATTCACAGCCAAACCCGTGTGTGATGTGCGGGGCGGAGCTGTGTGCGATTATGCAGCATGTCTGCAGTTTTCTGCACCTAAACTAAAGGAAAGTGACAGCCCCGCTCTGCACTCCATGTGAGAGGAGAGGAGAGTCGTGTGTCCCCACAGATAAGAGAGGACAGCAGGAGGAATCATGGTGGACAGGAGCATGTGATCAGTGTGGTGGGGGGAGGGGGGGCAATTATAAGAACTGATCTCCTGTGTGTCTCTCCCTGCAGCTGCTGAAAGCTGCTTCTCCTCCTCTCCCTCCTGCCGGCTTTCAGTGACTGCAGGGAGAGAAGCCAAGGAGATCGGTTCTTGTAATTGCCCCCCTCTTCCCCACCACGCAGATCACATGTTCCTGTCCACTATTTGATTCTTCCTGCTTGCCCCCCCCCCCCCGTGTGCCCCCCAAGCGCTGTCATTTCCCCTCCCGCCAGCTTCTGTAAACACACAGGGGGATGTTTCAGGATGGAGAGTGGGGGAAGGGGCCATTAAATATATAATTTAACAGCCCCTTCCTTTTCTGAATGAACACACACAGTGAGTGATCGGTATTTGTGACGATTCCAACTCAAATACCTACAGAAATAACTTATACCGGACTGCTGCTGTAACAAAGGTAAGTATTCCCTTTATCACCTAGAAGAGCATTATGTGTCACAGCGCTGTCCTATTGTGTGTGCGCATAAATTATCACCAATACACTAAAATATGTGGAGACATTCATATATAAAGTGCTAGGGGCTCCAATAATATTCTCTGCAGATCTACTGCTTCCACTTTACACCTACTTCATTCATCTTATGGTGTTTATCAATAAATGAAGTAAACTGATCCATGTGAAACAACATAAAGTGCTTTGTGCTCAAGATGCTGTTCCCTGCAGATCAACTGCTTCCACTTTACACCTACTTCTTTAATCTTATAATACTTGCTGCTGTATTAATTAACCTAAAAATCTTTGCAAATTCATGTAATCATACAATATTTTGTGCTCAATATAGTGTTCTCTTCAAGTTCACTGCTCCCTCTTTCCATCTACTTTAATGAACTTAGTTTGCTCCAAAAAAGTCCACAAATGAATGAAAAGTTGATAAGGTGTGAAAGTTCTCGGTGCTCCAAACTGTGCCAGCTGTAGTGTAGCCACGGCCTTCTTCCTCCTCTTACACACGTGATGGTGAGGGCGCCCCCTTAGTAGTGCTTCCCCACTCACCAGAGCAATATGACTCACAGCTTTTCATCTACCAGAGTCACCAACATCCTTCACACTCTCCTCACCTCCGATGGCAAAGGAACTGGATCCTCCTCGCTCACTCCTGCAAGTCTGCTGTGGTTTCTGTCAGTCTCCCTCCTAGACTCGGCTTCCTCCTCCGACCGCTGTTCCAGCAGGAGCTCCGCCTCTTTATACACACTCAGGAGCTCCGCCTCTTCATACACAATCAGAGCTCTGCCTCTTCATACACACTCAGAGCTACACCTCTTCATACACACTCAGGAGCTCCGCCTCTTCATACACACTCAGGAGCTCCGCCTCTTCATACACAATCAGAGCTCTGCCTCTTCATACACACTCAGAGCTACACCTCTTCATACACACTCAGGAGCTCCGCCTCTTCATACACACTCAGAGCTACACCTCTTCATACACACTCAGGAGCTCCGCCTCTTCATACACACTCAGGGCTGCACCTCTTCATACACACTCAGGGAGGAGAGAAAGGGGAACCCCACATCGTGTAACACTTTTTATTAAAAGGAAATACTAAAAACTGCAGAAGAACAGATGTGACACAATGCTTGTATAACCAACACCAGGAAGTGCTGTGTGTTCTACAACTTCTGTTTCCGATGACATCACTTCCTGCCTGTGGAACACACAGCACTTCCTGGTGTTGGTTATACAAGCATTGTGTCACATCTGTTCTTCAGTGAGTGCAGTTTTGCCAACTGTCAGTATTTTTACTGGCAGCCAGTAAAAAACGTGCAACTTTTCTCCTGCCAGTTAAACATATGTCTGTAACGCTTGGCCGAGAATATCCGAGTGCCTATGTTTCGTCAGATTCAGCGACCCGTCAGAATGTGCAACGGAAGGGACGTTCCGTCGCCACCATCTTGCTACACCCTGCACTCCTCCATAGTAAGGATACACTGAGAAGGGGGAAAGCGGACATCGTGTTACACCCACCGGAGTTTTGCATTTTACACATACAGTAAAACCTTTGTTTGAGAGCGTTTTGCAAGACAAGCAACTTTTTTAAATAAAATTTGACTTGATATACAAGCGATGTCTTGATATACAAGTACCGTCATGTCACAACAGAGTATAAAAGAGAAGAGAGGTGCCTCTAAGTGTAGCAATATGGTTACATTTATTGAAGGTACAACAATTTAGAAACTCACATGGGTGATGTTTAAAAAAGGCACATCTAAGTATGCAGGCATCCGGGGTAAAGCTGTCCACATAGACCGTCCTCCGCACCGCCATCAACGTTGTCCCTTCCACACTGCGCTCCATGAGCGGTTTAAGCCCCGCTTTCTTTTTTTTATATCCTTTATTAGTGAAAAAGGAGGCAGTCAGTACATTATTACATCACATTTCATCAAATACATACATAGGGGGTCATTTACTATAGCTCCATTGCAAATAATAGCTCCCATTTTAGCCAAATAAAATTTCAACAGGCAAATTTGCGAATGAAATGGAGCGCTATTAGCGGCGAACAAATGTTAGTAAGTTCGAAATCAGCGATTCCACGTGTATGCAAATGCCAATTTCTACTAAGTTATTATATAGCACTTTAAAAATAAGAGGAATATTGCGCTAGTCCTGTGACTAAACCGAAAGTGAAAAACAACAAGTGGAAATAAAACAAAAGCGGCTGCACAAAACGTGACCAAAATTCAAATGCAACTTATAACAAAAATGCAGCGCTAAAAACTGAATCACACCAAGTGAAAGGTGTCACAAAGTGCTCAATGTGAAAAATAATGAAATAAGTCCACATAAAGTCCACATAAGTCCACATAAAGTCCACATAAAGATCGTTAGAGCGTATGAAATCCCAATGGCAAGTCGCATCAGCTGGCATGAAGACTCTGGATGAACCACACGAATCGCAGATGGTCATTCGTTGCAAGGAAATCCCAACCTCGAAGAGACTCTGGATTCACTGGATATCCCCGTGGTCTTCAGGTGATGACAAAATGACCTCCAATCTAGGAATCCTTTTCAGGACTGAAGGATGGCATGATGGGAAAAACCTCCAAGCAGCAACTCAATCCATTACAATCATGGAAGAAAGGGAAAATAAAGAGGTGCTCCAATGGTGTGGGTAAATGTGGGTTTATTGAAAAACCGACAAAAAATATTTTTAAAAGTGATCACAGTACAAAAGATAAAAAAGGGCAATAAGTGGAGTGGTGTACCAAGCCCTTTTTACACCACTTTTTACAAGTGCCGAAGGGCCTGGTATGTACTGGGGGGGACCTTACAATGTTTTTTTCCTTGATTTTTGGAATTCCACATTCCATTATTGAATAAGTACATACCATTGCATGCATTTGATGAGTTAAAATCTGGAATAAACCAAACTGATGTGCATTGGCTAATTATGCTGCCGAGTACAACGCACGCTTTCAGGAAGTGATGCCATCAGTGGGATTTGAACTCATGGCTTGAACCTTTGAGGGCAGCAGGGAAGACCGCTATGCTTCAGAGCTGAGCACATACCTACAGAGAAAATACATTTACTAATGTTTGATTCTATACAATAATGTTTTGCATTTCAGGCATTAATATTATAGTAACACCCATGCTCATGCTGATGTGGCATTGGCTAATAGGCGTTCGCCTCTTTTCAGCATATGCTGCTGAGTACAATCTAAGCTTTCAGTAGGTGATACCATCTGTGTGATTTTCAGCCATTTGAGCACAATTATATTGAGAACATACGTTTACTAGTGTTTGATGGTGGGACTACTTTATATTCTAGGTATAATAGTACTCCGCACAGTGACTATCCTGGCACAGGGTGACTGAGAAAATATGGCTTGAATTACTTAAAATGGGACAGTTATATTTATCCACAATATCTCCCAGGATATATGTAAAGACTATTCTTAGTTTGTTTAATTCTAAACAATACATGAACATTGAAAGAGCTGATTACATTGACCTCTGGAGACGGACTGTCTGGTCACCTGGGCTGCCTTAAGTACTGTGTTAATTAACATGCTAATTATATAGTTGTCTACTAAGTTGTTGCTAGAAGGGAGGGGGGAGTATCCAGGAGCCAGCCCTACCTCGTTATCTAACCCCTGTTAAAAGTGTATAAAAAAATGAAAATTTATATCATATACTTACCGTCATTTTCCTTTCCTGATGGACTCCATGGCAGCCTACGTGTGGGTTAATCCCGCCTCTCATACCTCATAGGACCCTACTCCCATAAATCTTTGCTTCTAGCCAGAGACCTTGTTCCGTAATATAGCCTACTCCAGCAAATGGGAGGGAACTCCTGCTGCCATGGAGTCCATCAGGAAAGGAAAATTACGGTAAGTATATGATATAAATTTTCCATTTTCCTGACAGACTCCATGGCAGCCTACGTGTGGGAAATGACTAGCCATACACACCCGGGTGGGCAATTGCTGGTTAAAGAAAAAAAAGGTTTAATTGACACCGTCAACAGATAAAACATGTAAACCAAAATTAACCAAAGACAAAGAAGCCGGATCTACGCAATAGTGCGTCATAAATGTGTTTATCGACGACCATGAGGCCGCTTTTTCAGATTACTTCTGGGGAGAAATGACAGGCGGCTGCCCATGATGTGGAAATGCTCCTGGTAGAATGAGCAGTCACTGCCTCTGGAGGAGCCAGATCCTTTGCCTTATATGCCCCTTGGATGGCCTGAACGATCCAGGCTGTGATGGTTCTGGAAGAAGCACGCAAACCCTTGTTTTTTCCTTGAAAGAAAATGAACAGATGATCAGATTGGCGAAAAGAAGCTGTGGCTTCCAAGTATTGCTTCAAAACTTCTCCAACGTCTAGAGGATGAACATTAGAGCTTTCAGATGATCGAAAGGTAGGAAGAACAATTTCCTGATTCTCATGAAATATTGAGGTTACCTTCGGATTTGATCCTAGCATGGGAACCATTACTACACGATCCGGGAAGAAAGTCAGGAATGGCTCTTTGGATCCCAGGGAACCAATTTCGGAGACCCTTTTAGCCGATGTTATGGCTACAAGGAAGACAGCTTTGAGGGAGAGATCTTTGATAGATAGTTGACCCGTGTGTTGCCTTTCTCTTTCTGAGAAAAAATCCAAGACCAGGGGAAGGTCCCATTTGGAGAATCTCGATTTTCTTTGAGGTCTGAGCCTTATAGCTCCTCTGAAGAATTGTCTAACAAGAGAGTGTCTAGCCCATGAAATACCTGTGAAGGCAGAGATAGCAGAAACTTGCACTCTTAAGGAGCTAACCGACAGGGACAGATCCAGGCCTGATTGCAAAAAACCTAGGACATCTTGTATCCTGGGATCATCAAGAGAACCCTCAATGGTAGAAATATAGTCTGTGAATTTTTTCCAGATCCTTTGATAGACTTTATTGCTATTAGCTCTTCTGGCATTCAACAATGTAGAAATTGCTCTGCTCGGGCAACCTAATGCCTCCAGCCTTCCCTTCTCAAAAACCAAGCCATCAGATGGAGATGGGATGAGCACAGATGAAGAGTTGTTCCCTGCAACAGAAGATCTGATCTTGCTGGGAGAGGAACTGGATCCCGGAAACTCAGCTGTAACAGCAGAGGGAACCATGGTCTGTTGGGCCAGTATGGAACTATTGCCACAATTTCGGCCTTTTCCCACCTGAGTCTCGATAGGAACCGTAGAATGACGGGTACCGGGGGAAAGGCATAGGCCGTGACGAACTTCCATTGATCCGTCAGGGCATCCACTCCGAAGGCCTGGGGACAACGACATCTCGTGTAATACTTCGTTAGTTTGAAATTGCACGGGGAGGCAAATAGATCCACTTCTGGCACAATCCCCAGAGACAGAATCCAATTGAAAACTTTGGTGTGGAGAGACCACTCGTTGTTGTTGAGGGACATTCTTGAGAGAAAATCCGCCTGTAGGTTCTGAGTTCCGGGAAGATAGACAGCTGTCAGATTTGTCTGGGCCCATGACATGATGGGCTCTACTTCTTTTAGTAGAGAGAGACTGCGAGTGCCTCCTTGCCTCTTGATATACGAGACTGCCGACGTGTTGTCCAGCCTTAGGAGAACTGATGCATCCTTTACTAAGTGAAGAAAGGCTTGTAGAGCACGGAAGGCTTCTCGAAGCTCCAGAACATTGGACACTATCCTTCTGGACGGGAAGTCTCACTTCCCCATAGCTACTTCCTTCATGCAGAGAGCTCCCCAGCCTTTGTTGCTGGCATCCGTTGTGAATGTGATCCAAGAGACGGGGGCTATGGAGTGGCAGTTGAGGAGATTCTTCCGTAGTAGCCACCAGGGAAGGCTGTCCCGCATGGACGGGGTTATCCGTATGAAATGATCGCGAGACGCTGGATCCCACTGCTAGAGAAAACCCTTCTGAAAAGGACGCATCTTCCATTGTGCCCATTTCACCATGGGGGCTGTGGATACCATGGTGCCTATTATTTTGAGACACTGTGAAGCTCTGAGGAGAGGAGAAGCCATTGCCAGGCAAATTCTGTCCCGAACCACTGGAATTTTCTCCAGGGGTAAGGAGATGGTACTCTCTACTGTATTGAATTGAGCACCGAGAAAAATCAGAGACTGTGTAGGCTCTAGATGACTCTTCTCCCTGTTCAACAGCCAACCGAATTCTGTCAGAGTGGAGATGACCTGAGACCGATGTATTAACAGCTACTCCCTGTTTTGAGAAAGTAATAGCAGTTCGTCCAGGTAGTGATGTAGCCGGATACCTCTGGTCCTGATTAGAGCTACTACCGCCAGTAAGAGCTTCGAAAATACCCGAGGCGATGTTGTAAGCCCGAACGGGAGACATATAAATTGGAGGTGAATATGTTCCACTGCAAACCGAAGATATTTTTGAAATTCCTCTGCTATCGGGACATGAAAATAAGCGTCTTTCAGATCTATGGACACAAGCCAGTCGCCTGGCTGCACTGTCTGACGTATTGTGAGTAATGAATCCATTTTGAATTTTTCCTATTTGATAAAGGTGTTTAGATGTGTCAGGTCTATCACCGGTCTCCAAGAACCGGTCTTTTTTTGAACCATAAACAGGGGCGAGTACATCCCTTGAAACCTTTCTTCTGTCGGTACATGTATGGCGGCACCCTGGGCCACAAGAGAATCTGTGTATGAAAGAAGGATTTGTCTCTTCTCTTCCGAGCAAGGAAGGACTGTGGGCACAAATTGGAGTGTGGGTGGACTGACAAACACCCAAGAATGACCTGAAGAGACTGTTCTGACAGTCCAGAAATCTTTTATCGAGGCCGTCCAGACATGCCGAAACTGAAGTAACCGAGCTCCCACTTGAACCGTCTGGGCCGACCCTATATCAAAAGGACTTAGGGGCCTCACGTCCGCCAGAAGAGGCTCCCTTTGTGGATTTCTGACCAGAAGGCTGGTTTCTTCTCCAGTTCTTTCTGAATTCACGACCCGGTCTGTAACGACGAGCATCTCTTGCACGATCCTGATCTTGTCTATGTTGAGTTCTTCTCTGACCGAAAAGACGACGATCCTGGGGAAGGAACCCCGACTTACCCCCTGTGGCACGGGTGATAGCACTGTCAAGCTTATTCCCAAAAAGGGAAGACCCTTGAAAGGGAATCCTGCACCAAGCCTGTTTGGGCGTAGCCACAAGGCACGTTTAGCTGTAACGGAGGAGAGCATGACACGTGCCACCAGGCGAATAATATCAAGAGAAGCCTCACCCAAAAAGCCTCACCCAAAAAGACCGACGCCATTCTTAGTTCATGGATCGGAATGCTTCTGGCTAACTCTTCAGAGATGCTTGCCAAGGAAGAATCCACTTCATCTGTCCAGGATTCCATTGCTTTAGACAGGGTTGCAAGGGCCAATGCTGGCTTACAGGCCATGCCCGCTGTAATATATATCTGTCTGAGATCCGTATCTATTTTCCTCTCCAAACCGTCCCTGAAGGAAACAGAATCTTCCAGCGGGAGGGTAACGTGTCTTACCAACCTCATTAAGGCTGCATCAATCAGAGGAGCCGATTCTAGATGTTTCACATCCTCACTTTTGAATGGGTACATTTTTGCTAATTTAGAAAGTAAAGAATTTTTCCTTTCTACACCAGTCCATTCATCTGTAATAATACCCCCAAGTTCACTTAAGAAAGTAAAATTTGGGCGCTCCTTTTTGAGTTGTTTGAAGTACTTCCTCTGTTTGGAAGGAGCTTCTACTGGTTCTTCCCATTTTAAAGCATCTTTAACTGCTTTGACCAAGTTTGGTACTAAAAAGAAATCAAACCCTGTGGCATTGCTAGCCTCTTCCACATCACTATGTGAGGATTCGCTTAAGGAGCAATCATGCCGAGAGGGACCCGGGGCTTCAGGGTCATCCTGCACAAGGACTGGTGCTGGGTCAACAGGAGGAATGGTGGTACGGCTGGAGTCAGTTTTGTTCAGGGATTCCTGGACCACTCTTCTGACTAGTGCCTCCATTTGATGGTCTCCACCTCCTCTTTCCCCTACTGCTCGGGAATAACATGGCTCACAGAGGGATTTACCTTCCGGGACCTGAGCTCTACAACCCCAGCATACTCTCCTTTCAGTATGACTGGAACGGCGGTGAGAGTGGTGCCTAGACCTAGACCTGGGCTCCTTACTATGATGTCTGGAGGATGATCTAGGATGCCTAGAACTTGATGAAGAATGATGATGCTTAGATTTAGAATTATCATTATTATCTTCGCGTGCTGAGTGCCTATTTTCAGACCTAGAGGGGCTGAGGGAAAAAAAAAAGAAAATACATTGGCTCAAGTAAAGGCACCCAAACTGCTAAGCAGAAGGAAAAATTCCTACTTACAGCAGCGCAAGGGTTGGCCACTGGGGGGCGGTGACACGTCCATAGCACAAGCTTGGAAACTGAAAGAACAATCATACAATGAATACAGGGAAAGTAACAGTCTAAGTAAGCATCCTTGTAACAGAAAAGTATTCCTACCTTGACCACTTCAAGTAGAGGCACCGGGAAGTTGCTGTCTGAGCCTGCAAGACATCCCAAGTGATAGCTGTATCTGACAGCTATTTAAACTCGGCGCCGATGATGATGTCACCGCACCCCCAGCGCGCCCAGTGGAGCCCGCGCTCATGCGCGAACGCCACCACAATCCGGGACTGCGCACGTGCGAACCAAGCCTCGATCTCGGACGAGGTTCACAGCTATGCAAACAACCCGGAAGAGGCGGCGGACTGAAGCGCAGATGCGCTCCAGCCGCCATAGAGCCAGGACACGAGGACAAACAACACAAACAAACACTGCTGCCATGTATGTGTGAAAAAAAATGCTGTATACGATACCATCCCAGCACGATCTTGATCCAGCCTGGAACTAGGAGCCATCACTCACTGCACGACCTGAGCGTTTTCCATAAGGGCCTCCTGCTAGTAGCTAGGATGTTTGGCCAATTGCCGCTTGCCTGCCAATGGCCAGGCCAGTAAGCTCTTCGTGGCATCGCAAAAATGTCGCCCTGCTAATAGCCGGGATTGCTGGACTCCAGAACAGAACCGCCATCAAACTCGTGCAACCAGGACTGAATCGCAGAAAATCTTCTTAAAGGTAAGAAAAAAGTATACCTTGGTCCTAGGAGGAGGACAAAAAAAGGAACAAGGTATCTGGCTAGAAACAAAGATTTATGGGAGTAGGGTCCTATGAGGTATGAGAGGCGGGATTAACCCACACGTAGGCTGCCATGGAGTCGGTCAGGAAATACTTGTATTCTGGTTCTAATAAACAGTTAATTTTCAGCAATCAAGCAAGTATCGTCTTGTTTGTAGTTGTCAACGGTTAGAATATAAGATATCTATATCCAGACTGGAAGGAAGTGGTATATGACGAAAGCACCCGAGCCGAGTGTGGGACGTTTTGTTACAAAACTTAAGGGAGTTAGATAAGAAATGGTGTCTCTGGGATAGCAGCAGGTGAATGACAAAGGCCCAGTTTGAGCCCTGGTTCACACTGACAGCGGGAGGAAATCGTTCAGCTGAACTCACACGATTTCATTCCCACATGTCAGTCCCGACTGCGGGGGAATATCACAGACATCTGTGCAGGTTTCTGCACTGATATCAATACAAATCGCACCCCAAAGTTGCACCAATTAGAACAGTGCAATTACCACCGATTTGACATGGCAAATCGCACCAATGTGAACCAGAGCTGACACATGCAACACTGCCTATCCTCCAGCTGAATTCATTACCAGCAATTCTCCACAGCTGTTATATATAAAGATTCCACCTTTATCATTTACTTGCAGGTGTGCTGAAGCCTAGGTTTACATTGGAGCAATTTGTCATGCGATTTGAGAGATCAAATCACATGACTATTGGCAGCAATGGCACTTTTCCAAATTGATGCGACACCGATTTTGTGGCGCTGCACCGATTTGCAAACGTAGTTCCTGCACTACTTTTGCCGATTTCAGGTGCCACTTCAATAGACACCTGTGTATGAAGCCACACAGATGTCTATCAAGTAGCACCTGAAATCACGCTTGCTACTTTGAAATCGCGCTACTTCAAGTGAAGTAGCACGATTTCAAAGTAGCATCAATGTAAACCAAGGCGAAGAGATTTGTTTTTTGGTGCACAAATACATATAGAAATAAGATATAAAAGATATTGCACTTTCCCCAAACCACCACCACCCACAAAAACTAAAAAGAAAGAAAAGAGAAAAAAAAAACCATCAAAACAAAACTCAATAATGTACTTTTATTTTGCCAGCAGAAAAAAAAATTATGTACATTCATTTACTAGCTTCAAATAAATTTGTAGAGGCTATATGGTACTACATTTGGCAAAACAGTTAGCAATTGGATTTTAAGGGCCCTGCTCATAGGAGCTTACAATCTAAAATTTGAGTGGACACAGCTTTACTTTCAGTGTATAAAGGGCAACACATCACATTTTTATCTGCAAGATTATAGAAACATACTTAACAGTCATTATTCTTACAAAGCATTCCAACATAATATTAAAACAGGCACATGTTCAAAATATAACACCCACCCCACAATTAAAGATGAGCCGAACACCCCTCGGTTCGTTTCGCACCAGAACCTGCGAACGGACCGAAAGTTTGCGCAAACTTTAGAACCCTATTAAATACAATGAACTCAAACGTTCAATATCAAAAGTGCTAATTATAAAGGCTAATATGCAAGTTATTGTCCTAAAAAGGGTTTGGGGACCCGGGTCCTGCCCCAGGGGACATGGATCAATGCAAAAAAAAGTTTTAAAAACTGCCATTTTTTCGGGAGCAGTGATTTTAATGATGCTTAAAGTGAAATATTCCTTTAAATATCGTACCTGGAGGGTGTCTAAAGTATGCCTGTGAAGTGGCACGTGTTTCCCGTGTTTAGAACTGTCCCTGCACAAAATGACATTTCTAAAGGAAAAAAAGTCATTTAAAACTGCTGGCGGCTTTAATGTAATGTTTGGTCCCGGCAATATGGATGAAAATCATTGAGAAAAATGGCATGGGTATCCCCCCACCCCAGCCCACTACCAGCCCCTTTGGGTCTTGTATTGATATTAAGGGGAACCCCGCACCCAAATTAAAAAAAGTCCCTATATACTCTGAACAGCAGTATACAGGCGGTGCAAACAAGACAGGGACTGTAGGTTTTGTTCTTAAAGCGGAGCTCCACCCTAAAGTGGAACTTCCGCTGATCAGAACCCTCCCCCCCCTCCGGTGTCACAATTGACACCTTTCAGGGGGGAGGGGGGTGCAGATACCTGTCTAAGACAGGTATTTGCACCTACTTCCGGGAGTCCTCTCTGCGGGAAATCTGCGAGAAGCACGTCACTTCCCGCAGATTCCCTGTTGTGTTCTGGAAGACACTCAGCTCCCAGAACACAGGGGACCATTAAGAACGGCGCAGCGCGCCTCGCGCATGCGCCGTAGGGAACCAAGCATGAAGCCGCAAGGCTTCACTTCCTGGTTCCCTCACCGAGGACGGCGGTGGGGGCAGCAGAGTGATGAGCGATTGCTGGTCCTCTGCTGCGGACGTCGCTGGACTCGAGGACAGGTAAGTGTCCATATATTAAAAGTCAGTAGCTGCTGTATTTGCAGATGCTGGCTTTTAATATTTTTTTTCTGCGGCACCTCCGCTTTAAGTAGAATCTGTTTGTAATTTGGAACAGGTACATTTTTTAAGTGTAGCTCCAGCCAAAAAATCTATTTTTAAGCTTTTTGGAAAACATAGGGAAGGGTTATCACCCCTGTAACATTTGTTTTGCTGTCTGTGCACCTGTTCAGAAGATTTCACCTCACTTTCCGTCCCAATGACAAATGTTTTTGAAAATTTGGGGTTTTTAGTGAAACAAGGATTGGTGATAAAGGATCAGTGGAGAGGAGACACCTTTTTCCCATATTAACTCTTACAGGAGGGAATTTCCCTTCCTAGGGGTAGATTTCCTCTCACTTCCTGTTGTCTCCTTTCGTTTGCAAGTAGGATTCATTTGTAAGTTGGATGTTTTAAAGTAGGGGCCTGCCGTATACTGTATACTCTGCAGAAATTTGGCCCTTAGATGTTGGTGTTGCCACATCACTGTAAGCCCTCACAGTTACTCTTGGTGGGCGCTGGAATGCCCTGCTGTGAATTATTATATCAAGAATTGTAATTACATGACATTGTTGAACAGTGGTAGGAAAAATTGGGCCTTTGGTGGTGGTGGTGGTGCTGGTGCCACAACACTGTAAGTCCTCACAATTACTCTTGGTGGGCCCTGCTGTGAATTATTAGATCAAGAATTGTAATTACATGCCCCTGTTTAACAGGGGCAGAAAAAATTGGGCCTTAATCACTGGTGCCACAACACTGCAACCCCTCAGATACTGTACTTGGAGTGCAGCAATGAGCCCTGCTGCAAAGCATTGCATCAAAAATAGTAAATACACGCCCCTGTTAAACAGGGGCTGAAAAATTGGGCCTTAGCCACTGGTGGTGGTGCCCAGAACCAAAAATGTTCTTTCAAGCTATCAGCATGATCATTGAGGGGGAAGAGGATAGTCACTCAGCATAACAGGGTAGTCACTCAGCATCAGCATAGGCAGTCTTGAAGGGATCTGACATTTCCAAAAAAATTATTCGGTTACATCAGCATCAGGTGCTTGGTAGCTGGTGGTGATCCAAGACTGATTCATTTTTATGAAGGTCAGTCGATCGACCGAGACGGTGGACAGGCGCACCCTGTTATCGGTTACAAAGCCTCCAGCAGCACTGAATGTGCGTTCACGAAAGAATGCTGGATGCAGGACAGGCCAGTACCTCAATTGCATACTGTGCAAACTCTGGACAGTGATCCATCCTCAAGACCCAGGAACCCAGAGGATTTTCGGTGGAAAAGGTGTCCAAGTCTGATCTTGCCCCTAGGTATTCCTGCACCATGTAAACCAGACCCTGGCGATGGTTGCTGGAACCGATCATACCTTGGGGCTGCGTACTAAAAAATTGTCTGAACGCATCGGTCAGACGGCCACCTTCTCCACCGCTCCTTCTTTGACTGACTGAAGCCTCAGCAACACGTTGTCCAGGACCAGGAATTTGTAACCTCCCAGTCTCTGGGAACGCGTTGCACAGACCGTTCTGCAAGGCCTCCCGAAGATGCTTCATCCTCTGCTCCCTCTGCGACGGCAAGATAAGGTCCGCAACCTTACCCTTGTAACGTAAATCAAGGAGGGTTGCTAGCCAGTTTTGATCCCTCTCCTTGATCGCACGAATACAAGGATCCTTCTGCAGGCTTTGCAGGATCAGGGAGGCCATGCAGCGTAGGTTTGCTGAGGCATTCGGTGCGGAGTCCTCTGGGTCACTGAGGACGACATGATCCGCAGCCACCTCCTCCCAGCCACGTACAAGTCCATGGGTGTCTTGGGACTGTAATTGATCGCTTGAAGACTGCTGCTGATGCTGAGTGCTAGGCTCCACCTCCATGCTGACACAATAATCCGCCTCCTCTTCCTGTGTGATAGGCGGGCCAGCAGGAACACTGTCTGAATAAAGGGGGCCTTGAGAGGTAAGGAAGTTCTCCTCTTCCTCCCTCTGTTCTGCCTCAAGTGCCCTGTCCATTATTCCATGCAGCGTGTGCTCCAACAGGTGGACAAGAGGGACAGTGTCACTGATGCATGCACTGTCAATGCTCACTATCCTCGTGGCCTCCTCAAATGGTGCCAGGGCAGTGCATGCATCCCTGATCACGGCCCACTGGCGTGGGGAAAAAATCCAAGCTCCCCTGACACTGCCCTGGTGCCATATTGCAACAGATACTCATTGATGGCCCACTGCTGCATGTGAAGCCGCTGCAGCATGGCCAGCGTAGAGTTTCACCTGGTGGGCATGTCACAGATTAGGCGGTTCTTGGGCAGGTTGTAATCATTTTGCAGCTCAGCCAGCCGAGCACTGGCATTATATGACCGGCGGAAATGCCCACAGAGATTCCTGGCCTGCTTCAGGGCCTCCTGTAAGCCCGGGTACCTGCCCAAGAACCGCTGCACCACCAAGTTAAGGACGTGAGCCAAACAGGGCACATGGGTCAGTTGTCCTTGTCGGAGGGCGGAGAGGAGGTTGGTTCCATTGTCGGAAACCACCTTTCCTGGCTTAAGCTGGCGTGGTGTCAAACACCTCTGAGCCTGCCCCTGCAGAGCTGACAGAATCTCTGCCCCAGTGTGGCTCCTGTCCCCCAAGCACACCAGCTCAAGCACCGCATGGCATCTTTTTGCCTGCATACTTGAGTAGCCCCTTGAACGCCTATGGAGCACCGCTAGTTCTGAGGATAAAGCACAGGTAGAGGCCATGAAGGAAGAAGAAGAGGAGGGGGTGGAGGAGAGAGGTGTGTCAGAATCACCAGTAGTAACATTTTGGAGGCGTGGTGGTGGAACAACCTCCAACACTACTGCACCTTGTCCTGCATTCTTCCCAGCTGCAAAGCAGAGTCACCCAATGCGCCGTGAAAGATAGGTAACGCCTTTGTCCATGCCTGCTGGACCATGAGTCAGCGGTAATATGCACCCTACCACTGACCGTCCTGTCCAGCGAGGCCAAGACATTGCCTTCCACATGCCGGTAGAGAGCCGGAATTGCCTTCCGTGAGAAAAAGTGGCATTTGGGAACCTGCCACTGAGGAACCGCACATTCCACAAACTCACAGAAGGGGGCAGAGTCTACCAACTGAAAAGGCAGCAGTTGAAGTGCTAGCAATTTAGCCAAGCTAGCATTCAACCGCTGGGCATGTGGATGGCTGGGAGCGAACTTCTTTCGGCGGTGCAGCAGCTGGGGCAGGGAAATTTGCCTGGTACAATCTGACGTCGGTGTACAGATAGCAGATTGCCCGCAAGAACTTGGCTGTGACACACCTAATTCTACACCTTCATTCCACTCAGTGCAGGTTTCAGAGAGGACTGAAGGTATAGTGGGGTTGGAGATCCCAGCTGATGAGGAGCAAGGAGAGGTCCGCTTTGTTCTTTGTTGTGGGTCTTTTAGGTAAGCTTGCCAACAGACTGCATGGCAGGTTGACATATGTCTGGTCAAGCACGTGGTGCCCAAGTGGCTGATGTTTTGGCCATGCGAGATACGCTTTAGACATATGTTGCAAATGGCAATGGTGCGAAATGCTGCACACGTCTGAAAAAAGGCCCACACCAGAGAAATTTTGGAATAACGCGCAGAGACAGCAACACCCTGCACATACGGAGCTCTGCGGTGTGATGCAGTCGGTGTGCCGCCCTTAAGCTGGCCCCTGGAGGGCATCCTGTCTCATTGGAGATGTGCCTCCTCCTCCTCCTCTCTCCTATCAGGTACCCACGTGGAGTCAGTGACCTCATCATACCCTCCCTCCTCATCACTGGAGCAAATCTTGTCAGTGTCCAGTGCAGCCTTGCCAGTGTCCAGTGCAGCCTTGCCAGTGTCCATTGCAGCCTTGCCCAGTGTCCAGTGCAGCCTTGCCAGTGTCCAGTGCAGCCTTGCCAGTGTCCAGTGCAGCCTTGCCAGTGTCCATTGCAGCATTGCCCAGTGTCCAGTGCAGCCTTGCCAGTGTCCAGTGCAGCCTTGCCAGTGTCCAGTGCAGCCTTGCCAGTGTTCAGTGCAGCCTTGTCACATTGCAGCCTTGCCCCCCCAGTGTTTATTGCAGCCTTGAATTTAAATTTGGCGCCGCCGAGATCGCCGCTGATACAGGGCGGAGCGGGGCGAACGTCGCTGAGAACGCAGGGACTGGGCGGAGCCGAGATACACATAGCCGAGTGTATTCGGGTGTACTCGGCTCTTCTCGGCTTCGCTCACAGTCACGCCGAGTCCCGCCCTATGATGGACATATCACAGGTCCAATGGCGGGACTGGGCGTGACTGTGAGCGGAGCCGAGAAAAGCCGAGTATAGCCGAATACACTCGGCTATGTGTATCTCGGCGGCGATCGCTCCGCTCCGCTCACAGTCAGCGGAGATCGCCGGGCATAGGTGAGTATCGGCATATAACACGCACCCACGATTTTCCCCTGATTTTAAGGGGAAAAAAGTACGTGTTATACGCCGATAAATACGGTATATATATATATATAGCTGTACTGATTATAATGCAGCTATCAGAATCAACTGCCTGCTGTGGTATTAGTATGGGAAAAGCAGCAATTGTTTTCAGTTAGTTTTAGGTGAAAACTGTGCAGAGGACACAGTACACTGAAAATACTTGAAGCTCTCTGCCTGTGGTTTTATTATGAGAACACCACTATAATAGTCACTAACTGTATTCAGGTAAGCTTTAGGTGAACGCTATGCAAAGCACACAGTACACTAAGTGAAACATTGACTGCAGCTAGCACAATCACCTGCCTGCCTGTCACAGTATAGAGAATAACAGGAACTGATCTAGCTAAACTGAATACAGTGTATAAATATATATAAAACACCTAGAATGCATATATATCCTCTACACACTGTAACTGCAGCTAACTGACTCGCCTGCCTGCTCTATCTAATTCAATATAAATGACACTGTCTCTCTCTCTGTAATCTCTCTCTTTTCACAACTCCAAAACACTACACAAGGCCGCCAAGCCGGCGGCCTTATATAGTGTGAGCGTGTACTAAACCCCCTGAGCCATATTTGGCCAAAGCCACCCTGGCTTTGGCCAATTACAGCTCTCCGTTTTTTCCAAGCTGTGATCAGCCAGTAATGCACTGTGATGCCGCAGTGAATTATGGGCCGTGACGCGCCACTCGAATTTGGCGCGAACGGCCCATAATGTTCGCAATTCACCGAACAGCTGATGTTCAAGTCGAACTTGGGTTCGACTCGAACACGAAGCTTATCCCTAATCTCAGCATGACTTACATAATGAAGGAAATGAGGGGGAGGGGAGGAAGTCACTTAAAGTGGATGTAAACCCTAAAAAAAATTTTTTTTGATTTCAGAATGTAAAGTATAAGATTTCCTATCATCTGTGCCCAGTCTTGCCACACAGAGTTAATCCAGCTCTGAGCAATCCTCTTTTATTGTTCAGTGAGATAAAACAGACAAACAGAGGAAAGCCTTTGTCCGTTCCGCCCCCTTGCTGTGAGTGACAGGTTATTTACATATCTCATGCACTAGCCTGAGAAAGGCACATCGGTGTAAAAAGTTTACAATTCACATCCCCCTCCCCTCCCCTCCCCTCCTCTCCTCTCCTCTCCCCTCCAGCTCTCCCAGGATTGGCTGCCTTTACTGTGTTTTGACTGGATGTTTCTCATCATGGGGTGTGATCCACAGTTCAGTGTGACGAGTAAATGCATGTATAGTGCAGTGAACACAGAACAACAGAATATACACAGAGAAATGATCTGATTTAGGGGACATGTATCTTGTGAGAGCTGGGCAGAGTAGAAGCTTGAGTGAACTTATTATTGTTATAGTGCAGTGTGTGTGTCTGAGGTCACCTGATCACAGTTGCAACATTCCTTTCCATCACCAGGGTGTGTTATTTGGGGGAGGGGTGGATTTCTCACTTTTTCTGATTGCACCCAGTAAGGCTGAATGAGCTTAGGGCCGGTTCACATTAGTGCGCTGTGCGAGATCGCACCACACTGCAGTGCAAATCACATGCGATGTCTGTGCAGTGCAATTTCAGAAATACAGATAGTATGGCTGTTATCGCACCGCATTCGGACCAAACACGCACAGGACCCTTTTTTTGGTCCACACAAGAATCGCATAGGTGTTCACACCTATGCGATCTGATTCATGTCCTAACTGTCAGTTCACAGTGCAATATGCGAGCTGAAATGGGGGTGTCGTTAACATTGTATGACACTCCCCAGCAGTTCACATATGGCAGTGTGAACTGCTGTGCGATTCGGGTGCGATGTGAGAACCCGCAGTGGATTTGCAGGGTTCTTGCATCGCACCAGTGTGAACCGAGCCTCAACGCATACAGCCTACAAAGGAGGAGGAAGACACTGCGGGGGGGGGGGGGGGTTTGGGGGGGATGTGGACACACAGAGTGGGACAAGGGGGGGGCAGAGGAGTAAGACACGGCGGGGGGGATGTGGACACACGGAGCGGGACGAGGGGGAGTGGAGTAAGACACCGCGGGGGGGGGGGGTTTGGATACACGGAGGGGGACGACATCAGGGGTGGAGGAGAACAGGGTGCCGGAGGAGGAGGATCATCGGGGATGATCAGTGCGATGGGGACAGCTGTGAGCACTGATCTCCCCTGCATGCTTTTCAGGTGAAAGCCGCGGGAGGGAGGAGGAGAAGCAGATGATGAAAAGCATGCAGGGGGGATCGGTGCTCGCAGCTGTCCTTTTCGCACGATCATCCCCGACTGTCACTGGACATTGATGTGTGTTCACTGAAGTGACGGGACCGTGAGCGCGCTCTGCTTTTACCCAGAACGTGCACTGCCTCTCCTGTGCACGCTCTGGCCAAGGGGAGTGTAGAGGTGGGCGGGGAGTCTGCTGACATCACAACTCCGCCCACCAAGTGCCGAACAACAGACCTGCCCACAGAATCTGGACTTTTTGGGGGTTTCAAACAGCTAAAGGTGGGACATTTGACAGGTAAGGATACATGCAGGAGGCATGTACATCCTTATAGATCAGCACTATGGCAGTACTTTAGAATTGATGAGAGTGGGTTTACATCCACTTTAAGGTGTCCATAGATACATGGAAATTCAGCTGGTTCAGCAGGGATCGGTCACATTTCCATCCATGTGTGGTCACTGCCGGATCACTCTATCAGCGGCTGCAGCCAATAGCTTCATCACTAATCTGTGTATTCTGAGAGTGGAGGAGCGCCCCCCATTGTCAGAATACAATAGTGCACTGGGGAGGATTCCCCCACCCCCCTCCAATGTGCGGATGGGGGAATAGGTTCAGTTTTTTCACTCAGCCCTAGTGTTGCCACCTCATCCCTTTAAACCCGAACACATATAAATTACACAGGTTCTGAGGCTAATTTAATGCAGATAAGGCACCAAGTGAGTTTAATTACCACCTTAATCAGCCACAGAACCTGTATAATATATATGTGTTCGGGTTTAAAGGGATGAGGTGACAACCTGACTCAGCACACTGGCTGGACGATAAAACTGAACCATGTATGGCCAGCTTTGAAAGCAAGATATAGTAATTACTGATCCCCCTGAATCTACATATTACCTAATCTGCCGCCAATTCCTGCAGTGTCTTCTCTCTGCGTCCTTCCAAATGGAATGTCCTGTCTGTATTCTATAGAGTCTTCCTGTCTGGGTATAAGTGAGATCACCACATTGTGGAGCTCAGAGGAACTGCAGCGCAGAGAAACGTCTCGTAGTGTGAACACGGCCTTGTGCTGTGTGTGTATGTACTGTATATCCTTCCCCTTTCTCTCCTCCCTGAGTGTGTATGAAGAGGCGGAGCTCCTGAGTGTGTATGAAAAGGCGGAGCACTGAGTGTGTGAAGAGGCGGAGCCCTGAGTGTGTGTGAAGAGGCAGAGCCCTGAGTGTGTGGGAAGAGGCGGAGCCCTGAGTGTGTGTCAAGAGCCAGAGCCCTGAGTGTGTGTGAAGAGGCGGAGCCCTGATTGTGTTATGAAGAGGCGGAGCTCTGAGTGTGTATGAAGAGGCGGAGCTCTGAGTGTGTATGAAAAAGGCGGAGCTTCTGCTGGAACAGCGGTCGGAGGAGGAAGCCGAGTCTAGGAGGGAGACTGACAGAAACCGCAGCAGACTTGCAGGAGTGAGCGAGGAGGATCCAGTTCCATTGCCATCGGAGGTGAGGAGAGTGTGAAGGATGTTGGTGACTCTGGTAGATGAAAAGCTGGGAGTCGTATTGCTCTGGTGAGTGGAGAAGCGCTACTAAGGGGGCGCCCTCACTATCACGTGTGTAAGAGGTGGAAGAAGGTCGTGGCTACACTACAGCTGCCACAGTTTGGAGCACGGAGCACTTTCACACCTTATCAAATTTTCATTCATTTGTGGACTTTTTTGGAGCAAACTAAGTTTTTCATTGTGTAGCGCACAGGACCCCTTTTACCTGTCTGCTTCGGTTCCTCGCAGGAAGAAGGGGCACACCGCACCACAAGCCCCTACCCTCCTGTGTTAAGAGGTTAGGCGGTGTTGTTTTTGGGCCTTGTCCGCAGCCAGAGTTTAAAGTCCTCCTGAGTATGATTCTCACCTCTATAGTGGGTAGATGCAAGTCCTTAACTTCCCCAGGAATGTAAATGTCCACACCAGCTGAAAGTCCAACTCCAATATTTATTTTCACTTGCACAACACATAGTCTCTTGGATAGAACAAAGGTTGGAGCAAAGACACAGGACAGCTTAAAGTGTGGTGGAGGTCCAGGCACAAACGTAGCTCAAACTCTTCTGACTGTTTAGATTTCTCAAACAGTTTTGGCGCATGGTCTCTGCCACAGACCATGAGGTTGGTCTCTGCCACAGACCTTGTGAATAAGGTCACTGCCACTGACCTGGTGAACAAGGTCACTGCCACTGACCTGATGAACCTTGGTTCCTTCCTAGAACATAGCCCCTTTCAGGGAGAAGACGTCCCCCCAGAGAGTCAACAGACCCTTCCTTCACCGTGTCTACAGCACCGATCCCTCGGAACAGATCTTCCCTTCTCTTAGGGTGTGGATCCCCTCGCAAGGCGGCACCCTGGACTCCTCGATCCCTTGCGGACCCCAGCCGAAGGCTGCTGGGCTCCGGGCCGTTACTGCAACTCCTGGGCCTCCGTGCCCAGGCGGACAGAAACTGTGAGGTAGTACCTCACCCCAAGCTAAAGGTGCTAAATTTATGCGCACACACAATAGGACAGCGCTGTGACACATAATGCTCTTCTAGTTGATAAAGGGAATACTTACCTTTGTTACAGCAGCAGTCCGGTATAAGTTATTTCTGTAGGTATTTGAGTTGTTACACATAGCGCAGGTTTTTTTCTATTTATATTGGTGACATAATTGCCCAAATCTGGGGATCAGGAGCCATTTCCACCCTTTACTCTCGGCTGGGGTTCTTTGTATCCATATAACAGATGTTCTACATGACTAAATCTGACATCAATTTTACTGCAAAATCAAAGGGAACAAAATGTCTCCCTGAGCAGTAATATATTTCTATCCCCCTTGGGAGTGGAGATGACCCATCTATAGGGATATACAGTACATACACACACAGCACAAGGCCATGTTCACACCAAGAGACGTTTCTCTGGGCTGTAGTACCTCTGAGCTCCACAAGGTGGTGATCTCACTTATACACAAGAAGTCTCTATGGAAGACAGGAAGTGATGTCAGGTACAGCCAGGAAGCTCCGGGTGAGAGGTGAGTCAGGAGGAAGTAGAGAGAAGACATTGCTGGAAGTGGCAGCAGAGGAGGTAATAAGATCTTATTTTCTATTTACACCCAGTAACCCCGTCATGTCCGTCCTCTTCCTCCATAGTCACTGTGACGTCTTTTATCTCCAGCAGATGAGGATACACACATATATATATAGTGTGGAAATGTAGAATAACCCCGTATATTACAATGAGGGAATTTATGGTCTGTACCACGAGGGGAGTTATTGATGTCAGTAAATGTCGGCTCCAGACATTGTATGTGGGGGGAATGAAATGATAATTAAAGGTCGGGATTAGGGAAGATTTCTGTAAGATTTTACACTGGAATGATCAGCGTCCCTCCAGAGACACTATGATGAGTCTCACAATAGGAGTCTGAAAGGGACGGGATTTTGGGGTATGAGACTGTGAACCCGGAGTGGGGGGGGGGCAATTTTATCAAAAAAGACATTCAGATGGGAATCAAAATAGATTTCCCAGCTGAATATAATTGCTCCGGCTGGACTAAATATTGATATTGAGCTGTTTGCTTTTGATTCATCATTTCTATGCATATTTATAGTATTTTTATATTGTTTTACCAGTTATTGATGATGATAAAGTTTTGTATGAATTTAGTGTTATATGATAATATAGAAGATGTATAATTTTATTCTGGGCTATTAATGGTTATGGAATCTGGGAGGGGTGTGAGCGCTTTTTTGGATCTCTTCCCCTGCCAATAGCCCTCATGGACAAAGATTGTCATTTTCCAATCCAAACACATCAGAGTATCTGTAGCCAGGACTCCCCGTATTCCACATCTACTGCTATAGAGGCGTCTATAGCTTCTCAGGCACCACAAACTCTGTGGAACTACAGAGCCCCGGACACTTAGTCATCTACAGCTGGGAGTTTCCTGAGTAAGTGCTGCCAGGTTACCCCAGGAGTTGTCTGACACTTTGTTATCAGAAAGTTTTATTGGAACTATCTTGTTGTGGATTCAGATATTTTGTCCATAGTGCGAGCGCTGCCCCAACATTTATTATTTGTAGATCACCACCACACCAGTTATTGTGTCTCTGATCATCTCCACACCAGTTATTGTATCCCCGGTCACCTCCATATCAGTTATTGTATCGCCGATCACCTCCACACCAATTATTGTATCACAGATCACCACCACACCAGTTATTGTATCACCGATCACCACCACACTAGTTATTGTGTCCCCGATCACCACCACACTAGTTATTGTGTCCCCGATCACCTCCACACCAGTTATTGTATCACCGATCACCACCACACCAGTTATTGTATCACCGATCACCACCACACTAGTTATTGTATCACCGATCACCACCACACTAGTTATTGTGTCCCCGATCACCACCACACTAGTTATTGTGTCCCCGATCACCTCCACACCAATTATTGTATCACAGATCACCACCACACCAGTTATTGTATCACCGATCACCACCACACTAGTTATTGTATCACCGATCACCACCACACTAGTTATTGTATCACCGATCACCACCACACTAGTTATTGTGTCCCCGATCACCACCACACTAGTTATTGTGTCTCTGATCACCACCACACTAGTTATTGTGTCTCTGATCACCACCACACCAGTTATTGTGTCTCTGATCATCTCCACACCAGTTATTGTATCCCCGGTCACCTCCATATCAGTTATTGTATCGCCGATCACCTCCACACCAATTATTGTATCACAGATCACCACCACACCAGTTATTGTATCACCGATCACCACCACACTAGTTATTGTGTCCCCGATCACCACCACACTAGTTATTGTGTCCCCGATCACCACCACACTAGTTATTGTGCCCCCGATCACCACCACACTAGTTATTGTGTCCCCGATCACCACCACACCAGTTATTGTGTCCCCGATCACCACCACACCAGTTATTGTGTCCCTGATCACCACCACACCAGTTATTGTGTCCCTGATCACCTCCACACCAGTTATTGTGTCCCCCGATCACCTCCACACCAGTTATTGGGTCTCCCGATCACCTCCACACCAGTTATTGGGTCTCCCGATCACCTCCACACCAGTTATTGGGTCTCCCGATCACCTCCACACCAGTTATTGGGTCTCCCGATCACCTCCACACCAGTTATTGGGTCCCCCGATCACCTCCACACCAGTTATTGGGTCCCCCGATCACCTCCACACCAGTTATTGGGTCCCCCGATCACCTCCACACCAGTTATTGGGTCCCCCGATCACCTCCACACCAGTTATTGGGTCCCCCGATCACCTCCACACCAGTTATTGGGTCCCCCGATCACCTTCACACCACTAATTGTGTCCCTGATCACCTTCACACCAGTTACAGTGTTGCCCCTGACTGCCACCTGTACTTACCCTGGCCTGTTTATTGACCATGAGTCTGCCTGCTGCCTGGACTGATCCTTTGCCTGTTTGCTGACCGTGTCTCTGCCTGCGTGCTGAACTGACCCATCTGAACATCCCACTGACTACATACCTGCCAGACACCACGCCAGTGAATATGGCATTCTTGGGGGCCCATAGGCTTGCTTTCTTCTAGGAACTGGGACTTCTATAGATGATGCCACACTAAGCTATACAGTGATCACTCATACAGAGGTGACCCTTACAGTACATTGGTTTTTACACAATTGGTTGATTTGTGTCATACACAAGATACAATGGACTCCATTCTCTAAAGCAGATCACATGCAGTATTTAGGTGATCTGACACATTTTCCAAATACCGCATGCGATGCTGAAAATGTAAATTCACTTTCCCTTTATGCTGTACAGTATTTACCTCCCAAAGGGAAAAAACATTCAGTAAATACTGCATAAAACAGTATTGATGTCAATTCACAGCAGGAAATAAATACATACACGTGGCAATGAAGCAGCGATGGAGGAATGCAATTTTTAAGGAATGTGTTTGATTTAAACTGAATGTTAAGGAGTCGGCAGGTGCTGGGATCCTTACCAATCAGTGAACAACATGGTTGTTAAGAAGCAGGGGGCCGCTGTGTCCTTAACAACCATGAGTAATCTGCTGAATGTAAACAAATTAATTGCCCACATTTAAAAATTAAGAAAAATAAAAAGGCCCTTTGTCTTTTATGCATTTTAAGGGTAACCCCACGCTAAATAAAACAAAATGGTGTAGGTCCCCACCAAAATCCATACCAGTCCTTTATCCTAACATGCAGCCCAGCAGGCCAGGAAGGGAGGGGACAAGTTGGTGAACCCCCTCCTGAATGATACTAGACCACATACCATCAACATGTGGGGTGCTTTGGGGCAGGGGGGCTCCCCCTAGGCAACTTGTCTCCATGTTGATGAGGACAAGGGCCTCAGCCCTGGCCAGGTGGTTGTGGAGATCTGTGGGTGGGGGGCTTATCAGAATCTGGAAGCCTCCTTTTAACAAGGGGGCAGATCCCGCCCCCTATGTGAATGGGTATGGGGTACGTAGTACCTTTACTTATTTACCTAAAAAAGTGGTAGAAGTCAGTAAAAACACACAGACAATTTTTGACAATTCCTTTATTCAACCCCCCCAAAAATAAATAAATGTCCCCAGAAGTAGATCCAACATCAGTCACGATGAACATCAGCCACCGACCCAAACGCAAAAAAAAACCTGACTCGCACTGACGCTTGGCTCCCACCAAATGACAGCTCTGCAGCCTCCCACTGCTAAATAAAGTAAGGGGTGGGGCAACCCAATGACATCACTGGGTGACTCCGCCCCCTTACAATGTCATCCACTGTCAATGGGGGTCTAGTATGGATTGGGGACCCCATGCTGTTTTTTTTTTTCTTAATTTTTAAATGCTGGCAATTCTTTTGTTTACAATCTACTGTCAGTGGGGAATCTCACTAACAGCAGATGCCTCACGGTTGCTAAGGAAATGGCAGCCGCCCAATCATTAACAAACATGACAGTTACTGGTTGTTAAGGATGCCAGTGGCTGCTCACTCCTTAACAACCAGCTCTTTACTGCTTGTTAAGGACACTGGCTATAACCAGCATAAAATGACCGCAAGCTTTAACTACTAAAATATGTACTGTATTTATTGGCGTATAACACTCACTTTTTTACCCTGAAAATAGAGAGTAAACTGTGCCTGCGTGTTATACGCAGGGGGCTGTGGAAAGTTTTTTTCCTGAAACTTCCCTGTTAAAGTTAGGGTGCGTGTTATACGCCTGTGCGTGTTATACGCCGATAAATACTGTACTTCAAATACTTCATCACTTAATAAAATAGCTCATGCGATATTTTAGTAGCATTTTTTTAGTGAATTGCAAAAAACATTAAACACGCTAAGTGGTATTTTACCACAGGTTTTAAAGTAGTAGATACTACTTAGTGAATTGGGCCCAATGTCCGGTATATAATCAGTTCAGACAGTGAAAAAGTCTCACACATGTGGTATCACCATACTCAGGAGGAGGAAGAGCAGAATATGTTTTGGGGTGTAATTCTAGGTATGTCTATGCTGTGTGTGAGAAATACCTTATTAAACTGACACCTTTGTGTTAGATAAACCATCAATGCTTATGGGTCTTTGTGTGGTATTCCAAAGATACTGCAGCTAATAAAATATATATTATTTATATTCACCGTGTTACCATGCCCTTACGTGCACACGGGAGCAATGACCACGCCAAGACAGATGTTAGTGCATAGCTCAAAGTGTATTCTCCTTTCCACTGCATATATATTCGGTACAAACAAATTATCATTAACTCAGCATATTTGAACCAATCAGTATGAGAAATCTCAATATCACATTGTTTAATGATCTCATACTAATCACACGTAATCAAATCTTAATAGAGTAAAACCTTGGATTGCGAGCATAATTTGTTCCGGAAGCAAGCTTGTAATCCAAAGCACTTGTATATCAAAGCAAATTTTCCCATAAGAAATAATGGAAACTCAACTGATTCGTTCCACATCGATTTATTCATAAATCCTTCAGTTTATAGTCCATATAAAAAGATTATAGCAATGTGATAAATTGTGTAACCATAAAATGTCCATCCACAAATGGAAGCCTCCCCAAGGGGATTAGAAGCAAAATCCAGCAGGAGCTACAGAGTATAAAAGAGAAGAGAGGTGCCTCTATATATGAAGGTACAAGGTTACATTTAATGAAGGTACAACATTTAGCAACTCACATGGTTGATGATCAAAAGAGGCACATCTAAGTATGCAGGCATCTGGGGTAAAGCGATCCACATAGACCGTCCTCCACTGCCGGCTCTCACCGCTATCAGTCTGCAGTTGTGACCGGAAAGACTACCTTGCAGTAGAGCGATCTGAAAACAAGGCTTGAACCGCTCGTGGAAGGGATGACGTCAATGGCGGTGAGGAGAATGGTCTATGTGGACAGCTTTACCCCAGATGCCTTCATACTTAGATACGCCTGTTTTAATCATCAACCATGTGAGTTTCTAAATGTTGTACCTTCATTAAATGTAACCATATTGCTACACTTAGATGCGCCTCTCTTCTATTTTATACTCAATTGTGACATGACGCTACTCTTATATGAAGACATCGCTTGTATATCAAGTCAAAATTTATAAAAAAATGTTGCTTGTCTTGCAAAACGCTCTCAAACCAAGGTTTTACTGTATCTTGTCGAGCTAGGATTTTCAGGTACTTTCCACGAGACGTGGAACTCAAAGTTTGCCAGGTGCAGCTATGGTCATTTATGAGCAATAACATTTTAATCACACAGTCAGCAGTTTATAAATCTAACAAACAAGCACTTTTATATCTTGTATCTGAAATGGAAGCTGCCTAAACAAAATGGAGACTGAGAAGTCAATCAAATCCTCACACTTTGTGTAAAAAAAAAAAAAAAAAAAATGTAATTTTCTTTCCACATTTTTCAAAAACTTGGGACAACAAAATAAATTCTTCAAAAGACTGACCGTGCCTCTTAACGAACACCTTGGTGTGTTTACGCTCCAAAATGGGGTCATTTTGTAGGTGTTTCTAGTGTCCTGGTGCTCAAAGGCCTTCAAAAATTTTATAGGTAGTCAGGAAATTAGATGTGTAATTTATGTACCTAGAACTCCTGAAGGTGCTCCTTGGATTTGTGTTGCCGGGTCACAAAATAGTCTCGCACATGTGGTATTACCATACTCTATAAAATGTAACAGAATGTGTTTTGGGGTGTAATTCTAAGTATTTATATGCTGTGTATTAGAATTTTTTTATTATTTAACAACTTTGTGTAAGAAAAACATTTATTTTCTTTCCTACATTTTAAATAAAACCTTGTGGCCAATATCGACATTTTCAAAACACTCACTATGCCTTGCAGAAAATATCTGGGAGTGTTTACTTTGCAAAATGGGGTCATTTTGTGGGTATTTCCACAGTCCTGGTGCTCCAGGGCCTTCAAAAATGTGATAGGTAGTAGAGCTGCACGATTAATCATCAAGAATCGTTATCACAATTTTTTTCCCGTTGTGATCTTGACAAAGTATTTCCCGATCTTTCTATGCAGAGAATTCTCTCTGCTCTGCTGAAGCCACAGCTGTAAAATCCGGGCAGTCTGCCAAGAATCAGAACATTCTTTGTCAGTGGAACGTTAAAACTGAAAATTTATTACCAAATACTTACCGCAATTTTCCTTTCCTGATAGACTCCATGGCAGACTACATGTGGGTTAACCCCGCCTCCTCTCCACTGCTATAGGACCCCCTACCCATAAATTTGAGCTCACCTCTACAGACAGTGTTCCGTAACTAGCCGACTCATAGTCCAACTCTCATATTCCTATTCATGGGTGGGAAATCCGTCTGCCATGGAGTCTATCAGAAAAGGAAAATTACGGTAAGTATTTGGTAATACATTTTCAGTTTTCCTGACAGACTCCATGGCAGACTACGTGTGGGAAATACCCTCCCGTGTGGATTGGCTAGTTATGCTGAACAAAAAATATATTTTAATCTTTCCCATCAACTGACAAGATTCTCAGACCAAAGTTAACAGAGGAAAGGGAAGCAGGCTCAATACAGTAATGAGTCATACAGGTGTTGATCGAAGACCACGAAGCTGCCTTGCATATCACGTCAGGAGCCACGTGTCGAGCTGCTGCCCATGAGGCTGCCATGCCTCTGGTGGAATGAGCCGTCACCGCCTCTGGGGGAGCCAAGACCTTCGCCCTGTAGGCTTGTTGGATAGATTGAACAATCCAGGCCGCTATCGTTCTGGGGGAAGCCCGTTTTCCTCTGTTGCTGCCAGTGTGTAACAAGAACAGATGGTTCGAGCTTCTAAATGATGAAGTGGCTCGCAAATATTCTTTCAGAGTTTCGCCCACATCCAAGGGATGAGCATCTGCTGACTCCGGTGATTTTAAAGTAGGAAGAACTATCTCCTGGTTTTCGTGGAAAACAGAAGTAACTTTTGGCTTAGACCCAAGCATGGGAATAAGGACCACTCGGTCCGGGAAGAAAGTCAAAAAGGGTTCCTGACAACCCAGAAAGCTTATTTCTGAAACTCTTTTGGCTGAAGTAATAGCCACTAGAAAAGTCAGTTTAATTGATAAGTCCTTAATGGAAAAAAATCCTTATTGTTGAGTGCTGAGAGAGCGTCAAGGACGAGCGGAAGATCCCATTTGGGGAACCTGGGTTTCCTCTGAGGCCTGATTCTCGATGCCCCCCGAAAGAACTGTCGCACCAGGGGATGAGTTGCCCATGACATTCCCGAAAATGCTGATAAGGCTGAAACTTGCACCCTAATGGAACTGATCGACAAAGGAAGATCCAAGCCTGATTTGAGAAAACTCAGAATGTCTTGAACTCCAGGATCTCTACATGATTTTCCTGCAGAAGTAGTGAAGCTGACAAACCTGGCTCAAATTCTACTGTAAATTCTGTTTGTATTAGGCTTTCTGGAGCTCATAAGGGTAGAGATTACCCCTGAAGCACACCCAAGGGACTCTAGCCTCTCCCTCTCAAGAACCAGACCATCAGTCTCAGTATCGCTGGACAGGGGTGCAGGGTCGCCCCCTGAGAAAGAAGGTCCGACCTGAGAGGGAGAGGCAACGGGTTCCGGAAGCTCATCTGGTTCAGGAGGGGAAACCACTGCCTGCTCAGCCAGTATGGTGCTATTGTCACCACTTCGACTGTTTCTAACTGAAGCTGCTGTAGGAATTTGAGCATGATCGGAGGTGGAGGGAAGGCATACGCCCTGTTGAAATTCCACTGGCTCGTTAACGCATCCACTCCGAAAGCTTGACTGCACCGACCTCGAGTGTAGTATCTGTCGATTTTGTAATTGCAGGGGGATGCAAACAGATCCACCTCGGGATCGATTCCCAACGTAAGGATCCACTTGAATGTTTGTGGATGCAGTGACCATTCGTTGTTGTCTAGATTGCTGCAGGACAGGAAGTCCGCTTGAATGTTCTGCTCCCCTGGAATGAAGACTGCTGATAAGTTGAGTAGATTCCTCTGAGCCCAGGTCATGATGGGTTTGACCTCTTGGAGAAGGGCGGAGCTCCGAGTGCCTCTTCACGTATGCCACCGCAGTGGTATTGTCCATCTTGAGTAGGACCGACTTCCCTTTCAGGAGGTGGGAAAAGGCTTGAGGGGCACACCATGCCGCACGTAGTTCCAGAATGTTTGAACCTGGAATGTGGAGACGGGCATCCCATTTGCCCTGAGCCAGTTCTGCCCCACAATGGGCCCCCCAGCTCGCATTGCTGGCATCGGATGTAACAGTCACCCAATGGATGGCAGAAAGGGAGTGGCATGTTAACAGGTTCTTGTGATGAAGCCACCAGAGGACTGTTCCTCATTGACTGCGTTATCCGGATCAACTGATTGAGATCGTCTGACCTCCACTGCTGGAGGAAACCTGATTGAAAAGGACGAAGCCTCCACATTGCCCATTTGACCATAGGGGATGTGGCCACCATCGTGCCGATTATTTTTAGGCACTGTGACGCCCTTAGGTGTGAAGAGTCTAGGGCTAGGGAGATCCTTTCCCAAATGACCGGGATTTTTTCTTCCAGAAGGGAGATGGTATTCTCTATAGTGTCGAACGGAGCTCCTAGATAGAGTAAGTGCTGGGTCGGCTCTAGCTGACTTTTCTCCTGGTTTAGCAGTCATCCGAATTCTATTAGTGTAGAAATCACTTGTTTGTGGATCAGAAGCTGTTGCTTTTCCTGAGACAGTACTAGCAAATTGTCCATGTAATGGTACAGACGCACAACCTGTACTCTGATAAGAGACACTACCGCCAAAATCACCTTTGAAAAAACTCTTGGAGAAGTCGTCAGTCCTAATGGAAGACATATAAACTGTGTGCTCTAGTTCGACCTGAAACCGAAGATATTTGTGGAATTCTTCTGCCACGGGAACATGAAAGTACGCGTCCTTTAAATCTATTGAGATCAACCAGTCCCCTGGTTGAACGACTTTTTGGATGGTCGAGAGTGACTCCATCTTGAATTTCTCGTGCTTTATATACTTGTTCAGAAAGGTGAGGTCTATAACTGGGCGCCAAGATCCGTTCTTTTTCTGTACTAAGAAGAGGGGGGAGTATACCCCCTGGAATTCCTTGTTCTTTCAGGACGTTCGTAGTAGACTGTAGAACTTGTCGTTTTTCTTCTGACCGAGGTAGTGAGGGGTGCACTGGTCTGCAGGGAGGAATCTTGGTGAAGGACCACGTGTGGCCTGTGGAGACCATTTTGATCGTCCAATAATCTGAGATCGAGGCCACCCAGACGTGCCGGAAGAGACGTAGGCGAGCCCCTACCCGACCCGCTTGGGCGGGCCCAATCTCAAAAGGACTTAGTTGGCTCGCGCCCACCGGGTGTCTGTTTCTTGGCAGACTTTTGAAAGGATGTTTGCCCTCAATTCCAATTTCTCCTAAAATCCCATCCGGGTCTATAGTAGCGTGCCTCCCTCGAATGCTCTGTACTGCGTCTCCGCTGAGGTCTTCTTTGATTAAACTGGCGCCTGTCCTGGGGGAGGAACCCCGACTTCCCGCCTGTAGCTTTCGAAATGGCGCTATCCAGTTTGTTCCCAAACAAGGAAGACCCTTCAAAGGGAATTTTACACCATGCCTGCTTGGAGGCTAGATCAGCAAGCCAGGGGCGCAACCATAATGCTCGTTTGGCCGCGACCGAAGATAACATAGATCTAGCCAGCAGACGAATGAGGTCAATTGATGCTTCCCCCAAAAAGCCGACTGCCAGTTTAAGTTCTTGCACTGCTGAACTTTGTGCTAGTTCCTCAAACACCTTTCAGAACGGAGTCGACAGTTTCTACCCAGGCCTCCATCGCTTTGGAGGTAACTGCGAGAGCTAGGGCTGGTTTGCAGGCCATTCCGGTCAAGCAATAGATTCTTTTGAGGTCTTGGTCAATCTTGCGTTCCAGACCATTTTTAAAAGATGCTGTATCTTCTAGCGGAAGGGTGACATGCTTCGCTAGGCGCATTACTGCTGCATCTACGAGGGGAGCATTTTCCAAATGCTTAACATCCTTGGCTTTAAAGGGATATGATCTAGACCTTTTGTTTAGCATAGAAACGTTCTTATCCCCCTTGCTCCATCCTTCCTCAAACACGCCTTTCAGCTCAGAGGGAAGTGGAAAGTTGGAGCGTTCTTTCCCCAGTTGCTTAAAAAGTTTTCTTTGTTTCTCTGGGGGGGCAGTAGTATCCTCCAAATTTAAGGTCTCTTTGACTGCCTTGATTAGTGGGGAGACTAAGGCATAGTCAAAGCCCACCGTAGACTCCTCTCCCTCCATCTCGCTATGAGAGGAATCATGGGAGGCATCATGAGGCTGGAATTGGCTGGGATCCCCCAGACAAGGTGGTGGACTGGCTCCTTGTGTGGGGAATGTCTATTTCCTTCATAGATTGTTGCACCACACGTTTAACAAGAGACTCAAGATTTTGTTTTTCGGTCTTTCTCACCGACTGCTCGGGCATAACATGGGTCGCATAGCGATTTGCCCTCTGGGACTCTGGTCTTACATCCCCAGCAGGCTCTGTGATCAGAGCGACTATCGTGGTGGTGGTGGGGGTGACTAGAGGAGGAATGGGAACATCTCCTATGCTTAGAGGGGGAATGTGAACGTCCCCTGTGATGATGGGTCCCAGACGTAGTGCCGCGTCTGGACCTGGAGGATGAATGATGACGATGCTGCGGCCTGGCAAGGTCCCTGTCCTGTGACCGATGACCTGATCTAGCCGGGCAGCAAAGAAAACAATACAGACAGAGGGAGGGGGAGGAAGGTGGGCAGGGTAACCGTTAGCAACCACCATAGTACAAACACAAATAACACCATCCCCCTACCCACTCTGCACATACCTTGTGTGAGAGGGCTGGCCACACGGCGGTGATGATGAGTCCATAATGAGGAAGAGACAATACGATCCAAGGTTACAGACTACTTAGGCTAAGAGGGCATAATAAACAAAGTTTTAGAAATACACTTCTTTTTTTTTTTTTTAAACTGTCCCTTTAAGAGACACCTAATGCATTGCTACAGGAACAGCAGAAAGGAAGGGATGGACAGCCGCACTCCAAAAAAAACCTTAAAGGTTGCTTTTTCTTTTTTGGAGTGCGGCTGTCCATCCTTTCCTTTCTGCTGTTCCTGTTTGCCTTGTGCATTGCCAGCACCCATGGTTTCCTGATTGTTGAAGGATTAACAGAACTCACTCACCTGGAGCGGTAATTTTCTCTCTTCATAATGCATTGCTACCAAAGGATAGTGCCTACCTTGCCCAAGGAGTGCCGAAGCTCTGGGATGCTGCTGCTATTGCCCACAGGTTATCCCACCTGTATAGGGCTCTTCAGCGGTTTAAATTCCCCGCTGGAATGACATCACGGCCGGTCTCCGTCGCACGCATGCGCCAGGAGACCAGCCCTACTGCGCCTGTGCGGCCCCTGACCCCTCCGCCGCACCGCGCATGCGTGAAAACCAAGCCTCGGTTTCACCGCGGCTCTGCGCATGCGCAGACATACAGCAGACCGGGAACCAGGAAGAGAAGTGGCGTCCTGGAACGTAGAAGCATTCTACATGCCGGATGGACATACTATCTAATATAAAAATAAGGGGAATGACAGAGACAACATACAAAAACAATCTGCCATGGAAAGTGAGGAAAAAGGAAGTCTTCAGACCTTTGCCAGCCGGAGATTCCTGCAACATTTGTTCCGGTACTCTGAGGCCACATCCCTTCCACCATAGGGGTATTCTCAGCCCTGTAACCACTCGCCCGCTCATAGCTGGGCCCAGGGTGCACCGCAGATGACAGTACCAAGTATCCACACATCCTGGACATCGCACAGAATCGCATGATGAAGGTCCATGTGCGGAGGACAAAAAAGGAACACTGTCTGTAGAGGGGAGCTCAAATTTATGGGTAGGGGGTCCTATAGCAGTGGAGAGGAGGCGGGGTTAACCTACACATAGTCTGCCATGGAGTCTGTCAGGAAAGTGGATGTAAACCCACTCTCATCCTTTCTAAACTACTGCCATAGTGATGATCTATAAGGATATAGATGCCTCCTGGATGTATCCTTACCTGTCAAATGTCTCCCCCCTGTCTGTTATAAGAACTGAAAAACTGCAGATTCTGTGGGTGGATCTGTTGTCTGGAGCTCGGTGGGTGGAGTCGTGATGTCAGTAGACTCCCCGCCCACCTCTACACTCCCCTTGTCAACATGCATTTTGTCCTGTGTATTTCTTACACTAAATTCTGCTATGATCACTAACATCCAGTCAAAATCCAGAAAAGTAACCACATGACTTCAGAAAAGGAGTGGGGGTGGGAATTAAAAAATAATGCATGTCTCAGGCTAGTGCATGAGATATGTAAATAACCTGTCATTCAAAGCAAGGGGGCGGAATGGACAAAAGTTTTCTCCTGTTTGTCCGTTTATCTCACTGAAAAAAGAAAAGAGGATTGCTCAGAGCTGGATTAACTCTTTGTGGCAAGACTGGGCACAGATGATAGAAAATCTTATACTCTACATTGCGATAGCAAAAAATAAATTTGGGTTTACATCCACTTTAAGTCTAAACATCGTAACAATTTGTCTTTTACAGCAAAGGAATAGACTTCTGTGTGTAAATTAGGAAAGTTTAACCACTTAAACACAAAACCTTTTTCTGGCATTTGTTGGTTTCAAGTTTAAAATCATTATTTATATATATATATATATATATATATATTTATGGTTGGAGCCCTATGGCCGATAGGATAAGGGTAAGATACATTGACGCGGACTTACAACATAGATAGACCTGAAGCGTGCCCTGGCCTAACGGACGGTATGCCAAAATAAGGGGGCATACCCAAGATTAGTGGTAGATATTGTAGAGAGAAATTATTTCCTGAGGATGTTATTAATAGGGGATGGGAGGGTGGGTGACGTTGCGTCGGAAACCACGTGTTGTGCACAGGAATACCGACGAGGCTTGTGGAGGAGTGGGCTGGCTATATAGCCGCCGGGCTCCTCCCATAAATTCAGGCCACCATGCTGGCCTTCCAATTTATGGTTGGAGCCCTATGGCTGATAGGATAAGGGTAAGATACATTGACGCGGACTTACAACATAGATAGACCTGAAGCGTGCCCTGGCCTAACGGACGGTATGCCAAAATAAGGGGGCAAAAACATTCAGGTAGGGATATCATTTTATTTGGACTGTTTACTGAGCAAGTTTTGAAAAAGCCTGTGCGATCTCCAGCTGAGGGTTAGGAATGTACCGGGCGAAGCAGGCGGACTTCCATCTGCCTAGCTTCTTAATGACATGATCTGGCACCCCATGGCGGGAGGCGGCCGAAGTTGCCCCGATGCGAAACGAGTGAGCTGTATAGCGAGCTGGGTTGAGATGTAGACTTCGAAGAAGGATCCTCACATGCTTGACGAACTGGCAGGTGCTTAAAGGTTTGGTTGGGAAAGGGAGTAGGGGAGCAGAGTCTGTTTGTGCCAGTAGGTACGACAGTAGGCGATCCAATATGGCCACTGGGCACCAGGCATTGGTTGTTCTATATATGCAGATATCCACGCCGGCACCCAACTGTTGAGTTTTGGACACTGCCAGGTGGAGTGTGAAGTGAGTCGGATGGCGAACTAAGTGACGTCTGCGCAAGACTTGGCCGGTGGGATTATTGTAGGTGAATTCGCTTGGCCGTAGAAACCCATAATAAGCTAAATAGATGGCCGCTTGTATGACCAAGCTAGGGAGGAGGCCAAACGGAGATGTGGCGAGGATATTGGACATGTCCCTGAAGATGGCACCAGTTATAGGTAGACGTTTGGGGTTGATAGTGGGTTGTAGTTTCTGGACTCCTCGTAGGACGGCTCTGACTGCGTGGGACGTGAACAACGAGGGTTTTGCCGGATCCTGTAAGGCCAGAAAGTGCTGAATGCCTGCTAAGTACAGACGGATGGTGTTGTGGGATAAGGCCAAGCTACTATGGCAGTACGAGATAAAGGCCAGTACGTGCTTGACGTCTACGGCCGTATTATCGGAGCGGGGTGCCAGAAACTTGCTGAAAACGTCCCAGGCAGCACGGTAGGCTTTCAAGGTGTTGTAAGACAGGGACTGATTGATGAGCTGTGACGCTTGCTGTAGGTGGTGTCCTAGTCCAGGGTCAGCTGAGACCAAGGAGGGATAGGGGCTGAGGTCTGGTCGGCTCCGGGTCTCTGCTGAAAAAAGGACATATAATTAAAGCGGGACAGAGCATCTGCGGCAAGATTATACTTGCCCGGGAGAAAGGTGCAGTGAACGTTAAACTGGTGTTGTAACGAGAGTTGTACGAACCTACGTAGGAAGGACATCGTGGTGAGCGACTTGGACCTGCCTTTGTTGACAATGTCGGCAGTGGCCTGGTTGTCAGTGGTGAAGCCTACGGTTTGTCCTGTCCAATCGTGGCCCCATAACCGGGCGGCTGCTACCACTGGGTATAACTCGAACAGGGAGGAAGACTGAGTAAAGCCTGGGATTGCTAGTATCTCTGGCGGCCATGACCCTGCGAACCAGTGATGGCCAAAAATTGCTGCAAAGCCTTTGGAGGCTGCGGCGTCTGTGATTACCTGCGGGGAGAGGGGAGACATCGTGGGTATGAACATGGATATCCCGTTCCAGCTGGTGAGGAACTCTTCCCACATCAACAAGTCCGCTATAGCTGCGGTGTCTAAATTAAGGATCTGATCGGAGTCCTGTGACTGGGAAAGAAAAACTAGGAGACGTGAGACGAAGGACCGTCCCTGGGGGATGATCCTTATCGCAAAATTAAGCATTCCCAGAAGGGATTGCAACTGTTTCTTAGTACACCCCCGTATGCGGGTGAAGGTTTGGAGTACTGATCTAATGCGGGTGAAGGTTTGGAGTACTGATCTAATGCGGGCCAGTTTGTCTGGGGGGAGGGTGGCTTGCATGGTGGTGGTATTCAGAATGATACCGAGGAAGGTGACCGAGTGTGCTGGACCGTCTACTTTATGCTCCGCGATGGGAACATTGAGATTTCCGAAGACGACTCTTAACTTGTCGAGGTCTTTCGGGGGCGTATCAGGCTGTTCAATCAGCAAAAACTCATCCAAGTAGTGGATGACTTCTTGACACTGGGCTTGGTGCAGCAGTATCCAGGTGAGAGACCGTGCGAAAGTGTCGAAGAGCCAGGGGCTACTCTTGGAGCCGAAAGTCAGCTTGGTAGCAAAGTAGTAAGAGTCTCTCCATTTCATGCCGTGCCAGCACCAGAGGGACGGATGGATGGGTAGGAGCTTAAAGGCATACGAGATATCGGCTTTGGAGAGCCAGGTGCCTGTGCCGGTTTTAATTATGGCTTGGATTGCCATGTCTACGGAGGCGTATTTAAGGGAGAACTCTTCCGAGGGGATTAAGGAATTTAGGCTGGGGATGGGGGAAGAATGAGGCGCAGACAGGTCGTACACCAAGCGAACTTTTTTTTAACAGAAAAGTTTTTTATTTTTTTAAAAAGACAAACACACATACACCGAAATGACAGTACATTAAGGGTAACATTTGCATTTTGACCTCAATACATCTTAGCAGGCAGCATAGCCCATAGAATTAACAACGAAGGGGAAGAGGACTCGTGAGAGCAACACCAGTGGGAGAAGTTATTCAAGCAAGGGAGAACATCAGTGCGCCTTCGTGCTGGTGGTCGTCCCCTCCACCCAAGGCCAAGGGAAGAGCCAGGGGGAATCCAGTGGATAGAGGGCGATGGAAGGGGAGGGGGGGAGGATAAAGACAGGGAGGGGAGCAGAGGGGAGAGGCCAGGCAGCCCCATCAAGGTGAACAGGGGAGATCGCCCCTGAGTGGGAGGGAGTCTCAGTCAGACGTGTCGGCCCAGCCCGACCAGACCTTCCCAAATTTGGCAGGACAGTTCCTACTCTCATAGGTTAACCTATACAGAGGGAGTACCTTAGCGATAGCCTCAAGCCAGGATGATTTAGTAGGGAGCTCCGGTCTCCTCCAACGGAGCAGGATTTCCCTCCTTGCATAGAAGAGGGCAAAAGTTATACATAGCTTAACGTATCGGTCGCCCTCAACCTCACCCAGGTAGCTGAGGAGGAACAATCTCGGATCCAGCGGGACCTCAACACTGCAACGATCCGAGAGCTCCTCCGCCACCTCTCGCCAGTAGGGAGCCAGTCCGGGGCAGGTCCAGACCATATGGAAAAAGGAACCCGGCGACACCAGACACCTGGTGCACAACGGACTCCTGGAAGGATAAATCCTGGCCAGCCTAACCGGGGTATAGTACGCCCTATGAAGGAACTTCAGTTGCATGAACCTATCCCTAGAGGCGATCATAGAGGGCAAGTACGAAGAGACACAGTCCTCCCAGGTCTCCTCGTCTAGGTCGGGAATGTCCGCGGTCCATTTAGCCAGCACCTCAGTCGTGTCCGTGTCGTAAGCCACCGTGAGTCGGAGGTAAAGGGAGGAGAGAGGCCTCCCCATCACCCCCGAGATCAGTAGACGCTCGATCGGGTCTGAGTCTAGGGTCACCGGGTCAGGGAACTGAGATGTAAGGGCATGTCGTAGCTGGCAATAACGAAAGCTCAGGGAGGCGGGGAGGCGGTATGCGCTAGACAGGTCTCTGAAGGACTGGATCCCTCCTCCCGGCATCACATGCCGGAGGGTGAGGATGCCCCGCCGAGCCCATACCACCGGATCCGGGACCGAGTCGAGATGAGGGAGGAGGGGATTCCCCCACAGGGGGGTATACGGGGATAAGGTACCGGCTTTGGCATATTTCGCCCTAGCGGACTTCCAAACCCGGATGACTGTAGTCATTGGCCCCGTGACCGAGGAGTGTGCCTTCGTACCCCGAAAGACCAGATTTGACAGGGCCGCGTAGGATCCCAGGACCGCCGCCTCGAGCGTGACCGCCGGGTTCTGCCGTGGCTGGGAAAACCACCACCGAACCGTGACAAGGACCGCCGCCCAGTAGTATGCTAGAAAGTTCGGTAGGGCCAGTCCACCCCTCGAGAGTGGGAGGTAGAGGAAGCGTTTTGCCACGCGGGGGGGGGCGCCCAGCCCAGATAAAGGTCATGACTATACTATCAAGCTTCCGAAAGAAGGACCTGGGGATGGGGACGGGGGTCTGTCTGAAAAAATATAATAGTTTAGGTAAATATATCATTTTGATAATATTCCCACGTCCCACCGGCGAGAGGGGGAGGGAACGCCACACCGCGCATCTCTTAGTGAGTTGCTCCAGTACCGGGAGGACATTCCTTGTCAGGTAGCCTTTCGACTCTAACCCAACATGCACACCAAGATAAGTGAATTCGTCTACCCAGATCAGGGGCGTGTTAGAGTCTGTACGGGCCAATGTCGGGTGGAGCGGGAACAGGACTGATTTGTCCCAGTTTATTCGGATTCCCGAAAACCGGCCGAAGGTGTCAAAGTGAACTAATGCATTGCGCAGGGAACCCGCTGCGTCCGCAAGATACAACAGCGTATCGTCTGCATAGAGCGACAGCTTCTCCTCCAGGGGACCCACCCGCACACCCCGAACCCCCGGATCCCGCCGGATAAGGGCAGCTAACGGCTCCAGGGCCAAAGCAAATAAGGCCGGGGAGAGCGGACAGCCCTGTCTGGTCCCCCTCTCCCACCAAGCGAACTTTATTCGAAAACTTGCCCTTGACAAGCCCAATAGGGCTGACTCTCCAGGTGTTGAAAGGGGGCTGAGTGAAGGGGCCTATGACAAAGCCTCGCTGCAGCTCGGTGTGTAACAGCTGATCTATGGCCTGTTCATCTGTGGGGGCTGAACGCAGGTTCTTGCATTCGTGAGACGTGTGGGGTAAGGAGATGAGGCCTGTGTGGAAGCCGGTTGTGAACCCTTGGACGAGGAAGGTGGTGAGAGAGGGGGTGGGGTGTGAAATGAGGTAGTGCTCCAGCCACAGAACGTTTACTTGGCCTAGTCAAGACTTTTTCTGTTGCTTGACCTGGCACAGGGTCTTTGGGTGTGCCCTGTGGCATACGAGGCAAACATGAAGCAGGCGGCACTGACTAAAGTTGCAGGATCCGAAGTTGAAGTTATTGCAGATGGCTGCTCCCCATGCTGTCAGTACTGGGCGTCCGAACTTGTCCACCTGGGCCGTCTGCTGGGAGGCCGGTAAGCCTAGAGCTGCCCTCGAGGTGGAGGGGACTTCGCGGGGGCGAACATTGGTGGTGTTAGAGCACCAAGTGGCAGTATGGGTTGAGGACTGGCAGTTCGTGCATAGAGGTGAGCGTAGGCCAGCGAAGTGGCGGCAGAAGAGCTCGGTATCCATGAGACTCCAGTCTGTGGCTATTTGGAACTGCAACAGCCTAGCAGCTGCTTTGGCTGAGAAGGAGCGGTGATAGTCGTAGAACGAAAATCCTCCGTACTTGTAACCTAGATCCACCAAAGTGTGGAGATATAGGTCCAACTCTTCCCGTCTGTTGGGGGAGGCAGAGCACAGGACATCCCTGAGAGTCCCGAAGGCCAGCGCAAATTCTGGTACTGACAATTTGCGATTCAGCCTTGGGTCTTTGGCCTTTGAGGACCACTGAAACGTCTCCCCATGTGTAGGCCTTGTTATCCGCTACATCGTGGACTGCGATGAGTAGGGAGGCAAGGTTAATGTCCTTGCCATCCAGGATGTCCTTCCTAATGCTGGCTGGGACCAAATGTGCTGGGAGGACAACGGGGCACTTGCCTGTAGGGATAGCTGGAGGGGGTGTCGGGACCTGGACTGGTGGGTGGACCTCCAGGAGCGTCACTCTGGCCTGCATGGCTGTGACTGCGGTAGACAAGGAAGATACCAGGGTGTGGAGTTGAGCGACGGCCGTGGCAACAGAGTGCAGGGATGTCCGCTGCGTGCTTGGTCCAGGTGAAGCTGGCATGGGGAGGTCGGTTGAGGCTGGAGGCGGAAATAGGAACCTAAAGAGCTCTGCCTTCCTGGCTGTGACCGGGAAAGGCACCTGCCGGCGTCTCAGTTCTGCGGTCAACTTGGGGATGGTCCATCCCCTGAGGGAACATGTGCTGCCGCTCTCTGAGGCGGGAGAAGGTGAAGGAGGGGCGGTGAGATCTACACTGCCGGCCTGAGACATGGCTCTGAGTAATTCGGGGCCTGGATAGGAAATCCTGTCTTCCGAGGTTGGGGTGGTGACCGGAACCTGTAAGGGATGACACGACAATCGGGGTTGTTTCTGTTGTTACGGGGGATTTTCTTCCCCCTAATAAAAAAATAAAAAAAAACTTACATATTTTTTCTTTTTTTCTATATTTTTTTTTTTTTTACCTGTAGAAATGTAAAAACCTAGTGCAGGACGGAGCTGGATTTGACTGATCTGGGGAAGAAACAACAGATAAAACGTGACGAGGGGGTACTGACTGATTCGACTGTACCTAGACGAGCGAACGGACGCGGTAACAATGGTGAAAGTGAGTGACAGAAATGTCCCATGACAGAGACACGAGTCGGTGCGTTTGCAATGCGGCTAACCTACCGCGCTCTGGAGCATGTACCGAAATGGGGCCGTGCAGGACTGGTGCGTGTTTAGGGTGAAGCTGCTGCCGAGAATGCGCGTAAAACTTGAACAGCTGTGTCCCTGCTAAATGAGTGGCCGAAATTACTTATTAATTTTTTTTTTTTTTTTTTTATAAATAAGCAAAAACAACAAATAAAACAATCAAACAACAAAAAGAAAGGAGGGGAAAAATAAATAAATAATTCAAAATAAAATAAAACAAATAAAAATAAAATAAGAATAAATAAAAATAAAACAAAGAATAGCTATAATCAATTAAATGTGATGAATGAATTAACAATGGCATCTTGCAGACTCCTGCTGTACCTCAGAGAACTAGTGAACTAAAGAAATTAAGCAGTATGGTACTGAGCAGCTGGTCCCTACTTTGACATGGGCTGAAAAAGTGGGACTGCTGGTACCCTGCAGGTGCGAACGCCAGCAATTGGGCAGTACAAACATAGACAGGCTAAGGGAAGTGGGACGCGCCGGTGCGAGTCGGTGCATGGATGCAGCCTGACCAGCACCTAACACTGTGAAGAAACAAGTACAAGAGCAGTGAGGTGAGGGGGGGGGCGGTGCGGGTGGAGCGGCAGCAAGTCCTGGACGCCCGAAAGTGCTGGCAGGGGCCGCCGGGAGGGCGGAAATAACGGTGCCTGGTGACACTACCACGGCACGGGAACAAGCGGCAGTGCGGGGGTCTGAGGGGAGATTTTGCTGACCCAAGAGCAAAATCTCCTGCATGGCATCTACAGCATAAAGTGAAGCCTACCTGTGGCCGAGACGGGCGTGCGAACGGCGCTGAGTCCCTGGATGAGAGCGGTTGAATCGTGCCGCGCTCGCTGACGGTCGCTCTGAAATGACGTAAGGACGTGACGTTGCGTCGGAAACCACGTGTTGTGCACAGGAATACCGACGAGGCTTGTGGAGGAGTGGGCTGGCTATATAGCCGCCGGGCTCCTCCCATAAATTCAGGCCACCATGCTGGCCTTCCAACATATATATTTTAGTAGAGACCCTAGAGACTAAAATGGTGGTTGTTGCAATATTTTATATCGCACTGTATTTGGCAGCGGTCTTTCAAATGCAATTTTTGGGGAAAAAATTACTTTAATGAATAAAAAAAAAAAATAACCAGTAAAGTTAGCCCAAATTTTTTTGTATAATGTGAAAGATTTTACGCCGAGAGAATCGTGATCATTATTCTAAGCAAAAAAATTGCGATTCTGATTTTGGCCAGAATTGTGCAGCTCTAATAGGTAGTCAGGAAATTAGATTTCTAATTGATGCCCCTTGAAAGCCCAAAGGTGCTCCTTGGATTTTGGGTCCCTCTATGCATCTAGGCTGTGAAAAAAATTGTCTCAACTATGTGGTACCCCCATATTTGGGAGGCAGAGCAGAATGTGTTTTGGGGTTGTAAAGGTGCGACCTTAAAGAATGTTGGTTTACGCCAGATTTTGAAGAGAAAGACATGCTGATTAAACAGCTGTGTCTGGGGCTTTTTAGTTCTGCCCTGATTATGGATCAGGGCTCCACCCAACAGACAGGAAGTCTGTGCCTGGGGAGTCAGGTGGACTCTCCCATCCCTCTGAGTGAAGTCAGAGGCTATCTACGCTGCATGCGTGCAGCCAGAGTATCCATGTCTGCAGGAGGCAGACATCATTGGTGATTAAGCAACAAAGGTGCTGACCAGGAGTAAGCGAGGAGACAGCTTAACTCTTGGAAACTGTTTGGGTCTGAGGAGCAGACCTAAGGCCTAGGCTAAAGGCCTGAAACAGCCGGATAGCAAGAAGGTAAAGCCACGAGGCTAAACTGTTGAGTATGCAAGATACAGGAATGGTGGAACCCCCTGTGAATGCTACGGATGTAGTTGTGAACTTTTGTGCTTTTAAATAAAAATGGGCTACAGTGCCCTTAAATATAGTTCCTGACCGGCCTGAATCACTGGAAAAACACATCTACCACGAGAGCTAACAACCCCTAATCTTACAGGGTGTAATTCTAAGTATGCCTATGCTATTTGTGAGAAATAACCTACTTCTCACACTTTTTGAAAAGAAAATAATTTCCTCATTTAAAACCCAAAAAAATTGTGATGAAAAATTACAGCTTTAAAAAACTCACCATACCTCTTACTAAACACCTTGAACCATCTACTTTCCAAGAAGGGGGTTATTTTGGGGATATTTGTATCGTTCTGGCATTCTAGGGCCCCAATAAATGAGATAGTCAGCACATCAGGTTTGATCACTTTTCAGATATATCCCATAGTTTGTAGACTCTAACTTTCCTACAGACTAAATAATATACACTGATTTGGGTTATTTTTTTTACCAAAGAAATGTATCCGAATACAGTTTGGCCTAAATTTATGAAGCCAATTTTTGAATTTTTTTTTTTATAAATCTTTTTTATTGCATTTTTGAACAACACAAAAAAAAGGAAAAAACAGGGACATAAACAACAGATCAGTTAGTGCTTAACAATATCCGTATGACTGGCATGTAAAATTAACAATTCATGACGATAGATATGCGTACTCTGGACACAGCATGATATCCAGTATGTCAGACGTCTCCTCAATCATCATGAAGACAATTATTTATTTGCAAAATTTTATAACAGAAAAGTATATTTGTTTTTCTACATTTTGGTATTCTTAAATTTATATAGCAAAAAACTAAAGACCTAGTGGGGATTAAATAGCAAAAAAAAAGAAAGCTCTTTCTGTCTGAAAAAAATAAAATAATTTCATTTGGATACAATGTTGTTGTCATTCAAGGTGTGAGAGCGCTGAAATCTGAAAATTGGCCTGGGCAGGAAACGTTTGAGGTGGTTAAATGTACAGCAATCCTCTTATCCCCCCCTTGCATCCACATCCTATTATTGTGTGACCAATACCATCCAAATAATTCTTACTTTCATTTCCCAAAGTTATCCGTCTACAAGGAGACCTGTATAGATCAAATGACACCACCAATGAGGATGGAGGAGGACCGGAGTCACATGACTGATAAGATACTAAACCTCACCCTGGAGATCATCTACCTGCTGACCGGAGAGGTGAGGAGGATTCTGAGAGGTCACATGACATCACTCTTATCTCTATTAATAAAACACAGACCTGACCGGAGAGGTGAGGAGGATTCTGGGAGGTCGCATGACATCCCTCTTACATAGTTACATAGTTACATAGTTAGTCAGGTTGAAAAAAGACACAAGTCCATCCAGTTCAACCGTAAAAAATAAAAATAAAAAAATAAAAATAAACATATATCGTACACTCCCATATACCCAATTCTATACCCACAGTTGATCCAGAGGAAGGCAAAAAAACCCAGAAGAGCATTATCCAATTTGCTACAGCAGGGGAAAAAATTCCTTCCTGATCCCCCGAGAGGCAATCGGATATTCCCTGGATCAACTTTACCTATAAATGTCAGTACCCAGTTATATTATGTACATTTAAGAAAGAATCCAGGCCCTTCTTAAAGCAATCTACTGAGCTGGCCAGAACCACCTCTGCAGGGAGTCTATTCCACATTTTCACAGCTCTTACTGTGAAAAAACCTTTCCGTATTTGGAGGTGAAATCTCTTTTCCTCTAGACGCAAAGAGTGCCCCCTTGTCCTTTGTGTTGACCGTAAAGTGAATAACTGAACACCAAGTTCACTATATGGACCCCTTATATATTTGTACATGTTGATCATATCCCCCCTTAATCTCCTCTTCTCAAGAGAGAATAAATTCAGTTCCTCTAATCTCTCCTCATAGCTGAGCTCCTCCATGCCTCTTATCAGTTTGGTTGCCCTTCTCTGCACTTTCTCCAGTTCCCCAATATCCTTTTTGAGAACTGGGGCCCAAAACTGAACTGCATATTCCAGATGAGGTCTTACTAATGATTTGAACAGGGGCAAAATGATATCTCTCTCTCTGGAGACCATACCTCTCTTAATACAAGAAAGGACTTTGCTCGCTTTGGAAACCGCAGCTTGGCATTGCATGCCATTATTGAGCTTATGATCTACCAAAACCCCCAGATCCTTCTCCACTACGGATCCCCCCAGTTGTACTCCCCCTAGTATGTATGATGCATTCATATTATTAGCCCCCAAGTGCATAACTTTACATTTATCAACATTAAACCTCATCTGCCACATAGTCGCCCAATTAGACAGAGCATTGAGGTCGGCTTGTAAATTGGCGACATCCTGAAAGGACGTTATTCCACTGCATAGCTTGGTGTCATCTGCAAAGACAGAAATGTTACTTTTGATCTCAGACCCAATATCATTTATAAACATATTAAAAAGTAAGGGTCCCAGCACTGAACCTTGGGGTACACCACTGATAACCTTGGACCATTCAGAGTAAGAATCATTAACCACTACTCTCTGAATTCTGTCTTTTAGCCAGTTTTCTATCCATTTACAAACTGATATTTCCAATCCTGTAGACTTTACCTTACACATGAGCCGTGTGTGGGGAACTGTATCGAACGCTTTTGCAAAATCCAAGTATACCACGTCCACTGCCACCCCTCTGTCCAAGGTCTTACTTACCTCTTCATAAAAAGAAATCAGGTTTGTTTGACAACTTCTGTCTTTCATGAATCCATGCCGTCTGTTGCTTAAATAGTTTTTTTCCAGCAAGAACTCATCTATGTGGTCTTTTATTAATCTCTCCAGTATTTTCCCAACTATAGAAGTTAAACTAACAGGTCTATAGTTACTTGGTAAACACTTAATTCCCTTTTTAAATATAGGCACCACATTGGCCCTGCGCCAATCCAGTGGTACTATTCCTGTCATTAATGAGTCCCTAAAAATTAAATACAATGGCTTTGAAATTACAGAGCTCAATTCTTTTAGGATCCGTGGGTGTATGCCATCTGGTCCAGGTGCTTTATCCACCTTTATTCCATCTAAATATTTCTGGACCATATCACTTTTGAGCCATTGTGGATTTGGGGCTGTGTCACTACCACCCCCATTTTGGACATGAGCTCCCCCATGCTCCTTTGTATACACAGAACTGAAGAAAGTATTTAATAAATTAGCCTTCTCTTTGTCCCCAGTCACCCACTCTAGATTATTTTGTAAAGGGCCTACATGCTCAGACTTGACCTTTTTACTATTAATATATTTGAAGAATTTTTTGGGGTTTGTCCTACTATCTTTTGCAATCTGTCGTTCGTTTTGAATTTTTGCATCCTTGATTTCCTTTTTACATATCCTGTTATATTCTTTGTAACATTTAAATGACACTAGTGTTCCCTCATTTTTATATTTTTTAAAAGCTCTTTTCTTATAGTTTATAGCTTTTTTAACTTTGTCAGTGAGCCACATAGGTTTTATTTTTAGCCTTTTAAACTTATTGCCCATGGGAATATACTTTGCAGTGAGTTCCCAAACAGTCTTTTTGAAGAATTCCCATTTCTGTTCTGTGCCCATTGATGCCAATATTCCTTCCCAGTCTAAGTCCTGGAGAGCAGCACTCATCCTTGGAAAATTTGCTCTCTTGAAATTAAGTGTTTTTATCTTTCCTGTATGTGATTTTTGCTTACAACTAACATCAAATGAAATCATGTTATGGTCACTGCTACCCAGGTGTTCCTTTATCTGAACATTAGTAATACGCTCTGCATGGTTTGAGATTACCAGGTCCAACAGAGCATCATTCCTAGTTGGGGCCTCAATAAACTGGACCATAAAATTGTCCTGCAATAGGTTTATAAATTTTTGCCCTTTAACTGTCCCAGCAGTTCCATTACTCCAGTCAATTTCTGGGTAGTTAAAATCCCCCATTATTATCACCGTCCCAGCCCTTGCAGCCCTTTCCATCTGTGCAAGGAGCTGAGTCTCTAACTCCTCATTAACATTGGGTGGTCTATAACAAACTCCAATGATTAGCTTTGAACTACGCACATCTGTATGCAGTCCTACCCATAATGCTTCAGACTCATCACACTCTCCATCCACCAGGTCCTCTTTCACACTCGCTTTGAGATCACTTCTCACATAGAGACAGACCCCTCCACCCTTCCTTTTTACCCTGTCTTTCCGAAAGAGTGCATAGCCCGGAATATTAATAGCCCAGTCGTGTGAGGAATGAAGCCAAGTTTCAGCAATACCGATTACATCATAGCTCTCCTCATGCACCAGAGCTTCCAACTCACCTATTTTGCTTGGCAGACTTCTGGCATTGGTGAACAGACACTTTAATGCATTAATATTATTTGACCGGTCACATACTATCCTCTTGGGTGTTCCCAGATTGCAACTAGGACTTGCTACTATACTTACCTTGGGTTTATGTTCTTTGGTTACCCTACCACTAATGCCCCTAATACTACCCTTTAGAATATGTTCCCCGCTGACTCTCACTATCTCTGGACCCTCCCCCCTGTCACCTAGTTTAAAAACCCCTCTAACTTTTTGGCCATCCTTATTCCCAGCTGATCTGCACCCTCCTCATTTAGGTGCAGTCCGTCCCTTCTATAGTACTGGTTATCGACTGAGAAGTCGGCCCAGTCCTCCAGGAACCCAAACCCCTCCTTACTACACCAGCTCTTCAGCCACTTGTTCACTTCCCTAATCTCCCTCTGCCTTTCTGGTGTGGCTCGATGTACCGGTAGTATTCCCGAGAATACTACCTTGGAGGTCCTTTTCCTCAATTTAGCTCCCAAGTCCCTAAAATCGTTCTTTAGGACACTCCATCTACCTCTGACTTTGTCATTGGTGCCAACGTGCACCATGACAGCTGGGTCTTCCCCAGCCCCTCCCAGTAATCTGTCCACCAGATCCGTGATGTGCCGAACCCGAGCGCCCGGTAGACAACATACAGTTCGGCGCTTCAGGTCTTTGTTACAGATTGCCCTCTCTGTCCTTCTAAGAATTGAGTCCCCTACCACCAGAATCTGTCTTTCCTTTCCCTTCGCTTCCCCCCCACTCTCACTGGAGGAGTTCTTCCCCTGGCAGCTAGGAGAGTCCCTCAGCTCCAGCAGTGCTGGTCCCGGACTGGTTTCACCAATGTCACTCAATGGAGCATACTTATTGGGATGCTCCAGCCCTGGATCGGCCTCCCTGGCACTTCGCCCTCTACCCTTCCTGACTGTCACCCATCTACTATTTTCTAGTGCCTGCACCTCTTTGACTCCACCCACCTCTGTGCTGGCCCCTGCCATCACCTGCCGGGTACGTATCCAGCTCTCCTTTAGTGTGGAGGGACTTCCCAGTGCTGACAGTTGCTTCCCTAGATTCAGAACCTGGGCTTCCAGGGAAACAATGTGCTTACATTTTGCACAGCAGTAATCGCCCTCGATCAGATGATCAAGGAATGCATACATGCTGCAAGATGTACACCGAGTCGCCTCGCCACACCCGCTGGGCATCGTACCTATTAATTTAATGAGGATTCGAGATTATACCCTGACCAAATTACCTAACACTAGCTTCCTGACCCAACTATTCAACAAGACAATACACAGGTACTCAACAAGACAATACACAGGTACTCAACAAGACAATACACAGGTACTCAACAAGACAATACACAGGTACTCAACAAGACAATACACAGGTACTCAACAAGACAATACACAGGTACTCAACAAGACAATACACAGGTACCACGCAGACCCACGTGCACCCACAGACCAACGGACCCGCGTGCACTCGCAGACCAGCGTGCACTCGCAGACCAACGGACCTGCGTGCACTCGCGGACCCGCGTGCACTCGCAGACCAACGGACCAGCGTGCACTCGCAGACCAACGGACCCGCGTGCACTCGCAGACCAACGGACCCGCGTGCACTCGCAGACCAACGGACCCGCGTGCACTCGCAGACCAACGGACCCGCGTGCACTCGCAGACCAACGGACCCACGTGCACTCGCAGACCAGCGTGCACTCGCAGACCAACGGACCCGCGTGCACTCGCAGACCAGCGTGCACTCGCAGACCAACGGACCCGCGTGCACTCGCAGACCAACGTGCACTCGCAGACCAACGGACCCGCGTGCACTCGCAGACCAGCGTGCACTCGCAGACCAACGGACCCGCGTGCACTCGCAGACCAGCGTGCACCCGCAGACCAACGGACCCGCGTGCACTCGCAGACCTACATGCACCCGCAGACCAACGGACCCGCGTGCACTCGCAGACCAGCGTGCACTCGCAGACCCACGGACCCGCGTGCACTCGCAGACCAGCGTGCACCTACAATACACAAGTACTAACGATCCACACACACTACTCAGACAACACCCAGGTACTCACACTACACATCTACTATGACCCCTGTTTTAACCTCCTGTTTTCAACTCTTGATTTTAACTCACCACTTAGTCCAGTTCCACTTGGACAGAGTTCCAGCAACTCAAAATGAGCAGGCTCTAAATGAGCTCTACAGAAATTTATATAGGCCTCAAGCACCTGTGACCAATTAACCACTCCCCTTAATTAGTAGGCTGAAGGAAAAAAAGAGAAAAAAAAGGCTGTTTAAAATGTGCCAGAAAAAGGTGTTAAAAAGCTGCAAGGAAAAAGCCAAAAATAACCAAAAATGCAACCCAGCAGTCAAAAGCAGAAACTTCTTCACTCTCCACGCAAGGTCTCCTCCACTGTCTACCCTCCAACCAACAAGACTGGCCAACAAGACTCTTATCTCTATTAATAAAACACAGACCTGAACGGAGAGGTGAGGAGGATTCTGGGAGGTCACATGACATCACTCTTATCTCTATTAATAAAACACAGACCTGATCGGAGAGGTGAGGAGAATTCTAGGATTGTAACATGATATTCCTATTGGTTCCCCAATATAGAGATTTCCTCTTGTGAAGTCAGGTGATCATATGACCATCACAGTGCCTCCATGTGACTCCCTAAAACCTGAGAGACACAACATGGAGAAGATTCTAGAAGTCACCAAGAAGATGATGGAGCTGCTGACAGGAGAGGTGAGCGGTGCCGGGAATTCTGGGACATTATCCAGTAACAGACAAGGGATGTGTCTGGATGGTGACTGTATCATTGTGTGTGTCAGGTTCCTATAAGGTGTCAGGATGTCACTGTCTATTTCTCCATGGAGGAGTGGGAGTATTTAGAAGGAGACAAGGATCTCTACAAGGACGTCATGATGGACAATCAGCCGCCCCTCACATCACCGGGTAAGAGGAGACTTTATTGTAAAGGAGAGAGCAGTACGGAGGCTCCACCTAGATCCCCCATCATCTGATAAACACATAGAAACAATGTATTCAGTCAGTGTGTGTGTTTCCTACAGATGGATCCAGTAATGGGAACCCACCAGAGAGATGTCCCCGTCCTCTGTATTCCCGGGATTCCACACAGGAAGATCACACCATCCCTCACTGTTACAAGGTTGGTGGGATGGAGCATCTAGAACTTGGACTTATAGAGACAATGTGTGGATTTTTTATGTGATGTCACAATAATAAAGCTTATATCTTACAGATGATATTTTCTCTCATTTTCTTGGTTTAGAGTGGAGATCCAATCGATATAGAATTTGAGGTTAAATCAGAAGAAGAAGAAGAGAGGTATGTGAGGGATGATCAGCAGTCTATTGAGGAGGATGGAATAACGAGGACATTTATAGAGGAGGACACTCCTACAGAGATCAGCACAGGTGGGTCATTAACACTAAATACATTCCTCCACCCATACTGCTCACTGATTGGTCCAGAGTAGGGCGGGGACTGGGTGATATCAGCCTGTAATCCCCTGGTCACTTTCCTGAGCTGTGTTCCCCGTCCTGTATTCCTGTATTCCTCTCAGATAATCTTCCTTCTCTGTGCTGCAGACACAATTTATGTCTCTAGACTGGATTTATGGAGATTCTGGGGTTCAGCTGGTAACAAAATATAAATTTTCACCATAGATGTTACTAGACTTAGGCACCTGGGGTATGTGATTTGAGTTTTCTGCCCCATACCTGGGTATGAGAAGATCTCTGACAGACAATTCTCCCAGGATTACTTGTTCTGTTATTTGCTGGCTGTGCCGGGTGGAGGGATATGTCTGTATAGTCACTGAGTGCAGTCTCAGGAGATGGGAGGCAGCGGTGTGGGACCTCTGCAACTTGTCTCATGTAAACATTTAAGCTTCCAATGATTACTGAATACCAATATTATGAGTCCTGACCCTTACATTGTATAATTTATATTGTACATTACATACTCCTGACCCCTGCACTATATACTCTATGTTGTACATTACATAATTCTGAAACTATAAAATCCTAACTGTTGTATCCTTCATAATACATTGTACATTACATAGTCCTTACCTCTCTTGCCCCCATTTTCTAACAGCTGGACTATTTATATCAGATTATTTGATTGGAGCACATGCTTTTACATGGTGATAATAATGTGATAACATCTTCAAACTTTGGAACCTTAAACAGAAAGTGATAATGAGGGAGGAGTCAATAACCCAATGATGGTTGTCTTCAGGATCAGTCCAGTCTTCATCTTGGTTGTTCTCCCTCATCATCACTCTCTGACCTGTGGTGGGGCTCAGCCCCGCTGTTAATTATGACTTTCATTCAGGACTTCTTGTGTTTGTAAGATGGCAATGAATGATAAAGGGGGTGGGGACACTCGTCCTATAATCCTCATCACTGTCACTCCTATAAAAGACAGTTCTCGTTGTTTCCTCACTCTCTGACTAAGGTCCATGAATGAAGAAATGATCTGGTAGGAGATCAGAGGACCCATTTACTAGTTACCTTGAGGGGGGAATTGTAAGATCCTCAGAGACAAAGCTGCCTGATGTGGGCGGAGTCCTGGTTTAGGGGAACCAATCAGCTCATGTCTAGTAATCTTTTTATTTCTATTTTAGTAGATGGACGGGAGATGAGGAAAACCTCAGAGGATTGTCTCACTTTGTCTCCAGACTGTAAAGTAGAAGATGAGGACATCACACAGTATAGTCCAGGAGAAAACCCGACTACCTCAAGTGTCCATCCGGCACCACACAGTGTAGATGGACCATCGTATTCCTCTTATCCTGAGGAACCTCAGACTGTGCGGGACGGTGCCGGACCGTCGTATTCCTCTTATCCTGAGGAACCTCAGATTGTGTGGGACGGTGCCGGACCATCGTATTCCTCTTATCCCGAGGAACCTCAGACTGTGAGGGACGGTGCCGGACCATCGTATTCCTCTTATCCTGAGGAACCTCAGACTGTGCGGGATGGTGCCGGACCATCGTATTCCTCTTATCCTGAGGAACCTCAGACTGTGCGGGACGGTGCCGGACCATCGTATTCCTCTTATCCTGAGGAACCTCAGACTGTGCGGGACGGTGCCGGACCATCGTATTCCTCTTATCCTGAGGAACCTCAGACTGTGAGGGACGGTGCCGTCCTTCCAACAGATAAGAGGTTTTCCTGTACTGAGTGCGGGAAATGTTTCCATTTTAAATGTCGTCTTAATGTGCATAAAAGATCTCACACAGGGGAGAAGCCGTATTCCTGTCTGGAGTGTGGGAAATGTTTTTTACAAAAGTCCAGTCTTCAAATACATCAGAGGTCTCATACAGGAGAGAAGCGATATTCCTGTTCTGAGTGCGGGAAATGTTTTTCACAGAAGTTTAATCTTTGCACACATCAGAGATCTCACACAGGGGAGAAGCCATATTCCTGTCCCGAATGCAGGAAATGTTTTTCAGCAAAGTCCGATCTTTACAGACATCAGAGATCTCACACAGGGGAGAAGCCATATTCCTGTCCTGAGTGTGGAAAATGTTTTTCAGAAAAGTCCAGTCTTCAAATACATCAGAGGTCTCATATGGGAGAGAAGCGATTTTCCTGTCCCGAGTGTGAGAAATGTTTTTCACAGAAGTCCAGTCTTCACACACATCAGAGATTACACACTGGAGAGAAAATGTATTCCTGTTCTGAGTGCGGAAAATGTTTTTCACAAAAGTCCACTCTTTACATACATCAGCGATCTCACACAGGGGAAAAGCCGTATTCCTGTCCTGAGTGTGGGAAATGTTTTTCAGACAAGACCAATTTTTACAGACATCAGAGGTCTCACACGGGGGAGAAGCCATTTTCCTGTCCCAAATGCAGGAAAAAATTTTCAGTGAAGGCAAATCTTTACAGACATCAGAGATCTCACACGGGAGAGAAGCGATATTCCTGTACCGAGTGTGGGAAATGTTTTTCACGGAAGTCCAGTCTTTATAGACATCGGAGATCTCATACGGGAGAGAAGCCATATTCTTGTACTGAGTGAGAGAATTGCTCCTCACTGAAGTCCTGACTTCCTGTACATCAGGGATCCCACACAACCCTCGAGGTGTATTAGTGCCTTGAGTGCGGGAAATGTCTTGTATATGAATGTTGCTCTCATGTGGGGAAGAAGCACACCCTGATATACACCTCAGATATACTCCATGGCTGATCTTCATCATGTAAGAAACAGTTCTTAGGGAGATCAGAGATCACCAAAGACATGGATGAAGTCTTGTACCGTGTTGGCCATTGATAGCAGTAGAAAAATAAAAATGGAGTCATTGCCTCTCATTGGCTGAGTACATTTTGTGGTGTAAGATTTCACAAACACTTAGAGGTCTGTTTTAAAAAAAAATATATATATTTGAACAAATGTGACCAGCATTATGATCATCTGTTGGCCATAATGAGGAATTGTGTTTTTTTTTCTTTTACTGATTGAGGCAAAATGTCTTCTTATGGCCAAAACATGGAGCTGATGATTATAGGAAATCACTGAATTTGTAACAACTGGATGAATGATTGTCATATTTGTCCAACAAATTTTCTTTAAGTAGACTCCTTAGTTTCCTTTGTCAGGAATGGTTTCATACTAATAACTGAGATAATACTCATGCACTAATAATTACATTAGACATTGCAGGATGTAAGTTATTTAACCACTTCAGCCCCAGACCATTTGGCTGCCAAATGACCGGGCCACTTTCTTGCGATTCGGCACTGCGTTGCTTTAACTGACAATTGTGCGACGTGGCTCCCAAACAAAATTTACATCCTTTTTTTTTCCCCACAAATAGAGCTTTCTTTTGAGGGTATTTGATCACCTCTGCGGTTTTAATTTTTTGCGCTATAAACAAAAATACAGCGACAATTTAGAAAAAAAGCAATATTTTGTACTTTTTTTTTTTTTTTTTTTAATTTATGTTTATTGATTTTTCCATTGAACAGAGAAAAATTACAGAGCATATCAACATACACGCTTACACATTATTTTCTTGTATTCAGTAGCAATATACCAGTATTAGACCGTGAAGCGGGAGCATAAACAATATAGTCTCGAAATAACATTCAAGCCTAATAAGGCCTACAGCTTGTGGCCACATAGGTGTCCCAGTTCCTCAACGGAGGAGAAGAAAAAAAAAAAAAAAAGAAACACAAAACCCTAATACCAAAGGTGTATCGAGAGTATTTAACTGTGATTTTCACAGGACTCATTCGGTTATCCTTATTCAGTAATACTTAAGTGCTTGCATTCACTCACACAACACTCATACCCATTCACCCAGCACTTCCACCCATTTCCCCAGCCAAAACTACAGCTGGGTGGGGGCACTCCTCCTACTCCCCCCCCCACATTTATGTGGGATATGTTTCATGTCCCCAGCTTCTTTATTTAGGATAGGAGGTAGTTCTCCCCCCCCCCCCATCAAACAGGAGGGGCTGAATCAGGGCCCACTACTGCTGAGACAGAGGGGTATCCTTCCAAAAGGAGCTGTCTATATCCAGCCAAGGTTGCCAGATCTTGTAGAATTTCTGTATACAGGCCCTTCCTTTATAGATTAGTTTAAAGGTTGGTACGACTTTGTTTATCATGCGGTACAGCAGTTGGATGTTGGGAGCAGATTCACACTTCCATTGTAGTAATATCAGTTTTCTGGCATAAAAGAGTATCAAGCGGACTAGGGTCCGTTCGTGGGTTCTGGGTATGTGGTCATTAAGGATGCCCAGGAGCCCCACTTCAACAGTGTGGGGGGTCACTAGGCATAGATTGTTTTCAAAAAAAGAGAATAGGTCCACCCAGAACCCCAAGAGGGCCGGGCAGGACCAAAACATGTGTACATAACCAGCATTGGTGCACTTACATCTAGGGCAGAGGGCCCCTGAAACATAACCCATGCGAGCCAGACGGGCCGGCGTGTAATGCAGTTGATGAATAAATTTGAACTGTATATATTGGTCGTTAGACCCAACAATATCCAAGAAACAGGCCCCAGAGGCCTCCTCCCACCCCTCCTCTGAAAGCCCAGGGATGTCGACCATCCACTTCCGCTGTGCAGCACGGAAGGGAGAACTCCCACCCGTCTGCAGTCGGGAGTAAATGGTCGTGGCTAATTTCGTAATGCCAGAACACGACATCAATGCCTCAAGCGGGGATTCAGCGAGCTCAAGAGTCAGGCCATGAAACTGCGCACGGACAGCGTGTCGTATGAGAAGATATTTAAAATAGAATTTATTTGATAATCCACTTGTAGCTTTTAGGACTTCAAAAGAGATAAATTCACCATTGAGAAAAATGTGGGCAGCGTGGGTAATGCCCAGCCGTGTCCACCACAATGCATCGGGGTGACCCATGAGCTCCAGAAGATTGGGGTTATGCCATAGGGGGGTTTTCGGTGAGACCCCCCCCAATTCTGAAATCGTCTTATTCCCTTCATGCCAGGCCAACCAACTCACTTCTATCGGGGAGCCGCGGGAGCATCGTTTTGGTAAAGATCTATGCATAATATCTACCAATGGGGTCTCTAGGCCAGCAAGTGCCTGCAGTAGATAGGTAGAGCAGGATGCGGAGGCCCCCTGGAACCATTCATAGACATAGGTTAATTGGGCTGCTATAAAATAGTGTCGCAAGTTGGGGCAGGCCAGTCCCCCATCACCCTTAGAGGCCTGGAGGGAAGCCTTCGCTATTCTGGGATTGGTCCCCTGCCATAGGAAGGAGGATAATAACGAGTCTATTCTTTTGAAGAGCTTTTTGTAGAGAAAAATAGGGGATGCCCTAAAGGCATATAAAAATTTAGGTAGGTATATCATTTTAAATATGTTCACCCGCCCTATCAAATTCAAAGGTAATGAGGCCCAAGTTTGCAACCTGGTCTCCATGTGTGTAACAACTGGGGCAATGTTAAGAGATTCAAAGAGGGCCAGGTCTGCATTAATGTGAATGCCCAAATATTTAAATGTGGATCTGACTGACAGGTTAGAGTGAGATAAGTAAGTATAATCCTGTTTGGGGCCTATGGGAAAAGCAACAGACTTGTCCCAGCCCACCTTTAGTCCCGAGACCCTCCCGAACTCCTCCACCACTTCCATTAAAGATTTAAAGGACTGTTCTGTGCCATCAAGGTATATTAATGCGTCATCAGCATATAATGAGATCTTCTCTGTAAGATTACCATAACATATGCCGCCCACCGACGCCGTCTGTCGCACCGCCAGAGCCAAAGGCTCTATGGCAAGTGCGAACAGGAGTGGCGAGAGCGGGCAGCCCTGCCGTGTTCCCCTGTGTAAAGAAAAGACATCCGATACATCCTTGTTAGTACATATTCTTGCCCTGGGATTGATATATAGCAGGCGAACCCATTTTATAAATTGGTGACTAAAACCCATTCGGTGCATGACTTCCCACAAAAAGGTCCATTTCACAGTATCAAAGGCCTTCATCACATCCAGGGACAACACCAGGCCACTTTTATGCTCAGTGTCAGCTCTATGGATATGTATGAACAATCGTCTAATGTTGTCATATGTACTCTTTCCAGGCATGAATCCAGTTTGGTCCCTATGGATAAGGTGTAGGATAATCTTTTGTAGTCTCACTGCCAGTACCTTGGCCAGTATCTTAACATCGCTATTGAGTAAGGAGATTGGACGGTATGAGCCACATAGCGTTGGATCTTTATCAGGCTTGGGGATCACCACAATCAGGGCCTCACACATGGAGGAGGGGAGAACGCCCTCCTCCATTGCCTGCCCAAACTGAGAGTGCAACCTCTGTGCCAAGTCCCCAGCATAGTGTTTGTACCATTCAGCGGGCAAACCGTCCAATCCAGTAGTTTTGTTCGGGGGGAGTGAGTATATGGCAGTGGTAATTTCTTCTACCGTCAAAGGTTCATTTAAGATGGATCTGTGTGAGTCCTCCAGTACAGGGAACCGGAGAGACTCGAAGAAACCCATAGTTTCCCATTCAGGTGGAGAGGGCTGGGACGAATATAGGTCCTCATAGAAGGATTTAAAAGTTAGATTAATGGTCCTAGGGTCTGAAGCGATGGAGCCATCCGGCACCTGGATTTGCGGAATAGTCCTATCAACACAGTCCATGCGGGAGAGATATGCCAACATCTTGCCATTTTTCCCACTGTGTTCAAGCAGCCTGGCCGTCAGATATCTCTGTTGTTTCTGCGTTACATCCACCCTGTGGAGGTCCAGGGCCCTATGCGCCCCCACCAGGACCCCGTGGGAGTCCGGGGTGGGGGACGCAGAATACTGGGCCCTCGCAATCTCCAAGGAGGACTCTAGGGCTAAAAGAGTGGCCTGGAGTTTTTTTTTATGTCTGGTAGTGTTAGAGATGTATGAACCCCGCACAGTCGCCTTAAAGGCGTCCCATGTGGGGCCAGGGGAGGCAGATCCTTCATTATCCGCCCAAAAGTGGGACATGTCCTGTCCCACCGGGTCCTGTATTTCGGGGGTGGAGATCCAGCAAGGGCTGAGCCTCCACTGCCGAAAAGAGGGTCGGTGACCCATCACCAACTCTATCTTAAGGGCCGAATGGTCTGAGATTGTCTGCGAGATGTATGCGACCGACTTAACATAAGGGACCATATCAGAGGTTCCCAGGGCATAATCCAGCCTGGAAAGAGTACCATATGTTCTGGATTGACAGGAGTATTCTTTTATCAGTGGATGGCCACGCCGCCAAAGGTCGACGTAACCAAAGGAGGCACACCAGTGGCTAAATAGCTTGGATTCATATTGGAGGGGCCTCAACCTGTCCAGACCTGGGTCCAGGACAGAATTGAAATCCCCCAGCACAAGGGTAGGCAGACCCGGCAATTTAGAAAACTGTAAACTTAAGTCAGTGAAGATTGCAGCCGTGACGGGGGGGGGGGGCATACACCACCACCAAGAGCAATGGGGTGGCGTGGATTTTACACAGTAAAAAAACGTACCGACCCATTGGGTCAATAACTACCTGGTCACAGGAGAAAGGGAGTCCCTTCCTTATGAGGACAGAGACTCCCCTAGCATAATTTGAGTACGTGGAATGATACCCCTGTGACACCCAGTGTTTTTTCAAAGCAAGTATTTTGGAGCCTAGGAGATGTGTCTCCTGTAGGCATAGTATCTGTGGCCTATGTGGCTTGAGAAATTCAAATAAGGATGCTCTTTTAAATTTAGAATTTAACCCCCGGACATTCCAGGAGATGCATGTGATTATAGACATGGCGGGGGGTTAAAAAGGGGCCCATATATGGTAATACAAATCAGACACTTGTCACCGGCGCGGCTGCAATCCAACACTGGGGGGGAGCAGGAGAAAAGGAGTACCCATGAACACATCCACACAACCACCATCCATGCAAACACACAAACCATTACACATACATTACCAGTTGAAATCCACATTGATTTCGTTACTACCCCTGCCGTACCCCAAGAACAAGGGGCCGGCTTTGTCCCAAAACTGCTAGTAGACACTAGGAACATGGCCAATACAGGCAAGTCAGCAAACTATTTCGATCAGTCAATGATCAGAGAACAAAAAAAGAAAAAAAAAAAAAAGAAAACCAAAGGGGAAAGAAAAAGGAAAACAACTGCAGCATCCCAATCTTCCCCTTAAAGATCCATAGCCTCTTGTCGAGCTGTAGAATAAGGTACCTGCCATAGGCACAAAGAGCCCCCGATTGGGGCGAGAAAAAGAAAATGAAGTGGCTTTGTAGCCTGTGCGGGGGGGATACCCCGATCAGGTTGCAGGTGGTCGGTCAGATGCGCGGCCGGGTTTGGACAGGGATTCATACCAGGAAAGCGCAGTAGCAGGGTTCTGAAAAAAGTGCACTTGGTCCTGGTGGACGACTCTCAGCGTCGCGGGAAATTGCATGGAGTATTGTATGGTCTGTTCTCTCAACTTCTGTTTAACATGTTGATACTTGGCTCTCGCAGCACGAACTGCTGGGGAGTAATCTGGGTAGAGGGAGACCGATGCGTTGTTGATTTTCAGGCTTCCCTTTATGCGGGCAGCCCTCAGGATAGCGTCCCTGTCCCTATAATTTAGGAGACGGATAACCATGGTGCGAGGGGGGTTTCCAGCAGGGAGCGGTCTCCCAGGGACCCTGTGGGCCCGTTCGATCACAAAACATGGGGACAGGCAGTCTTTGCCAAATTCCTGGGTAAACCAGCATTCAAGGAAGGATACCGGGTCTGCACCCTCGACCCGTTCTGGGAGGCCCACCAGGCGCAGGTTATTCCTACGTAAACGATTTTCCAAATCGTCGATCTTATCTGCCAACGATTGAATTCTGTTGCCATGGGTTTTCAGCACAGGCAGGGCCGGGCCTACAGTGTCTTCCAGGTCACTAATGCGGCGTTCTGTCTCAGCGACCCGGTCCCTGACCTTATGCATGTCCTGGCGCATTATAGTAATGTCCAGCTTTAGTTCCTCCACCTTCCCCATAATATCAGAATGATTTACCTTCAGGATTTTGAGAACATCCAGCAAGGTGGGCTCGGTTCCGGCCCCTCCTCGAGACCGTCATCACTCGGAGCGGGGTGGGCCAGGGGTATTGAAGGGGCTGAAGCCCCAGGGGATGGTGGTAGTGAGGGGTCCAGATCGTCACCGAAGAGTTCCGGTGTAGGTGAGAGAGGCACATGTAGCATGGTGGAGCGGCGGCCATCTTGGGAGGACCGAGTGGTAATATTCATCCTGACCGGGGGCTGTTTTCTCCCTTTTCTTCCTCCCATCCACCAAAATTCTTCCGTGGATGAGTAGCAGGGTCCCTCTTGGGTGTCTGGAGAAAGTTTTGGGCCGATTGGTTTGGCAGGTTAGCAGGATTGCGAAGGATTGTGCAGAGGGATCTTGGAGCTGCAGAGAGGAACGTCTGCTCACATGCTGCGTCAGGCCACGCCCCCCCTATTTTGTACTTTTTGCTATAATAAATATGCCCAATTTTTTTTGCGCAAAAGTTATAGCATCTGAAGGAGCGCTATGTCTGAACAGAAGATTGGATGAACACTGGCTCCTCCCACATTCTTCTGATCATCCAATGTTTACGGCATTTGGTGCAGACAAATGTGATTGGCTTCTGGCTGTCACTGGTTTCTAGGGAAGCAACAGCTGCCTGCAGATGTGTCTTAGCAACTGCTGACTTCACCCCACCCATTCCCTTACATGGCCATGTAGGCAAATGGGTGGGGCATAGATTATGACATCATTGTCTGAATATGACCATATCTGGACAATGATGTCACCACTATTTCCTTTTATATAGCTGATGACAGCTCAGGATTAGGGATGAGCTCAAGCGTGTTCGCGTTGAACACATGCAGAGCCCGCCAAGGAAGTCGGAACTTCGCTGCGCTAACCACAGGCAGGGAGACATTTCCCGATCTCTGCAGCCGAGCATCGGTACAATGTCTCCCTGCCTGCGATTAGCGCAGCACGGTTCCGACTTCCTTGGCAGGCGCTGCATGTTTTCAATGCGAACACGCCTGAGCTCATCCCTACTCAGGATGCTATCAGTCAGCGAGTATTACCATCGGAGATCGCTCCTGTGTGGCGGGTTATTGAGGAGTCAGTAGGCGGTTTGCATTGCAAATGACAATGGATTTACTGAGAGAATTTTCTGGGGGATTTTTTTATAAAGAACATTGAGTGTTTATTTTATTTCCTTTTTTGGTGAATGAGTAAGGGCGTTCTGTATTATGTACCCCAAACTCATTCATGTAGGGAGGGGCAGTATCTGTGGGACCCCTTATATTAAAGAGGGGTTACAGACTGTGATAAGCCCCCCTACCCACAGACCCCCACAACCACTAGGCCAAGGTTATTGGGATGATGCCCTTTTCATTATCGACATGGAGCTTTGACTTGGGGGGTCCTCCCTGATAAGGTACCCTCATGTTGAAGGCACATGGCCTGGTGTGGTTCAGAAGGGGGGGTTGCATGCTCATCCCTCCCCCTTTCCTTGTCAGCCAGGCTGCATGTTTTGATTAAGGGTCTGCTATGGATCTTCTGGGGGGCACACACTTTTGTGTGAGGTCACTCCTTTAATATCCATCTTACACTCAGAGGGTCTGGTATGTATGTGGGGGGGGGCTCTATACATTTATGTATTCTTGCTGTAGGATGGGCTACATAAAAAGTGACATTTACAAAGAATAAGTGAATCAGTTTAAATTGCTGCCAGAAAATGACATTTCATTGCCGGCTTCTTTTTTGTTTTTAATCACACAGACCCTCCAAAGGTCCCCCAATACATAGAAGAACCTTGGGGGGGGGGGGGGGGTCTGTGTGCTGTTTTGGCAATTTTTCCTTTGTAAATGTCAACACAGCTGCAGCACTTTCTGTACATCACAGAGATGTCCCTTCATAGGCAGGATTAGAACCCCCCCCCAGTATTAGGATTCCCCCAGACATGATTTTTAACCAGATCTTTGGAGGTACATAGTACACCCAGAGAGTGAAGGGTTAATTACAAGCTGATGTCGGCAGTAGCAGTGCTTGTTTTCTTCAGCCGCTCCCAGCTGCACAGTAATAGTGATCCGGGGGGGGGGGCTGTATAGCTGCCTCATCCCATTTACACTGCAGACGGCCCGATTCCCTCCACCATGACCCCCAGTGTGGTTCCTGTGCTCTCCCATTTGTCCTGGAAGCCTAAAACCACACCCAGCAGCTTCAGGAGGCCAAGAGGGAGGAGACTGGTGACCTTCCATCCCCCAATATCCTCTGCACTCAATGAAGCGACAGTCCTCAGCTCTGAGCGTTTCCCATTTCTGAGTCGTCATTTCCCGGATGATACCGCCAAAGAAGAATCTAACCGAGCGCCATCTGTGCATTGGAGGGTAGAGGAGACATTGGAGATCGAATACACCTCCCATGTCTCATAAAGAGGACCTGTCATCTGCCCAATGATATCACATGCGGGTTTATTTACTTGTGATGGCAATAAAGTGAAATGAGAAAAAAATTATTATAATAAAATGTATTAAAAAAATAAAAATAATAACATTTATATAAAAAAATGAAAAGTAACCCCGATTGCCCCGTACATACCTGTAAACGCACCCATACTGTGTATATGTCTATGTAAAGCGTGATTGCACCACACATGTGAGGGTCACCATGAATGTCGGAGTGAGAGGAATAATTCTACCACCAGAGATCACACTTATCTCCAAACTGATGAGCAGGAAAGAGCCTCCTATGGAGATTTTTAGGTACTGTAGTATTTTGCCATGTCACAGGCACACACAATTTTATTACTTGACATGTTTGGTATCTATTTACTCATCACAACCTCATCTTTTATATTTTACCTTAAAATTGTGTATAGCGTGAGTGAATAACTTGTATAGCGCTGCAAATGCAAATTTAATCGCCTCAATGCGCTTATTTCCATCCAGTGTCGTCCTGATCCTTCAGAAGAGGTGGGTCTTACGTTTTTTCCTGAAGGCCCAATGGTTTTCTTCCATGCGGATGTTTTTTGGTAGAGCGTTCCATAGCCGTGGTCCTTGGACTGCAAATCTTCGTCCTCCCTTCGATTTGTAGCGGGATTTGGGGATGTGGAGGAGATTTGGTTGGTTGATCGGAGAATGCGATTGGGGGTGTAGTGTTTTATTTTCTCGCACAAGTATTGAGAAACGTTTCCTTGTGGGTGAGACAGAGGGCCTTGAATGTGACCCGATCCTTTACGGTTAGCCAATGAAGGGTCCTCAGGGAAGGGGTGATGGATTCCCAGGGTTTTTTTCCCCTGTTACCAGTCTGGCTGCCGTGTTCTGGATATCTTGTAGGCGCAAAACCTGGTATTTAGGTAGTCTTGTGTAGAGGGAGTTTGCGTAGTCGAGTCGGGAATTGATGATTGTTCCAACTACTACTGCTATATCCTCATCTGGGATGAAGGGGATGAGTCTACGCAGCAGGCGGAGGAGATAGTGAGATCCGCTGACTACTGATCCTATTTGTGCATCCATCGACATCTGAGTCAAAGATGACTCCGAGACTTTTGACTTTGGTGCTCGGAGTAATGGTCTGTTCAAGGATGGTGGGTGGTGTCCATGAAGTCTTAGCTTTTGTCTTTCGGTTTGTGTGGAGGAGAAGTTCTGTTTTGGATCCATTGAGTTTGAGGGAGCTCTCAGTCATCCAATCATCGATCAATCTGAGGCCTTTTTCTAGTCCGAGATATTGGTCTTTTTTTCCGGTAATGCAAAAGTAGAGTTGAGTGGTAGCACAGGTCCTGTTTGCTGATGATTTTGAGGAGTGGGCGGAGGTAGATGTTGAAGAGCATGGGTGACGGGTGATCCTTGAGGGACTCCGCAAGAAATTGCGCGAGTTTCAGAGGTGAAGGCTCCTAGTTTCACTGTCTGGGAACGATTTTCTAGGAAGGATGCGAACCAGAGTAGATCTGAGTCTGTGACTCCTGCTACTTCTTTAAGGCGAATGAGTAGAGTTTTGTGGTCTACAGTGTCGAACACTGCACTGAGATCCAGCAGCACCAGGAGACAGGATTCTCCGTCATCTGCTGCTTCGAGGGAGCGTCATCCCATATTTTGAGAAGTGCTGTTTCTGTGCCATGGACTGGGCGGAACCCTGATTGTAGTGGGTCTAAGAGTTTGTGGGTGTCCAAATGGAGTTGAAGCTGTTGTACTACTGCTTTCTCCATGATCTTGGAGAAGGTGTTAAGACTTGTTACTGGTCTGCGGTAGTTTGGGTTTCTTTAGGAGGGGTTTGATTATGCCTTGCTTGAGGGGGATCGGAACAATGCCTTCTTTGAACGATTGGTTCACGAGATGTGTTATGGTGGGTGCCAAGATGTCGGTACATTCTTTCAGGAGTTTTGTAGCAATGATGTCATTTGATGATGTGCTGTCTCGGAGGCTTCTGATGATGTTTTTGGTGGTGTCGATGGTGATCGGGACCAGCGAGAATTTTGTCGATTTGTATGATGTTTGTATTGATTTCCTCTTCTTGCTTCGGTTGAGTAAGGTTGGTTGTTTTTTTCCTGTTGAATTATTTCACAAATGCTTTCGATTTTGTTGATAAAGAAATCTGATAGCTCATTACAGAATTCTTGAGTTTCATTTGCTGGAGGTTCTAGGCAGGTAGGGTTCATAGTCTGAGTGACTAGTTTGAAAAGTTTACAAGGTCGGTTTAGGGCTTTTGAGATGATGTTTGAGAAATGTTCTTTTTTTTTGCTTTGAATATTGCTTTGTGGTATTTATTAGTGAGTGCTTTGTAGTTTGTGTGGTTTTCCTTTGTTGGGTTTCTTCTCCAGGCTCCTTCTGCTCTTCTGCGTTCTTGCTTCAGTAAAGTAAGAGTGTCATTAAACCAGCCCGAATTGTTTTTGCGGATGAGTGCTCTGCGTCTCAGAGCGACTGTGTCTGCTGTTTTTAGTATAATGTGTGTGTTCCCACCCATGAAAGTGGGGGGCATATAGTTCTGGTTAATGGTGCCCAGAGGGGGAGGGGTGACACAAGCACTAAGTGGTGTACTGTATATATAAGGGTGTGGAGCGATTTCTTCTTCACACCTATTGATGGACTTTGTTTGAGGAATGTTTGCACATCTTTTCACTTTTTTTTTTTACTGTTTGTATATTTTCATCATGGCGCCAATGTGAATGGAGAGGTGGTGTTGTGGTTATTACACAAATTTTTCCACTATTTTATGTATAACAAAGTATTGTAGAAAAGATCACACCATAGAAAATGGGGGAAAGTAGAAAATAAACCCAGATATGAAGGTGACATTTGTGTACGAGGAACACCTTAATAATTACCACCATTTTATTCTCCAGGGCCTCTGCTTTCAGAAAATATATGTCTGGGGGTTTTAGCTAATCTTTAGGCCCAAAATCTGCATTTTACCATGTGTGCAAAAATAATGGAAAACCAGCTCTGGCAGTGAAAGGGTTAATGTGAGCTAGATGGGATCACTCTGCTGTGGTCACACTCTAATCATTAGAGCTCCCCCTAGCTGCAGCCTGGTAATAACATTGCTAGGAGGTCTATTCATTTATCTGCTCCATACTTCCCATCTTTATATAAACGTCTCCTGACATTTAGGGGTCTATTCATAAATAAATTACATAGCAATCTGCCCGGTGACAATGCATGGACATTCCTTCTGTGTGAATGGGGGGGGGGGGATTGAAGGAATGAAGAGATCTGCTGAGTTGGTTGAAAGTTTTCCATGGAATGAAAATAAACAATGTTACATTTGTTCATTAGATGGAGATAATTCTATGATACTTAGCGCCATTTAATGGTCAAATGCAAATTTTCAGGTTTAAATCAGTGGTTGGATTCATTTTGTTGCTTTGATTAATTTATATCCTTCAGTGTGTTCTGTACTCACCAGTGTATGAGGATGACCTCAATTATCTGTATGAGGACATGTCTGATAAAGGAAAATAAGGGGTCTACTTATAGAAAATTCATTGGATGAATGTGACAATCACTCATCCAGTCGTTACAAATTCTGGCCATAATATAGCAAAGTGATTTCCTATGCTGGTCAGCGCCATCTAGTGACCATAATGGGGTATTTTTCCTGACATACCTCCATTAGAAAAAAATATCACAATACTGCAATATGACCACTAGAGGGAGCCAAGGAAATCAGTATATCATTTTTTTTTTTTTTTATATATTTAAAAAAAAGATGAAGATTTGGCTACTATAAATGTACCACATCAATTATATATCATTAAAAAAAAATTCTATGTCAGACTTTATTCATATGAAAAAGGCCAAACATACAAAATTACATAAAATACAAATCTTTCTTACAAATATTAAAATTATGTGTTAAAACCACACGGGAACAAATCCATCAAACATTAGGCTATATATATTCATAAGGACTCATTTAGCTTTGCTGAATTGTCTGAAAACCTGACGCATTTCACATCAATAAGCTTCATCAGGACCTTTTATACCTTGGCAGCAAAGAAAATCAGCCTAACTAAAAAACATACACAATATAAATACAGAGAAATCTCATAGTTTTGTAACATTGTAAATTATCATCTGTGCCACTTACACAATGCTTAGGGACATAGCAAGGAGACGGTGAAAAATGGCGGGGTCAAAGAAGCTTACACAGTCAGCTGGTCATGAGTTATAAAGATTAGCGGGATAATAGACATGTGCATGAAAAAAAGGTAAGTAAAAAAACATTTTGTTACACCCAAGCAGATAAAACCCCCCAAAATAATTTGATGCCCCCACCCCCACACATACAAACAAACTCACACATTGGGGCGCCTACACCTGAAAACGTTGATTGCGATACACGTGTTACATATCGCCACACACACCGAAACGAGAGTGATAATTCTATCACCAGACCTCCTATGTAACACTAAACTGATGACCTATAGGGTTTTTTTTAACCACTTAAGCCCCGGACCAATATGCAGCTAAAGGACCTGGCCCCTTTTTGCGATTCGGCACTGCGTCGCTTTAACTGACAATTGCGCGGTCGTGCGACGTGGCTCCCAAGCAAAAATGACGTCCTTTTTTTTCCCACAAATAGAGCTTTCGTTTGGTGGTATTTGATCACCTCTGCGGTCTTTATTTTTTGCGCTATAAACAAAAATAGAGCGACAATTTTGAAAAAAATGCAATATTTTTTGCTATAATAAATATCCCCAAAATATATATATATATAAAAATTTTCCTCAGTTTAGGCCGATACGTTTTCTTCTACATATTTTTGGTAAAAAAAAATCTCAATCAGCGTTTATTGATTGGTTTGTGCAAAAGTTATAGCGTTTACAAAATAGGGGATAGTTTTATGGCATTTTTATAATTTTTTTTTTTTTTACTAGTAATGGCGGCAATCAGCGATTTTTTTTTTTGTGACTGCAACATTATGGCGGACGCATCGCACACTTTTGGGACCATTGTCATTTTCACAGCGATCAGTGCTATAAAAATGCACTGGTTACTGTGAAAAACAACTAGGTGGCGCTGTAGGGGTTAAGTGTTCCCTGCATTGTGTTTCTAACTGAGGGGGGGTTGGGCTCTGTGTCACATGACACCGATCTCCGCTCCGAGTACACAGAGCAGAGATCCGTGTCATTGTCACTAGGCAGAGCAGGGAGACGCTTGTTTACACAAGCATCTCCCCGCTCTATACCTCCGTGAGACGATCGCGGGGATCCCCGCTGCGATCGAGTCCGCGGGACCCGAAGCCCGACTCACGGGAATGGCGGCACGCAACCACACGGATAGGCACTTAACGACCGCCCACTGTAAATATACGTCGGCAGAATGGCACCGACAGGCACAATCACGTATATGTACGTGATCGCCTTTGTATAGTTGGGGGGTCCGATCGGACCCCCCTCCTTTACAGTGAGCGGCCGTTAATTGTTCAGGAGCGATCCGGGATGAGGGGACGGCCGTTCGAGTCCGGCCACCCCCTCGCGATCGCTCCCGTCGAATGAGAAAGCTTCCCTGCCTGTGTAATGTAAATACAGGCAGAGGAAGTGATGTCATCTCTCCTCGTGTCGGTCTTTTCGATCCGGCGCGAGGAGTGAAGACATCTCACAGTAAGTGCACCAACAGCCCACTGACACCAGTACACGTAGGCACACGAATCACCCCCCAGTCACCCCCAGTCACAGTGCACCGTTTGCAGTGGTCATTTTTTTTACTGATCACTGCAATCGGTGTCATTTGTGACAGTAAAAAGTTGCAGGGCAGTTAGGTTTAGGTCCAGGGTAGCCCCCTAACCCCCCCTAGTAAAGGTTTAACCCCTTGATCGCCCCCCAGATAACCCTTTCACCCCCTAACGCCAGCGTCGCTAAGCAATCATATTTCCGATCGCTTTATTTAGTGGCGGTGGTGCCCTAGATAGCCAGTTATTTATTTTTAGTTTCGCCGCAGGTTTTTATAGCGTCAGGTACCCCCAAATATTATTTTAACCCCCTGATTGCCCCTAGAGTTAACCCTTTCACCAGTGATCACCGTATAAGTTTTACTGGTGACACTGGTTAGCCGGTTAGTTATTTAGGTTACCCGTCAGGTTTTTATATAGCGTCGGGTACCCCCATATATAACCTAATAAAGGTTTTAACCCCCTGATTGCCCCTAGTTAACCCTTTCACCAGTGATCACCATATAAGTTTTACGGGTGACGCTGGTTGGTTAGTTTGCTTTTTATAGCATCAGGGCATCCGCCGTATATAACCCAATAAAGGTTTAACCCCCTGATCGCCCGGCGGGTGAGATCAATTAGGTTTTAGCACCAGAGAGGGTCTGCGTCGCCCCAGGCAGCGTCAGGTTAGTGCCAGTAACGCTAACACCCACGCGCAAAGCATACACCTCCCTTAGTGGTATAGTATCTGAACAGATCTATACTAGCGTCCCCAGCGGTTTAGGGTTCCCAAAAACGCAGTGTTAGCGGGATCAGCCCAGATACCTACTAGCACCTGCGTTTAGCCCCTCCGCCCAGCCCAGCCCACCCAAGTGCAGTATCGGTCGATCACTGTCACTTACCAAACACAACACACATAACTGCAGCGTTCGCAGAGACAGTCCTGATCCCTACGATCGCTAACAGTTTTTTTGGTAGCGTTTGATACATTTGCTGACAGTCAGGTGCTTTTTTTTCCTGTGAATCTTACTAGTGTACCCCTAAATTTAGAGCCCAAAATGGCAAGACGAAGGTAAACTAGTTAAGAGGCCTACGAGATTCTGAGCATGACAGATAGTGAAGAGGAGGTCATGCATCTGTCAGATTCAGGCTCAGAATACCTTCCCGTAGAAGACAGTGAAGTCAGCGGCTCCTCGTCAGATAGCTCTGACGACGAAGTTGAGGTCCCTGCTAAGGTCAGGCGTATCCGATCCCGATCTTCTGAGGTTGTTGAGGAGCAAGAACCACAGGTCTCTCGTATCATGGAGCAGAGTAGTACTAGCGCCACTATTCCTTCTGGTGAATTGGCAAGCACCAGCGGCCTAGTACAGCCTGGGCGTACATCCAGCACTGCAGTATCACGTGGTGACGTGGCGAGTCCCATAAGTGCAGTTCAAGCTGGCGAGGTGGCAAGCACAAGTAGTGTCCCGCTGCCACCAAGAAGACAAAGGCAGGCCCGTCGTGCCCATCCTACAGAATTTGCCTATCCTGATTGGGTCCCCACCACTTCTGCAGAACCCGTACTTCCCCCATTTACTGCCCAACCCGGTATTCAGGTGGAAACAGCTGATTTTATGCCAATTGATTTTTATTCGCTGTTTTTCACGGAAGATCTCTATAGATCTATTGTGGACCAGAGTAATTTATATGCTGGTCAATTCATCGCCGCTAACCCCCAGTTGCCTTCCATTGCCAAAGATTGGAAACCAATTACGGTTTCCGAATTTAAGACCTTTCTGGGCCTTTCCCTCAACATGGGCACACATAAATTCCCGTCATTGCGTGCTTATTGGTCCACGCACCCAATTGACCACATGCCCGTGTTCTCTGCCTCCATGCCCAGGAAACGATACAAGCAGATTTTGCGGTTCATGCACTTTAAACGACAATGAACTTTGTTGTCCACGTGGAGACCCTGAATACGACCGGCTCTATAAAATTTGGTCCCTCATAAACCACTTCAACGAACGTTTTGCAGCCTTGTTTATTCCTGATCAAGTTGTCTGCGTTGATGAGTCCCTGATTAAATTTTCTGGCCGCTTGTCTTTCAAGCAGTACCTTCCCAGCAAGCGTGCCAGAAACGGGGTCAAGCTCTATAAGCTCTGTGACAGGGCAACAGGCTATGTATGGAGCTTTACGGTTTATGAGGGAAAAGACAGTCAGGTTGAGCCGGTCAACTGCCCGGATTACATAGGGAGCGCTGGCAAGATAGTGTGGAACTTGGTGTCACCCTTATTCGGAAAGGGGTACCACTTGTATGTGGACAATTATTACACGAGCGTGCCACTGTTTAGTCACTTGTTTGATCATCAGATTGGAGCATGTGGCACCGTGCGACCTAATCGCCTGGGCTTTCCCCAGCGGCTTGTAGATGCCCGTCTTAGGCTGGGGGAGAGCCTGCTTGAAGTGTAATAACTTGCTCGCTATGAAGTGGAGGGACAATAAGAATGTTTTCCTTCTTACCTCCCTTCATGCAGACACGACAGTTCAAATTCGTACGGCGACTGGTGTTGTGGAGAAACCCCTCTGTGTCCACGAATATAACAAAAATATGGGAGGGGTGGACCTCAACGACCAGTTGTTGGCGCCGTATCTAATTGACCGTAAGGCGAGACGCTGGTACAAAAAAGTGTCTCTATCCTTATTCCAATTGGCTTTGCTGAACGCTCATGTGCTATACAGAGCTTCAGGCGGGACGTTATCTCTTCTAAAATTCCAGAATGAGATAGTCACAGAACTCCTGTATCCAGGCGGTTCTGCACCTCACCATCCCCAACCAAATGCAGTAAGCCGGCTGCATGAGAGGCATTATCCGTATGCCCTCGAGAGTACCCCTACCCAACGAACCCCCCAAAAAAGATGTCGTGTCTGTAGCAAGCGCGGATTTAGGCGTGACACCCGTGTTTTTTGTCCACTCTGTCCTGACAAACCTGGTCTTTGCCTTGGTGAATGTTTTGAACGCTACCACTCAAAAGTGAAGTTTTAGCGTAGGGTACAGCATTTCACAGACTAGGACACACTTACACAGGGTCTCCCAAGATGCCATTACATTTTGAGAGACCCGAACCATTACAGTTGTTAAAGTTACAAAAAAAATTGTAAAAAAGAAAAAAAAACGTAAAAAACAAAACACAAAAAAATATATAAAATAAAAAAACCAAAAATAGTTGTCGTTTTATTGTTCTCTCTCTCTATTTTCTCTCTATTGTTCTGCTCTTTTTTACTGTATTCTATTCTGCAATGTTTTATCATGCTTTCTTTTCAGGTATGTAATTTTTTGTTTTCAGGTGCGCCATTCAACTGCAGCGCGGAATTATTTATCTTGACGGCAACAGCGTTTGCTCCCACGATACATAAAGCCGTGACTCCAGTGCTGTAGGAGGTGATTTCACCACCACAGTTAAAAAAAAAGAGCATATATGCCGAAGCATGGGGGCAGCAGGGGTGGAGGAGCGATTTTGCTCCTAATGCCGCGTACATACGGTCGAAATTCCGACGGAGGCTTGCCCGTGGAAAAGTCCGTCCGTGTGTACGCGGCATAACTTTTTTGCGGGAGGATGCCCCCATGCTTCGGCATATATATATTTTAGGCACAGGTTGCGTTAAAAAAATGTTTTATTTTTTACTAGGTTTTGTTTTGGTATTTGCTTTGCAGGTATGGTATGGTAAGGTCTTACTGTTGTACTGTAATGTTACTTTGTTTTAATGTTAACCATCATTTGCTTAGCAGGTACGCCATTCAGTTGCAGCGCGGATTTATTTATCTTGACAGCAACAGCGTTTGCTCCCACGATACATAAAGCTGTGACTCCAACGCTGTAGGAGGTGATTTCACCACCACAGTTAAAAAAAAGAGCATATATGCCGAAGCATGGGGGCAGCAGGGGCGGAGGAGCGATTTTGCTCCTAATGCCGCGTATATACGGTCGAAATTCAGACGGAGGCTTGCCCGTGGAAAAGTCCGACCGTGTGTACGCGGCATAACCTTTTATGCCGCGTGCATACGGTCGAAATTCCAACGAAGGCTTGCCCGTGGAAAAGTCCGACCGTGTGTACGCGGCATAACTTTTTTGCGGGAGGATGCCCCCATGCTTCGGCATATATAAATGGTGCATGTATGCCCATCATTAGAAGTGGGTGGATGAAGGGAGGTATTCTAATGGTGGGCATACCCACCGATCAATCTCTTTTTTTCGTTCAGCCAACAGGCTGCATGAAAAATAGGATTTTTTACTCACCGTAAAATCCTTTTCTCTGAGTCCATGGACCGACACAGCTTCTCTATTGACAAAGTGGGTATTATCCGTTAATTAGGAGTGACTAGGCAGAAAAACTTGTAAAAAGTGTTGCATCACACCTTCTACAGTACCGCCCAGGGGGCGGACCCTCTGGGTATACCCTCTCAGTCTGCATCTTCGCAGATCAGTTTGTCAAAAAGCAGTACAAACTTAAAAGGAGGGGTGGGTGCTGTGTCGGTCCATGGACTCAGAGAAAAGGATTTTACGGTGAGTAAAAAATCCTATTTACTCTTTCGTCCATGGACCGACACAGCTTCTCTATTGACAAAGTGGGACGTCCCAAAGCAGTGTCAGAGAAAAAACGAGGGGTGGTAACAGCATAAAAATAAACTTCACCCCAAACACAAAACAGCACTCCTCCAACGGAGGAGTTGCAACTCTAAACAGCCGCTTGCAAAACCTTGCGGCCAAAAGAGGCATCCGAAGATGCACCTACATCAATTTTGTAGAATTTTGTGAAAGTGTGAACGGACGACCAAGTCGCCGCTTTACATAATTGGGAAACAGACGCTTGATGTCGGAAAGCCCAAGAGACACCTATTGCCCTGGTCGAATGCGCCGTGACCGGAAAGGGGGGCGCTTGACCCGTTAAGGCGTAAGCCTGGATTACCATCTGTCAGATCCACCTAGAGATGGTGGCCGATGAGACTGCTTGGCCCTTCTTGGGACCAGCCACTGAAACAAACAGTGAGTCTGACTTCGGGAACAGGGAAGTAGCAGATAGGTATACTCTCAAAGCTCGGACAACGTCCAAGGAATGCAACGCCGACTCCTTAGGATTCGACGGCTGAGGACACAAGGATGGAAGTACAATGTCTTCGTTGAGATGAAAAGCCGAAACGACTTTCGGAAGAAAGGAAGGCTGCGGCCGCAGCACCACCTTATCCTTGTGGAAAATCAAATAGGGAGCCTTGCAGGACAAGGCTGCCAGCTCAGAGACTCGTCTAACTGACGTAACAGCCACCAAAAAGACCACTTTCTGAGAAAGTGTCAACAGGGGAATATCTCTAATATTCTCAAACGGTGCCTTCTGAAGCACCGAGAGGACCAGGTTCAAGTCCCACGGAGGTAACGGGGGACGGACCGGAGGGGCCACATGTCGGACCCGCTGCACAAATGTACTCACGAGAGAGTGAGTCGCCAGGGGTCGCTGAAAAAAGACAGCCAGGGCAGATATCTGTCCCTTAATCGTACTTAGGGCAAGCCTTTGGTCCACCCCATGCTGTAAAAACAGCAGGATTCTGGAAACCAAATAGGTACGCGGATGCCATTTCATTTCCTCACACATGGAGATGTAGGCCCTCCAAGTGCGGTGATAGACCTTCCTAGAGGACGGTTTTCGAGCACTTCTCATAGTAGAGATTACTGAGTCTGACAGGCCCCGGTCTCTCAGTACCTGGTTCTCAACAGCCATGCCGTTAAAGCCAATGACTGTAAAGCAGGATGGAATATGGGACCTTGCGATAGCAGGTCCTTCCGTAGTGGTAGGCGCCAGGGGACGTCTGCTATCAGACGTACTAGATCGGCGTACCAAGGACGCTGAGGCCAATCTGGAGCGATTAGGATCATTAGAATTCCCTCTGCCTCCACTCTGCGGAGCAGAAGAGGAAGAAGCCTTAAGGGAGGGAAGGCATAGATTAGCCGATACTGACCCCACGATGCTACCAACGCGTCCGTTGCGTCTGCCTATGGGTCTCTTGACCGGGCCACAAATCTCAATACCTTCCGATTGAGTCGGGAAGCCAGAAGATCTACGTCTGGTGTGCCCCATCTTTGGCAGAGGAGTTGGAACACCTCCGGGTGTAAGGACCATTCTCCCTGGTCCAGCATCTGGCGGCTCAGGTAGTCCGCCTGCCAGTTTTCCACACCCGGAATGTACACGGCCGACAGTGCCGGTACGCTCCTCTCTGCCCACTTCAGGATGCGAGCGATCTCTGATGCTGCAGCTGAGCTTCTTGTTCCTCCTTGATGATTGACATATGCCACTGCTGTGGCGTTGTCTGACTGGATCCTGACTGGACGCCCTTGCAGTCTCTGAGACCATTTGAAGAGGCACAGCTTGATCGCCCGGATCTCCAGGACATTGATCGGCAGGAGGGCTTCCTCTGGGGTCCAGCGACCCTGCGCCGACTGGACACCCCAGACTCCCCCCAACCTGTAAGGCTGGCGTCCGTCGTGATCACTATCCAGTAAACCGGAAGAAATGACTTCCCGGCCATTAGAGCCGGTGCTGTCAGCCACCATACCAGGGATCTCCTGACTAGGTGGCTCACTCGGATTTGATAATCCAGAGATGAAGGGCATCTGTTCCATCTGGACAGAACTTCCTTCTGTAACACTCGAGTGTGGTATTGAGCATATGGGACCGCCTCGAAGGAGGCTACCATGAGGCGCAACACTCACATGCAAAAACTGAGTGACGACCAATTCCTGGAAGTCAGCTGCCGTACTGCAGCCCGGAGGGTCTGCAACTTCTCCACAGGGAGGAATACCTTTGCCTCTGAGGAATCCAGAATCAACCCCAGGTACACTAGGCGTTGAGTGGGCACCAATACTGACTTTTGCGTGTTTAGTATCCAACCACAGTCTCGAAGAGTCTGACAGGTAATGGACACGCTTACCTCTAATTCTGAGCTTAAAGGGGCCTTCAGCAGAAGGTCGTCCAAGTAGCCTGTGATAGCGATACCCCGCTGTCTTAGAAGTGCCAGAATCGGAGCGAGCACCTTGGTGAACGTCCTGGGTGCTAAGGCAAGGCCAAACGGGAGGGCCACAAACTGGTAGTGGTTCTTCCCGATAGCAAATCGCAGAAACCTCTGGTGTCTGGAGTATATGGGGACATGCAGGTATGCGTCCTTGATGTCCAAGGAGGCCAGAAAGTCCCCCGGATGGAGAGCCGTGACTACCGATCGAACCGACTCCATCCGAAATCTTTGTACCTTCACAAAGCAATTGAGGGCTCTGAGATCCAAGATTGGACGAACCCCCTCCTTCTTCGGCACAATGAACAGATTTGAGTAAAAACCCTGACCCCGTTCCTGTTCTGGAACTGGAATAACTACCCCGCGTTCCAGTAGACCCTGGACCGCCCCATACAGGGCCTCCCGGCGGGTCGGTAGTAGCTGGAGATTGGAGGTGATGAATCTGTCTGGTGGACAAGAGAGAAATTCTATCTTGTAGCCTGAGGAGATTACTTCGCAAACCCACCTGTCGGAGACTAGAGCAGTCCACTGAGTCGCGAATTTGCAAAGACGTCCCCCCACCCGAGAGCTGGGTGGGGGTGGACCTTCATGTGGACGCAGATTTGTCCGCAGGCTTGTTGGGTCTGCGGGACCGAGGACGCTTCTGTCCTTGGGCAGGCGCTTTATCGGCCTGGGGTCTTTTCCCTGTCGCCTTAAGGGGGCGAAAAAACCGCTTACGTGCAGTAAAGGAGGGCCCTTGCCCTTGGCGTGGTCCCTTACCCTTGCTAGTTTGGGGAAGCAAAGTGCTTTTACCTCCTGTGGCATCCTTGATGATGTCATCCAGAGAAGCCCCAAAAAGTCTGTCGCCCTTAAAAGGCAGATCCAACAGGGCTTTCTTGGAAGTCTGGTCCGCAGACCAGCCCTTTAGCCAGATCAGGCGGCGTATTGCTACTGCATAAACCGAAGCTCTTGACAGCAGGGGAATAGTATCCATGTCTGACTCGCAGACAAACTTAAGGCCCTGGACCAACTGGTCGGCCAAAGTTATCTCATTAGGAGGAGCATCTCGCTCCTTTAACCCCTGGAGTAGCAATTTTGCCCATTCAGTAAGTGTCTGAGACACTAGGGCCCCCGCCAATGCCGGGCGTACTGCCGAGCCTACCACTGAGTATAGGTAGCGAGCGAGTGCTTCAGCCTTCTTATCCACAGGGTCCTTGAAAACAGGAGCCCCTTCTACTGGAATAGTGGTGGCTCTATTAAGTCTGGACACCGAAGGGTCCACTATAGGGGGAGAGGTCCATATCTTCAGAAAACTCTCCTCAAAGGGGTACCGTACTGCAAACCTCTTTGGGGCTGTAAAGACCCTCAGTGGGTTCTCCCATTCCTTGTATAAGAGTTTGTCAAAATAAGACACACAAGGGAACACCTTAGCAGTGCGGGCAGGTTTACGAAACCCAAAGGGGACTGGAGTATCTGCTACTTCTGCAGTCTTTTCCAACTTTAGCGTATCCCGCACTGCAGTAATAAGGTCAGATACCAAAGCCGTCTCGCGTACTGACCTGGACTTGGAGTCCTCCTCACTGTCCGATCGGTCAAGGTCTGCAGTCTCTGATGCATCAGAATCTGGGCCATGAGCCGTAGCTGGACCTGGTTCTGCATCAGAAATATCCCCAGAAGATTGCAGGGGACGGGGGCGTTTATTACCCCCTGTATTCCCGTGTGCTGCTTCCACCCTGGCAGCAAACGCCTCTAGGATTGCCGACATAGTGTCCATAGACACCTCAGGGACACCAGCTGCTAAATCTGGTGTTTCAGGGGAGAAGACATCTGGCTCAGATGCCATACTGACCACACGCTGACACCCACAGGGCTCCAGGCAAGATATCAATAGGCCACCCTCCTGTGCTGCAGAGAGGCCGGGTCACCCAGAGGACTCACCACCCTGGATAGGTACTGCTATGCTGCGCCTGTGATGCTGTCCCGCTGCTGCTGTGTCAGTCTGCTTCTTTTATCAGCACTTCCTGTGTGAATTTTCGCGCCAGTGTAATGCACCCTAGAGGCCGGAGGCTCTCGCAAAATGGTTGCCAAAAACGTCTGTATGGAAGATAATGTGGGCTCTAAGAAAATGGCCGCCGACAGAAGATAGAGGTCAAGCAGCCATAGCCCACAAAAAGATGGCCGCCGAACGGCAATATCTGCATACAGGGTGGACAAACATGGCCGCCGATCAGCTGATAGGGGCCAGTGGGTGTGGCCGAACAACAGGAAGATGGCCGCCGGGCAGTCACAAGAGGCCAAACTTGGCATGGACCACCTCAAAATGGCCGCCGACAGCATGGAGGAGGAAGGATACAAACAGAGGTAAGAAAAAATGACATTTCTTTTAAATGTTAGTTACAGCCAGCCCCGCTCCAGTGGAACCCCCTAGGTGACCCCCAGCACCCTTTAGCTAGAAGCCCAGGGAGGAGGGAAAGGCAGGGAGAGAGGAAAGAAAGGGGCCACAACCACTTACTTGATCTCTCCAGGAATGTCCAGCTAAATCACCCAGCCGAGGCAGGGGAGTTTTACTTACCTATCCTGCATGTATGTATTCTGCTGGAAGACATTCCAAACAGATCATCGTCCGCGCACGGAAGGTGACTGTTGGCCAGGCATGCTGTGATTGGACCCAGAAGGGACGATCATATGTATGCCCTGGAGCATGACGCTCACCGGACAGGCTGCTGCGACTCGGCCGTAAGGTCAGCCGAAGCTGAGCGGTCCGATGCAAGCCTTGGAGTGTAAGCTCACCGGCCAGGCTGCTGCGACTCGGCCGTAAGGTCAGCCGAAGCTGAGCGGTCCGATGCAGGCCCTGGAGCGTAAGCTCACCGGCCACCCGTGGAGCGACGGGCATGTCGTGGAAAACCCAGTGCGTAGCTAGGGTCGGCACACGCTCGATGGCCGAAACTGGGGAGACTACAAGGATCGAGGATCCAGCCTGTCACCCAGTCGGCAGTTGATCGAAGATCGCAGGAAACAACAAATGTAGCAAAAAAAAAAAAATATATATATATATATATATATATCTTTTTTCCCCGGACCAATGGGCCCGAAGGGAGCCATGTCCTACTCTGCTAGACAGAAAAAAACTGATCTGCGAAGATGCAGACTGAGAGGGTATACCCAGAGGGTACTGTAGAAGGTGTGATACAACACTTTTTACAAGTTTTTCTGCCTAGTCACTCCTAATTAACGGATAATACCCACTTTGTCAATAGAGAAGCTGTGTCGGTCCATGGACGAAAGAGTAAAAAAGATTACAATACATGTCCAACAAGGACCAGCAACATACTGGTATGTTGCTGGACTTTGAATGTTTATACCAGAATGATGCCTGCAGGTTTAGGTATCATCTTCGTATCATTATTTTCAGCCAGTGGCCGGCTTTCATGTAAAAGCATCTCTAGCAGATAATTAGCCTCTAGACTGCTTTTACAAGCAGTGGGAGGGAATGCCCCCCCCGGATATAAACAGCGCCATTGGGAAATTGGGAAAGCATTTTATCACACCGATCTTGGTGTGGTCAGATGCTTTGAGGGCAGAGGAAAGATCTAGGGTCTAACCCCCCAATTTTTTTCAAAAAAGAGTACCTGTCACTACTTATTGCTATCATAGGGGATAATTACATTCCCTGAGATAACAATAAAAATGGTAAATAAATAAATATGGAAGGAACAGTTTAAAAATAAAATAAAAAAGCAAAATAAATAATATAAAAAAAAAGCACCGCTGTCCCCCCCTGCTCTTGCGCAAAGGCGAACGCAAGCGTCGGTCTAGCGTCATATGTAAACAGCAATTGCATCATGCATGTGAGGTATCACTGCGAAGGTCAGATTGAGGGCAGTAATTTTAGCAGTAGACCTCCTCTGTAAATCTAACGTGGTAACCTGTAAAGGCTTTTAAATGCTTTTAAAATGAATGTAGTTTGTCGCCGCTGCGCGTTTGTGCGCAATTTTAAAGCATGTCGTGTTTGGTATCCATGTACTCGGCCTAAGATCATCTTTTTTATTTCATCAAACATTTGGGCAATATAGTGTTTTTTAGTGCATTAAAAATAAAGAAAATGTGTTTTTCCCCCAAAAAATGCGTTTGAAAAATCGCTGCGCAAATACTGTGTGGAAAAAAAATGCAACACCCACTATTTTAATCTGTAGGGCCTTTGCTTTAAAAATATATATAATGTTTGGGGGTTCAACATAATTTTCTTGCAAAAAAAAAATGTGTTCATGTAAACAAAAAGTGTCAGAAAGGGCTTTGTCTTCAAGTGGTTAGAAGAGTGGATGATGTGTGACATAAGCTTCCTAATGTTGTGCATAAAATGCCAGGACAGTTCAAAACTCCCCCCCAAATGACCCCATTTTGGAAAGTAGACACCTCAAGCTATTTGCTGAGAGGCATGTTGAGCCCATTGAATATTTTTTTTTTTTGTCCCAAGTGATTGAATAATGACAAAAAGAAAAAAAAAATGTACAAAAAGTTGTCACTAAATGATATATTGCTCACACATGCCATGGTTATATGTGGAATTGCACCCCAAAATACATTCTGTTGCTTCTCCTGAGTACGGGGATACCACATGTGTGAGACATTTTGGGAGCCTAGCCGCGTACAGGACCCCGAAAACCAAGCACCGCCTTCAGGATTTCTATGGGTGTAAATTTTTGATTTCACTCCTCACTGCCTATCACAGTTTCGGAGGCCATGGAATTCCCAGATGGCACAAAACCCCCCCAAATGACCCCATTTTGGAAAGTAGACACCCCAAGCTATTTGCTGAGAGGTATGTTGAGTATTTTGCAGATCTCGCTTTTTGTCACAAAGTTTTGAAAATTGAAAAAAAAAAAATGTCTTTCTTCATTTTCAAAAACAAATGAGAGCTGTAAAATACTCACCATGCCTCTCAGCAAATAGCTTGGGTGTCTACTTTCCAAAATGGGGTCATTTGGGGGGGGTTTTGTGCTATTTTGGCATTTTATGGCCTTCAAAACTGTGATAGGTAGTGAGGAGTGAAATCAAAAATTTACGCCCTTAGAAATCCTAAAGGCGGTGCTTGGTTTTTGGGGCCCGTACGCGGCTAGGCTCCCAAAAAGTCCCACACATGTGGTATCCCCGTACTCAGGAGAAGCAACAGAATGTATTTTGGGGTGCAATTCCACATATAACCATGGCATGTTTGAGCAATATATCATTTAGTGACAACTTTTTGTACATTTTTTTTTTCTTTTTGTCAATATTCAATCATTTGGGACAAAAAAAAAATATTCAATGGGCTCAACATGCCTCTCAGCAAATAGCTTGGGGTGTCTACTTTCCAAAATGGGGTCATTTGGGGGGGCTTTGTGCCATCTTGGCATTTTATGGCCTTCAAAACTGATAGGTAGTGAGGAGTGAAATCAAAAATGTATGCCCTTAGAAACCTTGAAGGCGGTGCTTGGTTTTTGGGGTCCCGTACGCGACTAGGCTCCCAAAAAGTCCCACACATGTGGTATCCCCGTACTCAGGAGAAGCAGCGGAATGTATTTTGGGGTGTAACTTCACATATGCCCATGGCATGTGTGAGCAATCTATCATTTAGTGACAACTTTGTGCAAAAAAAAAAAGTTTGTCATATTCCCGCAACTTGTGGCAAAATATAAAATATTCCATGGATCCGAGCACTGCTTTGGGGATATAAATCCAATCTCACCCGTATACCCTCTTCCTCTCCTCTGACGCTGGCCTCCCTTAGACTGTAGTATAACAGGGGTTTGTGTTCCATTCTGTCCTCTGATCCCTCTCCATTATCCTCTCTATTTGACAACCCTGCCTTCCCTCAGGGTGTAGGAACGTCAACATTGGGTCCCTTTAAGAGGACTGACTGGCCCCAGGCGCACTCCTTCGTACACCCCACGCGCGGAACACCTATCACGCCGACGGGATCCTCTGATTGGCTCACCACACTGCATTTATCTACGCTCGCGAAGCACTTGCACTCTTCCTCCCAAATACACCGCTCTAAAACCGAGTTTGAACGGCTGTGCTCCCTCTCCGAGACACCCAGACACCTACTCTCGACCATTTACTGTCTCTTACAAAATCTTACACATGCTGACTTACCTTCTTACACCAGGGCATGGTCTACAGATATGGGTGAGGACATCCCAGGTTCAGATTGGCAGACTTCGTTTCATTTCACTCATAAATCTATGATATCCTGCTATTCACAGGAAAAAAATTACAAGATTCTGTCAAGATGGTACAGGGACCCCTATACATTGCAAAAAATCTTTCCGTCCATTCCGACATCCTGCTGGCGATGTTCGATCTCTACGGGGACCTACTTACATGTCTGGTGGGAATGCGAGAGGATCCGCCCCTTCTGGACTCAGGTATTTGATTGTTACGACAAACTCTATGATGATACGCCGACGCCCTCCCCTAAGATTGCCCTTCTCTCTATTCTCCCGGGTTCAATATCCTCCCAGAAACAGAACCTCCTTCGTTTCTTTATGTCGTCAGCTAGACAACTCATCCCTTCCTACTGGAAGTCGACCACCATTCCTCCCTTGTCACACTGGGTCTCGATTATGAATGATGCTATGAGAATGGAGGAGATGCTGGCCCTTGACAACGATACTTTTGACAAATATAAAGCACTATGGTTCGTCTGGCTCCGCTTCTCCTCTTCTGACACTCTGGCGAGTATGTTGTCGACCCCAAATTGATTATCCTTGCACCTAAAGTGACAGTGGGACGAACGGGACTTGTATCTGAGGGTCCCCCTCTCACCACGGCCACTTACTTATCTCTCCCTGTTCCCCGACTCAGTAGCTCTGACACTCTTCTACGATTTCTCCTTGCCTACTTTTCTTTCTCTTTACTGTCCTTCCTTCTCTTTTCTCATCTCTCTCTCCATTCCTCTCCTCCCCTCCCCTCTTCCTCTCCCCCTGTACCCCTCCCCACTCCCACCACCTGACCCCCACTACCACTCCTTTTGTTCCCCACTTTTTTTTTTTTAATCTTAATCCCTAACGTATCTGTTTACAATCCTGTCGTATATGACGACGGGGCTCTTCTAGCTGTACCCGTTTTCTATTCCAATTACCGGTCACCACATCTGATATTGTATAACTATGTATTATGAGTTATGCTGTGGGCGATAGCCATTTGGCTGACTCTTTGCACAAACTTATATGTGACTACTTACGGATTGTGACTTCATATATATTTTCATGTACTCACTGTTAAAATTCCAATAAATATATTTTCAACCCTAAAATATTCCATGGACTGAACATGCCTCTCAGTAAATAGATTGGGGTGTCTACTTTCCAAAATGGGGTCATTTGGGAGGGTTTTGTGCTATTTTGGCATTTTATGGCCTTCGAAACTGTGATAGGTAGTGGAGTGAAATCAAAAATTTGCGCCCTTAGAAATCCTGAAGGCGGTGCTTGGTTTCCGGGGTCCCGTACGTGGTGTCGTGGGTTTCCTTAATAATAATATTAATAATACTAATAATTTTAATATTTACTTCACAGACTTGAAAGTTCACTTAGGCCTCAAAAGCTGATAACCCAGGATGCACCATTATTGGCCTGTAACTTGTGAACCTTTCAGAGCAGAACACAGGAACACGTTTTTCCCATAACAATTGGGCTAGCCATCTCTAACATTTACAAACCTGGTTTGAAAGTTAAAACAATGACAACTTTCCTCAGGACAAATTAGAGATGTTTAAGAAGTCAACACTGCCATTGAAAATACTCTACAGATAGTTAACCAAATTACAAACCTTCCAACTAGAGCAAACTCACCCATTGTGAGAAAGGCTTTTTAGTACACAGAAAGGACAATACTAGCCGTATGGGGACAAAGGATGATGTTGACCAAGAAGGATCCAGGTGAAGGATTTGTTTATATAGCTGAACTGGTATCTTGTCTTAAGGAAAACCCAGTCCATTATTAACAAGCAACTGAAACTGGAATTAAAAAATGACATTACGGTTCATATAAATATACATATATAAATGTATATTACAACATGCCATACATTTTGTATACTGCTTAATAGAGCGTCCTAGCACATAGTAGTAATGGAGGAAGTTCGGTCAATCGAAATGCCTTCTTACAAACCATAAACAAATCAAACCAGGTATAGCTTTTCCTATATATCTGCCTATATAAATATAGGTCGGGAATAAATGAAAAATTATGTTTAGATTACCAAACGACATGTTAAGCCATAGGGAAATTATGATTTTAGTATCTGTTGACCTAGGGACTGTGTTAGAAGAATAAATATAGATACCAGTGTGACTTTATATATAGAAGTGTCATAAAGAGTTAATTAGCATTATGAAATACGTCAAATTATGATTATAGAATACAAAAGGAGTCTACGTTTAGAAATGACCACATATTCAAAAGATAGAGATAAATATTGAATGTTATATTGATTGACATATAATCTGTACCCTGTTTAGAAAAACCAGCTTATAGATATATTTTTAGACAGGAATATAAAACAAATTATGTTATGTGAATGAATCAAGAAGTATATTAGAAGTATGTTATATATACCGGATTACCAGAAGATTAAAACCCACATATATTCTTTACAAAATATACACATTCTGAGAATAGAATATATCAATTTAAAGAATTGATGCCCTAGTGGCTGAAAGTGGTATTACTTGAGGTTCCCAAAAATTCAGAGAACAGTTAATTATTAAATTACCAACCTATAGAAACCAGATATTTTTGGACAGTAACGTCCCTAACTGCAGCCACCAATGAGTGGAAGAACCACCTCCTTTGGGAAGAACTTAGGATAAATTTTATAATCTTATTGTCCAGAGACAATATTTAAGGGAAGAAAAATTAGATGAAAGGAACGGAGACAGGGGGACTGACCACACACATCACTCACCGAGGACTCCCAGACAGCCAGTCACTCCCACCGGCCGGGGAGAGACACTCAGGGACCCACCCTGAGGGGCACACTGGGAGATCCACACTCTCAGACAAACTGACACCCATGCACCATGCATGAAGACATCTTCTTACACTCATGAAGATTCCTAGACACCCGAATCCTGAAAACCACGGCAGCCATCTTAACTCTGGTCAGGAGATTGCCATTATGGAATGGGTAGATATGCCATTTTTGATTTTATCTTGAATTCATTGTTGTTCTCAAAATTGTTGAAGTATTGAATATTCTGCAATCATGATTTATTCTCATTAACCAACAACTGGTAGATGTTTTTTGTAAAGATTCAATTTTTCATTATATTTTTCTTTTTGCATAGTTCCAATCTTAGTGGCAAAACAGAGGTCCAATTTATTTCACATTGTTAACCACTTACTTACCTGCAGTATAGTAACGGTTGGATGTGTGAAATACAGACGTTCTGTTTCATTGTCAATTATACAAGGTTGTTAAACCTATTGAGAATTTATCATGACAGCATTATGTCTAAGGGACTGTATGCCCAGTTTGCGGGTAATTTTATTGATTTTAAAGTCGTTCATGTAACAGAATTGGTATTTTAATTTCATGTAAATATTTGCTTTTTGTCAACCAATAAATGTAGCTATTTTGTATGATCACACGTCTCCGTGAATAAGTTTCATATTATAGACTGTATCATATAGATTGACTTGTATTCAAAAATATCTTTCGTTAAAAAGAACTTAAAATTAATATATTGTGCGGGCAAAACTGTCCCTTAAAAAGCACAACATTATTATGGAGGCACTGAGCTGAGATAACGTCGATGTTTTGTACAAGATCAATCATAGTTATGGTGGTGACATTAATAATATTTTGCATGAAATTATTAATTATTAATTTTAAAGAAATAATTTTTTTTGTTTGCCTAAAAATGTCTGGTCAAAGTAAATTGTATGTTGATAGGGATTATCAAGAGTCAGACCTTAGTGGTAATATGAGTACTCAGAAAAAGTTGGTACATGTACAGGAAATGTTGGAAATTTCTAAAATTGAAATGGCGGATCATGTCAGAAAAAGATCGTCTGATGAGACTGATCTAAAAGCATACAATAAAGACTGTAATAACCGCACCCGTCATTTAGTAAAAGACGTATGGAACGCGGAAGGTCAAAGTTATGCACTAAAAGACAGCTCCTCTGAGACAAAGGAAATAGAAAGGCTTGATCACATTAATTTTGAATTATGCATTGTCCGGACGTATCTTCATAGAGAGTTTAAACGTCAAAATACCGAACAGGAAAGTGATATCTTCAAATCCGAGCCACATTTAACAGAAAGGGAATGTGAGCTCACTAGAAATAAAAAGGAGACCAATGAAAAGGCAGATCATTATCATGAGTCTAAAATGACAGTGCAAAATGAAATAGAACAGTTACTAGAGAACATTAAAATAGATCTGGACAAATGTCACAAGGTAAATAAAGAGTGGAAACAATTAATAGAAGAAACGGCGAGTTTTCTGCAGGAAAATGAGTCTCCTGACAAAAGTTGCAGAGTAATAAGCAGTGGAAATTTAAAAGAAGAAACAAATCAGCTTAGGTCAGGACAGGAATCCCTAATTAAGCAATCAGAAGAATTAGAAGAACAAGTGAAGTTTGTGCCCCAGGGTAATGCTCAAATGCCTAACCCTGAAAGTATAGAATCTGACCAAAATTTTATATCTGACTCTCAATCGGAAATGTGGGAGTTAGACCATGGAGAGGGATCACAAAAAGAACCCTCATCCTACCCCAAGCCATCTATAGAGCAAAAGGGGGTGAAAATTGAACTAACACATGAAAGTGGGTCTAATCATTTTTCCCTGGGATCAGAGGAAAAGTCAGGTACCCCTAAACAGGACGCCTCAGAAATAATAAAAATTTTAAATGATGCTTTTCCAGTCTTTGATGAAGAGGGAGCCATGTGCGTCATTGACCACATTGAGGCCTATGAAAATACCTTATCAGCTTTAGGCCTAGATGATGACCAGTCTAGGATTAATTTCTTACCGTGGGTATTTGAAACCAAACACCGTAGATTCTGCGAATCTTTAACAGGTCTGTCTGGTACTTCATGGCAAGAAATTAAACACCGCTGTCATCTAGAATTTGGCCAGCACAAAAATGTTGAAGTGGCTAGTGCGGCTATACAAAATCTGAGATGTGCCAGTAATCAAAGCCCCACAGAATTGTTGGCTGTGCTCAAAAGTGCTTACCACTTAGCAGAAAATGAGCCAGATTACAATCACCCTGAGTTTAAATCCATGTTCTTTGAGGCCCTACCTACCCACATAAAAGTGAGTTTAGCAAAAGACTACAAAGGGGGGTGCTCACTGGAGTACTTGGTAAAAGAGGGTAACAATTTGTACTCTATCCAGCAAACTGGTGAATACAAAGAAAGGCCTCAACCCATAACTCAAATGGTGGATGAAATTAATGTATCTCCTCAATTATCACAGTTTGAAACCCAGAAAATGACATGTGCTGATATAGTCAGAGGAGATATGCCACAGAGTTTCCCCAGCAAGGGACCAGATACCCCACCAATTAGAAGGGGGGAACGGAGACCACCCTTTAGAGGGGTGTCCCAAAGACCACCTCAGGAGTATCTCCCAAGGGAACCAGACCCGAGGTTTAAGAGAAACTATAGGGTGTATCTCCAACGGGTCAAATTTAAACTTAAAGGTAGAAACCCGCACTATTACCGGTCTAATTCGCCCCGGGGACCTACACAGGTAAATAGGGAGCACTCACAGGGTAAGACACCCCAAAATCCTCAGAAAAATAGGGAGAAATTAAGGCCCAGACAACTATCCCAGAATCAGGACAGTGGTTCTGATGGGGATATGTCTGATCAAACTGAGCCAATAGTCCCCAGGAAATTCAGAAACTGGGTCCCAAAACCCTATTCTGATCAGCCTGTAGGCAATGCAGAAACCAAAATAAATCAAATTATGGATATGTTGCACAGCTTCATTGCTGTACGGAACGTGAGTAACGTTTTTTTCAAAGGGCAAATACTGTGGCCAACCAAGGGCCACAGAACCTTTGAAGCGCATGTGTTAAAATAAATCAGAGGAATGCACTGAAAAGGCATAGGAGACAGAGGTTCTAACACCATGTTTTTCCCCAGGTTACAGTAGTAGGATCCTGAAATCCCTAACCGGGATCTTGGTTGTTAGATATTAACTATTCTCCTATCTTTCAGTGGTCACTTCATTCCTCTGACATAAACAGGTCGCTCCAGACAGCTTAATTTCAAGAAGTCGCAGAAGACGATAATTACAGAGAATGACCAAATCCTAAAGACATTGATATCAGAAGGCCTAAAATGGTTTGGTATTTTGGTAAAAGATGAGGAGTCACCCGCATAAGGTAGTTTGATTGCCTCAAATGAGTTGTATTAACGCCCCAAAGGGGGAAGATTTTATGTGTTTATTCCTTCCAAGTAGAAGGTTGACTATCGTGTCAAATATTTTGTTACTGACAGTAAATGTCAAGTGTCAAACTGAAGTGTTTTTCATTTTATCATTCCAGAACCGCTACAATTAAGCTAAAAAAAAAAAAATGGTTCTGAAGATGTCAGTTAGTTATTGATGTCTGGTATCCACAGCTATAAACTAATGTCCTCATGTTAATGAGCCCTAGAGCTTTGTCTCCCATAGCAAATATTGAGACATTGTCTTGCTAGCCAGAGTGTTTAGTTAAAGGACTGGTGACACAATGGGCTAAAGGGGGGGCTCTGAGGAAGCCAGGACACCAGCCTGACACTGAGATCTCAAAACGCAGGTCATGTAAAAAAAAAAAACATTGTCTTTTTCTCATGGAATCCATTTTCCTTACAGGACTAAGATGTCCATAAGCCGATCAACAGAACCGAGAGTCCGACATGTGTGAAACATCCAGAGAAGGAACTGTATGGAGAATCCAGAGACACCACTGATGGCTAGTCTGCACGGACAAGACTCACCAGGACGGCCAAGCCCACAGGTGCCCGGAGTGATCCATTTCCCGCCAACCGACGGATGACGGCCTCGAGATGCACACATCAATCACATACCCATCTTTTTCTCAATGAATTACTCCCATCTGCAGATGTCAACACCCCTTAAATGCTATATTCAGTACCCACAATCCGGATACAAGGCCGAATGAAGCCAGATCTCCTCAACCTTTTCGCGTTTTGAAGTCTCCCAAACGACTTACGGCATTTGCCGACTTCAAAAGGGGGGATTATGTCGTGGGTTTCCTTAATAATAATATTAATAATAATTTTAATATTTACTTCAGAGACTTGAAAGTTCACTTAGGCCTCAAAAGCTGATAACCCAGGATGCACCATTATTGGCCTGTAACTTGTGAACCTTTCAGAGCAGAACACAGGAACACGTTTTTCCCATAACAATTGGGCTAGCCATCTCTAACATTTACAAACCTGGTTTGAAAGTTAAAACAATGACAACTTTCCTCAGGACAAATTAGAGATGTTTAAGAAGTCAACACTGCCATTGAAAATACTCTACAGATAGTTAACCAAATTACAAACCTTCCAACTAGAGCAAACTCACCCATTGTGAGAAAGGCTTTTTAGTACACAGAAAGGACAATACTAGCCGTATGGGGACAAAGGATGATGTTGACCAAGAAGGATCCAGGTGAAGGATTTGTTTATATAGCTGAACTGGTATCTTGTCTTAAGGAAAACCCAGTCCATTATTAACAAGCAACTGAAACTGGAATTAAAAAATGACATTACGGTTCATATAAATATACATATATAAATGTACATTACAACATGCCATACATTTTGTATACTGCTTAATAGAGCGTCCTAGCACATAGTAGTAATGGAGGAAGTTAGGTCAATCGAAATGCCTTCTTACAAACCATAAACAAATCAAACCAGGTATAGCTTTTCCTATATATCTGCCTATATAAATATAGGTCGGGAATAAATGAAAAATTATGTTTAGATTACCAAACGACATGTTAAGCCATAGGGAAATTATGATTTTAGTATCTGTTGACCTAGGGACTGTGTTAGAAGAATAAATATAGATACCAGTGTGACTTTATATATAGAAGTGTCATAAAGAGTTAATTAGCATTATGAAATACGTCAAATTATGATTATAGAATACAAAAGGAGAGGCGCATGCGCGGCAGCTCCCAAGCTCCACCACGGCCCAGTATTAGCCACCGGAGCTAACAGAGTGCCCCCCCCCCGCATTCTTACCGGGTCATCTGTGCAGGGGAAGCCCCCCTGATCCCCCGAATGTCAGCGGCGCCGGCGAAGAGGAATCTGACAGGCCAGATGGCCGCGAGTCCTGGCCCCCTCAGATCTGACAAGATGGCGGCGGCTGCACGAGGCCCTCACAGTAAGGAGCTCACAGGGGACGATATAGCTGACCAGGACGTGCTTCCGCAGTCCCCCTCAGGTACAGACTACCCTCCCCTGACCCTGGCCGCATCCCCAGCTTCCACGGAATCGCTGCTGGGCAGAATGAACCAGGGCACCCCCACAACCCCTAGGCTGGATCCTCATACAGGCCTCATATTAGATGCACAGGATGCCACAGATCCTTTTCCTAATCCCTCTGACTTTTGATCCATGATGGCTGCCTTTGCTCAAATGCTCACAACAGGGCTGGCACAGAACGCTGTGCAGATCACGGCATCCATTCATGCTGATTTGCAGCAAATAGGGGTGAGAATGGACATTATAGAACAAAAAGCTGACCATGCTGTGTCACGTATTAACCAAAATACTGCTAGGCTGCAAGATGTACAAGACCAATTGGAAACAGCGTTCGCGAAGATTGACGACCTCGAAAACAGATCGAGACGATACAATTTTAGGATAAGGGGTGTACCCGAATCTGAAAAGGAAGTGCAGGGAACTGTAAAAGCTATCATACGCAGCCTGATTCCTGATATTACAGATATTCGCCTGGAGCTGGATAGAGCTCACAGAGCCCTTCAACCCCCCCGCTCTGATGGTCTCCCCAGAGACATCGTGGTAAAACCTCACTACTACTCAGTCAAGGAAGAGGTGATGAATAAATCTAGGAGCTCTGATAATCTTATTTTCCAGGGACAGAGAATTCAGATCTTTGCTGACCTGTCACCCTATACTATTCAAAAAAGGCGTTCGTTAAAGCCTTTACTTCAGATCCTAATGGCTAAAGAAATCACATACAGGTGGTCGTTCCCCCTTCGCCTGAACTTCTCCTACAAGAACAAAAGCTATGGATTCTCCTCATTGGTGGAAGGGGAGCGTCTCCTGTTGCACCTGGGGATTCTATCACAGGAACCTGCCCCCATGCAGATCTCTAGAAACACCCCATCTTCGTCAAAAAGACCACCGCCAGCAAGTCCACTGCAACACAACTGGCTGACACAAAGCTCCAAGAGGTCTAAAGAAAATCTCCCGCCTTGAAGGTCGACTACCCTTTACTAGATCAGGGCCCTGATCTGGGACTTTGCCACCTTTCCTAAGTGCTTGGGACTTATATCCCCACCTCATTACTGGAAGTCCGAGTGTTCCACGTCCCACTGCTTCCCGTGGATAGACATTTGTCTTTACCGACTTTTGCTGAAGGCTACAGTGTGACTGTGGGGGCTGGGGGTCCTGGGCTTGGGGTGGGTGGGGGGATATTTTCTCTTGCAAACCGCAGGTAGCTTTCTGGTCTGCGGGCAGACTTATACGGCCTTTCCTTTTGCTCACGTTTTTGCTCCCCATGGCTTGTTTTTTCTCACTGTTCCATTTTTTTTATAGATTCCTGATTGCTGATACGGGGATACCCCTTATTTTAGGTCATGTATTTCCAGATGGCATTCCTTTCGGGTCCTACCTGGCCCCCTTGGCCTCCCACTAAAGGGGGAGGTCGGGGGGGAGGGGGCGGGAGTCGGGAGGAATGGTAGGGGCTGTCTCTTGCATTATTGGCTCACTTACTTAGGGCGCTCTGTTTAGTTGATATTATGGGCTACCTCCAGCCTTAAGATTAATATGTTACCAGGTGACTGGGCTGTGGTGGACTCAGTGCACCTACCCTAGGAATCTAGAGCACTATTGGTGCTCCTGGGTTCCGATCAGGAATCCCCGTGACTGGGGTTTTCTGGACCTCTCAGATTGAAGGAGTGTGTTATGGCCAGCCCATACAACTCCGGGGGGGGGGGGGGTCGGGGGACCTCCCAATTCGGACTTTGTTTAAGTTGACTTTGAAGGACAGACGGTACAGTTTGGCTTATAATTGTATAACCCCATTTTTTCTCTTTCTCTCTCTTTTCATCCTTTCGCCTCTTCTCACTCATGCTCGACGGAATGCTCTCAGGATCCATGAACACATCCTTCCTCCCATCTCTGACGACGGAATTTCGCTCTGCCTGCTCACACGGCCTGCCGGGGTCTTCCTCTCCCAGGGACAAGGTAAGCAACTGAGCCTTATCATAGACTCATCCCCTCTGATCCATGACTAATGCACACCATCCCATGCCCACACTTAAAATAGTCTCACATAACACACAGGGCCTCAATTCCCCCGTAAAACGCAGGAAGGTCTTCCAGCAATACCACTCCATGCAAGCCGATATACTCCTGTTACAGGAAACCCACTTCCCGTCCACATTCAAACCCTCTTTCCTACATCAACGCTTCCCACAATTTTTCCTGGCATCAGCGGATAATAAGACAAAAGGGGTGGCGGTATGCTTCGCCAAACACATCAACCTCTCTCAGCCAGAAACTGTAGTAGACCCCCTGGGGCGATATATTTTGGTATCCGGTCACATAGATGGAGAGCACTACACATTTGTGTCCTACTATGCCCCTAACAAGGGCCAAAAGCCCTTTTTTGATTCCCTTATACGGACGCTGAAACCACATCTCAAAGGGTCAGTCTTCATTGGAGGTGATTCTAATATCGCCTTTGATCTTGCCCTAGATAAACTGGCAGATGGGACAACCAAGCCCAAACGTCCTTCCAATCAGAGTACAAACGTAGCAAAACTGATCCATGAGGCAGGACTAGTGGATGCGTGGCGGGAGGCTAACCCTCGCACAAAAGACTACACGCACTACTCAGCCCCACACAAATCCTTTGCCAGGATAGATCACATTTTCACACACTCATATACAATTCCTCTACTTATACGTTCCAAAATAATAGAATCCCCGCTGTCAGATCACTCGATGGTCACTGTAATCACTCTGCGGTCGTCGGGAAAAAGAGACACACCGCGCTGGCGGTTACAAGAATCCCTATTGAATGACCCAATTCAATATTCATTAGTGGAGACAGCTATTAAGGAATATTTCCTGATAAATGCAACGGAGGAAGTCTCCCCTTCTACCGTATGGGTGGCACACAAAGCGGTCATCAGGGGGATACTCATTCAATTGTCCTCAAAACTCAAAAAGGAACACAGGGCAGATACACTCAGGCTCACAGAAGAATTCCACTCCCTGGCTAAAGCGCATAAACGTAACCCTACGACCTGTTCCTTAGCAAATCTAGACAGAGCTAGGGTTCTCCTTAACCTAAACCTGATGACAGCGGCAGAACGACACCTTAGTTGGTCCGGGGCAAGGTTCTATTCCCAGAAGGACAGGATAGGTTCTAAATTGGCAGTAAAACTTACCCCTAAACACCACTCTTTAGCTTTCCCTAAAATCCGGACAGTAGCGGGGGATTTGACACAGAATCCGGCTAAAATTATGGACACGTTTCTACGGTTCTACTCTGACCTGTACAAACGGAAACAACAGACCCACAGTAAGCACGACAACGACTTTTTTCAAGACCTACAATTCCCCTCCCTGACGGATGAACATAGAGACATCCTCGAGAGCCCGTTCACCCAAGAGGAAGTCATGGCTACGATTAAATTGCTTAAAGTGGGGTCCTCCCCCGGCCCAGATGGCTTTTCGACTGGGTATTATAAAAAATTTGGCCTGACTCTGGCTCCGCATTTGGCCCGGTTCTTCAACTCTCTCAGGGATGGGGCTCAATTGGGAACAGACCTAAACGCGGCTTATATCTCGATCATACCCAAACCTGATAAGGACCCTAGTGAGGTGTGCAATTATCGACCGATCTCGCTTATTAATAACGATATTAAGATTATGACCAAGATTATAGCTAATAGAATATCTGGCTTCATCGCCTCATACATTCACAAAGATCAGGTGGGCTTCATCCCTGGGAGACAGGGCCCGGACCAGATTAGACGGACCATTGACATTGTTTCACTTTTACAGTCTCAGTGGGATGGGGGAACCCAACAAAGAGGTTACTTGCTCTCCATAGATCTACACAAAGCATTTGATTCCATAGATTGGGCATATCTGTCTGGTGTCCTGGAGAGATGGGGTTTTGGACCGTACTTCCTAAATCTAATACACGCACTTTACTCTCAACCCACTGCCCAGGTGCGCCTGATGGGGAGGCACTCGGAATCTTTCGTCATAAGCAGGGGTACCAGACAGGGATGTCCCCTCTCTCCCCTCCTTTTTGCAATAGCCATCGAGACTTTAGCCATAGCTCTCAGATCGAACCCTGACTTTAGGGGGGTCATGTGCGGGCCCCGAGAACATAAGTGTGCACTGTATGCTGATGACCTCCTCCTATTCGTGACCTCCCCACTAACATCTACCCCGGCAGTTCTTAAAATATTGAAGGTCTTCAGTGAGGTATCGGGCTTGAAAGTAAATATGAGTAAATCGACGGCACTAAACATTAATGTTCCGCAGGATGTTCGGATACTACTTTCTAAAAACTTTAATTTGGTCTGGGCATCTGGGGCGATCCCATACTTGGGCGTCAAGCTGACCGCCGACATCAGCAAACTCTTTAAGGCGAATTATCCCCCTATGATGCAGAAATGTAGAGATGACATGAATAGGTGGTCGAGAAGCGGACTATCCTGGCTCGGCAGGATCCATGCGATTAAGATGACTCTTCTCCCACGTATCCTGTATTTATTCCGATCCCTCCCAATCTCGATCAAGAAACAGGTTCTGGGTAAATTTCAGTCTGAGGTTGTTCGCTTTATCTGGGGCAACAAAGGATACAGATGTCCCTCGAGTATCCTCTTCCGCCTAAAATCACAGGGAGGCTTGGGTCTCCCGAATCTTTGGAATTATTACTAGGCGGCTCAACTCGCACAAATCTCAATGGTCTTCTCGAGGGGCCAGAAGCCGGACTGGCTCTCTATGGAAAGGCAAGCGGTCCCATCGAACACCATTGACTACCTGTTATGTTGTGACCCGAAGGCCAGACCTGCGATTTTATCCCCCACACTCTCCCACTCTGTTGCTCTATGTTCCCGATTATATAATCACACATCAGTGACGTCCACGCTGAAACCCCTAGCCCACCTGTTCCATAACACGGACTTCTTGCCGGGAATGAACATTGGGGCATTTAAATGGTGGACAGATAAGGGTTTATACCGAATTGGCCACTTTCTCTCTCCTGCGGGGCCCATTTCTTTATCCCACTGCAAAAAGAGACTAGATATGCCCGACTCTGAGTATTTTAGATTCTCCCAAATCTCTCACTTCCTGCACTCCATTTGGAATAACAAGACAGTCGCTCCTACGATTACACCCTATGAACACTGGTGCTCGAACACAATGGATCAGAGGGGAGGTATCTCGTTAATTTACACGACCCTGTCGACTAGATTGACCAAGCCCACCTACGCTCAGAGTTGGGAGGCGGATATGGATGGCTCATGGGACACTGAGGTATGGTTCCGCGCATCGAAGCGTTCGTTTAAAGGTATACTCAATGTCTCTCTGATCGAAGCTAGTCTGAAAGTACTGGTCCGGTGGTACTACGTTCCTTCCAGGTTGGCTATAATGTATGCAGGCACTTCCCCAGTATGCTTTAGAGGCTGCGAACTAGAGGGCACTATGTTCCATACTTGGTGGTCCTGCCCGCGCATCAGATCTTTCTGGCGCAAAGTATTTCGCACCATTAGAGCTCTGACGGGAGTACAGACAACTCCACAGCCCAATATAGCACTTCTAAACCATACTTTTCCCAATATGCCCAAACACTCCTAGACACTTTCATTTTTTATATTACTAGGAGCCAAATTAACCATAGCCAAGGCCTGGAAGAAACCCACCGTCTCTTTTACAGGATTCAGGAGGAAGGTATCCTGGATCATGGTACAAGAGCAAATTGTTGTCAAACTTAATGACAAGACTGAAAAATTTATGGCCACATGGGAACCTTGGGCCACCTCATGCAATGTTTCTCTTATAACAGGAGTCCAACCTGGATTTCTGAGCAGTCGCGTCTCACATTCCTAGCATGTGAGTATTCCCCCAGCTCCCCCTTTTCCTTCACACGTTTATACCTCTTCTCCTTTCTTCTGCCTCCCTTGGCATCTCTGGGTTATTACGCTTATTATGATCACGCTGTTCTTCTTAGGATTATTTTACTGATCTGTGGTTTGTATTCGTTCTTGTTGACTCTCCATTTATTAGCTGAGCATATTGACCTCATAGTGTAACATGAAAACCTTACGCTTAGTCACATGGTGGAGGTGCTTCGGCTACTCATCTTGACTAACATACCAGGCTGGTAGACGCTTTCTGGGTGCTGGATTCTCCACCTTCTGGGATGCAGTGTGATCCCTAAGGGGCGTCCCGGGGGCTGGAGTCACAGTGCTTACTTAGTTTTGAGTATCTCTCCGACTGGCTATGGTAGAGCATGCTGTTTCGATAAGATAGTAATGCTAGGATGATCTAGCTTGAAGTGCCTCACATGACTCACCTATGTTTCTTCTATAGGAACTTATGCTGATAAGGTCACACACTTAGTTAATGCACTGTATTACCTGATTGTTTGATTATCTTCTGTTATCATTTAAAACTTCAAATAAAAACTATTAAACTCAGAATACAAAAGGAGTCTACGTTTAGAAATGACCACATATTCAAAAGATAGAGATAAATATTGAATGTTATATTGATTGACATATAATCTGTACCCTGTTTAGAAAAACCAGCTTATAGATATATTTTTAGACAGGAATATAAAACAAATTATGTTATGTGAATGAATCAAGAAGTATATTAGAAGGATGTTATATATACCGAATTACCAGAAGATTAAAACCCACATATATTCTTTACAAAATATACACATTCTGAGAATAGAATATATAAATTTAAAGAATAGATGCTCCAGTGGCTGAAAGTGGTATTACTTGAGGTTCCCAAAAATTCAGAGAACAGTTAATTATTAAATTACCAACCTATAGAAACCAGATATTTTTGGACAGTAACGTCCCTAACTGCAGCCACCAATGAGTGGAAGAACCACCTCCTTTGGGAAGAACTTAGGATAAATTTTATAATCTTATTGTCCAGAGACAATATTTAAGGGAAGAAAAATTAGATGAAAGGAAAGGAGACAGGGGGACTGACCACACTCTGACATCACTCACCGAGGACTCCCAGACAGCCAGTCACTCCCACCGGCCGGGGAGAGACACTCAGGGACCCACCCTGAGGGGCACACTGGGAGATCCACACTCTCAGAGAGACTGACACCCATGCACCATGCATGAAGACATCTTCTTACACTCATGAAGATTCCTAGACACCCGAATCCTGAAAACCACGGCAGCCATCTTAACTCTGGTCAGGAGATTGCCATTATGGAATGGGTAGATATGCCATTTTTGATTTTATCTTGAATTCATTGTTGTTCTCAAAATTGTTGAAGTATTGAATATTCTGCAATCATGATTTATTCTCATTAACCAACAACTGGTAGATGTTTTTTGTAAAGATTCAATTTTTCATTATATTTTTCTTTTTGCATAGTTCCAATCTTAGTGGCAAAACAAACGTCCAATTTATTTCATATTGTTAACCACTTACTTACCTGCGGTATAGTAACGGTTGGATGTGTGAAATACAGACGTTCTGTTTCATTGTCAATTATACAAGGTTGTTGAACCTATTGAGAATTTATCATGACAGCATTATGTCTAAGGGACTGTATGCCCATTTTGCGGGTAATTTTATTGATTTTGAAGTCGTTCATGTAACAGAATTGGTATTTTAATTTCATGTAAATATTTGCTTTTTGTCAACCAATAAATGTAGCTATTTTGTATGATCACACGTCTCCGTGAATAAGTTTCATATTATAGACTGTATCATATAGATTGACTTGTATTCAAAAATATCTTTCGTTAAAAAGAACTTAAAATTAATATATTGTGTGGGCAAAACTGTCCCTTAAAAAGCACAACATTATTATGGAGGCACTGAGCTGAGATAACGTCGATGTTTTGTACAAGATCAATCATAGTTATGGTGGTGACATATCTGTTTACAATCCTGTCGTATATGACGACGGGGCTCTTCTAGCTGTACCCGTTTTCTATTCCAATTACCGGTCACCACATCTGATATTGTATAACTATGTATTATGAGTTATGCTGTGGGCGATAGCCATTTGGCTGACTCTTTGCACAAACTTATATGTGACTACTTACGGATTGTGACTTCATATATATTTTCATGTACTCACTGTTAAAATTCCAATAAATATATTTTCAACCCTAAAATATTCCATGGACTGAACATGCCTCTCAGTAAATAGATTGGGGTGTCTACTTTCCAAAATGGGGTCATTTGGGAGGGTTTTGTGCTATTTTGGCATTTTATGGCCTTCGAAACTGTGATAGGTAGTGGAGTGAAATCAAAAATTTGCGCCCTTAGAAATCCTGAAGGCGGTGCTTGGTTTCCGGGGTCCCGTACGTGGCTAGGCTCCTAAAAAGTCCCACACATGTGGTATCCCCGTACTCAGGAGAAGCAGCAGAATGTATTTTGGGGTGCAATTCCACATATAACCATGGCATGTGTGAGCAATATATCATTTAGTGACAACTTTTTGTAATTTCTTTTTTTTTGTCATTATTCAATCACTTGGGACAAAAAAAAATATTCAATGAGCTCAACATGCCTCTCAGCAATTTCTTTCCGGTGTCTACTTTCCAAAATGGGGTCATTTGGGGGGGTTTTGTACTGCCCTGCCATTTTAGCACCTCAAGAAATGAGATAGGCAGTCATAAATTTAAAGCTGTGTAAATTCCAGAAAATGTAACCTAGTTTGTAAACGCTATAAAACTTTTGCGCAAACCAATAAATATACGCTTATTGACATTTTTTTTACTAAAGACATGTGGCTGAATACATTTTGGCCTAAATGTATGACTAAAATTGAGTTTATTCGATTTTTCTTATAACAAAAAGTAGAAAATATCATTTTTTTTCAAAATTTTCGGTCTCTTTCCGTTTATATCGCAAAAAATAAAAATCGCAGAGGCAATCAAATACCATTAAAAGAAAGCTCTATTTGTGGGAAGAAAAGGACGCAAATTTCGTTTGGGTACAACATTGCATGTCCGCACAATTTACAGTTAAAGCAGCGCAGTGCAAAATTCTAAATTCACCTCTGGTCCTTTAGCTACCAAATGGTCCGGGGCTTAAGTGGTTAAAGGGGACGTACAGGTACATTGATGTGCCATTCTGCCGACGTAAATGTACAGGAGGCGGTCAGCAAGTGGTTACCTATAGAAAATATAGGGTACTGAAATTCGTCACCATTTCACAGGCGCACACAAATTTAAGATTTGACATGTTGGGTATCTATTTACTCTGCGCGACCTCATGTTTTATATTTTACCCAAAAATTGGCAAATTTTTTGTGTTTTTGGGCACCTAAAATGAACTTTAGCGTGTTGTTTACTGATATTTTGCATTTCCTAGACTGTTGCAGTAATATTGTGTGATATAAAAAATTGGAACTACCACTATTTTATTCTCTAGGGTGTCTACTTTCAGAAAATATATAATGTTTGGAGGTTTTATAAAATCTTCAGGCCTAAAATAATTTTTTAAATGTGTGCAAAAAACAAAAAAACACAAATACAAATACAGCTCTTGCAGTGAAAGGGTTAAAGGAAACATTCACCTTCGGGAAGAAGGTGTTCCTGCTCCTACAGCGGCTCAGCGATCCGAGTCCTCTGTGTGACAGCAGTGCGGTGAGAAGTTCCCCGTACCGGCTGTCACTTTATGAAAAGAGTGCGGCCGTGCCATTCATTCACAGAGTTCTGTCCTTTGCTGATGTCGGCTTGTAGTTTTCAATGAACTCCCACACCGCTGCTGAGATCTCTGGTAGATGATTGGTTCTTCCTGTCACTGTAACTGCCTTCCCATATAATGTACAGACAGACAGATTACACGGACAGTCTGCAGGAGTCCTGCATAGCACCAGACATCAGCACATCATGGCTGCAATGCTTTCCAGGATCCTAAAAAATAGCAAATTAACATTTCTTTACCTGCAGAAAATGTGCATTTATTATTTTTTATAAAAGGTGAACTTTCCCTTTAATGGAGCGGACAGGGGAGCGTGATTTGTCTGCTGAGCATGCGCTTGTACTGACCACCCAAGTTAGAAAAGCCCCGACATTCCTAAAAGAACCTCAGATTTATATAGTAAAAAACAAGTTTCTCAAGTTGGGATTTTAAACGGACCACAAACAGTAATCATAAAAAAGTTACAATATTATTAATATATATAAGACAAATAACAAAAATTAAAGATGATAAATACAAACACGAGTGTTGGGGGCAGACGTGAAAACATCTGAAAGGGGAGCCCAAAACTGTCAACCGACTGAGCGACCAACGCGTTTCGAAAGCACACAGTGCAGATCTTCTTCAGGGACTAAAAGGGCTTGAAACTTCGAAAACTGCAGCTTAAGTCCCAAGTGTAAGTGTTCCACCCGAACGGCAGAAGTAACTCAACAAATGGAGAGAAAATGGTCCGTCAGAGCCATGCATGAACAACAGGCCAGGATATCACCGACCGACAGAGATTCCCATATAACACAATAAGCACTCGAAGGGAGTTCAATTGGCCGATAGATTTGACTGCAAAATGTCTCAAATCACAGGGACTTCACATAGAACAGAAAATATTCACCCTCCAGAGGCGTATCATGTCAGTAATAGGCACCGTCTCAGTCTCTATATACAAGCGTCCAAAAATCACCAGCCAGTTACATGGGGGTCTATCATAGGGCTAGGGACCCCATATAGTCTTGTAAATGGATTGGGATAGTATGGCTCCTTCCGTTCCACCTGATGAAGATCAGCCATGGAGTATGTCTGAGGTGTATATCAGGGTGTGCTTCTTCCCCACATGAGAGCTGTGATGTCCAGAAACATTCATATAGAAGACATTTCCCGCACTCAAGGCACTAATACACCTTGAGGGATGTGTGTGGTCCCTGATAAACAGGACTTCAGTGAGTAACAATTCCCTCACACAGGACAAAAAAATGGCTTCTCTCCCATGTGAGATCTCTGATGTGTGTAAAAATTGGACTTCCATGAAAAACATTCCCCGCACTCAGGACAGGAATACGGCTTTTCCCTCCTGTGAGATCTCTGATGCCTGTTAAAACTGGAATTGTCTGAAAAACGTTTTCTGCACTCAGGACAGGAATACGGCTTCTCCCCCGTATGAGATATCTGATGTGTGTAAAGACTGGACTTCCGTGAAAAACATTTCCCGCATTCAGAACAGGAATACGGCTTTTCCCCCCTGTGAGATCTCTGATGTCTGTTAAAACTGGAATTGTCTGAAAAACATTTCCCGCACTCAGGGCAGGAATATGGCTTCTCCCGTGTGTGAGATCTCTGATGTGTGTAAAGACTGGACTTCACTGAAAAACATTTCCCGCACACAGGACAGGAATATGGCTTTTCCCCTGTGTGAGATCTCTGATGTGTGTAAAGATTGGACTTCTTTGTAAAACATTTCCCGCACTCATGACAGGAATATGGCTTCTGCTCTGTGTGAGATCTCTGATGTGTGTAAAGATTGGATTTCCGTGAAAAACATTTCCCGCACTCAAGACAGGAATAAGGCGTCTCCCCCGTGTGAGATCTCTGATGTGTATAAAGAAGGGACTTGTGTGAAAAACATTTCCCGCACACATGACAGGAATATGGATTCTGCCCCGTGTGAGATCTCTGATGTGTGTGAAGATTGGAGTTGTTTGAAAAAATTTCCCGCACTCAGGACAGGAATACGGCTTCTCCCCCGTGTGAGATCTCTGATGTGTGGAAAGTCTGGACTTCACTGAAAAACTTTTCCCGCACTCAGGACAAGAATATGGCTTCTTCCCTGTGTGAGATCTCTGATGTATGTAAAGATTGGACCTCACTGAAAAACATTTCCCGCACTCAGGACAAGAATATGGCTTCTCACTTGTGTGAGTTATTTTATGCCTATTAAGACCGGATTCAAAATTGAAACACTTCCCACACTCATCACACGAAAAGCTCTTATCTGTTATAAGGACGGCACCGTCCCGCACAGTCTGAGGTTCCTCAGGATAAGAGGAATACGATGGTCCGGCACCGTCCCGCACAGTCTGAGGTTCCTCGGGATAAGAGGAATACGATGGTCCGGCACCGTCCCGCACAGTCTGAGGTTCCTCAGGATAAGAAGAATACGATGGTCCGGCACCGTCCCGCACAGTCTGAGGTTCCTCAGGATAAGAGGAATACGATGGTCTGGCACTGTCCCGCACAGTCTGAGGTTCCTCAGGATAAGAGGAATACGATGGTCCGGCACCGTCCCGCACAGTCTGAGGTTCCTCAGGATAAGAGGAATACGATGGTCCGGCACCGTCCCGCACAGTCTGAGGTTCCTCAGGATAAGAGGAATACGATGGTCCGGCACCGTCCCGCACAGTCTGAGGTTCCTCAGGATAAGAGGAATACGATGGTCGGGCACCGTCCCGCACAGTCTGAGGTTCCTCAGGATAAGAGGAATACGATGGTCCGGCACCGTCCCGCACAGTCTGAGGTTCCTCAGGATAAGAGGAATACGATGGTCCGGCACCGTCCCGCACAGTCTGAGGTTCCTTAGGATAAGAGGAATACGATGGTCCGGCACCGTCCCGCACAGTCTGAGGTTCCTCAGGATAAGAGGAATACGATGGTCCGGCACCGTCCCGCACAGTCTGAGGTTCCTCAGGATAAGAGGAATACGATGGTCCGGCACCGTCCCGCACAGTCTGAGGTTCCTCAGGATAAGAGGAATACGATGGTCCGGCACCGTCCCGCACAGTCTGAGGTTCCTCAGGATAAGAGGAATACGATGGTCCGGCACCGTCCCGCACAGTCTGAGGTTCCTCAGGATAAGAGGAATACGATGGTCGGGCACCGTCCCGCACAGTCTGAGGTTCCTCAGGATAAGAGGAATACGATGGTCGGGCACCGTCCCGCACAGTCTGAGGTTCCTCAGGATAAGAGGAATACGATGGTCCGGCACCGTCCCGCACAGTCTGAGGTTCCTCAGGATAAGAGGAATACGATGGTCCGGCACCGTCCCGCACAGTCTGAGGTTCCTCAGGATAAGAGGAATACGATGGTCCGGCACCGTCCCGCACAGTCTGAGGTTCCTCAGGATAAGAGGAATACGATGGTCCGGCACCGTCCCGCACAGTCTGAGGTTCCTCAGGATAAGAGGAATACGATGGTCCGGCACCGTCCCGCACAGTCTGAGGTTCCTCAGGATAAGAGGAATACGATGGTCCGGCACCGTCCCGCACAGTCTGAGGTTCCTCAGGATAAGAGGAATACGATGGTCGGGCACCGTCCCGCACAGTCTGAGGTTCCTCAGGATAAGAGGAATACGATGGTCCGGCACCGTCCCGCACAGTCTGAGGTTCCTCAGGATAAGAGGAATACGATGGTCCGGCACCGTCCCGCACAGTCTGAGGTTCCTCAGGATAAGAGGAATACGATGGTCCGGCACCGTCCCGCACAGTCTGAGGTTCCTCAGGATAAGAGGAATACGATGGTCCGGCACCGTCCCGCACAGTCTGAGGTTCCTCAGGATAAGAGGAATACGATGGTCCGGCACCGTCCCGCACAGTCTGAGGTTCCTCAGGATAAGAGGAATACGATGGTCCGGCACCGTCCCGCACAGTCTGAGGTTCCTCAGGATAAGAGGAATACGATGGTCCGGCACCGTCCCGCACAGTCTGAGGTTCCTCAGGATAAGAGGAATACGATGGTCCGGCACCGTCCCGCACAGTCTGAGGTTCCTCAGGATAAGAGGAATACGATGGTCCGGCACCGTCCCGCACAGTCTGAGGTTCCTCAGGATAAGAGGAATACGATGGTCCGGCACCGTCCCGCACAGTCTGAGGTTCCTCAGGATAAGAGGAATACGATGGTCGGGCACCGTCCCGCACAGTCTGAGGTTCCTCAGGATAAGAGGAATACGATGGTCCGGCACCGTCCCGCACAGTCTGAGGTTCCTCAGGATAAGAGGAATACGATGGTCCGGCACCGTCCCGCACAGTCTGAGGTTCCTCAGGATAAGAGGAATACGATGGTCCGGCACCGTCCCGCACAGTCTGAGGTTCCTCAGGATAAGAGGAATACGATGGTCCGGCACCGTCCCGCACAGTCTGAGGTTCCTCAGGATAAGAGGAATACGATGGTCCATCTACACTGTGTGGTGCCGGATGGACATTTGAGGTAGTCGGGATTTCTCCTGGACTATACTGTGTGATGTCCTCATCTTCTACTTTACAGTCTGGAGACAAAGTGAGACAATCCTCTGAGGTTTTCCTCATCTCCCGTCCATCTACTAAAATAGAAATACAAAAGATTATTACTAGACATGAGCAGATTGGTTCCCCTAAACCAGGACTCCGCCCACATCAGGCAGCTTTGTCTCTGAGGATCTTACAATTCCCCCCTCAAGGTAACTAGTAAATGGGTCCTCTGATCTCCCACCAGATCATTTCTTTATTCATGGACCTTAGTCAGAGAGTGAGGAAACAACGAGAACTGTCTTTTATAGGAGTGACAGTGATGAGGGGGATTATAGGACGAGTGTCCCCTCCCCCTCTATCACTCATTTCCATCTTCCCAACACAAGAAGTCCTGCACTTTCTTATTTAGTCATGAATAACAGCTGATTCTTCTCTTCTGGACTGCCCCCACTTATGACTCCTCCTGCCTTCAAAGTGCCCCTATAGGAAGCCGCAAAATAGAGTATAGATTTCCCCTATAGGAAGATAAAAAAAAACTCTTCTTTTAGAATCACTTGCTTCCTTCTCTTGCCCAGGACTACATGTCCCATGAGGCATTGCTCCTCACACATTCAAGTTCTCAGGCATTTACTAACATGTATGGATGGTGTACTGAGCTGTATTTTCTGATATGTAAAGAAATAATGCATTCTGTATGCAGGCCAAATAATCGACTAACTAATCGATTATGAAAATAGTTGACAACTATTTTCATAATCGATTAGTTGTTTCAGCCCTAATTCTCTAAATCTCCTACCAGTTCATTTCTTTATTCATGGACCTTAGTCAGAGAATGAGGAAACAACGAGAACTGTCTTTTATAGGAGTGACAGTGATGAGGGGATTATAGGACGAGTGTCCCCACCCCCTCTATCACTCATTGCCATCTTCCCAACACAAGAAGTCCCGCACTTCCTTATTTAGTCCATGATTTAGTCATGAATAACAGCGGGGCTGAGCCCCACCAGAGGTCAGAGAGTGAGGATGGGGGGAGAAAAACCAAGATGAAGACTGGACTGATCCTGAAGACCACCATCATTTGGTTATTGACTCCTCCCTCATTATCACTTTCTGTTTAAGGTTCTAAAATTTGAGGCTATTATCACATTATTATCATCATGTAAAAGTCTGTGCTCCAATCAAATCATTAGATATAAAATGTCCAGCTGGTAGAAAATGGGTGCAAAAGAGGTAAGGCCTATGTAATGTACAACTTATTATATACGATACAACAGTTAGGATTTTATTGTATCAGAATGATGTAATAATGTACAACATAGAGTATATGAATACTATGCTTACTGTTTTACCTTTATTAGCAATGCTTATATGTTTCAAATGTACCAACTATAATAAAATTCCTATTGTTCACCTTTTATTCTTTTGCATCCTTGTGCTTCACTTAAAGTCCCACCCCTGTGCTCCCCTCTTTATTATAGAGTATATAGTGCAGGGGTCAGGAGTATGTAATGTGCACCATAGAGTATATAGTGCAGGGGTCAGGAGTATGTAATGTACAATATAAATTATACAGTGTAAGGGTCAGGACATAATATTGGTATTCAGTGATCAGTGGAATTTTAAATGTTTACTTTAGACATCCCACGCCGCTGCCTCCCATCTCCTGAGACTGCACTCAGTGACTTGGGTCTGAGACTATACAGACATATCCCTCCACCCGGCACAGCCAGCAGACAACAGAACAAGTAATCCTGGGAGAATTGTTCTGTTAGAGATCTTGTCATACCCGGGTATGGGGCAGAAGATCCACATCACAAACTCCAGGTGCCTAGGTCTAGTGACATCTATGGTGAAAATGAACATTTTGCTGCCAGCTGAACCCCAGAATCTCCATAAATCCAGTCTAGATACATAAATTGTGTCTGCAGCACAGAGAAGGAAGATTATCCGAGAGAAATACAGGAATACAGGACGGGGAACACAGCTCAGGAAAGTGACCAGGGGATTACAGGCTGATATCACCCAGTCCCCGCCCTACTCTGGACCAATCAGTGAGCAGTATGGGTGGAGGAATGTATTTAGTGTTAATGACCCACCTGTGCTGATCTCTGTAGGAGTGTCCTCCTCTATAAATGTCCCCGTTATTCCATCCTCCTCCATAGACTGCTGATCATCCCTCACATACCTCTCTTCTTCTTCTTTCACCTGAACTTTAGACTCTCCCAGGTCTCCACTCTGAATATAGAATAAAAATGACATCAATGGTAACAATGCAGATAATGTACAGATCCTAATAATACTATCAGTGATTGTTCCTCATCTACCTGATGATGGTGAGGGATGGTGTGACCTTCCTGTGTGGAATCCCGGGAATACAGAGGACGGGGACATCTCTCTGGTGGGTTTCTGTAGCTGGATGACTCCACCATGGTGTCCTGGTACAGATCTTTGTGTTCTTTTAGAGACTCTGACTCCTCCATCACCCCATCCTCATCATCCTCCTCTTTTATCTCTTCTTTAACTTCAACTTTAGAATCTCTCAGGTTTCCACTCTGAATATAGAATAAAAATGACATCAATGGTAACAATGCAGATAATGTACAGATCCTAATGATACTCTCAGTGATTGTTCCTCATCTACCTGATGATGGTGGGGGATGGTGTGATCTTCCTGTGTGGAATCCTGGGAATACAGAGGACGGGGACATCTCTCTGGTGGGTTCCCATTACTGGATCCATCTGTAGGAAACACACACACTGACTGAATACATTGTTTCTATGTGTTTATCAGATGATGGGGGATCTAGGTGGAGCCTCCGTACTGCTCTCTCCTTTACAATAAAGTCTCCTCTTACCCGGTGATGTGAGGGGCGGCTGATTGTCCATCATGACGTCCTTGTAGAGATCCTTGTGTCCTTCTAAATCCTCCCACTCCTCCATGGAGAAAGAGACAGTGACATCCTGACACCTTATAGGAACCTGACACACACAATGATACAGTCACCATCCAGACACATCCCTTGTCTGTTACTGGATAATGTCCCAGAATTCCCGGCACCACTCACCTCTCCTCCATCATCTCTCTGGTGACTTCTAGAATCTTCTTTGTATTTCTCTATTCTATCAGGGAGGGAGGTGGAGGCAATGTGATGGTCATATGATCTCCAGACTTCACAGGAGGAAAACTCTAGACCTGAACACAAATAGTAAAATTTAAATGATATTCTCAGAATCCTCCTCACCTCTCCATTCAGGTCTCCATTTTATTAAAGCCCCACTTCAGGCTGAGATATAATTTACCCACACAGGACCCCTAAACTATGCAGGTTAAAAGCTTGTTTCAGGTATTCTGATGTCATTACATACACAGGAACACTTTGCAAGTGAGGATGCCAAGAGTCCGCCCACATCCTAAGAGCATCAGAAAAAAAGCCAGATAGATGGACATTAGGAGGAGGAGCTGTGAGGTCAGTGTGATGTCATAGAATTCTCTGACTCTGGATGGAGGGACTTTGAGAGGGAGAGCTGTGAGGTCAGTGTGATGTCATAGGACATATAGGCTCTGGATGGAGGGACATTTGGATTTGAGGGTCCTCTATATGAGGCTCCTGTGCAAACCAGATCATTGTTCCTGGGTGCATCCTACCTCTCCTAAACTGAAGAGTGAACTTTGACCTTTACCATACAGAAATATGTTAGCAATCTGTGTATGTAATGCCGTTGTGTGATCAGGTGACGTGCAGAGGAACCGAGTGTACACACCAGACAATTTTCTCCAGAGCTCCTAATGGTGCAGATGGATTTTGCGGTGTGCTGGTGCCAAGTTTCCACCCCCCCCCCCCCAGGATCACTGCAGATGTGGAGTAAATCTGTGTAAGAGGATATGGAGGAGAGATGAGGAGGAGATCCAGGAATCAGGATAAAAGGTCAGGACAAGCAACAGACGAGCGCATCCAAGAGATGAAGCCGGGGTCACTACACAGAAAATCAATCTAAGGAAACAACAGGCAGGACGAGGAATAGAAAGAAGGAGCTCAGAGACAAATGAGAATATTGCTCAGGCAATGGGAGATTATCTCAGCATGACTTACATAATGAAGGAGATGAGGGGGAGGGGAGGAAGTCACTTAAGGCGGGGCTTGACAAATTTGCTTTGAATCTAGGAGCCAGCTAAAAACGTTAGGAGAGTTTTTAAGGGAAGTGTGGGTTATCGGCGCCTGGGGCAGGGCAAGTAATTTGTGAGGTGCAGAACACAGGACTTGGGGTGCAAGGTGCAGGACATGTTGTGCCCCTGGAAGAAGTACGTTTTTACGAAACGGACGTAGGGCGGAGCGGCGCGCTGACGTCACCTCGTGCTCCATATGGTCCCATAGGGACGGGTATCTGCTGTATGTGCACCGGCCGGCACACCAGATTTAAAGGCTCAATTTTATCAACATAACTGTAAGTGCGGTATGTTATATTTTTAATAAAGTTTTTTAAATGTTAATGCACCATGTGGAGCATTTATATTCTCTTCCATATTGAATGTACCTGCTGATGGTCTGTTGATCGGGAGTTATTGTCTAACAAACGCATCTGCATCCACTGATTGGTGGGGAGAGTGGTCTGGTTACATGCGATTTTTGATCCTCTGTTATGGGGGATCAACACCAGCTGGTAAGAGGCAACTTATACTGAATGGTGGTGGATCTACACGCTTTCATTTTGGATATGTCATTCACTACATGGACAGTTTTTCTTCACAGAGCACTGGTGTTTTGATTACTAATTTGGGTTACAGACACCTAATTGTTTTTGGACACTGCTATGTTTGCTCATTTATGGACTCTACAAAAAGTTTTTTTCATTAGCAATTTTTTGTTTTGTTAATTTATTATATGTCTGCACATTTTTTTAATTTGTGTTCATCACTTTCATAGTCATCTAGAGTCAACTGAATTTTGGGTTGACTCAGAGGTGTTCACCTTCAATCACCATTGAATGGTCACGGGATAGCGCAACTGTTTTTTCTTTTCATATTTTCTTCTTGCAGAACATGTTGTGCTGTGTGCAGAATGCAGGACATGTGATGTAGGGTGGCAGAATGCAGGACATGTTGTGCTGTGTGCAGAATGCAGGACATGGGGTGTAGGGTGGCAGAATGCAGGACATGTTGTGCTGTGTGCAGAATGCAGGACATGTGGTGTAGGGTGCAGAATGCAGGACATGTGGTGTAGGGTGGCAGAATGCAGGACATGTGATGCAGGGTGGCAGAATGCAGGACATGTGATGCAGGGTGGCAGAATGCAGGACATGTGATGTAAAGTGCAGAATGCAGGACATAGGGTGCAGGGTACCAGAGAAGGGTGTAGGTCACCACAGGACATGAGATGCAGGAGAAGGGTACAGTATGCAGAATGCAGGACATAGTTACATAGTAGGTAAGGTTGAATAAAGACAATAGTCCATCCAGTCCGACCTGTGTAGGTGCATATATCCCTGTATATTGTGTTCTTTAAGATGCACGTCCAAGAGTCTCTTAAAAATATCAATACTCCCCGCAGCCACCACCACTTGTGGAAGAGAGATTCATAGTTACTGCTCTGACAATGAAAAAAATAGGATTTTTATAACAACTTACCTGAAAAATCTTTTTCTTGATAGTACATCACCGGACACAGAGCACCATAGCAATAACATATGGGTTATGGGCCACCTTCAGGTGATGGACACTGGCATAATAATGAACAGGATGTCCCCCTCTATACAACCCCATCCTATCTGGGAGTACCTCAGTTTTGTAGCAGATATATATCTATATATCTCTATCTCCCAAACAAGAGGGAAGGGACCTCTGTGTCCTGTGATGTACTATCAAGAAAAGGATTTTATAGGCAAGATGTAATAAAAATCCAATTTCCTTTAACGTACATCACGGGACACAGAGCACCATAGTAATAACATATGGGATGTCCCAAAGCAATGCCATCTGAAAGGAGGGAGACACAAAAAAATAAAGCAGACCGCCATCAGACATGAGGACCTATACTGGCACCTGCAGAACGCTTCGCCCAAAGGCGGCATCCTCCTGCTGACCTACATCCACCTGGTAGAATTTTGTTAATGTATGCAATGATGACCAAGTTGCGGCCTTGCAAACCTGCAAGGGGGCGTGGAGGGAGCCGTGGAAGGAACGCTGCAGGGAAGCGTGGAGGGAAGGCTACAAGCGAGACCAGAAAGTGATTCCCTGGCTTCAAGCTGCTCTGCCAGAAGATGCAGTTTGTTGAAGTACCACAGCTTGGGGACAAGTATGACACCTGCTGCTGCTCCTGATTTCTGCGATTCGGGGACCAGATTGTGATCCCAATTCGAGGGACTCCTCATGTTATTGATTTTATTTTCCTCGATGTCTGCCTTTGGGGTCCAAAGTGTGTATATATTCCACTAATTTCTCAATTGTTGCCCTTCATCTTTATTTGTTTTCCAGAATAAATGGATATTTGATTTAATTTAAATACTTGCCTATGTGTTTTTCTTGTGAGTAGGAAGGTACATTTCATAAATACAATGTGTAATTAACAAAGGACACCAACACCAACCTCCTTGAGGGAAAAAAAAATACAAGATAATAATGTTGTTGTGATAACTTGACCATAAAAAAATATGGACATCACTATAAAATATTAAACGGCCAGAGAAAAATTAGGAGATCTTGATTCAAAACACCAAAAAAAAAAAAATGTTGGAGACCTGCCTTTAAAATAAAATACAAAGATTCTTGAGATCACAAAGAAATACGTTTGTCAGAACTCTGTGTGAATATAAAATTATTTTTTTTTGCGACCATTTAGAAAGAAGAAAAGAATGCGCTACATTTAACGATGCAAAAATTTGCAGCATGACAAATGTGCTATCTCCCTTACAAACGCTAGTTTTACCAGAACAAGCGCTCCCGTCTTGTAATTTAGTCTGAGCATGCATGGATTTTTCTCCGATGGAGTTCCCCACAGACGATCGGAATTTGCGATAGGTTTTTTTTCCATCAGTAAAATTGAAAACATGTTCTATTTTTTTACACCGATGAAAAAAGTCCATCTGTCTTTTTTCAGTCTGAAAAACCGATGTGTATGCGCCATTACAGTTTTATTTTGCATTCCATAACAACTATTTCACTCATTTATATGTATCTATTTTTGACAGATCAAAATAATCTTAATCAACCCTATATCAACCCTATATGGGCTTCCTGTTTGCTATTTGGTGATTCTAAGGCTCCCAGACAAAAGATTCATGCTATATCAGCAAAAGTCATAATATTCTTATTACTTAGTTGGAGTATTTAGTTACCGGTCGTATTCGACCACTAATACTACACGTTCTCCTTTTTTGTTCAAGATACCATTACGATCAAGTCTCAGATATCTTCACTTGAACCCCTTTGGTAGTTTACACGCTTTGTCGAGTGTTGACATTATATGAATTCTGACGCCCTGTCTTTCTTTTTATGGTACCCCTGGTCCACTCTCCCAGGGACCTAGGAGCACAGCCTGATCCTTCTTGGGGGGTTTCCCATAAGTTTCAAGGTATCAGTTCTTATAATTTCATGAATTCAATATATATCGGCTTTGTAATGCTTTGTATATGTATGAAAAAAAGTGAAAAGGGTGCAACAAGTTGAATCAGTTCAGTGCGTGTCAAAAATAGTATATATTTAAAAAGTCCATAGTGGGCAGATAAATGAACACAGTCCGTATTGATATTAAATGAAAACAGTGCTAAATTCGGGTCACGCTCGTGTGCGCGTCATCAGGAAAATGGCCCGGCCATGATACCGGAGCTTATGTAAAGTCAAAGACCATGCTTTTGGCTAACAACATCAATGGAAAAATGGCGCCGCCACCATAATATCGAAGTCCATGTTACAACCAACATCATTGTATTCAATCAAAAATAAAGGGGATAGCAAAAAATAGACAGAAAATGTACTCCGCCTTCCCCCACAGCCGCAATATTCAACATTAGTCATGTGACTGACAATGTAAGCAGTTATATTAAAACACATTAAACAATACCATTTTTATAAAAATAGCTAAGACACTCTATTAATATACATCATAAAATTATTTTGACCTATGAGTAGACCTATATAGGATATATTTCTAATCGTAACATAAATGTAGGCAAAATAAAATAAAATATAATAAAATTTACACATTACAATTTAAAGGGGTTGTAAAGGTTTGTTTTTTATTTTCTAAATAGGTTCCTTTAAGCTAGTGCATTGTTGTTTCACTTACCTTTTCTTTCAATTTCCCTTCTAAATGTTTTCTCTTTCTTTGTCTGAATTTCTCACTTCCTGCTTCTCTTCAGTAAGCTTTCCACCATCATCCGAGCAGTGGATCGTCAGCCAGAACAGCTTACTGAACAGCTTACTGAGGAGGAACAGGAAGTGAGGAATTCAGACAAAGAAAAATAAAACATTTAGAAGAGAAATCGAAGGAAAAGCTAAGTGAACCACGATGCACTAGCTTAAACGAACCCATTTAGAAAACAAAAAACAGGGCGTGGCTTGGACATGAGACATTGAGGACGCGTCTCGTGTGAGCTCCAGCACCTATTTAATCTGCTTTATTGACAGCCTATCGTATCAGAACTCTTATGGTCGGCATGGGACGGAGAACGGGGAAGACTCAGGCTAAAAAGGGCAACCCTGCTAACACTATCAGGCGATTCCTCGCCGTGGAGCCGGAGGACTTTCCTGAATCGGATGGCCTAGGCCGCTCACCTCGTGGGTCGGGTGCGGGCTTCGCCCCCCGACACAGGCCTAACACCAGACACCGGTCTCCAGTATCCTCCGTAGGCTCGGATGGTGAGGTAAGCCCGGTCAGACGCTTGGGAACAGCCGAGACCTTCCCACTACAGCAGACCTTGCCTCTATGCTGCTGGGCTTGGAAAAAATAATTAAAAAGGAGGTCTCGGCAGTACGGCCAGATCTCGCACAGGTACTGGAACAAGTAGAGGACTCGGAGCAGCGTCTTGATCGACATGCGACGGCCATTAGGGACTTTCAGGCTACCACTCGCAATCTAACTATAGTTCACAGGATGGCACTTTAACAGATCGAGGACCAGGAGAACCGTAATAGGAGGAATAATATCCGCATCAGAGGATTACCTGAGGCCACAAAAGATGACGACCTAGCGGCCTCCATCCGCGGTATATTCAATAGCCTCCTGGGAAACCCTGCGGATCATCCTCTGCAACTTATCCTCAGACACCCCCAGGGATGTTATCTGTCGGGTGCATTACTTTGAGGAAAAAGAACTGATTATGCGAAAAGCGAGAGAGGCGGCCACGCTAGAATTTGATGTCGTCACCCTCTCCTTTCCCGGACCTGGCCAGGGAGACTCTGGAAAGGCGGAGAGCACTCAAACCCCTCACAGAGAAGTTTCGGGAGGCATGTATCAACTACAGGTGGGGGTTCCCAGCGGCTCTTATTGCAAACAGAGATGGGAAGACAGCCGTTCTCCGCTTCCCAGAGGATCTGGAAGCATTTTGCATGGACCTTAATATTGTACCTCCTGAGTTACCCAGATGGCAAGACATCATTCCCGCTTCATCTACCTCCTCTGAAGTGCAATGGCAGAAGGCTTCTCGGAAACACCGTTCTGCCACCCCGGGTTCTGCCTCACATATTGACTGAACTCCCGCCCGCAGGACTCTGTTCCACCTTGGGTTATGTTACAGGCTTATGGCACGCAAGTATCTTTATGATATATGTGTTATAATGTAGTAGAGCTATCGTTCTATATCTTGAAATGGTTCTAACAGTTGTTGATTTATACTTTATGGCTTTGTGTGCTGTTATCTTTTCTGTCATTGTGGTCATGTTTTACATGGAGGACCTTTGGTTCTCACGCTCAGATCCCTGGTCTTATTTAAGGCTGATTATTGTGATTTGGGTACGTGCCGGTGCCAGACCACGCAGACGGCGTGCGACTATTTTTGGCACGCACGGTCTGGGTTCCGAGGCGGCCTCTCCCCTCTGCTCGGGGCGGCGGGGGGCACGGCTTGCCATTGCGGTCATCCCGGCTGGGGTGGCGCGCTTTGGGGTGCCGTGCCCTGTGCTGTTCTGGTTTTGCACCGCAATAATTTGCGTGCAATTCATGGACAACTTTATGTTCTGATTGTTGTTAATTTTTTTTGTTGTTCTTTTTTTTTTTTCTCTTTGCTCCTACTTTTCTCTTCTTTACTTTTTTCCTTCCCCCGCCCACCTTCCTCTCCAGCCTTGCAGATTACTTATGTATGCCAGAAACTCCCAACGGATCCAATGGTCACTATCAATTTGATTTCCCTCAACGCCCGGTAAGAAACATGCTCTTTATAGAGAATTTAAGCGGATGCAAGGGGACGTTGTCTTCTTGCAGGAAACCCATCTCACACACACCACATCGGTTAAACTTTATGCCCACCAATACCCCACTTGGTATTATAGCCTCTCGGATGTTGCGAAGGGAGTGGCCATTGGATTCCGGAAGGGATCCTCTTTTACATTGGAGGACACTCTTGTGGACCCGTTTGGTAGATTTCTATTTCTAAGGGGCATTCTGGGTAATTTACCTTGTACTTTTGCTAACCTTTATGCTCCTAACCAGGGACAAGCAAGCTTTCTGTCCACCTCCTTAACTAAATTGAGGGAATTTGCTTGCGGATGTATTGTTCTGGCAGGGGACTTTAATATCCCTTTGGAACCCCTTTTAGATACTTTGCAGGGGAAATCTAGCATTTCCCATTGGCGACTTGCGTTTATACGCAAACAGTTATGCTCAGCTCAGCTCATAGACACTTGGAGGATAATGCATCCGCGAGACAAAGACTATACGCATAATTCACGCCTTCACCATTCCCACTCAAGAATAGATTACTTTTTCATTAATCATCATTACTTAGAGCACCTCTCACGTTTCCGCATTGAAATATCCACAATTTACAATCACGCTCCTATTAGCCTGTCGATTCACGTACCCTCCTTACCTGTAAAATCCACGAATTGGAAGCTAAATGATTCCCTTATCTCTGGGGAGATTGACATGAAAGAGATTCAGACTAGGCTCTCTCTCTATTTCCGGGAAAATGCTTCCCTAGAGGTCTCCCCTAGGGTTCTCTGGGAGGCCCATAAGGCCCATATCCGTGGCAAACTTATAGAATTAAGCCTCGTACACATGAAAGAGTTTCTCGGCAAGAAACGACAAGAAAACTGCCGAGATAGCTTTCTTGCCGAGAAAATCGTTCGTGTGTATGGTTTCTCGTCAAGAAAACCGACAAGAATCTCGACGAGAAATATAGAGAACCTGCTCTCTATTTTCTCGTCGAGATTCTCGTCAGCCTGTTTCTCGACGAGAAAATTGTGTGTGTGTACACTTACCTGTCCTCCGGGAAGCCCGCGCATACTCAAAATGACTTTGACGCATGCGCGGTAGCTTCCTAGGCATAGATAGGGTGTAGCAAGATGGCGGTGACGGCATCGAATGTGACGAGCGCACGCTCGTCGTAGTCGATGACGTCACCACGTCCGCTCCATTCAAAGAACCGCGGGTTCTTTGAATCGAGCGTGTGTACACTCGGCCGGGACAAGTTTCTTGTCCAAGAATCTCGTCAAGAAAAACAACGTGTTTTTTCTTGACGAGATTTTCGGCCGTGTGTACGAGGCTTTAGGCTCACGGAAGAAGAGAGAACATTTCAGCAATCACAACTCATTGCAGAAGTTGGTAGGCTAGAGAGAAATCACAAACTATCCAACTCATCTTCTATTTTTCATTCCCTCACGCAGAAAAGGGAAGAATTAAAGGCTCTTTTCCATGAGGAGAATACTTCCCGGCTCCGATTAGTGTCCCAACAATTTTACGAATGGGGTAATAAGCCCAGTCGTGTATTGGCTCATTCACTACAACAGAAAAAATCGGCCTCTCACATAGCAAAAATTAAATCACCCTCAGACACCTTGTTGCATAAAACCAGCGAAATCGCAAAGGAGTTTTGTGACTTTTATCAGCAACTTTACCACGTTAACACTACCACCACAGATGAGACAACTAGGAATGCGCTCATCCAAGATTACCTCACACAGGCTAAACTGCCAAAACGGATTCAGTCTTACAGGCTCTGGAGGGCGAGTTCACCACCGCAGAGTTCAGAGCGGCACTTAAATCCATGGCTAATGGCAAAGCACCAGGCCCTGACGGTCTAACAATGGCCTACTACCGTGCTTATGCTGACACGTTACTCCCACATTTAACGTCATATGCCAACTCGGCCTCTGCGGGTGGGAGCTTCCATCCGGAGACTCTCCATGCCAACATCACAGAACTCCCTAAACCCGGTAAGGACCCAAGTTTGTGCGGTAGTTACCGCCCAATTTCCTTATTGAACTTAGATGCCAAATTATATGCCAAAGTGCTTGCGATTAGGCTCCTGCCCCTGATTCCACAATGGGTTTAAAATGACCAAACTGGTTTTATCCCGGGTAGGGAAGCGCAGGTTAATTCTTTTCGAACGCTCTCCTTGATTTCCTTTGTACGCGGGTGCTCCCAGCCCACCCTTCTCCTGTCTACTGATGCTGAGAAAGCTTTCAACAGGGTGGACTGGGGGTACCTGATGTCTACGTTACTACATCTAGGCTTGGGCCCAAACATGATGTAGAGAATCTCAGCATTATACCAATCACCCACGGCGCAGTTGAGAATTAATGGTACACTGAGCGATTCTTTCTCCCTGTATAATGGAACCCGACAGGGATGCCCCCTTTCCCCTATTCTTTTTGCACTCTCATTAGAACCCTTCCTGGCGACGGTACGCAATGACCCCAACATCCACGGCATTACCATAGGTACGACGGAACACAAATATGCAGCGTACGCAGATGACATTCTTTTTTATGTTCAACAGCCCCTTATTACACTTCCCAATCTCATGACGGCCTTTACTAAATATGGAACCCTCTCTAATTTTAAAATTACCCTGACCAAATCGGAAATCTTGAATATATCGGTCCCCCACAGAACGGCGGCATTATTGAAGCCTTTGTTTCCCTTTAGTTGGCAACCCCACTCACTGAAATATTTAGGAATCTACCTCACTCCTAATCCAGCATTCCTGTTTTAAAGGAATTATATACCTTTGCTGAATTCCATCAGAGCAGATTTACAAAAATGGACACAGATGGCTCACTCTTAGTTGGGACGCATCAGCGTAGTAAAGATGAATATTTTGCCCAGACTGCTCTTTTTATTCCAAATGAGTCCCTACAAGATTCCTCCTGGATTCTTTAAGGTGGTACAATCTATGATATGCAGATATGTATGGAACCGTAAGCGCCTTAGAATTGCGTTTAAATGGCTTATTAACCCAAAGCATGGGGGTGGGCTTGCGCTTCCGGACTTTAAACGCTACTTTCTAGCTATTGCACTGAATCGTATTTCTGATTGGAAATACCACAAGGACTCAAAACTCTGGGTACAACTGCAAATAGATATGAGTGGGGTAGACTTGTTCCCGCTCATTTGGATACCTGGCAAATTCCGTGAGTTCATCCTATCTGTTTCGCCACTTACCAAATCAACTTTTGCAATGTGGGACTTGTTCTGCAAAAGGCAAAAATGGCCCTATAATTCTCCGCTCATGTAACTAACTGGTCATGACTACTTTCCGCCTTGGAATATGGACCCCAAATATAGCAATTGGATCTCGAACACGCCACTTCTATTACACCAAGTGACTTTGAACACTGGCATCCGACCTAGATCTGACTTGTTACCATTGACGCCAATTTCGTTTATGGATCACTGGAAGCACCACCAACTTTTGAAATTTGTTAAATCTCTTCCTCAATCGCTGCGGTTGGAGTCGGAGCTGAATCCCATAGAAAGCCTACTTGTGGGTGACCAACCCCCGGATAAACCCATTTTGTTGTTTTATCTGTCTCTATTGCCTTTGCCTCCTGTTGCTCAGCAGACTTTCCTGGCTAAATGGGAACAAGAGCTCCAAAGCGGGATCGTGGATAACGCATGTTTATGACAGGTGTTATAAATATCCTTCTTCCCAGTGAAACTGTTAAGGCTAGACATTGAATGAATGATAATAATAAAATATAGAAATAAAAATCAGAAATCAGTGATAAAGCAGTTCAAGTCTATATCGATATTTAACCCAGCAGGCATGAGACATCCTAGTTCAAAGATCCATCTCGTCTCAGCCTGGGAGACGCAAACTCTCATGTCTCCTCCCCTCCAATGTGGTACCACTTAATCTATACCATAAAAAGTAAGAAGTCGTGGGTTTTGCCAATGGTGAATCCTGAAATGATTAGACACACTGTGCTTTCTGAAGCCGTTGGTGATATTTGTGACATGCTCATTTATTCTTTTTGTAAAGACACCTGGTGGTTCTTCTCACATACACCAGCCCGCACGGGCACGTGAGGAGATACACCACATATCTTGTGTTGCATGACACAAATTTTTCAATTTTGTACTTATTCCCATTACTTCCTTTTAAAACCTCAGTTTTTCTAGATTTATCTGCAGTAGTTTTGCATGATTTGCACCTCCCACATCTGTAAAAACCTGTGGTGTCCAAAAATCTTTTCTATGGTGGATCAACCATATGTATATTTATGTCAAAATTTTGTACTCATAAAGTATTTAGATTTGTCTTAAAGTCCTCACGCGTCCCTGAAGAAAGCCTAACCTAGGCGAAACATGTAGGACAGCAGGTTTGTGACTTTATACAGAGGAATTGCACTGCGTTGTACTTATTTCCTTACATATTTTATTCATGTATACACACGGCATTAAAAAGTATTTTATGAATACTCTCTCTACTTGAATGTTATTGTAATGATTTGTTCAAGCACCCATAAAATCCCATGCACCTCCCCGGTTTGGGGTTTCCATATATAGGATTTGAATCCCATGGACATAGGAGGTGATTTAATTGGCGGATTTATACGCGTTACGCCTTGTACAAAGGCCTGAACTAAGGAATGTGAAGCAAGAGGCCTTTGGAAAAAGACTGACAAGGCCGAGATTTGACCCTTAATAGTACTCAAGGCTAGTTTCATCTCCACTCCTGATTGAAGGAAGGCGAGAATCCTGCTTATGACATACTTGCGAGGATGCCTACCCTTGTTTTCACACCAAGAAACATAGGCCTTCCAGACCTTATAGTAAATAGCCCTAGAAGTCGGCTTCCTTGCATTAATCAGGGTAGTTATTACTGAGCCTGAAAGCCCTCGATGCTTTAAAATGAGGGCCTCAACAGCCAAACCATCAAACTTAGCGTTCATAAGGCAGGATGGAACACTGGCCCCTGCGAAAGAGAGTCCAAGGACCTGCCACCGCCATCCTTACGATCTCTGCATACCAAGGTCTCCTGGGCCATGCTGGAGCAACTAAGATCACCAGCTTCAGTTCCCCCTTGATCCTGTGTAGAAGACGCGGAAGCAACTGAACTGGAGGGAACGGTGAGAACTGATCCCAAGGGGTCACTAAGGCATCCATCCTGCAGGCGAGCGGATCCCTTGTCCTGGACACAAACCTGCCCAACTTTGTGTTGAACCTTGACGCCAATAGGTCTACATCTGGGGTACCCCGCTTCTGGCATATGGCCAGAAAGACGTCGGGATGTAGAGACCATTCCCTTGGGAGCAATGGCTGGTGGCTTAAGAAGTCTGAAAGGCAGGCAAGGTACATTCTCTTCTGCCCAAGCCAGAATATGGCTTACCTCCCTCTGGGCAGTATAACTTTTTGTGCCGCCCTGGTGGTCGATAAAGGGCAGTGCTGCGGCATTGTCGGACTAAATCCTGACTAGATAGCCCCTTAACCTGCCCGTCCAGGCCCTCAGGGCCAGGCGTGCCGCCTGAATCTCTAGAATGTTGATGGGTAAGGTCTTCTCAGACTCTGACCATATCCCCTGAACCATGTTCTCTTCCAGAACTGCTGCCCAGCCCAAAAGACTGGCATTGGTCGTCACTAACTTCCAAGTAACCGGCGTGAAGGTTTTCCCCTTCTGCAAGTTCTTGGTCAGTAACCACCAATTGAGTCTCTGGTGTACGCTTGGAGTCAAACGCATTGAGCAATCCAAATCCTGGATCTCCTTGCTCTAGGCAGACAGGACACCGTTCTGTAACAACCTTGAATGGAACTGAGCATAGGGAACTGCTTCGAATGAAGCTACCATCTTCCCTAACAACCTCATGCACAACCTCATGCACCTCATGCACAGGCGGATGGAAGGACTCTCCCTTGTCCTGACCGCGTGGACCAGATATCTTATAGTGCAGGCCTTTTGCTGAGGTAAAAACACCTTCTTGTGAGCTGTGTCTATGACCATACCCAAGTATTCCAGCCTTCTTACTGGGCAAAAGGATGATTTACCTAGGTTGATAACCCAACCTAGATGCTGCAGATACCTGACTGTGCTGACCACACTCTGGTCCAGCCTTGTCAGGGACTGATCCATGTTGTGGAAATTTTATGAAGATGTATTTAATATGTATTGTCATAGTGTCGCCCAGTGTTAGTACTCCCGCACCCCGCTCTAAAGAGCTGACTGGGGCAGACTGACGCTGGTTGAGTCCCGTCTGGTAGTGGAAAACGTCTTGAGGTTGGAGAGAGGTGTTTGCAGAGTGGGGATATGTCCGCCAGCGAAAGGGCCCCTGTGCATTCGCACAGACATTCGTCTGGAGGGGATATGTTCACTCTGCAAGAACATTTTCAGTTTTAGGCGGATGTGCGCTCTTGTCTCTGCTGCGTCTGATCCGCACAGGTCGGGATTCGTAGCGTACACCTGCAGATAGCCTCCCATCCACAAGGAACGATAGTATAATCCGGGTATGCGTTGTTCTCTGGAACAGCGCAGAATAAGGATTCCTATCAGCGGTAATACGGGAGCTTTTGGTTTGCTATGATCAGAGACGGAGTCCATGTTTGTTCAGCCATGCGGTTTCCTTTGTTCCAGGAAAGGCAATAGGACTCCTTTAGCCATTATTCATTGGTTGTTTGTATTAACTCATCCTGTTGGAAGGATTTCTTGTTAGGTCATATCCTGTGATGTCACTTCCCTTGGAGGAAGTAATTGGCTGCTGGAGCCCTCACTTCCTGTTTGTCATAGCTTTTGTCTTTTACGAATAAAAAGCCAAGCATGCTGGGCAGAGGGCAGTCATGCTGATGGAGCTGAGACGTAAGCTATGGTGATGTCTGTTTACTTGGGGATATACGGGAAATAGAGTTGTAAGTAAGATGCATTATATCATTAGACGAAATGTGTGCTTATTAGCACAGGAGATATAATTTCCCGGACATCCACTGGTAGTAGGTCGTCTAGGTATGCCACTACCGCAGTACCCTGGGCCCTCAGTCTAGCCAGAAGCGGGGCCAGGACCTTTTTAAAGACTCGTGGCGCTGTGGCCAATCTGAAGGGCAGGGCCACAAATGGAAAGTGTCGCTGTTTAACCCCCTGATCACCCCCCAGATAACCCTTTTACCCCCTATCACCACTGTCACTAAGCGATCATTTTTCTGATCGCTGTCTTAGCGTCAGTGATGCCGATCGGCAGCCAGTAATTTTTTTTAGGTTCGCCGCATGTTTTTATAGCGTCAGGTACCCCAATATATTATCTAATAAAGGTTTAACCCCCTTGATCGCCCCCCAGGTAACCCTTTCACCCCTATCACCACTGTCACTAAGCGATCGTTTTTCTAAACGCTGTCTTAGTGTCTGTGATGCAGATCGGTAGACAGTAATTTTTTTTAGGTTCGCCGCAGGTTTTTATAGCGTCAGGTACCCCCATTTATTACCTAATAAAGGTTTAACCCCCTTGATCGCCCCCCAGGTAACCCTTTCACCCCCTATCACCACTGTCGCTAAGCGATCGTTTTTCTAAACGCTGTCTTAGTGTCGGTGATGCAGATCGGTAGCTGGTAATTTTTTTTAGGTTCGCCGCAGGTTTTTATAGCGTCAGGTACCCCAATATATTATCTAATAAAGGTTTAACCCCCTTGATCGCCCCCCAGGTAACCCTTTCACCCCCATCACCACTGTCGCTAAGCGATCGTTTTTCTAAACGCTGTCTTAGTGTCGGTGATGCAGATCGGTAGCTGGTAAATTTTTTTAGGTTCGCCGCAGGTTTTTATAGCGTCAGGTACCCCCATATATTATCTAATAAAGGTTTTAACCCCCTGATTGCCCCTAGTTAACCCTTTCTCCAGTGATCACCATATAAGTGTTACGGGTGACGCTGGTTAGTTAGTTTGCTTTTTATAGTGTCAGGGCACCCGCCGTATATAACCCAATAAAGGTTTAACCCCCTGATCGCCCGGCGGGTGATATCAATTAGGTTTTAGCGTCAGAGAGGGTCTGCGTCACACCCCAGGCAGCGTCAGGTTAGTGCCAGTAACGCTAACACCCACGCGTGAAGCATACACCTCCCTTAGTGGTATAGTATCTGAACAGATCAATATCTGATCTGATCAGATCTATACTAGCGTCCCCAGCAGTTTAGGGTTCCCAAAAACGCAGTGTTAGCGGGATCAGCCCAGATACCTGCTGGCACCTGCGTTTTGCCCCTCCGTCCAGCCCAGGCCACCCAAGTGCAGTATCGATCGATCACTGTCACTTACAAAACAAAAACACACATAACTGCAGCGTTCGCAGAGACAGGCCTGATCCCTGCGACTCCAGTGCTGTAGGAGGTGATTTCACCACCACAGTTAAATAAAAAAAGCAAATATGCCGAAGCATTGGGGCAGCAGGAGCGGAGGAGCGATTTTGCTCCTAATGCCGCGTACATACAGTCGAAATTCCGACGGAGGCTTGCCCGTGGAAAAGTCCGACCATGTGTGTGTGGCATAACTTTTTTGTGGGAGGATGCCCCCATGCTTCGGCATATATAAATGGTGCGTGTATGCCCATCATTAGAAGTGGGTGGATGAAGGGCGGTATTCTAATGGTGGGCATACCCACCGATCAATCTCTTTTTTCATTCAGCCAACAGGCTGCATGAAATAAAAAGATTACAATACATGTCCAACAAGGACCAGCAACGTACTGGTATGTTGCTGGACTTTGAATGTTTATACCAGAATGATGCCTGCGGGTTTAGGTATCATCTTGGTATCATTCTTTTCAGCCTGCGGCCGGCTTTCATGTAAAAGCAATCCTAGCAGCTAATTAGCCTCTGGACTGCTTTTACAAGCAGTGGGAGGGAATGCCCCCCCCGGATATAAAAAGCGCCATTGGGAAATTGGGAAAGCATTTTATCACACCGATCTTGGTGTGGTCAGATGCTTTGAGGGCAGAGGAAAAATCTAGGGTCTAGAAGACCCCAGTTTTTTCAAAAAAAGAGTACCTGTCACTACCTATTGCTATCATAGGGGATATTTACATTCCCTGAGATAACAATAAAAATGATTAAAAAAAAATACTTGGAAGGAACAATTTAAAAATAAAATAAAAAAGCAAAATTAATAAAAAAAAAAAAAAAAAAAAAGCACCCCTGTCCTGCCCTGCTCTTGCCCAATGGCGAACGCAAGCGTCGGTCTGGCGTCATATGTAAACAGCAATTGCACCATGCATGTGAGGTATCACCGCGAAGGTCAGATCGAGGGCAGTCATTTTAGCAGTAGACCTCCTCTGTAAATCTACTGGGGTAACCTGTAAAGGCTTTTAAAGGCTTTTAAAAATGTATGTAGTTTGTCGCCAATGCGCGTTTGTGCGAAATTTTAAAGCATGTCGTGTTTGGTATCTATGTACTCGGCCTAAGATCATCTTTTTTATTTCATCAAACATTTGGGCAATATAGTGTGTTTTAGTGCATTAAAATTTAAAAAAGTGTATTTTTTAACCCAAAAAATGCGTTTGAAAAATCGCTGCGCAAATACTGTGTAGAAAAAAAAATGCAACACCCACCATTTTAATCTGTAGGGCCTTTGCTTTAAAGATATATATAATGTTTGGGGGTTCAACATAATTTTCTTGCAAAAAAAAAAATGTTTTCATGTAAACAAAAAGTGTCAAAAAGGGCTTTGTCTTCAAGTGGTTAGAAGAGTGGATGTAAGCTTCCTAATGTTGTGTATAAAATGCCAGAACAGTTCAAAACCCCCCAAATGACCCCATTTTGGAAAGTAGACACCCCAAGCTATATACTGAGAGGCATGTCGAGTCCATGGAATATTTTATATGTTGACACAAGTTGCGGAAAAAACGACAATTTTTTTTTTTTTTTTTTGCACAAAGTTGTCACTAAATGATATATTGCTCAATCATGTCATGGGCATATGTGGAATTACACCCCAAAATACATTCTGTTGCTTCTCCTGAGTACGGGGATACCACATGTGTGAGACTTTTTGGGAGCCTAGCCACGTACGGGACCCCAAAAACCAATCACCGCCTTCAGGCTTTCTAAGGGTGTCAATTTTTGATTTCACTTCTCACTGCCTATCACAGTTTCGGAGGCCATGGAATGCCCAGATGGCACAAAACCCCCCCAAATGACCCCATTTTGGAAAGTAGACACCCCAAGCTATTTGCTGAGAGGTATTGTGAGTATTTTGCAGATCTCGCTTTTTGTCACAAAGTTTTGAAAATTGAAAAAAAAAAAATATATATATATATATATATATTTTCTTTCTTCATTTTCAAAAACAAATGAGAGCTGTAAAATACTCACCATGCCTCTCAGCAAATAGCTTGGGGTGTCTATATTCCAAAATGGGGTCATTTGGGGGGGTTTTGTGCTATTTTGGCATTTTATGGCCTTCGAAACTGTGATAGGTAGTGAGGAGTGAAATCAAAAATTTGTGCCTAGAAATCCTGAAGGTGGTGCTTGGTTTTCGGGGTCCCGTACGCGGCTAGGCTCCTAAAAAGTCCCACACGTGTGGTATCCCCGTACTCAGGAGAAGCAGAAAAATTTATTTTGGGGTGTAATTCCACATATAACCATGGCATGTGTGAGCAATATATCATTTAGTGACAACTTTTTGTAATTTTTTTTTTTTTTTGTCATTATTCAATCACTTGGGACAAAAAAAATATATATTCAATGGGCTCAACAGGCCTCTCAGCAATTTCCTTGGGGTGTCTACTTTCTAAAATGGGGTCATTTGGGGGGGTTTTGTGCTATTTTGGCATTTTATGGCCTTCGAAACTGTGATAGGTAGTGAGGAGTGAAATCAAAAATTTGCGCCCTTAGAAATCCTGAAGGCGGTGCTTGGTTTCCGGGGTCCCGTACGCGGCTAGGCTCCCAAAAAGTCCCACACATGTGGTATCCCCGTACTCAGGAGAAGCAGCAAAATGTATTTTGGGGTGAAATTCCACATATAACCATGGCATGTGTGAGCAATATATCATTTAGTGACAACTTTTTGTAATTTTTTTTTTTTTTTTTTTTTTAGTCATTATTCAGTCACTTAAGACAAAAAAAAAATAATAATTCAATGGGCTCAACATGCCTCTCAGCAATTTCCTTGGGGTGTCTACTTTCCAAAATGGGGTCATTTGGGGGGGTTTTGTACTGCCCTGTCATTTTAGCACCTCAAGAAATGAGATAGGCAGTCATAAATTTAAAGCTGTGTAAATTTCAGAAAATGTACCCTAGTTTGTAAACTCTATAACTTTTGCGCAAACCAAATAAATATACGCTTGACATTTTTTTTACTAAAAACATGTGGCTGAATAAATTTTGGCCTAAATGTATGACTACAATTGAGTTTATTCGATTTTTCTTATAACAAAAAGTAGAAAATATCATTTTTTTTCAAAATTTTCGGTCTTTTTCCGTTTATATCGCAAAAAATAAAAACTGCAGAGGCAATCAAATACCATTAAAAGAAAGCTCTATTTGTGGGAAGAAAAGGACGCAAATTTCGTTTGGGTAGAACATTGCATGTCCGCACAATTTACAGTTAAAGCAGCGCAGTGCAAAATTCTGAATTCACCTCTGGTCCTTTAGCTACCAAATGGTCCGGGGCTTAAGTGGTTAAGCAATACATTTTTTTGATAGATCAAAATTATTTTGACCGGTACTCACCTCTCCCCCGGCTTCTGGGTCTTTAGGGAGTTCCGTTGGAGGCCTGGTGACATCACGGACACCGGCGGGGCTTGCCGTGTCCATCTGAAGGGCTCCTTTGCTGTGCCTTCATATCTGCTTGCCGGCGGGACCTTACTATCTGCCACACGCAAGGGCTGTTACACTTCCCTCTATCACTTCCCTCTATCAACCTGGGATTCTACAGCCATCCACTGGGAGTTGTGATAGTTCCCTTAACGGGACATCTACATGCCGACGAACTGATGTTAACCCCTCCTCATCTGGATTCAGCAGTGGTATCGTTGTACACATTTTTATACCAGTATCATACTTAGCTACATGTTTTTATGACTGCTTTTGCTACCGTTTGGTATTACTCGCACCATTTTTACAGTTTATGTAGCTACATCGATTTTATCTCCAGTGCAATATTTATATTGTTACCTACTTGAAAAATATAAAAGTTTTAATGCTATTCCCATCGAGCGCTGCCTTTGTGTGTTTTTTGTATCCTGCTATCCATTTTTCCAGTGGTTGGTAGCTGCACTGGGAATCAGCCTGCAAGGAGATCAGCTAAAAGTAGTTGGATCTGTATGTGCATTATAATTAATCGAAATTAGTCGATTAATCGATTAAAAAAAAAAAAAACGATTAATCGAACACGAAAATTTTAATCAGTAACAGCCCTAATATATATATATATATATCCCAAACAAGAGGGAAGGGGCCTCTGTGTCCCGTGATGTACTATCAAGAAAAGGATTTTACAGGTAAGCTGTTATAAAAATCCTATTTTCTTTAACGCACATCACGGGACACAGAGCACCATAGTAATAACATATGGGATGTCCCAAAGCAATGCCATCAGAGGGGAGGAAGACACAAAAAAATAAAGCAGACCGCCGTCAGACAAGAGGACCTATACTGGCGCCTGCAGAACGCTTCGCCCAATGGCGGCATCCTCCTGCTGATCTACATCCACCTGGTAGAATTTCGTGAATGTATGCACAGATGACCAAGTTGCGGCCTTGCAAACCTGAGCCATGGAGGCTTGATGACGCACCGCCCAAGAGGCACTGACTGCCCTGGTAGAATGTGCGCTTGGGTGAAAATGGAGAACTTTTCCCTTTAAACCATAAGCTTAAACAATGGTCTGATGAATCCATCTAGAGGTGGTCGTCTTTGATGCCGCCTGACCTTTTTTGGGGCCTTCTGGCAACACAAAGCATCAGATTTTCGAATCGGAACAGTTGCTTTCAGATAGAAATGAACTGCCCTTACTACATCAAGAGAGTGTAGTAACTCTTCTTCTGCAGAACCAGATTCTGGAAAAAATATCCTAGTTTATATGAAAACTGGATACTACCTTAGGCAAAAAGGATGGGCGAGGACGTAACACCACCTTATCCTTATGTATCACTAGAAAAGGCTCTTTACAAGATAAAGCTGCCAACTCAGAAACTCTTCTTGCGGAGGTTACTGCAATAGGATTTTTTAATACAGCTTACCTGTAAAATTCTTTTCTTGGGAATACATCACAGGACACAGAGCCTTAATTACTTGAGAGTTGAGTTGAGTTGAGTTGAGAGGTATCTTAATATAGCACGGTCTTACCCCGAAGGGTCCCGACGCGCATAGCAGAGTTTCTGGGAAAAGAGGACCCAGGAACCAGAAGCAACACAGAGTGGCAGAAAGGGTGGAAGAGAGAGGCTACGCAGGAAACGCTTGTGTGAAAAGCCAAGTCTTCAGTAACCCGCGGAAGACCGGAATAGTAGGGGCCTCCTGGAGCTCGACAGGGAGGCTATTCCACAAAACGGCACCCTGGTGGGAGAAGGCCCGACCACCACGCCGGATCTTCTTGGGCACCGAGATGTGGAGGAGATCTCTGCCGGTAGATCTGAGTGATCTAACAAAAGCTTGTTTATGAAAACGAGAGCAGAGTTAGCTTGGGGCCAGGCCTCTCATTATCTTAAACATAATACATCCGGCCTTAAATAAGGTGCGATAGTGGACCGGCAGCCAGTGCAAGGCGCAGAGGACAGGGGTGATATGATCCCTCAGCGGGACATCCATGAGTAACCTAGCCACAGCATTTTGAAAAAAGTTGAAGCTTCTGCACTAACATCTTTGGCAATCCCAGATAAAGAGAGTTGCAGTAGTGTAGGCAGCTACCTATGGTGGCACAGATGACAGTTTTCCTGTCCGAGATATTTAAACAGCCCCCTCAGGAGTTTTAGCTGCCAGTGACATGCACTGACGACCCTCTTTACCTGAGGAGCCAAAGTTAAACCTGAATCTAGGACAAATCCCAGATCACGGACCTGGGTGGCCACCTCCGGAGCAGGACCAAATGAGGGAGGCCAAGGTGGGATACCTGGAGGGGTGGTCAGATCGCTGAAGATGATCACCTCAGTTTTTCCCCCATTAAGTTTCAGGAAGTTGGCAGACATCCATGTGTTGATGGCCTCCAAACAGCTGGCAAGGGTGGCATCAGCCGTCTGGTTCCTAGGAATCTTTAGGTAAACCTGGGTGTCGTCCGCATAAACATGGTAATGGACGGTGTGGGACTTTAGCAGGTCGGCAAGGGGCCTCATATAGATATTAAACAACAGAGGTGACAAGGCAGAGCCCTGATGCACTCCGCAATCCAGGGCAGTGGACTTAGAGTAAAAGGGGCCAGTCTTGACTCCCTGAACTCTGCCCTCTAAGAAAGAGGCTACCCATGCCAAAGCCGACCCGCTCATACCCAAAACTGACTTCATCCGCTCCAGTAAGATTCCATGATTAAGGGTATCAAATGCGGCCGACAGATCCAAAAGAACCAGAGCTACTGAGTCACCCCTGTCCAAGCTGTGAAGGACTTAATGGGTTATGTAGTTATGTGGGTTATGTAGTCACCACAGGTGATTGGATACTGGCAAACCCAATTAGAATTGAGTTCCTCTCCTATATAACCCCTCCCATATGGAGAGCACCTCAGTTTTGTAGCAAAGCAATAAGTGTCCCACGTTTAACTCTGAAGAGGGGCGGGAGCTCTGTGTCCTGTGATGTATTTCCCAAGAAAAGGGTAAGCTATATTAAAAAATACTATTTTCTTGCTCATACATCACGGGACACAGAGCCTTAATTACTTAATGGGATGTCCCATAGCAATGCTTAAATTGAGGGGAGGGAGACGCAGATCAGAAATAAAGACCGCCATTGGGCTAGTGTACTGCCTGCAGTACACTACACCCAAAGGCGGCATCCTCATACCCTCTCACATCTACCTGGTAGAATTTAGTAAATGTATGGACCGAAGACCAAGTAGCAGCCTTGCAGATCTGAGCCATGGAGGCCTGGTGATGCACTGCCCACTAAACACCAACTGCTCTAGTCGAGTGCGCTTTCACCTGAAAAGGAGGAATCTTCTTTTCTAAACCATAGGCCTGAATAATGACTTGTCGAATCCAACTTGCAATAGTAGACTTTGACGCTGCCTTCCTTGGGCCCTGTGGCAGAATAAATAGACAATCAGTCTTTCGTATCTGAGTCGTAGCTTGCAGATAAATTACCGTTCTTTCAACATCTAGAGAATGTAGATTCTCTTCCTCCGCGGACTGCGAATCTGGAATAAAAGACGGTAGGACTATATCTTCAGATTCAGATGAAATCCTGAAATCACCTTAGGTAAAAAAGTCGGATGAGGACGCAGCACCACCCTGTCATCATGAATAATCATGTACGGCTCTTTACACGAAAGAGCTGCCAATTCCGATACCCTCCTTGCTGAGGATATGGCTACGAGAAAAAACAATTTCTTTGTCAAAAGAATTAAAGAAGCATGGCGTAATGGTTCAAAAGGTTGTTTCTATAAAACAGATGTAGCGGGGTGGTCAATTTAAGGGAAGTCTCTGAGTGGTAATTAGGCTCAGACACCTTGATAGTTAGTGGCTATGGACCATTTTTTTTGTCCTCAGGGGATAATGCTGGTGATGAGTTCCCTGTGGCCTGCGGGTGGTGCTGCCATTCGCAGGCCACAGGGAACTCATCACCAGCATTAACCTGCTGTGCATGCCGGGAGAGAATATAAAAGGGGCAGACATCTCCTGATCGGGGTCCACCCCCATGCACCTTCAGCCTGGGAGTGAGTGCGGTTGATCTCTGGGTGCCCTAGGCCCGGAGGCTGTGTTCTTGTTCCATCTCAGGCACCTTTAGCCCGGGATGAGGTACTACCCTGCTGTCCTGATCGCCTGGGTATGAAGACCCAGGGGATGCGGAGAAGGCCCGGGGCCCAGCACCTTCTGCTGGGGTCCGCTAAGGATTGAGGAGTCCAGGGTGCCACCTTGCGAGGGGACCCGCACTCTCAGAGAAGGGAGGATCATTCCGAAGGACCGATGCGGAAGGGTCTGTTGACTCTCTGGGGGGACATCTTCTCCTTGAAAGGGGCCATGTTCTAAGAAGGAAGTTCATGTTCATCAGGTCAGTGGCAGTGGCCTTATTCACCAGGTCTGTGGCAGAGACCAACCTCACGGTCTGTGGCAGGGGCTGTACGCCTAGTATACTGCTTGAGAATCTGAGTAGTTCAGTAAAGAGCTACATTTGTGCCTGGACCTCCTCCACACCTTGGGCTGTTCTGTTTCCTTTGCTCCAACCTCTTTTTCCTATCCGAGAGACTGTGTATTGTAAAGCGAGAATAAATCTTAAGTTGGAGCTTCAGCTGGTGTGGACATTTATGTTACAGGGGAAGTTAAGGACTTACCTCTACTTACAGTAGAGGTAAGAATCATTCTCGGGAGGATTTTGGCCTGGCTGCAGACAAGACCCAACAATAACACCGCTCAACCTTTTGCACAAGAGGGTACGGGCTGTTAGCGTGGTGTGCCTGTCTCCCCCTGCGAGGAGCTGAGTTGAAATGCAGGAGGGGAATAGGTGGGTGTGCTAGACAGACAATACCAAATTCAAGTCCCATGGGCACACGGGAGACTTAACCGGTGGATTCAAGCGCAGAGCTCCCTAAACAAAGGCCCGGATGAGGGAATGAGAGGCAAGCGGTCTTTGAAAAAATACTGACAAGACCGAGATCTGGCCCTTGATGGTGCTCAAAGCCAGCTTCATTTCTATGCCCAACTGAAGAAAGGCAAGAATCCAGTTAATGACATACTTTCTAGGATGCCATCTTCTGGATTCACACCAGGAAACATATGCCTTCCAGATTCTGTAGTAGATGAGCCTGGAGGTCGGCTTCCTAGCATTAACCAGAGTGGATAGGACTGGGCCTGAGAGTCCCCGTTTTCCAAGAATGTGGGTCTCAACAGCCAAACCGTCAAATTTAGACTTTGTAAGGCAGGATGGAATATTGGACCCTGTGACAGTAGATCCGAGTGTAGTGGGAGAACCCAAGGTCTTCCTTCTGCCATCTTTACTAGGGATGAGCCAAACACCCCCCGGTTCGGTTCGCACCGGACTGGAACGTGAGAATACAAAAGTGTGAATTTTAAAGGCTAATATGCAATATTTGGGTGGAAGACACCCGCTCCCAGTGACCTGTCACACCTAACACACTTTATTAACTTCTGTTTACTGCCCCTATATTATAACATTGTTCAGCAATTTGTTATTAGATTTATTCTTTATTCCCATTAGATTCCTATGTCCATATCTTTCCATGTATTACCTTCGACCCAGTTCCATGTATTAGACTTCGCCTCACTTAAAGTCCCACAGCTTTCCTTTTCTATAAATTAATTTAGAGATGGAGGTCGCCATGTGTGCTATAGTGTGTGTGCCAGGTCACATACAATTCACTGTTATGCAAGTTATTGTCCTAAAAAGGGTTTGGGGACCCGGGTCCTGCCCCAGGGGACATGTATCAATGCAACAAAAAAGTTTTTAAAAAATGCATTTTTTTCGGAAGCAGTGATTTTAATGATGCTCAAAGTGAAATATTCCTTTACATATCGTACCTGGGGGTGTCTATAGTATGCCTGTGAAGTGCCACGTGTTTCCCGTGTTTAGAACTGTCCCTGCACAAAATGACATTTCTAAAGGAAAAAAAAGCCATTTAAAACTGCTTGTGGCTTTAATGTAATGTGTGGTCCCGGTGTCTTGTCAACCTAGTTCCCCTATCGATATGGTTCCGAGCTCGACTGCGCATGCGCACTCGGAACACACGGAAATCTACGAACATCTACAGCTGTTCGTCAGCTGTAGACGCGCTCGCTCCCGAGGATACACGCCGCGCAGAAAGCAGCGGGGGCGGAAACTGGGACACGCCACTCTCTAGGGCGGCATTAAACAAGTTGATGGCCGGGTGACACGCCGCTCTGTATTTTTTAAAATGTTCATGAGCGGGCGCAAGGGGCGGGGGCGGACACTGTGACACGCCGCTCTATAGGGCGAGTGTTGTACATATAATTGCCGTCTAACATTGCAGGGAGCGCACACTCACTCATCCGCCCCTTGCTGTACAGAGCGGCGTGTCACCCGGCCATCAACTTGTTTAATGCTGCCCTATAGAGTGGCATGTCCCAGTCTCAGCCCCTGCTACTTTCTTATCGAGCTGGTTCCCCTAGCATCGGGAGCGAGTGCGTCTACAGCTGCCGAACAGCTGTTCACGCTCGGAGAATTCCGTCGCCTCAGCTTGCGCCTGCGCAGTCGAGCTCGGAACCATATCGATAGGCGGAACCAGCTCGGCAGAACACTGGCAATATGGATGCAAATCATTGAGAAAATCGGCATGGGTACCCCCCCCCAGCCCATTTGGGTCTTGTATGGATATTAACTGCTTGCCGACCAGCGCACGAAGATATACGTCGGTAACACGGCACAGACAGGCAGAAGGGCGTATATATACGTCCCCTTTAAGAGTGCGGCATTGTGGACGACCGCGGGTCCCGCGGACTCGATTGCCGCGGGGACACCCGCGATCGTCTCACGGTGAGTTAGAACGTGGACATGCTTGTGTAAACAAGCATCTCCCCGCTCTGCCTAGTGACAATGACACTGATCTCCGCTCCGTGTAATCGGAACGGAGATCAGTGTCATGTGACACACAGCCCATCCCTCCTACAGTAAGAAACACACACTAGGGCACACTTAACCCCTACAGCGCCACCTACTGGTTAACCCCTTCACTGCCAGTGTCATTTTCACAGTAAACAGTGCATTTTTATAGCACTGGTCGCTGTAAAAATTACAATGGTCCCAAAAAAGTCTCAAAAGGGTCCGATGTGTGTGCCATAATGTCGCAGTCACGATAAAAATCGCTGATCGCCGCCATTACTAGTAAAAAAAACTATTAATAAAAATGCCATAAAACTATCCCCTATTTTGTAGATGCTATAACTTTTGCGCAAACCGATCAATAAACACTTAATGCGTTTTTTTTTTTACTAAAAATATGTAGAAGAATACGTATTGGCCTAAACTGAGGAAAAAAATAAATTATATATTTTTTGGGGATATTTATTATAGCAAAAAGTAAAAAATATTGCATTTTTTTCAAAAAATATTTTTGTTTATAGCGCAAAAGATAAAAACCACAGAGGTGATCAAATGCCACCAAAAGAAAGCTCTATTTGTGGGGAAAAAAGGACGTCAATTTTGTTTGGGAGCCACGTTGCACAACCGCGCAATTGTCAGTTAAAGCGATGCAGTGCCGAATCGCAAAAAGTGGCCCGGTCTTTAACCAGACAAATGGTCCGGGGCTTAAGTGGTTAAGGGCAACCCCGCACACAAATTAAAAAAATGAAAGGCGTGGGGCCCCCAGGCCCTATATACTCTGAACAGCAGTATACAGGTGGTGCAAATAAGACAGGGACTGTAGGTTTGTTCTTATGTAGAATCTGTTTGTAATTTTGAACAGGTACATTGTTTAAGTTTAGCTCCAGCCAAAAAATCTATTTTTAAGCTTTTTGGAAAACATAGGGAAGGGTTATCACGGTTATTACGGTCCAGTTGTACAAGGGAGGGTTTGGGCCAAATTTCTGGGGTTGATAGGCAGAGCATAAACCCAAAACTAACCAGCAGCTCCTACGGGGGTAGTGCTACACACACACAGCCAGACTCCCCAGACCAGCCCTGTCGGTCTGTGGATAGTACAGAGAATAATCTCAAAACCATCGGTGCCTCCTTCACCAGAGAGCAAGAAGAGAGGAACCCCATTTGCCTCTTTCTTACCTTAGTGCCAGAGTCTGCGGGTGTTCCAGACCTGCTTTCCTGCTTACATACTCCTTCCTGGTGACTTACCTGCGCAGGAAAAATAACTTCCACCATCTTCTCTGTAGCCCTGCAAGGTCGAGCAGCGAGGATCCCGGTCTGGCGCTGTGGATCGGACACCTCCCCTGGAACAGTGCTTGGAGCTTGTAGCCCTGACCACCTGGTCAGTGTCTGCTACCAAACTATACAGTCCTGACAATGACATGCACTTTACTTCCCATAAGGCATTTTCTTGGTGCACATTGGGCACCTTTTTCTGGGTGTCTCTGTTTTGCCATCTTTGGGCTCATGGGCTTTGTCCTGCAATGAATCAAGTGACAAACGCCGGCACATAACTTCCACTGAAGTAAATACCATTAACAAAAACACCCTGTGGATAACACAATTCTTATCTAAGAATTTTTAAAAATACCCACCACCAGAGCCTATGCTAGCATGTGCGACACCTGTCCACCCTAAGCAAAAAAAAACAGGCTCTGGAAAAAACATAATGCCCCCTGTGCCCCCACCACAGGAGGATAAGAAAAGGGAGGGAGCAGTCTGTCCCCTATTTTCTTACCTTGCCTGCATCAACCAATGGCGCCTCCAGACCTGCTTCCATGGATTCCATGCTGCTTGGAAGCCTTCAGCGCCATCTTCTTATTCAGGCCCCTATTTAAGGAGGTGTGGAGAATCTGGGGCGGCGCTGTGGATCCGACGCCGCCCTCTGGCACAGCACGCCTGTTATCCTTCGGATACCCTAGCTAGGGCTTCACTTCCTGGCGTCTGGGTGTACCAAGATGGCCTCCGCCGGACTTCCTGCCATGTCACTTCCTGGCACCAGAAGCTACCTCATCCCTCTGCGCCCCCAGCATGCTGGGGATAGAGAAGCCCTATAACATGGGGATCTCTTGAAATGGCAGAAAAAAAAGGCACCCTGACCATGCGGCAGCCCCTGCTGTGCCATTCCGGATGGACCCACTGGATCACTTCCTCCACTCTTCACAGGTAACCTCACTGAGGATACAGCCATAAATCAGGAGAGGGGGTCCCTTATATTCACCCCAGACCCCTCCTTCAGGTCTCTGGGTGGCCCAAACTGACTCATACCCCAGGAGAACTACCCCTGTTGCACTGGGTATGGACATCAAGAGGTCCCTACCCTCTAGCACGAAGGCCGGAAAAATAACAAACATCCGTTTGGAGTTCCTGTCTGGCCGGAGGAAACACAAATACTGAGGAGCCAATACATGTGCAGTGCTTTTTATGATGTGGATCATGCGTTTCCTGTGCTAGGTGGGAGGAGCCTATCTCTCTGTAAGCAGTCCTGGAAGATGACTTGGAAAAATAATTATTTGATCCCCTGCAGATTTTGTACGTTTGCCCACTCACAAAAAAATGAAGGGTCTATACTTTTTTATCATAGGTGTATTTTAAATGATAGAGACAGAATGTCAACAAAAAAACCTAAGAAACAACACATAAAATAAATGCTATAAATTAAGTTGCAGTTCAGTGAGTAAAATAAGTATTTGATCCCCAAACCAAACATGACTTAGTACTTGGTGGAGAAACCCTTGTTTGCAAGCACAGAGGTAAGATGTTTATTATAGTTAGTGACCAGGTTTGCACACATCTCAGGAGGGATTTTGGTCCACACTTCTTTACAGATGTTCTCTAAATCCTTAAGGTTTCTTGACTGTCTCTTGGCAACTCGAAGTTTCAGCTCCCTCCATACATTTTCTATTGGATTCAGGTCTGGAGACTGACTAGGCCACTCCATGACCTTATGTGCTTCTTCTTGAGCCACTCCTTTGTTGCCTTGGCGGTATGTTTTGGGTCATTGTCATGCTGGAAGACTGTTCCACGACCCATCTTCAGTGTTCTGGCTGAGGGGAGAAGGTTCTCATCCAACATTTTACAATACATGGGGCCCCGTCCATTGGCCCCCTCAATGTGGCAATGTCGGTCTGTACCTTTAGCAGAGAAACAGCCCCAAAGCATCATGTTTCCACTTCTGTGCTTGACTGTAGGGATGGTTATCTTAGGGTCATATTCAGCATTTTTCTACCTCCAAACACGTCAAGTTGAGCTAATGCCAAAGAGCTAAATTTTGGCCTCATCTGACCACAGTACTTTCTCCCAATCCTTATCTGAATCATTTAGATGTTCATTGGCATGACTGTGCACGTGCCTTCTTGAGGAGGCGGACTTACCATGTTTGGAGGAAGAAAAATGATGACTATGACCCTAAGAACACCATCCCTACAGTCAAGCATGGAGGTGGAAACATGCTTTGGGGCTGTTTCCCTGATAAAGGTACAGACCGACATTGAGGGGCTGATGGAAGGGGCCATGTATTGTAAAATCTTGGATGAGAACCTTCTTCCCTCAGCCAGAACACTGAAGATGGGTAATAGATGGGTCTTTCAGCATGGCAACGGCCCAAAACATACTGCCAAGGCAACAAAGGAGTGGCTCAAGAAGAAGCACATTAAGATCATGGAGTGGCCTAGCCAGTCTTTAGACCTTATTCCTGTAGAAAATGTATTGCGGGAGCTGAAAATTTGAGTAGCCAAGTGACAGTCAGGAAACCTTAAGGATTTAGAGAAGATCTGTAAAGAAGAGTGGATCAAAATCCCTCCTGAGATGTGTGCAAACCTGGTCACTAACTATAATAAACGTCTTACCTCTGTGCTTGCCAATAAGGGTTTCTCCATCAAGTACTAAGTCATGTTTTACTTGGGGGATCAAATACTTATTTTACTCACCGAACTGCAACTCAATTTATAACTTTTATATCATGTGTTATTTCTGGATTTTTGGTTGTTATTCTGTCTCTATCATTTAAAATACACCTAGCATAAACATTATAGACCCTCCATTGCTTTGTAAGCGGGCAAACCTACAAAATCTGCAGGGGATCAAATACTTATTTTCCCCACTGTATACTTGGACAGAGGGTGGCTGTGGACATGATATACTTGGACAGAGGGGTGGCTGTGGACGTGGTATACTTGGACAGAGGGGTGGATGTGGACGTGGTATACTTGGACAGAGGGGTGGGTGTGGACGTGGTATACTTGGACAGAGGGGTGGGTGTGGACGTGGTATACTTGGACAGAGGGGTGGATGTGGACGTGGTATACTTGGACAGAGGGGTGGATGTGGACGTGGTATACTTGGACAGAGGGGTGGATGTGGACGTGGTATACTTGGACAGAGGGGTGGATGTGGACGTGGTATACTTGGACAGAGGGGTGGATGTGGACGTGGTATACTTGGACAGAGGGGTAGATGTGGACGTGGTATACTTGGACAGAGGGGTGGATGTGGACGTGGTATACTTGGACAGAGGGGTGGATGTGGATGTGGTATACTTGGACAGAGGGGTGGCTGTGGATGTGGTATACTTGGACAGAGGGGTGGATGTGGACGTGGTATACTTGGACAGAGGGGTGGCTGTGGACGTGGTATACTTGGACAGAGGGGTGGCGGTGGACGTGGTATACTTGGACAGAGGGGTGGCTGTGGACGTGGTATACTTGGACAGAGGGGTGGCTGTGGACGTGGTATACTTGGACAGAGGGGTGGACGTGGTATACTTGGACAGAGGGGTGGCTGTGGACGCGGTATACTTGGACAGAGGGGTGGCTGTGGACGTGGTATACTTGGACAGAGGGGTGGCTGTGGACGTGGTATACTTGGACAGAGGGGTGGACGTGGTATACTTGGACAGAGGGGTGGCTGTGGACGCGGTATACTTGGACAGAGGGGTGGCGGTGGACGCGGTATACTTGGACAGAGGGGTGGCGGTGGACGTGGTATACTTGGACAGAGGGGTGGCGGTGGACGTGGTATACTTGGATTCTGCAAAAGAGTTGGATACAGTTCCACACACACGGCTCATGTGTAAGGTAAAGTCTACAGGATTGGAAATATCAGTTTGTAAATGGATAGAAAACTGGCTAAAAGACAGAATTCAGAGAGTAGTGGTTAATGATTCTTACTCTGAATGGTCCAAGGTTATCAGTGGTGTACCCCAAGGTTCAGTGCTGGGACCCTTACTTTTTAATATATTTATAAATGATATTGGGTCTGAGATCAAAAGTAACGTTTCTGTCTTTGCAGATGACACTAAGCTAGTCAGTGGAATAACATCCTTACAGGATGTCTCGACCTCAATACTCTGTCTAATTGGGCGACTATGTGGCAGATGAGGTTTAATGTTGATAAATGTAAAGTTATGCACTTGGGGGCTAAGAATATGAATGCATCATACATACTAGGGGGAGTACAACTGGGGGGATCCGTAGTGGAGAAGGATCTGGAGGTTTTGGTAGATCATAAGCTCAATAATGGCATGCAATTGCTGTTTCCAAAGCGAGCAAAGTCCTTTCTTGTATAAGAGAGGTATGGACTCCAGAGAGAGAGACATCATCTGTACAAATCATTAGTAAGACCTCATCTGGAATATGCAGTTCAGTTTTGGGCCCCAGTTCTCAAAAAGGATATCGGGGAACTGGAGAAAGTGCAAAGAAGGGCAACTAAACTGATAAGAGGCATGGAGGAGCTCAGCTATGGAGGAAAGATTAGAGGAACGAAATTCATTCACTCTTGAGAAGGGGAGAATAAGGGGGGATATGATCAACATGTACAAATATATAAGGGGTCCATATAGTGAACTTGGTGTTGAGTTATTCACTTTACGGTCAAAGGACACAGGGGCACTCTTTACGGCTAGAGGAAAAGAGATTTCACCTCCAAATATGGAAAGGTTTCTTCACAGTAAGAGCTGTGGAAATGTGGAATAGACTCCCTCCAGAGGTGGTTCTGGCCAGCTCAGTAGATTGCTTTAAGAAGGGCCTGGATTCTTTCCTAAATGTACAGAATATAACTGAGTACTAACACTAACATTTATAGGTAAAGTTGATCCGGGGAATATCCGATTGCCTCTCGGGGGATCAGGAAGGAATTTTTTCCCCTGCTGTAGCAAATTGGATCATGCTCTGCTGGGGTTTTTTCGCCTTCCTCTGGATCAACTGTGGGTATAGAATTGGGTATATGGGATTTATGATATTATTATAATTTTTTTTTATGGTTGAACTGGATGGACTTGTGTCTTTTTTCAACCTGACTAACTATGTAACTATGGTCTGGCTTGTCCATGTAGCTGCTCTGCAGATCTGTTCTACCGATGCTCCAACCCTTTCTGCCCAAGAGGTCGCCAGAGACCGTATAGAGTGTGCCTTAAGGCTAGTGGGAACCTCTTTACCAGCCTGCTCATAGGCTATGGAAATGGTCTGCCTAATCCACCTTGCTATGGTTGCATGTGATGCTTGCTGACCCTTCTTCTGGCCGCAAAAACCAAGTATTAAGTGACTGGACCTTCTAAAATTCTTCGCTCTCTTTAAATAAACTAAGAGACGTCTGACATCTAAACAATGGAATAAATTTTCCTTCTTGTTCTGAGGATTGGCACAAAACGAAGGAAGAATAATCTCCTGCGTCCTGTGGAACCGTGAGGCCACCTTCGGAAGGTACAGGGGATCCTGCCTGAGGATAATCCTGTCATCAAATAATAAGAAAAAGGGCTCTTTTACAGACAGAGCCTGGAGATCACCTATCCTTCTGGCCATTGTAATGGCCTGCAGAATGTTTGTCTTAAGGGCAAGTAATTTAAGCGGGATATGAGCCAAGGGCTTGAATGGTGCCTTGATCAGAGCTCCGAGGACTAGGGTAAGATCCCATGGTGGAAATTCGTTCATTTTCACCAGGGACATCCTCTCCCTAGTCAACAAAAATCTCTTGATCAGTGGGTTTAGTGCCAGTCTCCTGTCCAAAAAACTTGACAAGGCTGCCACTCTGGACCCTGAGCGTCTTAGTAGCTAGACCCTGATCAATGCCATATTGGAGGAAATCCAAGATTGCAGGGATCTCCTACTGAGAAGTCCCCCTGACCTGACACCAACACAAGAAGACTCCCCAGAATTTGGCGTAAATACGCCTGGTAACCTTCTTCCTACTCTGTAACAGGGTGTAAATTACTCTCTCTGAACACCCCCTCTGCCGCAGGCTCCCCCTTTCAAGAGCCAAGCCACTAGCTTGAAGAAACCGGGGTTTGGGTGGCAGACCGAACCCTGTAGAAGGTCCTGCCGCTTCAGAAGATGCTGTGGAGGGGACCAATTTCCCAGGGTAGGGAGCCAGGTCCTCTTGGGCCACCAGGGAGCAATTAAAATCAGTCTTCCCTCAGACTGACTCAGCTTCTGCACTATCTTTGGGATCAGAGCCAAGGGGGGAAAGGCATAGGCCAAGTGGAAATTCCAGTCTTGGGCCAACACGTCCACCACCTCGGATCCTTTCTCCCTGCACAGTGAAAAGAACCTCTTCAACTTCCTGTTCCCTCTGTGCACGAAGAGATCTATCTCCGGTCTGCCGAAGCGTCAACACACGAGGGAGTACACTTCAGGGTTTATTTTCCACTCTCCCTAGTGAATCAGCTGTCGAAAGAGGTAGTCCGCTTTGACATTGCAGACCCCCTTTATATGCACTGCTGAAATTTAGGGGATCCTCTGTTCCACCCACTCCAGGAGTTCCTGAGTCAGGCCCAAGAGAGCGCAGGACCTGGTGCCTCCCAGTGATTTAGGAAGGTCATTGTGGTTTAATTGTCGGAAAGGATCTGAACCTCTTTCCCCCAGATTCTTTCTTCAAAAGCCTTTAAAGCTTCCCTGACCACCAAGAGCTCCCGAAAGTTGGAGGAAGAGCCCCTCTGAACTTGGTTCCAGACACCCTGGGTCCGCAGTTCTTCCAGATGGGCCCCCCAACCCCAGGTGCTGGCATCGGTCGTCACCCTGAGGGGTTGGAGCGGAGCCCAGAGGTGACCCTCCCCCAACCTCTGAGGGTTTAGCCACCACTGCAAAGACTCCTTTACCCCTCCTGGAATGGAGACCTTTTCGTCTAAGGTTCCCCTTTTTCCATCCCAGGAGGATAGGAGGAACTGCTGGAGATTCCTAGAATGGAGCCCATGGCACCACAGGAATACAAGCTGTCATTAACCTTAATACTCTCATAACTCCTCTGAAGGAGACATCCTCTGCTTCTAGGAGGGATGAGACTGCAGCTATCAGGCCCTCTACTTTCCCCAGGGGCAACACAAGCTTCTGTGCCCTGGAATCTACCAGGAACCCTAGGTAAACCTTGGTCTGCACCAGAATCCGAAAGGATTTTTCCTGGCTGATTACCCACCCCAGGGACTCTAAAAAGGTACTTACTACTTTGTCCAGGTCGGACAGTAGGAGATCGCGACTCTGGTTGTAAACCAAAAGGTCTTTCAGATAGGGGATCAGCGCTATCCCTTGGAGATGGGAGGTACAAAACCACCTCTGCAAGGATCTTTGAGAAAACTCTCGGGCCGGCTGCCAGCCCAAAGGGTAGGGCGTAAAACTGCCAATGCTCCACGCCCTGACTCAAGAGAATCGCAAACCATAGAAATTCCTGGTGCCCTGGGAAACTGGGGACGTGAAGATGGGTGTCTTTTAGGTCTATCATGACCATAAACCCCTCCTTCAGAAGATGTTTCCTGACTTCTTTGTACCGTAGGAACCTGTTTAGCCTTCTTAAATTTATTATAAGGCGGTACTTTCCTGAGGACTTTGGGACCACAAAGATGTGGGAATAAAACCCTCGACCACGTTGCTCTACTGGGACAGGTACTATAACACCCTGCTCTGCCAGCTGCCTAAAGCTCTGAAGAAGACCCACCACTTTCTGCTGCTCCCTGGGTAGGGGGGTTAGAAGGAAGCTTGGAGGAGGTGAGGAGAGTAGTTCCAACCTGTAGCCCTCTCTTATTATCCATAGGATGTGGGGGGCTTTGAGTGATCCTTTCCCACTGAGTGACAAAGTGAGAGAGAGCCTTCCCCTCACCCTGAATTCACTTGGTATCTTTGTCAGTGGATTTTGGGATGGAAAAGAGGAGGCCTCCTTTTTGCTTGCCCTTACCAACTCCCCATTTCTTGCCTTCCTTCTTATCCCTGAACCGGTTCTTAACCTGGGGGCCTCGAAAAAACCTTCTATCTTTCTTAGGCTTTATCGGAAACTTCTTGCCCTTCTCTGACCTAGAAAGGGCCTGGTCCAACCCAGAACCAAAGGGTAGGGAACCTCAAAAGGTAGACCACACAAACGTGTCTTAGATGTGTTGTCCCCATCCCAGGTCTTAACCCACAAGATCCTCCTTGCGGAATTCAGAGGCGCCGCATTTCTGCGTTGCTGGCCACACAGGCCGATGCCAAGGCTAGACTTATGGCCGCAGCATTGTCCTCCCAGGCCCTGCGCAGAAGGGTCTCGGACCGTCGGTCCATTTGGTCCCTGATATTGCCTGCATCCTCGAAGGAGAGGTCAGATTGTTTGGACACCTGTGTTAGGGAAGCATCTAGTCTGGGTGTCTTAAAAAATCTTTCCTCCTCTTCCTCCTTGAAGGGGCACCTGCGTTTCCAGGTCTTAAATTTTAAGAGCTTCCTCTCAGGCTCCTTCCATTCTCTCAGAATGATGTCTTTGAGGGCCTGGTGGATTGGGAGAACCCTGGATTGGGGTTTAACCAGGCCTCTATACATCCTGTCCTGGGCAGAAAACTGAGCTGTAGGCTCTTGGATCTCTTCTGACGCATACACTGCACTAAGGAGACCCTCCATATCATCTGTGGAATAGATCTGTCTGCCTGGTCTGTCCTATATTTCCTCCCCCTAATCAGAAAAGCTCAGATCGGAGACCTCTGCCTCCTCCGAGTCCTGAACAGGAAGGGGTCTTAGACTTAGGATGGCTGGCGACCACCTGATCAGTAATGTCCTCCCCTGAAAGAGACACATTTTCATGCTTACTTCAAACAGAAATCACCCTCTACTGTACCCTGCAGGGGAAAGAGTTAGGGGGACCCTCCCCCCTCATTACCCCCGCCAGCTAGGTAGACACACCCTTTGTGGTCTCCTCCACTGCTGTTGCCGCTGCTGGCCCCTCCTCTCGCTCCATCTGTACACCGCAGCTTGTCCTGCTGAGTGGTGTTTGATGCTGACCAGAGCAGGCTGTGGATGCCTGGCTTCACTGACGGCCAGACCTCCGCTCCTGATGTAATAGGATGCCACCATTTTGCCAAAGTCTCGAAGACCCGAAAGTAACTTGCCCTCGTGGGGCACACGGTGGTGTAATTTCTGATGCAAGGGAGGAAGCTGCATCATTCCTGCCGCTGGCAAGATGGCGCTCGAGCACTGGCCGGTGCCATCTCCTCTCCCCTGCAAGCCACACCGCACGACCCAGATGCCCAGGAGTCAGGGGCCCACCACAACGGCATGCCCCATGGGAGATCTGACCGCCAGCTCCCCCCGCTAAACTGACACCCCCCAGGTAAGGGGGTGGAAGCAGGAAACAATGGTCCCTGAAGTTCTGGGTACCCCATTGTACCCAGGGTCCTTCAGCACTCAGGGGGCTCTTCCAAGCTCTGCTGCCCCCCTGAGGAAGATGGAGAAACCCTCCGCCAGGAAGGGCAAGCCCTACCAGACCCAAAGGCTTCACAAGCCTGCGTTCCGGCTCCCAGGGGGTCTATTAGAAAACAACAAAACGTTTCAATGTGGGGAAACTCAATCAAAAAACTGAGGAGGACAGGGGGGGGGGGGGGTTTGACCTCTTCTTTAATTGTGTTTCCCATCAGGTGGGACCAGTCATCTCTCAGGGTGCCGTCCTGGAAGACGACGTGAGAAAGCTCCCTTTTTTATGTGTAGCACTACCCTCTCCTCTCTAGGGGAAAGAAGAGAGGCACCCATGCCACAAGCCCATGTCCTCTAGTTTAGAGGTCAGGCGGTGTATATGTACCTGAGTCCCGCAGCGAGTTACCTCCTTCCACTGGTTCCCATCTCCAGGATGTAGAGACGAGTCTGTACTTTTCCCTTCTTTAATAAAGTCAATGTCCAAACCACTTAAACTCCAACGTTGAGTTTATTTTGTGTCTTTGCTTGATAGGTAAGAGAGAGTAGATGAGAGAGATAGTAGTTAAACTAAAGCAGATTCAGGCACAGAACTCCCAGATTTATCACCACTCGGTCCCGAGTGGGTACAGCTCACCTGGATAGTCCTTCAATGGTCCTAGCAGCCGATGTGGAGCTCGAACAAACAATTTAAATCCTCCAAGGATAAGTTCAGTATGTCCTCGGAGAGCAGCAGCACTCCGCAGGGTCAGTTCTGCGGAGCATAGGATCCTTCCCTCCGACAGGTCACCAGGCCTTTCCCGAGACAGCAATCTGACTATCACTCATCTCCTGTTATGGGACCGATCCTCCCCTGGCTTCCTCTTGGTCGGAGTGGATACCCTCACCCGGGCATCCAAGGACTCCCAGAGATTCTGCTTGCAGACCCAGTTAAAGGTCTCGGGCCGAATGTGCCCGAGACACTTCAGTCGGGGTACGCACCCCCCTCCTTAGGGGCGCACTCCTCCGGGTACTTGTCCCCGGGTCTCTCCTTGAATAATAGCGTCTGTCTCTTTTATATCCTCTCCCAGCATGCACAGCAGACAGAACCCGCCCACTGCATGGTAGCCGAGAGAGGATATCCAATACGCCAATGTAACCTATGGTTCAACCTTGACCCAACATGGCAGTGCCACCTGCAGGCCACAGGGAACCCTACATAGGCACATAGCATCAAAGCAGAGTCCAGCACAATTAGAAGGCCCGAGCCATACTAGTGCTTGGGTCACCCCCCCAAATTTGGACCTAGCGACCCCCCTAAATTTGGTGTACCCGCTACATATTGTCGTGGAATTTTAGGCTGCTGTTTGCAGAGCACACAGCCTATAATTCCTGTGCTCTATAAGCACACACTTGAGATTCATCTTTTTGAAGTAATGCTATAGTTAAGTTTAGTTTGCTAAAGATCCACTCACCGTTCATTCCCATTCATTCAAGAAAGGCAGCGCCACAAAAGCTTATCTTCTTATCAGGCCATTCCAGCAAAGACTCTTAAGCCGACGCCTACTCATAGGCTTTTATTAAACTCAAAAGATCTCAAGACAGGAGGTGATTGGCTGCAGCAACCAATCCCCTCCCCATGGGCGGGAACCTCATAGGATGTCCGTTCCACACAGGAGAATGACCATACAAGGACATCCTTCCAACAGGAAATAAAAGGATTCAATACAATAATACATACAGTGAATACAATAAACGTAGGATGGCTAAAGTCACCGCTGATAGAAATCCTTATTCTGCGCCATTCCGTAGAATATCGCATATTCAGATTATACTATTATTGAATGGGGGAGGGAGGCTATCTGCAGACGCGCGCTACGAATTCCAACCAATGTGGATCAGACACAGCCGAGACAAGAGCGCGCATTTGCCCATAACCAATGATGTCATTGCAGAGCGAGGATACCCCCTCCTCAACGATCGTCCATGCTAATGCACAGAGGGCCCCCGTTGGCGGACATATCCGCACCCTGCAAACATCACACTCCAACCTCAAGACGTTTTCCCCTATCAGACGGGATTCAACCAGCCTCAGACTACCCCAATCAGCTCTTTTAGAGCGGGTTGCGGAAGTACTAACACTGGGTGACACTATGACAATACATATTAAATACATCTCCATAAAAATCTCCACAACAATATGCATGCCAATATTCTGCTGGCTTTGGTAGCTGCAGCTTGACATTGTATGCTATTGCTCAGTCTGTCTTCTACTAGGACCCCCAGATCTTTCTCCATTATTGACTCCTCCAGGGTTTCTCCCCCCATGGGATGCAGAGTATCAGAGAAAAGTGTAGGTCACCGGAGCACATGGGATGCAGGAGAAGGGTGCAGAATGCAGGACATGGGATGCAGGAGAAGGGTGCATAATGCAGGACATGGGGTGCAGGACATGCAGTGCAGGGTACCAGAGAAGGGTGTAGGTCACCGGAGCACATGGGATGCAGGAGAAGGGTGCAGAATGGAGGACATGGGATGTAGGAGAAAGGTGCAGAATGGAGGACATGGGATGCAGGAGAAGGGTGCAGAATGCAGGACATGGGATGCAGGGGAAGGGTACATTGTGCAGACTTCAGGATATGGGGAGCAGAATAAAGAACATTGTGGTGCAAAGTGCAGGAAATGAGGTGCAGAACACTGGACATGGGGAGCAAGGTGCAGAAGAAGGGTGAAGGACATGTGGTGCAGAATGCAGGACATGGGGTGCAGGGGAAGGGTAGAGGGTGCAAAATGCAGCACATGGGGTATAGGGTACCAGAAAAGGGTGTAGCTCATCTCAGGACCTTCAGGATGCAGGACAAGGGTGCAGAACACAAGACATGGGGTGCAGTAGAATGGTGCAGAACATGGGATACAGGAGAAGGGTGCAGAATGCAGGACATAGGGGGCAGAATGCAGGATACGGGATACAGGAGAAGGGTTCAGAATGCAGGATATGGAGTGCAGGGGAATGGTAGAGGGTGCAGAATGGAGCACATGGGGTACAGGGTACCAGAAAAGGGTGTAGGTCACCTCAGGACCTTCAGAAAGCAGGACAAGGGTGCAGAACGCAGGACATGGGGTGCAGGAGAAGGGTACAGAACATGGGGTTCAGGGTGCAGAACACAGAACATGGGGTTCAGGGTGCAGAACACAGGACTTGTCGTGCAGAATGTAGGACAGTAATCCAATCCCCCTCCCCCTGGGTCCTCCTGCATGTCCTGTACATCTTCCCCAGCAGTGTGTGAGAGCAGAGTGGTGTATTCTGAGAGCGGAGGAGTGCCCCCATTGTCAGAATACAATAGTGCAGCGAGGAGGATTCCCCCATCCCCCTCCAATGTGTGGAGGGGGGAATCACTTCAGCTTTTATCACTCATCCTGCTGGATGAACGATAAAACTGAACCATGTATGGCCAGCTTTGGAAGCAAGATATATTCATCATCAACTGATCCCCCTGAAGGGTAGGGTGCCCACGTGTCCCGGATTGCCCGGGACACTCCCGCAATTAGCAGGTCTGTCCCGGGTCCCGGGCACCTTCGTTCCGGGACAATATAGAGTCCCGGAATTGCCTCCTGGCCCTGGACTGATCTGATGACCCATAAAATATCCCTCACATAGCTGCTGTCACTCACTGACAGCCTGTGGTGGACCCCTGGCTGGTGAGACCCTTTTTATTAGCCGCTGGCTCAGTGCCCAAATGGTTGGTAGCTCTGCCGCCCGCTTGGCGTGTAGCAACCTCTGATGAAGTCATGTGATATGACGACACGCGTCAGGACATAGCACAGACACACCGCCAGCAGAACCGAGAGGAGACGAGCTTGCTGCTCGTAGGAGACTACACCCCGTTTTACATTTTTAAATGTGAGTTTTTTAGCTGACTTTTAATAAACGCCTATAGCGGTTACGGACCCACACTATATTTCCTTCTTTATTTTTGATTAACTCTGTGACTGCTGCTGTTGACATCCGAGGATCGCATTGATTGCAATATAGATGCCAATCCATTCCTCTATTGGCACGAGCGCGGTGCTCGTTTGGATTGAGGTCCACGCTCACTATACATCAAGTGAGTGTGTGTATCTACATATTAGTGATTCATCCTGCTGCACGCACAGAGTTGCGCTATTGATGCTCTTCCCTTTTCATGTTTTCTCACATGCATCCCAATCAGTGGCGGCTGGTGCTCAAATTTTTTGGGGGGGGCGCAAACAAACTGAAAAAAAAAATCATCAATTGCCGCCACTGTGCCCATACGCCACTAGTTTGTCCCCAAATGCAGCCAGTTTCTCCCCCATAATGCAGCCAGTTTCTCCCCCATAATGCAGCCAGTTTCTCCCCCATAATGCAGCCAGTTTCTCCCCCATAATGCAGCTAGTTTCTCCCCCATAATGCAGCCAGTTTCTCCCCCATAATGCAGCCAGTTTCTCCCCCATAATGCAGCCAGTTTCTCCCCCATAATGCAGCTAGTTTCTCCCCCATAATGCAGCCAGTTAATCCCCCATAATGCAGCCAGTTTCCCCCCATAATGCAGCCTGTTTCCCCCCATAATGCAGCCAGTTTCTCCCCCATAATGCAGCCAGTTTGTCCCCCATAATACAGCCAGTTTCTCCCCCAATATACAGCCAGTTTGTCCCCTATATGCAGCCAGTTTCTCCCCCATAATACAGCCAGTTTCTCCCCCATAGTACAGCCAGTTTCTCCCCCATAATGCAGCCAGTTTCTCCCCCATAATGCAGCCAGTTTCTCCCCCATAATGCAGCCAGTTTCTCCCCCATAATGCAGCCAGTTTCTCCCCCAATATACAGCCAGTTTCTCCCCCATAATGCAGCCAGTTTCTCCCCCATAATACAGCCAGTTTCTCCCCCATAATGCAGCCAGTTTCTCCCCCATAATGCAGCCAGTTTCTCCCCCAATATACAGCCAGTTTCTCCCCCATAATGCAGCCAGTTTCTCCCCCAATATACAGCCAGTTTCTCCCCCATAATGCAGCCAGTTTCTTCCCTATATGCAGCCAGTTTCTCCCCTATATGCAGCCAGTTTATCCCCCAATATACAGCCAGTTTCTCCCCCATAATGCAGCCAGTTTCTCCCCCAATATACAGCCAGTTTCTCCCCCATAATGCAGCCAGTTTCTCCCCCAATATACAGCCAGTTTCTCCCCCATAATACAGCCAGTTTCTCCCCCATAATACAGCCAGTTTCTCCCCTATATGCAGCCAGTTTCTCCCCCAATATACAGCCAGTTTCTCCCCCATAATGCAGCCAGTTTCTCCCCCAATATACAGCCAGTTTCTCCCCCATAATGCAGCCAGTTTCTCCCCTATATGCAGCCAGTTTCTCCCCCAATATACAGCCAGTTCTCCCCTATATGCAGCCAGTTTCTCCCCCATAATGCAGCCAGTTTCTACCCCAATATACAGCCAGTTTCTCCCCCATATGCAGACAGTTTCTCCCCCATAATTCAGCCAGTTTCTCCCCCATAATTCAGCCAGTTTGTCCTCATAATACAGCCAGTTTCTCCCCCCCCAGCCCTGCACTTACCTTCCTCGAGTCAGCGCCGTCCTTCTTCCGTCCTCGATATCTTCTCCCGCCCTCGATGTCACTTCAGCCAATCAGGTTACCGGTAACCAGACCCGGTGAACCTGATTGGCCAGGGAACGCACCCCTGTGCGTCCTCTCATTAGGTATTTAGAAGCCGATTACAGCCCTCAGGCTGTAGTCGGTAAGCCTATCAGAGCCTGCTGGCTCTAATAGGCACTTCTAAAGGCCAATCAGACGCTGTGACTCAGATGGCCGGCGCTCAAGGGGCCGGCCATCTGAATAGTGGGTGGCAGCAATACATAGGTTCATGCAATGCATGAACCTATGTATTGTTGTGGTGAGTGACGGCCGGGCGCAGAAGCGAGCGGTAGCAGCGCTTCTGCGCCCACTATGGTCGCGCCGCCATGTGTAAAAAAAAGAGTTTAAAAAAAAACAAAACTCTTAAAGGGCCCGTTTTTTTTTTTTCGGTGACCACAGGAGGGGGGGGGGGGGGCGGCGCCCGGGCGCCCCCTATGGACGGGCCGCCACTGATCCCAATGAGTCATATGGAAACTGTGTCATAAAGATTATGCCATAAGGACGATTCACCATTCTCCACCACAGAAATCTGCTTCATAACGCCCCCTCTCATTAGAGAGGTAAGCTGTTTGTGATCACTGGGTGGATGCCACATGAAAATCTTCAAGCACATTTTTGGTGACGGGACTCTATTTTTATATATGACTTTATCCAAATATTATTTATTTACAATATAGCATTTGTATTATTTTTTGCAATACTTGGAAGTTACAATCAGGACTTGTCTGGGAGTTTTTTGCTTTTATTGGTTTAGTTCACTGATGCATCCAGTGTGTTTATTTATTCACGGACACCGTTTGTTGATTTATATTATGTCTTGGTGATTCATTTTTTTCTTTTATGTTTGAACTTTAAGAAACCACGTTTGTACATCACTGGACCATCCAGACACTGTTTTCACATGTTCTCACTTTGATCATTATTTTTACTTACCAGTTGTTTACATATTATTATTGCACGTATATTTGTGTCACTGTGCACATTGCACATCTTTGCTATCTAGCTTAGCTTCAACTAGTGATCTACATACGATCCCTCTTTAACCCCACCCAAACCCCTCCCCCCCCCCATTCCCACTTCCCTTTTCAACCCCCCTCCCCTTCCCTACTCCCTTTTTATCTCACTTCATCTTACTTAAATTCACTACAGCGCAGCCACCATCACGATATTAGTGTAGCAACCAGTGACATCATGAGGAGGAGAGAAGTAGAGCCCCAGCATGCACAGCGCGTGAGCGGGGAAGATTTAACTTCCTCCTCCGCGCCTACTCAGCTCCACCCACCTCCTCCCGGCATCGTCCAGCCAGCAGCATGCAGAAGTTCACGAAGGAGAGATGAACGGAAGGCAGGTACAATCCAATGCACTCACACTCACCATGACCAGAACGGGGTTAAAATCCTCAGTCAGCTCTCCCCCAGCAGCCAGCGTTCTGTGCTGAACTGTCAGCACTTCACAGGAGCTCCAAGTGTGTGTCAGCCTGGAGCTAGCAGTCTAGCACTGATAAGAGGATGGAAGGCAGATAATGGGTCAGCAGAAGAAGAGAGGACACTGACAGATGAGATTACACCCTGGGAGGGATGGAAGGAGGACAGATCCTTAGATATCAGGGCAAGGTTCATGCTGGGATGTAACCCCCCCCCCCCCAAAAGTGAAGGACTACAGTTCCAATAATTAAATCTCCCCAGAACTGAAGATGGGCCCCCCCTTAATCAGTGAAGAACTACAGGTCCCAGCATTAGCATGTGAAAAATTTGGGCTCTCACCTTTAATTCTCAGGGGTCCATGCTGGGACCTGTAGTCCTTCAATTTGGGGGGGGGGTCACATCCTTCGGTATCAGGGGTCCATGCTGGAACTTGTAGTCCTTCACTTTTGGGGGCTGTGACCCCCCCAAAAGTGAAGGACTACAGATCCCAGCATGAACCCCTCAGAGCTGAAGATGTGACAACCCCGGCCCCCGCATAGGAGGAGTCACATCAGCAGCCAGCGGCGGGAGGGTGTTCACTTTCCCGGGGCTCTGGTGTGTCGGACTGGTGGCAGGCTATAGGTGACAAGTGGCACACTGCATCTGGTGGCAGGCTACGGGTGGAAAGTGGTACACTGCATCTGGTGGCAGGCTATGGGTGGAAAGTGGCACACTGCATCTGGTGGCAGGCTACGGGTGGAAAGTGGCACACTGCATCTGGTGGCAGGCTACGGGTGGAAAGTGGCACACTGCATCTGGTGGCAGGCTATGGGTGGAAAGTGGCACACTGCATCTGGTGGCAGGCTACGGGTGGACCAATTTCTGTATCAGGTCTGCAGTCTCTGAGCATTTTCCGTATCAGGTCTGAAGTCTCTGAGCATTTTTTGTATCATGTCTGCAGTCTCTGACCATCTCCTGTACTATGTCTTCAGTCTCTGATCATCTCCTGTACTATGTCTGCAGTCTCTGACCATCTCCTATATCATGTCTGCAGTCTGACCATTTTCTGAATCATATCTGCAGTCTCTGACAGTCTCTTGTATCATGTCTGCAGTCTCCGACAGTCTCCTGTATCATGTCTCTTGTATCATGTCTGTAGTCTCTGACAGTCTCTTGGAGCATGTCTGCAGTCTCTTGGAGAACGTCTGCAGTCTCTGACCATCTCCTGTATTATGTCTCTTGTATCATGTCCGCAGTCTCTGACCACCTCTTGTATGATATCTGCAGTTACTGACAATCTGTTGTATCATGTCTGCAGTCTCTGACCATCGCTTGTATCATGTCTGCAGTCTCTGACCATCTCATATATCATGTCTGCAGTCTCTGACCATCTCTTGTACTATGTCTGCAGTCTCTGACCATCTCTTGTATCATGTCTGTAGTCTCTGACCATCTTCTGTATTATGTCCATACCTCTGCTATGCAGTCTCTGGCTATTTTAATTAAGTTCTTTAAATTAGGCTCAGACAAAGCAATCAAAGCATATTTTATAGGTACAAGGAAGCATGGGCTTTGTGAAACCACATAGCTTAAGCCCCTCCCACTGCTAGACTATTGACCACGCCAACAATTTACCGTGACATAGTGCGCCACATGTCTTTTTACTCCTCCAGTGTCCCTCATTCTGAAGTTCAAAAGTTGGGAGGTATGGGTCTGTACTGAGGGGGGGGGGGGTTTATAATGAGGGAGGGGATCTATACTGAGGGAGAAAGGGTCTGTATTTAGTGGGGGGGTCTATACTGAGGGTGGAAGTCTGTACTGAGGGAGGGGAGTCTATTCTTGGTGGGGGGGGTCTTTACTGAGGGGGTTAATACTTAGTGGAGCGGGGGTCTGTACTGAGGGAGGGGGTCTATACTTAGTGGAGAGGGGGGTCCGTACCAAGGGAGGGGGTCTATGGTTAGTGGAGGGGGTCCGTACTGCGGGAGGGGGCCTATATTTAGTGGAGAGGGGGCTCCATACTGAGGGAGGGGGTCTATAGTTAGTGGAGGGGATCCGTACTGAGGGAGGGGGTCTATAGTTGGTGGAGTGGTCCGTACTGAGGGAGGGGGCCTATACTTAGTGGAGAGGGGGTCCATACTGAGGGAGGGGGGCTATACTTAGTGGAGAGGGGGGTCCATACTGAGGGAGGGGGGCTATACTTAGTGGAGAGGGGGGTCCATACTGAGGGAGGGAGGGGGGCTATGCTTAGTGGAGAGGGGGTCCATACTGAGGGGGGGGGCCTATACTTAGTGGAGAGGGGGTCCATACTGAGGGAGGGGGCCTATACTTAGTGGAGAGGGGGGTCCATACTGAGGGAGGGGGGCTATACTTAGTGGAGAGGGGGGTCCGTACTGAGGGAGGGGGTCTATAGTTAGTGGAGGGGATCCGTACTGAGGGAGGGGGTCTATAGTTGGTGGAGTGGTCCGTACTGAGGGAGGGGGCCTATACTTAGTGGAGAGGGGGTCCATACTGAGGGAGGGGGGCTATACTTAGTGGAGAGGGGGGTCCATACTGAGGGAGGGGGGCTATACTTAGTGGAGAGGGGGTCCATACTGAGGGAGGGAGGGGGGCTATACTTAGTGGAGAGGGGGTCCATACTGAGGGAGGGGGCCTATACTTAGTGGAGAGGGGGTCCATACTGAGGGAGGGGGCCTATACTTAGTGGAGAGGGGGTCCATACTGAGGGAGGGGGCCTATACTTAGTGGAGAGGGGGTCCATACTGAGGGAGGGGGCCTATACTTAGTGGAGAGGGGGGGTCCATACTGAGGGAGGGGGGCTATACTTAGTGGAGAGGGGGGTCCGTACTGAGGGAGGGGGGTCTATACTTAGTGGAGAGGGGGGTCCGTACTGAGGGGGGGGTCTATACTTAGTGGAAAGGGGGGTCTATACTGAGGGAAGGGGGTCTATTATTACAATATAATAATAGAAATACATTCCAAGCATGGTATTGGAATGATATAAGTGCTATAACCAGCCATTCACTCGACAAATCACTCGCCGCCGAAGTCCCGTCAACCCCGAAACTACATCTAACACAATCCCCCCCCCCCCGGGTCTTGGCAAAATTGTCCCTGAATGGCAGTTTGGAAATGTGGTCACCCTACTGAAGGGGTTAATCTACGTATTACCTCCTCTGCCACCAGATCCAGCAAAATCTCCTCTCTATGTCCTTCCAAATGGAATGGGTAGCGACTAGTTCCTGTCCTGTAGATTGCTCTGTGATGTCACAGGAAACATGTGACCAGGAAGCAGGAAATAGAGGGCGGGAAAGTGAAGTGAATAGGAGGCTGCAAGCCGATCACACGTTATTATCCTGAAGAGATCTCTCCCTCTTTCTGTACATCTTCTTTTATATTATATCCTCTCTGTATATCTCACTGTATACCTCTCCACCTCTCTGTATATATCTCTATATACCTCTCCTCCTCTCTCTGTATATCTCCCTGTATACCTCTCCTCCTCTCACTGTATACCCCTCCACCTCTCTGTATATCTCCCTGTATACCTCTCCACCTCTCTCTGTATATCTCTCTGTATACCTCTCCACCTCTCTGTATATCTCCCTGTATACCTCTCCACCTCTCTCTGTATATCTCCCTGTATACCTCTCCACCTCTCTCTGTATATCTCCCTGTATACCCCTCCACCTCTCTGTATATCTCCCTGTATACCTCTCCACCTCTCTCTGTATATCTCTCTGTATACCTCTCCACCTCTCTGTATATCTCCCTGTATACCTCTCCTCCTCTCTCTGTATATCTCCCTGTATACCTATCCACCTCTCTCTGTATATCTCCCTGTATACCTATCCACCTCTCTCTGTATATCTCCCTGTATACCTATCCACCTCTCTCTGTATATCTCCCTGTATACCTATCCACCTCTCTCTGTATATCTCCCTGTATACCTATCCACCTCTCTCTGTATATCTCCCTGTATACCTCTCCACCTCTCTCTGTATATCTCCCTGTATACCTCTCCACCTCTCTCTGTATATCTCCCTGTATACCTCTCCACCTCTCTGTATATCTCCCTGTATACCTCTCCACCTCTCTCTGTATATCTCCCTGTATACCTCTCCTCCTCTCTCTGTATATCTCCCTGTATACCTCTCCTCCTCTCCCTGTATACCCCTCCACCTCTCTGTATATCTCCCTGTATACCTCTCCACCTCTCTCTGTATATCTCTCTGTATACCTCTCCACCTCTCTGTATATCTCCCTGTATACCTCTCCTCCTCTCTCTGTATATCTCCCTGTATACCTATCCACCTCTCTCTGTATATCTCCCTGTATACCTATCCACCTCTCTCTGTATATCTCCCTGTATACCTATCCACCTCTCTCTGTATATCTCCCTGTATACCTATCCACCTCTCTCTGTATATCTCCCTGTATACCTATCCACCTCTCTCTGTATATCTCCCTGTATACCTCTCCACCTCTCTCTGTATATCTCCCTGTATACCTCTCCACCTCTCTGTATATATCTCTATATACCTCTCCTCCTCTCTCTGTATATCTCCCTGTATACCTCTCCTCCTCTCTGTATATCTCCCTGTATACCTCTCCTCCTCTCACTGTATACCCCTCCACCTCTCTGTATATCTCCCTGTATACCTCTCCACCTCTCTCTGTATATCTCCCTGTATACCTCTCCACCTCTCTGTATATCTCCCTGTATACCTCTCCACCTCTCTGTATATCTCCCTGTATACCTCTCCTCCTCTCTCTGTATATCTCCCTGTATACCCCTCCACCTCTCTCTGTATATCTCCCTGTATACCTCTCCTCCTCTCTCTGTATATCTCCCTGTATACCTCTCCTCCTCTCTCTGTATATCTCTCTGTATACCTCTCCTCCTCTCTCTGTATATCTCTCTGTATACCTCTCCTCCTCTCTCTGTATATCTCTCTGTATACCTCTCCTCCTCTCTCTGTATACCTCTCCTCCTCTCTCTGTATATCTCTCTGTATACCTCTCTCTGTATATCTCCCTGTATACCTCTCCACCTCTCTCTGTATACCTCTCACCTCTCTCTGTATATCTCCCTGTATACCTCTCCACCTCTCTCTGTATATCTCCCTGTATACCTCTCCTCCTCTCTCAGTATATCTCCCTGTATACCTCTCCACCTCTCTCTGTATACCTCTCACCTCTCCCTGTATATCTCCCTGTATACCCCTCCACCTCTCTCTGTATATCTCCCTGTATACCTCTCCTCTCTCTGTATATCTCACTGTATACCTCTCCACCTCTCTCTGTATACCTCTCACCTCTCTCTGTATATCTCTCTGTATACCTCTCACCTCTCTCTGTATATCTCCCTGTATACCTCTCACCTCTCTCTGTATATCTCCCTGTATACCTCTCACCTCTCTCTGTATATCTCCCTGTATACCTCTCCACCTCTCTCTGTATATCTCCCTGTATACCTCTCCACCTCTCTCTGTATACCTCTCCACCTCTCTCTGTATATCTCCCCGTATACCTCTCCTCCTCTCTCTGTATATCTCCCCGTATACCTCTCCTCCTCTCTCTGTATATCTCCCTGTATACCTCTCCACCTCTCTCTGTATATCTCCCTGTATACCTCTCCTCCTCTCTCTGTATATCTCCCTGTATACCTCTCCTCCTCTCTCTGTATATCTCCCTGTATACCCCTCCTCTCTCTGTATATCTCCCTGTATACCCCTCCTCTCTCTGTATATCTCCCTGTATACCTCTCCTCTCTCTGTATATCTCCCTGTATACCTCTCCTCTCTCTGTATATCTCCCTGTATACCTCTCCTCTCTCTGTATATCTCCCTGTATACCTCTCCTCCTCTCTCTGTATATCTCACTTAGTGATGAGCCGAACACCCCCGGGTTCGGTTTGCACCAGAACCCGCGAACGGACCGAAAGTTCGTACGAACATTAGAACCCTATTAAATACAATGGATGCGAACGTTCGAATTCTAAAGTGCTAATTATAACAACTATTATGCATGTTATTGTCCTAAAAAGGGTTTGGGAACCCGGGTTCTGCACCAGGGGACATGTATCAATGCAAAAAGAAGTTTTAAAAACGGTCGTTTTTCGGGAGCAGTCATTTTAATGATGCATAAAGTGAAAAAAAAAAAGTCAAATATTCCTTTAAATATCGTACCTGGGGGGTGTCTAAAGTATGCCTGTGAAGTGCCACGTGTTTCCCGTGTTTAGAACTGTCCCTGCACAAAATGACATTTCTAAAGGAAAAAAAGCCATTTAAAACTGCTTGCGGCTTTAATGTAATGTCTGGTCCCGGTAATATGGATGAAAATCTTTAAGAAAAATGGCATAGCTACCCCATGACCCCCCCCCCCTACCCCAGCCCATTACCAGCCCCTTTGGGTCTTGTATGGATATTAAGGGGAACCCCGCACATAAAATAAAAAAGGCCCTATATACTCTGAACAGCCGTATACAGGCGGTGCATACAAGACAGGGACTGTAGGTTTGTTCTTATGTAGAATGTGTTTGTAATTTTGAACAGGTACATTGTTGAAGTGTAGCTCCAGCCCAAAAATCTATTTTTAAACTTTTTGGAAAACATAGGTAAGGGTTATCACCCCTGTAACATTTGTTTTGCTGTCTGTGCCCCTGTTCAGAACATTTCACCTCACTTTCCGTCCCAATGACAACTGTTTTTGAAATGTGGTGTTTTTCTTGAAACAAGGATTGCTGATAAAGCATCAGTACAGAGGAGACACCTTTCTCCCATATTTATTCTTACAGGAGAGAATTTTCCTTCCTAGTGGTAGATTTCCTCTCACTTCCTGTTGTCTTCTTGCGTTTGCAAGTAGGAGTCGTTTGTAAGTTGGATGTTTGAAAGTAGGGACCTGCCGTATATACTCTGCAGAAATAGGCCCCTTAGTTGTTGGTGTTGGCACAACACTGTAAGCACTCACAGTTACTCTTGGTTGGTGCTGGAACGCCCTGCTGTCAACTATTATATCAGGAATTTTAATTACATATAATTGTTGAACAGTGGTAGTAAAAATTGGGCCTTTGATGGTGGTGCTGGTGCCACAACACTGTAAGCCCTGACAGTTACTCTTGGTGGGTGCAGCAATGGGCCCTGCTGTGAATTATTAGATCAAGAATTGTAATTGCATGCCCCTGTTGAACAGGGGCTGAAAAATTGGGCCTTAGGCACTGGTGGCACAACACTACAACCCCTCACAGATACTGTACTTGGAGCACAGCAATGAGCCCTGTTGCAAAGTATTGCTTCAAAAATTGTAATGACACGCCCCTGTTAAACAGGGGCTGAAAAATTGGGCCTTAGGCACTGGTGGCACAACACTACAACCCCTCACAGATACTGTACTTGGAGCACAGCAATGAGCCCTGTTGCAAAGTATTGCTTCAAAAATTGTAATGACACGCCCCTTTTAAACAGGGGCTGAAAAATTGGGCCTTAGGCACTGGTGCCACAACACTCCAACCCCTCACAGATACTGTACTTGGAGCACAGCAATGAGCCCTATGGCAAATTATTGCTAAAAAAATTGTAATTACACGCCCCTGTAAAACAGGGGCTGAAAAATTGGGCCTTAGCCACTGGTGGCGGCACCCATAAACAAAAATGATCTTCCAAGCTATCATCATCAATCGTATCATTGAGGACTCGGAGGAGGAGGATAGCCAGTCAACATAACAGCACAGGCACTCAGCATCAGCATCAGTCTTGAAGGGATGTGACATGTTAAAATCAATTAGTCTGTTATATCAGCATCAGGTGTGTGGTAGCTGGTGGTGATCCAAGACTGGTTCATCTTGATGAAAGTCAGTCGATCAACCGAGTCGGTGGACAGGCGCACCCTGTGATCCGTGACAAATCCTCCAGCAGCACTGAATGTGCGTTCCGAAAGAACGCTGGATGCAGGACAGGCCAGTAGCTCAATTGCATACTGTGCAAGCTCTGGCCAGTGATCCATCCTCAAGACCCAGTAAGCCAGAGGATTTTCGGTGGGGAAGGTGTCCAAGTCTGACCTTGCCCCTAGATATTCCTGCACCATGTTTATCAGACGCTGGCGATGGTTGCTGGAACCGATCATACTTTGGGGCTGCGGACTAAAGAATTGTCTGAACGCATCGGTCAGACGGCCACCTTCCCCACCGCTCCTTCTTTGACTGGCCGAAGCCTCAGCAACTCGTTGTCCAGGACCAGGAGTTTGTAACCTCCCAGTCTCTGGGAACGCGTTGCACAGACCTTTCTGCAAGGCCTCCCGGAGTTGTCTCATCCTCTGCTCCCTCTGCGACGGTAACATAAGGTCCGCAACCTTACCCTTGTACCGTGGATCAAGGAGAGTGGCCAGCCAGTAATGGTCCCTCTCCTTGATCCGAAGAATACGAGGATCCTTCCGCAGACTTTGCAGGATCAGGGAGGCCATGCAGCGTAGGTTTGCTGAGGCATTCGCTCCGGAGTCCTCTGGGTCACTAAGGACGACATGATCCGCAGTCACCTCCTCCCAGCCACGTACAAGTCCACTGGTTTCTTGGGACTGTAAATCATCCCTAAAAGACTGCTGCTGATGATGCTGAGTGCCAGCCTCCACCTCCATGCTGACACAATCCTCCTCCTCCTCCTCCTCCTCCTCCTCCTCCTCCTCCTCTTCCTGTGCGATGGGTGGGACAGAAGGAACACTGTCTGGGTAAAGGGGGCCTTGAGAGGCAAGGAAGTCCTCCTCTTCCTGCCTCTGTTCTGCCTCAAGTGCCCTGTCCATTATTCCACGCAGCGTGTGCTCCAACAGGTGGACAAGAGGTACAGTGTCACTGATGCATGCACTGTCACTGCTCACCATCCTCGTGGCCTCCTCAAATGGTGCCAGGACAGTGCATGCATCCCTGATCATGCCCCACTGGCGTGGAGAAAAAAAACCAAGCTCCCCTGACCCTGTCCTGGTGCCGTAGTCGCACAGGTACTCATTGATGGCCCTCTGCTGCGTGTGCAGCCGCTGCAGCATGGCCAACGTTGAGTTCCACCTGGTGGGCATGTCACATATAAGGCGGTTCTTGGGCAGGTTCAACTCCTTTTGCAGCTCAGCCAGGCGAGCACTGGCATTATAAGATCTGCGGAAATGCACACAGACTTTCCTGGCCTGCCTCAGGACATCCTGTAAGCCCGGGTACCTGCCCAAGAAACGCTGCACCACCAGGTTAAGGACGTGAGCCACACAGGGCACATGGGTCAGTTGTCCCTGTCGAAGGGCGGAGAGGAGGTTGGTGCCATTGTCGCAAACCACCATTCCTGGCTTAAGCTGGCGTGGCGTCAACCACCTCTCGGCCTGCCCCTGCAGAGCAGACAGGACCTCTGCCCCAGTGTGGCTTCTGTCCCCCAAACACACCAGCGCAAGCACGGCATGGCATCTTTTTGCCTGCGTACTTGCGTAGCCCCGTGAACGGCTACGGAGCACCGCTGGTTCATAGGACAAACCACAGGAAGAGGCCATGGAGGAAGAAGAAGAGGAGGGGGTGGAGGAGAGAGGTGTGTCACAACCAGTAGTAGCATTTTGGAGGCGTGGCGGTGGGACAACCTCCAACACTACTGCACCTTGTCCTGCATCCTTCCCAGCTGCCAAAAGAGTGACCCAATGGGCCGTGAAAGAAAGGTAATGTCCCTGTCCATGCCTGCTGGACCATGAGTCAGCGGTAATATGCACCTTACCGCTGACCGCCCTGTCCAGCGAGGCCAAGACATTGCCTTCCACATGCCGGTAGAGAGCCGGAATAGCCTTCCGTGAGAAAAAGTGGCGTTTGGGAACCTGCCACTGAGGAACCGCACATTGCACAAACTCACGGAAGGGGGCCGAGTCTACCAACTGAAAAGGCAGCAGTTGAAGCGCTAGCAATTTAGCCAAGCTAGCATTCAACCGCTGGGCATGTGGATGGCTGGGAGTGAACTTCTTTCGACGGTCCAGCAGCTGGGGCAGGGAAATTTGCCTGCTAGAATCGGACGTTGGTGTACTGCTAGCAGAGTGGCCGCAAGTACTTGGCTGTGACACACCTAATTCTACACCTTCATTCCTCTCAGTGCATGTTTCAGAGAGGACTGAAGTTATAGTGGGGTTGGAGATCCCAGCTGATGCGGTGCAAGGAGAGGTCCGCTTTGTTCTTTGGTGTGGGTCTTTGAGGTAGGCTTGCCAACGAGCTGCATGGCAGGTCAACATATGTCTGGTCAGGCATGTGGTACCCAAGCGGCTGATGTTTTGGCCACGCGATATACGCTTGAGACATATGTTGCAAACAGCAGCTGTGCGATCTGATGCACTAGCCTCAAAAAAGGCCCACACCAAGGAACTTTTTGAATGATGGGCAGAGGCAGCGCCCTGCACAGGCGGAGCTCTGCGGTGTGATTCCGTCGGTGTACTGCCCTTACGCTGGCCACCAAAGGGCATCCTGCCTCGTTGGAGATGTGCCTCCTCCTCATCCTCCTCCTCCTCCTCTCTCCTATTAGGCACCCATGTGGAGTCAGTGACCTCATCATCCCCTCCCTCCTCATCACTGGAGCCAATCTGGCAGTATGCTGCAGCTGCTGGAACATGACTGCCAGATTGGTGTCCTTCTTGAGCATCCCCTCTGTCTGCTCTCACCCTACTGCCTTCCTGTAGCTGGGTTTCATCATCAGACCCTTCGAAACGCTGGGCATCCTCCTGGAGCATGTACCCAACACTGTGCTCAAACAGTTCGGGGGACTCCTCAGGAGGAGGACATGGTGGGTCTAGGGAAGGAGTGACTGATGATGAGTCTGACATTGATACCAGGGAAGAGGACGCTTTGGCAGCTGCTTTGCCAGTACCCTGAGCCTGGGTGAGAGAGGATGAGGAGGAGGAGGAGGGCTTGGTCATCCACTCTACCAAGTCTTCGGCATGATGTGGCTCAACATGTCCAGCTGCCGAAAAGAAGGACAAGCGTGTCCCATGGCCATGTGCTGATGACAATGCACCGCGTCCACGATCAGCACTGTTGCCCCCAGACACAGAGCCTGCTTGCCCTCTTTTATTGCCTCCTGACTGTCTGCCTCTCCTTGTTTGCCTTCCAGACATTCTAATAGATGGCCTGCAGGGAGATGGGAAAAAAGCAATAAGGGCTACCTTCAGGTGTCCTTCTCTGTCCCTTTACTTAAGGATTTCTAAATATGGTTGAGGATGATTGCTTTTGCACAGAATAGCACAACGACAATTTCCCTGACTGTCCAAAAAACAAGGATTTCAAAGATGGTTGATGAGGAATGCTTTAGCACACTATAGCACAAGGAGAATTCACTCACTGTCCTTCCCAGTCCCTAGAAACAAGGACTTGCACAGTGAAAGAAACTGACACTCTCCCTACCTACAGTTTTCTGTCCCTAGAAAAAATGTTTTTTTTAAGCACACTATAGCACAAGGAGAATTCACTCACTGTCCTTCCCAGTCCCTAGAAACAAGGACTTGCACAGTGAAAGAAACTGAGGCCTCGTACACACGACCGATTTTCTCGTCGTAAAAAACACGTCGTTTTTTTCGACGAGATTCTTGTTAAGCTTGTCGATTTTCTCGTCAAGCTTTCTATGCGTACACACTGTCATTTCCCAATTTCCTCGTGGTTCTCTGCGCTCACGTCCAGCACGTACGACGGCACTATAAAGGGGAAGATCTTTTTTCTTGGCGCCACCCCTTGGGCTGCTTTTGCTGATCTCGTGTTACCGCGTGTGAAGTAAAAGTTTGGGAAGAGACGATTCGCGCTTTTCAGTCTTCGTACTTTTCAGATCGTTTTCTGCCGTTCAGTTTGTGCTTGTGGGTTCGTATCTTGACTTTCAGGGCGTCTAGGCAGGTCGTATCTGTTTTACAGTGCGTTCTTGCCTGTTCGTTTCTGAATTTCAGTTCGTTATTCATAGGCCTTGCTGTTCTAAAGTGCGTTCTGTTCTGTACGTTCTGATTAGACGACCGTTTCCTAGCCATGTCGCCTGGACGTTCTCGTCGTCGAGTTCGTGCTGTGCGTGCGCTTGGTGTTGGTCTGCTTGTTTTGGACCAAGACCAGTCCATGAATGGTGTGAGGAGGAGTTCATGGACCAAGAATTGGTTGCTCCAGCGGGACCAATTCTGCCACATGCCTCTGCTGCGGGAGATCGTCGAGAATAATCCTGAGGACTACAGGAATTTTCTGAGGATGTCTGACCCCGTTTTTCAGGAACTGTTGGCTTTGGTGTCCCCCTATATTACCAGGAAGGACACCGTTATGCGGGAAGCCATCAGTGCTGAGCAGAGGCTCATCGCCACGTTGCGTTACCTGGCGACAGGGAGAAGTCTTCAGGACTTGAAGTTCACCACAGGCATCTCCCCCCAGGCTCTGGGCCTCATAATCCCAGACACCTGTTCTGCTATTATACAAGTCCTGCAGGAGGACTATATTAGGGTAAGTTTTCTCCCTTCACATCACATTTTATGTATTACATGTATGCTAATGTATTGTATTTCTTTCATCCTTTCCTAATTACCATGATTGTAATATGCTGAGAATGTCCCCTTTGTCCCCATGCATGCTGGAAGTTTTTAAATGCCCCTTTTTTATCCTCCCTAAATATTTCCCCTCACTAACTTTTCCAGCAGGGGCGCCTGTTGCTCCAAATGTTGGGGGGTTACAACCCCAATTTCGGAAATAAACTTCCTCCTTTTTTGCTCTGTTGCCTAATAAACGCCCCCAGTTGTCCCCTCCAATGCAGCCATTTAGTCCCCTCTATTGCAGCCAGTTTCCCCCCAGCCCTGCACTTACCTTCTTGTGGTCAGCGCCATCCTTCTTCTGTCCTTGATGTCTTCTCCTTCCCTTCATGTTGCATCAGCCAATCATGTTACCATTAAACAGACTTGGTGAACATGATTGCCAGAGCTGCCTGTCAGTGTTTACACAAGGAATGCCCCCTCCTTGCGTCCCCGATTTTTCTTTGAGGAAGCCAATTACATCCCTCAGGTTGTAATTTGCAAGACTTTTTTAATACCTGTTTCTGCTCTGCAATTTTAACCCCCTAAATGACGCAATTAATCATATGTCGGTCGCTTTACAAGAGGCCATCCACCTGAATAGTGTGCGGCATAGACAATACATAGGTTCATGCAACGCATGAACCTATGTATTGTTCTGAGTGATGGGCACAGGAGAGAGGGGACAGTGCTCCAGCGCCCACTCTGGACGCACCGCCACTGCAATGCTATCCTGTGGCCAAACACATCTCCCCCCCCCAAAATAATTTAGTAATGGCCCATCAGAGGGGGTGATGAATATGATAAATGAGCCTTCCATTATACTTTTTTTACACACCTTAATAAACGTATAATTAGATTGATGTTGGTCTCTAATTTTTTGGTCTTGAATTTGCTTGTAATGTATGCCTTTGTTTTTCTAATATTATTTCATCTTGTTTCACTCCACAGCTTCCTTCAACGCCACAGGAATGGCAGACTGTGGCATCGGAGTTTGCCACGCGGTGGGACTTCCCCAACTGCGGTGGTGCCATAGACGGGAAGCACGTCCGCATCGTGCCGCCACCCCGTTCTGGATCCTACTACTACAACTACAAGGGGTTTCATAGCATTGTGCTGATGGCGGTGGTGTCAGCACGGTATGAATTCCTCTATGTTGATGTAGGGAAGAATGGCCGGATGTCCGATGGGGGATCCTTCATCCAGACGGAGTTTGCCCTCCGTCTCCAGAGTGACGACCTTGCATTGCCACCGGATGCAGGGAATATTGAAGGACTCCCCTTTGTTTTCTTGGCTGATGAAGCCTTCGGACTCGGACGGCATCTTATGAGGCCATTTCCACAGAGGACCCTGACCCCAGAGAAGAGTGTGTTCAATTACCGGCTGGCCAGGGCCTGAAGAGTCGTTGAAAATGCCTTCGGCATAATGGCCAGCCGGTTCCGCCTTTTTATGACTTCCATCCACTTGGCGGACTACAAAATAAACTATGTAGTGTTATGCTGCTGTGTGCTACACAATTTTCTTTGCCGCAAAGCGAATTCATATATGGCCTCAGTTTTGCCAGAGGCTGGACTTTCCCCTGCAAATCCCCTTCCGGGCCTGGAATCTGCCCGTCTTGGCTTGCCCCCCCAAAATGCCCGTGTGGTTCGGGACAAATACATGGAGTATTTCACGGGTAGGGGGGCAATTCCTATGCCAGCCTATGTCTAAGTATCCCAATAAAAATCTTGTTTAAACCTTTAATTATTTGTTCTTTCCTGTCTCCTAGTTTGTCTTTGTGCATTTGTAGTGGCAAGTGTATTTTACTTTAGTAAATAACAACCAATTTCACTATGTTACCTTACAAAAGAACCAAATAAGCTTAGAGTGTATTATAAAAAGAAGCTACACGTTGTTTGTGGTCAAATATTTTACTCTCTGCACATTTTTTTTTGTTTTACTTTGGGGTTGGCCTGACCACAACCCGTCAAATTTTGGCTTATGAAAATACAAAAATACCACTTGCATTTCTAAAATGACAACATTGGATACCTCTGAGCAATCTGAGACATTCAGTTACACAAACTATGTCTCTATGTGCCCGTCCTAATATGGGGTCCTGCCACCCCTTGCCCAGCCAAAAATTCAATATGCACACATTTTTACTTTTTTGCAAATAGGAAGTTTACAATCCTGATCCCTATTGTCAACATGTGCTATCTGCCATCAGGGGTGATCAATGGATGTGTTTTGGGGGTGCATCCCCTTCCTCAGTTCACCGACTTTTGATACGAGGAAGGGGTTGCACCCACAAAAGACGTACATGGATATCCCCTGATGGCAGATAGCACATGTTCACACACTGTGTGCATATTCAATTTTTGGCTGCTTTGTTACTCAAAAAATTAGTAAAAATATAAAAACAAACATGTAAAAACAAATGTGTTTGGATGGCTTATTGAATTCTCCCCAAAACATCGAGAATGTCTTTAAATGTTTGTTCCATCACATGGATTCTTTGTTTAATTAGGTCCAGTTCCGTGCTACATTCCATCACTTGCTGGATGAGGCGGAGGGCACTGTCAGCAGAGAACGGTGTGCTATCCTTCACAACATTTCCATCCCCTAAAAACCATTAAAAAAAATTAATAAAACTCTGCAGGCCTACCTCGCTTACCTTAAGCTGTGGTGTCAGATACTGACCTGTTGTGGTGACCAGATCCACAACGTCATCCACCTCTCCTTCCTGCACTTCTCCTTCCTCCACCTCAACTTCCTGCACATCTTTCGGTTGTGGATCTTTGGGAGTTTGGGGTTGCTTGGAAGTTGTGGGGTGCATGTGCTCCCTGGAGTGTCCTCCTCCCAGTCTTCTCTCCCCTATGAGAATAAAACCAAAGGTCTATTTATCACACTGTAAAAATCTCATTTTTAAACTTAAAACAGGCTAAATTGTTTGGAAGTGGGGTACAAGTGTGTGTTTGTGCGGAATTTAAAGAAAAATGCATTCTTTATGACCCCAAATATGTTTATTATTCACATTTGGATGTAATTTTTTGGACATGGAGGCACCACAAATAAACTCTGATGCACCTGTGTGGGACACCCAAAAAAGGCGGGTCTGGTGGCCCACACTATAGTGCTCCAAAGTACAGATGTGGAAGCAGCTGCTGAGTGTCCTCTCCTTTACACTGATTAAAGTTTGCATTTCATTCTCCTTACAAACACATCATCTAGACTTAAAAATTATCCACAATACTTGATCAAAAATGGCAGATGTCTAATTACTTTTGGGGGTCTTAAATAAGCCAAAACCACGGATAGTGGCCGAACGAAGTGTCGGTAACGTAACGAACGATTACTGTGCCCAACCTAGTTCAAAATAATACATTTTGGAAGGGAGTCCAATATGCTTTAAAAAAAAAAAAGACAGTTTCTAAAAAGATTAATAGCAGAAAGGTCGTCATTTTACTTACTTTTAGCGAGCATCCTCTTTATGCTCCTCAACTGGTCTGGCTCCCTCAGTTTGAGGTCTGACCACCTCTTTCTGAGCTGCTCATTTGAGCGTTTCACCCCGAACTTCGCCCTCAGACTCTTCACAACTTTAGTGAGGATTTTGGCCTTCCTTCTATTTGGTTTGCTATACGGCCCATGCTTGGCATCATAATCAGCCTTGACCAAGATGTCCACCATCTCCGCCATCTCCGCCAAAGACATATTCGATGCCTTGAATCTCCTCCTTGATCGTGACGTGTCCTCGGTCTCCGGGCTTGTCTCCTCGCTAGTTGCGGAATTATCAGACACCTGCTGTAACTCCGCCATATCTGTCTGCGCGCCGAAAGAGAAGGGGCGGGGAAAAGATGTTAGTTAGAACGTCATGGGCGGGCGACGTGTGCGGAGCGACGTGTTCGAATTTTGACGCATGCGTGGTGTGTATATAGCAAACACACATGTGACTATAGTACGTTCGGTGTGCGGAGAGAGGAGTTCAAGTGACGGACGTGCGAACGAAGGTATGTGATTTTGTGAGACTTGTTAAAATTGTTGGCCTATACTGTCTTGAGATTGTTGGAGGATATATATGGTGACTAGGATGTGAAGGAGGTTAGACTGTTTGCCTCACATTATTTAAATATAATTTATTTTACTTGCAGATACAATATGAATGTATTTATTAGCGACAAAGAGTTCCTGGCGGAATTTATTGACCGGGTAAGGGAGCTGCCGGCTCTGTGGGAGACGAAAAACCCCATCCATAAAAAAAAAGGGTGAGAAAAGCAGCGCTGGAGAAGCTGCTCCCATTTGTGCATACCAAGGTGCCCACAGCCACAGCAAAACAAGTGGACACTAAAATTGGGAGCTTGAGAGGTACCTACAGGACTGAACGCTCTAAGGTGCTGGCTTCTCAGACGTCAGGAGCAGCAGCAGATGATGTTTATGTCCCGGTTTTGTGGTACTACAGCAGGATGTCCTTCCTGGATGACCACATTGAGCCAAGGCCATCACTCTCCACTCTTCCCCCCAGACTTCCCTGCAGCCAACCTGAGCCTTCTCTGGAGCAAGAGGAGGCAGCCATCCTGGATGATCCTGATTTGGCCATCTGGAGCCAGGTATAGTATTAACTGAAAATGTAGTGGGATAAAATTAATGTTTCCCAAATATGTCAGGATGAGAAACATACATTATTTTGTATTCAACAAGTGAAATCATGATCTGTAGACATTATTCTGCACTTAATTGTGTGGTAAATAGTCAAGCTGATGTAGTGGTAAATTTAAAGCAAGGATTTATGCATTTACATTCTAATTGCTTCCATCAGGATTACAAAGTTTGATGCAAAGATTAAACCAACATATTAAACTATGTTTCTTTTTCATACACAGGATGAAATCAGCCAGGAGGAGGGTCTGGAAACTGTCAGGCAGGAGGAGGAAGGGCCCAGTGGCAGCCAGGAGGTGGCAGGGCCCAGTGGCAGCCAGGAGGTGGCAGGGCCCAGTGGCAGCCAGGAGGTGGCAGGGCCCAGTGGCAGCCAGGAGGTGGCAGGGCCCAGTGGCAGACAGGAGGTGGCAGGGCCCAGTGGCAGCCAGGAGGTGGCAGGGCCCAGTGGCAGACAGGAGGTGGCAGGGCCCAGTGGCAGACAGGAGGTGGCAGGGCAAAGGAGAAGCACCAGATCCCAGGTGCCTCCCATCAGGCTTCACAAAAGAGGCAGGAGGGACAGGACCACCAGTGAGGCAGCAATGGCCCTTATTAAAGAGGCCCATGCCACCCTCAAGGAGCCCACATCCCCTGAAGAGGCCATTGCCGGCCTAGTGGAGGCTAAGTTCAAGGTGATGAGCATGGAGCAACGCCTCCTATGCGAACCCCTGCTCATCACCTTGCTCAACAAGGGGGTGATGGAGCAAATTACCCCCAATACCGCCATATGTGAGGTGGCCCAACTGACCCAACCTCAACCTCCACCTCCACCTTCCTCTTCTGCCCCACCCCCTTCTGCTACCCCTCCACCTTCTGCCCCACCCCCTTCTGCTACACCTCCACCTTCTTCTTCTGCCCCACCCCCTTCTGCTACACCTCCACCTTCTGCCCCACCCCCTTCTGCTACACCTCCACCTTCTGCCCCACCCCCTTCTGCTACACCTCCACCTTCTTCTTCTGCCCCACCCCCTTCTGCTACACCTCCACCTCCTCCTCCTGACAGGAGTACCCCTCCAGTGGGCCAGCCTCCAGCTAAACGAAGAAGGAAGGCTTCAGTAAAGGCTGCAGGGAAGGTTGCCAGGAAGAAGAGGAAGTGATGGCCTTGCTTCATTGTGGTCGCACTGGTCGGACAGAAGGCAGCCTGTTGTAGTACCACACACTTGGGACATATATCTCACCTGCTGCTGTTCCTGACCTCTGGGAGGCCAGCATCAGATTGTGTTCTGAAATGTGGGCCTTCTCAAGCTCCCAATTTTAGTGTCCACACAGGGTTGCTGTGTGCTCTGGGGTCCCTGGGATGCACAAATGGCAGCAGCTTCTCCAGCGCTGCCTTCTCTTTATTTAATTTATAAACATGAATAAATGTGTTTTTTGTTTAAGTTCATACTTGACTATGTGTATTTTTAAATAAAAAAAAACAAGCTTTGGAGTAAGCAGATACATTTGACTGACAATAAATGGCACAGATATCACCCCCCCAAAAGAATAACTAAATCTGATTAGCTCAAAAACATGGTGTGAAATTTAAAAAATATAGATTAGAAAATTAAATGGGAGATCGCTATCAAAACATTGAGAAATTATAATTAACATCATTTTGAAAAATCTAACCATTTAAATTATTCCTAAAAACTTGCACGATATAATACACATAAATCTTATAAAGAGCAGCATGAAAAAGGTTAAAAATAAGGCATAACTCTGTGTGAATATCAGCAGCAAAAGAAGGTCTCTCGTTTTGATTAATGTAACATTCTAACGAAGAATTCAATGCAGAACATTTAAACGATGAAATATTTATGAGCGTGACGAATGTGCTCTCTCCATTATGAAGGCTTGTTTTACCAGAAGATGCGCTCCCGTCTCATAGTTGCTTGTGAGCATGCGCACTTTTGGAAGAGTCGTAAAAGCATACACACGAACCATTTTCTCGTCACAAAACAGGCCGACGAGAAACACGACGAGGAAATCTGGACTCCTGACGAGAAAATAGAGAGCAGGTTCTCTATTTTCTCGTCGAGATTCTCGTCAAGTTTCTCGTCGTAAAACCATACACACGAACGTTTTTCTAGACAAAAAAAACTCTCGCGGCACTTTTCTTGACTGTTTACGACGAGAAAATCGGTCGTGTGTACGAGGCCTGACACTCTCCCTACCTACAGTTTTCTGTCCCTAGAAAATTTTTTTTTTTTAAGCACACTATAGCACAAGGAGAATTCACTCACTGTCCTTCCCAGTCCCTAGAAACAAGGACTTGCACAGTGAAAGAAACTGACACTCTCCCTACCTACAGTTTTCTGTCCCTAGAAAAAATGTTTTTTTTAAGCACACTATAGCACAAGGAGAATTCACTCACTGTCCTTCCCAGTCCCTAGAAGCAAGGACTTGCACAGTGAAAGAAACTGACACTCTCCCTACCTACAGTTTTCTGTCCCTAGAAAAAATGTTTTTTTTAAGCACACTATAGCACAAGGAGAATTCACTCACTGTCCTTCCCAGTCCCTAGAAACAAGGACTTGCACAGTGAAAGAAACTGACACTCTCCCTACCTACAGTTTTCTGTCCCTAGAAAAAATGTTTTTTTTAAGCACACTATAGCACAAGGAGAATTCACTCACTGTCCTTCCCAGTCCCTAGAAACAAGGACTTGCACAGTGAAAGAAACTGACACTCTCCCTACCTACAGTTTTCTGTCCCTAGAAAAAATGTTTTTTTTAAGCACACTATAGCACAAGGAGAATTCACTCACTGTCCTTCCCAGTCCCTAGAAACAAGGACTTGCACAGTGAAAGAAACTGACACTCTCCCTACCTACAGTTTTCTGTCCCTAGAAAAAATGTTTTTTTTAAGCACACTATAGCACAAGGAGAATTCACTCACTGTCCTTCCCAGTCCCTAGAAACAAGGACTTGCACAGTGAAAGAAACTGACACTCTCCCTACCTACAGTTTTCTGTCCCTAGAAAAAATGTTTTTTTTAAGCACACTATAGCACAAGGAGAATTCACTCACTGTCCTTCCCAGTCCCTAGAAACAAGGACTTGCACAGTGAAAGAAACTGACACTCTCCCTACCTACAGTTTTCTGTCCCTAGAAAAAATGTTTTTTTTAAGCACACTATAGCACAAGGAGAATTCACTCACTGTCCTTCCCAGTCCCTAGAAACAAGGACTTGCACAGTGAAAGAAACTGACACTCTCCCTACCTACAGTTTTCTGTCCCTAGAAAAAATGTTTTTTTTAAGCACACTATAGCACAAGGAGAATTCACTCACTGTCCTTCCCAGTCCCTAGAAACAAGGACTTGCACAGTGAAAGAAACTGACACTCTCCCTACCTACAGTTTTCTGTCCCTAGAAAAAATGTTTTTTTTAAGCACACTATAGCACAAGGAGAATTCACTCACTGTCCTTCCCAGTCCCTAGAAACAAGGACTTGCACAGTGAAAGAAACTGACACTCTCCCTACCTACAGTTTTCTGTCCCTAGAAAAAATGTTTTTTTTAAGCACACTATAGCACAAGGAGAATTCACTCACTGTCCTTCCCAGTCCCTAGAAACAAGGACTTGCACAGTGAAAGAAACTGACACTCTCCCTACCTACAGTTTTCTGTCCCTAGAAAAAATGATTTTTTTAAGCACACTATAGCACAAGGAGAATTCACTCACTGTCCTTCCCAGTCCCTAGAAACAAGGACTTGCACAGTGAAAGAAACTGACACTCTCCCTACCTACAGTTTTCTGTCCCTAGAAAAAATGTTTTTTTAAGCACACTATAGCACAAGGAGAATTCACTCACTGTCCTTCCCAGTCCCTAGAAACAAGGACTTGCACAGTGAAAGAAACTGACACTCTCCCTACCTACAGTTTTCTGTCCCTAGAAAAAATGTTTTTTTTAAGCACACTATAGCACAAGGAGAATTCACTCACTGTCCTTCCCAGTCCCTAGAAACAAGGACTTGCACAGTGAAAGAAACTAACACTCTCCCTACCTACAGTTTTCTGTCCCTAGAAAAAAATTTTTTTTTAAGCACACTATAGCACAAGGAGAATTCACTCACTGTCCTTCCCAGTCCCTAGAAACAAGGACTTGCACAGTGAAAGAAACTGACACTCTCCCTACCTACAGTTTTCTGTCCCTAGAAAAAATGTTTTTTTAAGCACACTATAGCACAAGGAGAATTCACTCACTGTCCTTCCCAGTCCCTAGAAACAAGGACTTGCACAGTGAAAGAAACTGACACTCTCCCTACCTACAGTTTTCTGTCCCTAGAAAAAATGTTTTTTTTAAGCACACTATAGCACAAGGAGAATTCACTCACTGTCCTTCCCAGTCCCTAGAAACAAGGACTTGCACAGTGAAAGAAACTGACACTCTCCCTACCTACAGTTTTCTGTCCCTAGAAAAAATGTTTTTTTTAAGCACACTATAGCACAAGGAGAATTCACTCACTGTCCTTCCCAGTCCCTAGAAACAAGGACTTGCACAGTGAAATAAACTGACACTCTCCCTACCTACAGTTTTCTGTCCCTAGAAAAAATGTTTTTTTAAGCACACTATAGCACAAGGAGAATTCACTCACTGTCCTTCCCAGTCCCTAGAAACAAGGACTTGCACAGTGAAAGAAACTGACACTCTCCCTACCTACAGTTTTCTGTCCCTAGAAAAAATGTTTTTTTTAAGCACACTATAGCACAAGGAGAATTCACTCACTGTCCTTCCCAGTCCCTAGAAACAAGGACTTGCACAGTGAAAGAAACTGACACTCTCCCTACCTACAGTTTTCTGTCCCTAGAAAAAATGTTTTTTTTAAGCACACTATAGCACAAGGAGAATTCACTCACTGTCCTTCCCAGTCCCTAGAAACAAGGACTTGCACAGTGAAAGAAACTGACACTCTCCCTACCTACAGTTTTCTGTCCCTAGAAAAAATGTTTTTTTTAAGCACACTATAGCACAAGGAGAATTCACTCACTGTCCTTCCCAGTCCCTAGAAACAAGGACTTGCACAGTGAAAGAAACTGACACTCTCCCTACCTACAGTTTTCTGTCCCTAGAAAAAATGTTTTTTTTAAGCACACTATAGCACAAGGAGAATTCACTCACTGTCCTTCCCAGTCCCTAGAAACAAGGACTTGCACAGTGAAAGAAACTGACACTCTCCCTACCTACAGTTTTCTGTCCCTAGAAAAAATGTTTTTTTTAAGCACACTATAGCACAAGCACAAAACACACTGACACTCTCCCTACCTATCCTTCTCTTTCCCTAAACTAAAGGAATCCAGGTTAAGCAAGAAAGAAATAAAAGTCACTGTCCCTGCCTATGCTGCTCTTTCCCTGCTCCGGAACACACTACACTAGGCCGCCGTGCTGGCGGCCTTTTATAGTGTGGGGCGTGTACTGAACACCCTCAGCAATAATTGGCCACAGGCATCCTGCCTGTGGCCAATCATTGCTCTCCTCGCTGCCGGCGCTGTGATTGGCCAAGCATGCGGGGTCACAGTGCATGCTTGGCCAATCACAGCGCCTGGATGACACTGCGATGGCGTAGTGCATTGTGGGCCGTTCGCGTCACTCGAATTTGGCGCGAACGGCCCAAATCGTTCGATCTTCGTCGAACGATCGAACAGCCGATGTTCGAGTCGAACGTATGTTCGACTCGAACACGAAGCTCATCCCTAATCTCACTGTATACCTCTCCACCTCTCTCTGTATATCTCCCTGTATACCCCTCCACCTCTCTCTGTATATCTCCCTGTATACCTCTCCACCTCTCTCTGTATATCTCCCTGTATACCTCTCCACCTCTCTCTGTATATCTCCCTGTATACCCCTCCACCTCTCTCTGTATATCTCCCTGTATACCCCTCCACCTCTCTCTGTATATCTCCCTGTATACCTCTCCACCTCTCTCTGTATATCTCCCTGTATACCTCTCCACCTCTCTCTGTATATCTCCCTGTATACCTCTCCTCCTCTCTCTGTATATCTCCCTGTATACCTCTCCTCCTCTCTCTGTATATCTCCCTGTATACCTCTCCACCTCTCTCTGTATATCTCCCTGTATACCTCTCCACCTCTCTCTGTATATCTCCCTGTATACCTCTCCTCCTCTCTCTGTATATCTCCCTGTATACCTCTCCACCTCTCTCTGTATATCTCCCTGTATACCCCTCCTCTCTCTGTATATCTCCCTGTATACCCCTCCTCTCTCTGTATATCTCCCTGTATACCTCTCCTCCTCTCTCTGTATATCTCTCTGTATATCTCCCTGTATACCTCTCCTCCTCTCTCTGTATATCTCCCTGTATACCTCTCCTCCTCTCTCTGTATATCTTCCTGTATACCTCTCCTCCTCTCTCTGTATATCTCCCTGTATACCTCTCCTCCTCTCTCTGTATACCTCTCCTCCTCTCTCTGTATATCTCTCTGTATACCTCTCCTCCTCTCTCTGTATATCTCCCTGTATACCTCTCCTCCTCCTCTCTCTGTATATCTCCCTGTATACCTCTCCTCCTCCTCTCTCTGTATATCTCCCTGTATACCTCTCCTCCTCCTCTCTCTGTATATCTCCCTGTATACCTCTCCTCCTCTCTCTGTATATCTCCCTGTATACCTCTCCTCCTCTCTCTGTATATCTCCCTGTATACCTCTCCACCTCTCTCTGTATATCTCCCTGTATACCCCTCGATCTCTGTATACCCCTCTCTCTGTATATCTCCCTGTATACCTCTCTCTGTATACCTCCCTGTATACCCCTCCACCTCTCTCTGTATACCTCCCTGTATACCCCTCCACCTCTCTCTGTATATCTCCCTGTATACCTCTCCACCTCTCTCTGTATATCTCCCTGTATACCTCTCCACCTCTCTCTGTATATCTCCCTGTATACCTCTCCACCTCTCTCTGTATATCTCCCTGTATACCCCTCTCTCTGTATATCTGTCAGTAAAATCTCCTGGTCACCTTAGATCAATCAAATTTCCCAGTCGGTAGCAAGGAAGAAGCTTTATTCATAACTATCGATACTCAGGGGTGAGGTCCTTACATGCAAAGATTCAAGTCAGGAGTCACACCCGGTAACCACAGGCTGAGCCTTTTGTAATAGTGAATAGAGGAAGTTACAAAAGTCATAGGTTTTCTAAGTGTATCCTAGCAGCTCATTGGACTTATCTTTATTGTCTGCATCAGCACACCTAATGCCGCGTACACACGCTCGGAATTTCCGATGAAAAAAGTCAGACGGAATTTTTTCATCGGATATTCCGACCATGTGTATTCCCTATCGAACTTTTTTTCCGTCGGAAATTCTGACGGAGTTACAAAGAGAACATGTTTCCGTCTGTATGGAACTCCGACGGAGAAAAAAAACACGCATGCTCGGAAGCATTTTCTCGGCTCGTCTTAGTGTTTTACGTCACCACATTCTTGACAGTCGGAATTTAGTGTGACCATGTGTATGCAAGACAGCTTGAGCGGAAATCCATCAGAAAAATCCATCAGAGATTATCCCGATGGAAAATCCGACCGTGTGTTTAAGACATTAAAATATCACCATATATAGTTATAACAAAGAAAAACAACACTTGGGTGTGTGCAGGAAATAATCGCTATCTTGCAATACCCAATTAAGTGTCCTTAACTAAGCCTATGAGATGGAGAACAGGCACAAACAGTTCTTGTTAATTCCAACTGTAGCGGGTGGTTACATTTAGGGGGAAGCATCTGAGTGGTAGCCAGGCTCAGATGTACCATTTGTTAGGTCTCATTGACCATTTCTATCCCTGGGAGATAGTACTGGTGGTTAAGTTCACTGGGGCCTATAGGTGGCACTGTTGCCATGGGTCCCGGGTTGAACTGCAGTACGAGGTTGTGTCCTTTTTGTCCCCTCTCGGCAGCGGTACGGCGGGGCGGGGAACCTGCTGTGCCTGTCGGGAGAGGATATAAAAAGGGGGCGGCCATCTTCCAGAGGGGTCGTCGGTTCCACGCTCAGGCACCTTAGGCCTGGGTGCGGGTGTGTCGCCTCCGGGTGCCCTAGGCCGGAGGCCTGTCGGGTGGTCTCTGGGTGCTCTAGGCCCGGAGATGGAGCTGCTATTCCATCTCAGACACCTTCAGTCTGGGGTGAGGTACTTCGAGAGAGGCCCGGGGCCCAGTACCTTCGACTGGGTCCCACAAGGAATAAAGGGATCCTAGGGTGCCCCCTGAAAGTGGGTGCCCAAATCTAGGATGAGGAGGCCAGGGAGGTGACCCTTCTCGAAGACCCGGCGCGGTATTGCTGGTGATGGTGGGGCCTCTGGTAACTCTCCAGATGGATGTCCTTTCCCTGACAGGGGTCAATACTTTTAGAAGGTAATCCACGTTCTCATGGTCTGTGGCAGAGACCCATCGTGAATCAGGTCGGTGGCAGAGACCCAACAACCGGGCCTGTGGCAGAGGCCCTATTTATCTGGTCTGTGGCAGGGACCCCCTCATGGTCGGTGGTAGCGACAGTGTGTCAAGCCTGTTAGTGCTATTCAGAACGGGAGAAACACAAATTTAAGTTTGTGCCTGGACCTCCTCCCACCTTATCTGACCAGTGTTTGTCTCAACCCGTCTGCCCTAAAAGAGACTGTTTATTGTTCAAGAAGGAATAAACAAGTGTTGGACCTTTCAGTTGGTGTGGACAGTTGCTTACTGGGGAAAGTTAAAGACTTGTTCTGATTACTGTAGAAACGAGGTCAGCACTGGAGGCCTTTTTACACCAGTCGCAAGCAGGCCCGAGAAACTAACACCGCTCAACCTCCCTATTCAGGAGGGTACGGGCTTGTGGTGCGGTGTGCCTCATTATTTTCCTGCGGAGGAGCCAAGCAGAAGAAAAGCAGGTAAAGTCTGGGGTTGGTGAGCTACACAACATTTCCATCCGACACACTTTCAGCCTGGTCATCATCAATCGCAGTTTCAATTCCAACATCGACATAAGTCTCATCTGAGGCAGGGACTGTCTGATACATAGTTCTTGTCATTGCCGTCTCGATCAGTTTTTGTGATAGTCCATGAATACCGGGGCTCCACCTGGAGCTGTATTATTGGGAATAAAAGTACAGTGCAAGCTTCCAAAGATTTTACAAACTCCTCCTCTTTCTGCTAGTACCATGTCTAGTGCCATTCTGTTTTGCCAAGCAATGAGTGATGAGGGAGATAGTTGTTCGGTTAGACCTTTAACTGCATCTCTAGTATAATTCACAAATCTCTGCTGATTGTAATAAATTTAATTTATCTAGTTAACATTCTTATTTATCGTACCAGAAGAACAGAGACTCAACCCTGCTGCCACTTGGTTCCTAGCCTTAAACTCATTTGGCACTCCCCGCGGGTCCCCCATCTCATCAATTTAGACCTTGGAATCAAAGGACCCTTTCGGAGAGGCGTCTCTCCATTCTCATGTGTGGCTTCCCTTCCACAGGGATTCTGAAAGGAGGCATATGGGCATAGCTAACTGGACCAAATCGCAATCCCCTCAGGCATTGGCTGGGATCCCGGCTCTCAGCTTCTTGTCACCACACAACCACCAAACATCAGCCCTCTGGGTGTCATGTTCAACCTAGCCACCTTATTTTGTGACCACTCTATCAGTACAGTAGTCATCGGGTAATTGTCCCAGGTCTATTCCGCTCTCATTCCCCGGGAGTGTAAAACAAGAATAGTTACCAGGATACGCTGTAACCGCTGGGGGTATTTGAGGTCTCTAAACCTGGGGAAACAACAAACTCAAAGTATGACAAGATGTATTAATATTAGGTGCGTAACCCTTTCTATACAGTTTCAACATGCATTGTAGTCCTTCAGGATCAGTTTGATCATCCAGTGGAAAAGTTACCGTAGCCAAGTGAGGCCTGGCTCCAGTGCATACCAGGCAATTTTCCCTCTTTAGTGTCCTAACTGTATACCTCAGCCATTCCAGCCACTCATTCTTATCTTTGTATCCTGTCTCCAGAACAAATCTATCTTCCAAGGTCAGATTAGTGAACCTAACCACAAGGCCCATTTGCTCTACTACTGTTTTTGGTGGCCCTTCTTTCTCCTCTTCAATCTGGGGCCCTGTATCATTTTCCCTTTTAACTGCAAGGAATCAGTTCCAGTGACATACAGTGGTGGCTGGTGCTCAAAATTTTTGGGGGGGCACAAACAAACAAAAAAAATTGCCGCCACTGTGCCCATCAAACCCAGCCACTGTGCCATAAAATTGTCACCACTGTGCCATGTCATCAAACGCAGCCACTGTGCCATGCCATCAAACGCAGCAACTGTGCCCATCAATTGTCACCACTGTGCCATGCCATCATTTGTCACCACTGTGCCCATCAATTTTCACCACTGTGCCATGCCAAACGCAGCCACTGTGCCATCAATTGTCGCCACTGTGCCATGCCATTGTTGCCGCTGTGCCCATCAATTGTCGCCACTGTGCCATCAATTGTCGCCACTGTGCCATGCCAAACGCAGCCACTGTGCTATGCCATTGTCGCCACTGTGCCCATCAATTGCTGCCAGTTTTCCCCTAAAATGCTGCCAGATTGCCCCCCCCACCTAGCACTAATGCCGCGTACACACGACCATTTTTAATGTCATCGGAAAAAAATGCATTTTTCGCGATGTGATTTTTCGTGTTTCCTCCCAAGCCTGCCTTGCCTACACACTATCGTGGAAAAAAATGTTTGAGTAAAGCATGGTGACGTATGATGGCACTATAAAGGGGAAGTTCCATTCGGATGGCGCCACGCTTCATGTTAGTAAAGTTTGTTGAGAGACAATTCACGCTTTTCAGCCTCGTGCTTTTCAGTCCGTTACAGCGTGACGAATGTGGTATCTCCATTACGAACGCTAGTTTTACCAGAACGAGCGCTCCCGTCTCATACTTGATTCTGAGCATGCGCATTTTTTTTCACGTCGTTAAAGCCCACACACGGCCGTTTTTCATGACGAGAAAAACGACGATGTAAAAAACGACGTGAAAAATTAGAGCATGTTCCAATTTTTCTCGTCGTGATTCTCTGCGTTTTTCTTGTCGGGAAAAATGCTGGAAAGCCCACACACGATCATTTTTAATGACCATTTTAAAAAAAATCTTTTTTCTCGTCATTAAAAACGGTCGTGTGTACGCAGCATTACAGTGGGGAGACAAGTATTTGATACACTGCCGATTTTGCAGGTTTTCCTACCTACAAAGCATGTAGAGGTCTGTAATTTTTATCATAGGTACTCTTTAACTGTGAGAGACGGAATCTAAAACAATAATCCAGAAAATCACATTGTATGATTTTTAAGTAAATAATTTGCATTTTATTGCATGATATAAGTATTTGATACGTCAGAAAAGCAGAACTTAATATTTGGTACAGAAACCTTTTGTTTGCAATTTACAGAAATCATACGTTTCCTGTAGTTCTTGACCAGGTTTGCACACACTACAGCAGAGATTTTGGTCCACTCCTCCATACAGAGCTTCTCCAGATCCTTCAGGTTTCGGGGCTGTCACTGGGCAATTCAGACTTTCAGCTCCCTCCAAAGATTTTTTATTGGGTTCAGGTCTGGAGACTGGCTAGGCCACTCCAGGACCTTGAGATGCTTCTTACGGAGCCACTCCTTAGTTGCCCTGACTGTGTGTTTTGGGTCGTTGTCATGCTGGAAGATTCAGCCACGACCCATCTTTAATGCTCTTACTGAGGGAAGGAGGTTGTTGGGCAAGATCTTGCCATCCATCCTCCCCTCAATACGGTGCAGTCGCCCTGTCCCCTTTGCAGAAAAGCATGCCCAAAGAATGATGTTTCCACCTCCATGCTTCACGGTTGGGATTGTGTTCTTGGGGTTGTACTCATCCTTCTTTTTCCTCCAAACACAGAAAGTGGAGTTTAGACCAAAAAGCTCTATTTTTGTCTCATCAGACCACATGACCTTCTCCCATTCCTCCTCTGGATCATCCAGATGGTCATTGACAAACTTCAGACGGGCCTAGACATGCGCTGGCTTGAGCAGGGGGACCTTGCGTGCGCTGCAGGATTTTAATCCATGACGGCGTAGTGTGTTACCAATGGTTTTCTTTGAGACTGTGGTCCCAGCTCTCTTCAGGTCATTGACCAGGTTCTGACGTGTAGTTCTGGGCTGATCCCTCACCTTCTTCATGATCATTGATGCCCCACGAGGTGAGATCTTGCATGGAGCCCCAGACCGAGGGAGATTGACCATCATCTTGAACTTCCATTTTCTAATAATTGTGCCAACAGTTGTTGCCTTCTCACCAAGCTGCTTGCCTATTGTCCTGTAGTCCATCCCAGCCTTGTGACGGTCTACAATTTTATCCCTGATGTCCTTACACAGCTCTCTGGTCTTGGCCATTGTGGAGAGGTTGGAGTCTGTTTGATTGAGTGTGTGGACAGGTGTCTTTTATAAGGTAACGAGTTCAAACAGGTGCAGTTAATACAGGTAATGAGTGGAGAACAGGAGGGCTTCTTAAAGAAAAAATAACAGGTCTGTGTGAGACGGAATTCTTACTGGTTGGTAGGTGATCAAATACTTATGTCATGCAATAAAATGCAAATTAATTATTTAAAAATCATACAATGTGATTTTCTGGATTTTCGTTTTAGATTCCGTCTCTCACAGTTGAAGAGTACTTGTGATAAAAATTACAGACCTCTACATGCTTTATAAGTAGGAAAACCTGAAAAATCGGCAGTGCATCAAATACTTGTTCTCCCCACTGTACCTTTCTCGGTCAGCCATCCTCAGATCCTCCTCCACGATCCCTCGATGTAGTCCCGCCCTCGATGTCGCTTCAGCCAATCAGGTTACCGGTAACCAGATCCGGTGAACCTGATTGACTGAGATGCGTGTCAGTGTTAACCAAGGAACGCACCCCCCGTACGTCCCCTGGTTAACTATTTGGAAGCCGATTACAGCCCTCAGGCTGTAATCGGAAAGCCTATCAGAGCCACTGGCTCTGATAGACACTTCCACAGCCGACCAGCTGCCGTTATTCAGATGGCCGGCGCTCGCCAGGGGGCCGGCCATCTGAATAGTGGGTGGTAGCGGCGACAATACATACATACATTCATGCAATGCATGAATGTATGTATTGTTTTTCAGTGCTGGTGCAGAAGTGAGAGGGGGCGGCGGTCCGGCGCCCTCTATGGACACACCGCCACTGGTGACATATATGCCGATGGCAAACAGTCTCTGGTCCCCTAGTTGGGGTTCTATCAGTGAAATCAGCAACTGATTACAGTTCCTCTGGTGATTGCAAGGGGAGTTCACAGCTCTGATAGTCTGGTCTTTTTTTAACCACTTGACAACTGGGCACTAAATCCCCTTCATGCCCGGACCAATTTTCAGCTTTTAGTGCTCTCACACTTTGAATGACAATTACTCAGTCATGTAATACTGTAACCTAATGATTTTTTTGTCCTTTTTTTCATACAAATAGAGCTTTCTTTTGGTGGTATTTGATCACCTCTGGGTTTTTTATTTTTTGCGCTATAAATGAAAAAATACGGAAAATTTTGAAAAAAAAACGCTTTTTTTTCGTTTATGTGATAAAATTTTGCAAATTATTAATTTTTCTTTATAAAAATTGGCCACAATTTATACTGCTACATATCTTTGGTAAAAATAACCCAAATTAGTGGATATTATTTGGTCTTTGTGAAAGTTATAGAGTCTACAAACTGTGGTGCGGATCATAAACAATTGATCACACCTAATGTACTGGTGGCCTATCTCATTTCTTACGACCCGAACAAGCCAGCAAAGCACAAATACCCCCCAAATGACCCCTTTTTTTAAATTAGACATTCCAAGGTATTTAGTAAGATGCATCGTGAGGTTTTTGATGTTGTAATTTTTTTCCCACAATTCTTTGCAAAATGAAGATTTATTTTTATTTTTTTATTTTTTCCACAAAATTGTCATTGTAATAGGTTATTTCTCTCACATGGCATGTGTATACCACAAATGACACCCCAAAATACATTCTGCTACTCCTCCTGAGTATGGCGATACCAAATGTGTGAGACTTTTACACAGCCTGCCCACATACAGAGGCCCAATATTGAAATAGCACCTTCAGGCATTCTAGGAGCATAAATTACACATCTCATTTCTCAACCCACTATCACACTTTTGAAGGCCCTGGAGCACCAGGACAATGGAAACGCCCACAAAGTGACCCCATTTTGGAAAGCTAACACCCCAACGTATAATCTATGAGGCATAATGAGTCTTTTGAACGGTTCATTTTTTTCCTGAAGTTTTTGGAAAATGCGGGGAAAAAATGAAAATGCATTTTTTTTTACGCAAAGTTGTTCATTTATAAGATATTGCCAACACATAGCATGTACATAGCAAAAATGACACCTCAAAATACATTCTGCTACTCCTCCTGAATATGGCGATACCAAATGTGTGAGACTTTTATACAGCCTGCCCACATACAGAGGCCCAATATTGAAATGGCACCTTCAGGCATTCTAGGAGCATAAATTACACATCTCATTTCTCAACCACCTATTACACTTTTGAAGGCCCTGGAGCACCAGGACAATGGAAACGCCCACAAAGTGACCCCATTTTGGAAAGCTAACACCCCAACGTATAATCTATGAGGCATAATGAGTCTTTTGAACGGTTCATTTTTTTCCTGAAGTTTTTGGAAAATTCGGGAAAAAAATGAAAACAATTTTTTTTTTACGCAAAGTTGTCCATTTATAAGATATTGCCAACACATAGCATGTACATAGCAAAAATGACACCCCAAAATACATTCTGCTACTCCTCCTGAGTATGGCGATACCAAATGTGTGAGACTTTTATACAACCTGGCCACATACAGAGGCCCAAAATGCAAGGTACACCATCAGGTGTTCTAGGGACACATAGCATGAACATACCAAGAATTACACCCCAAAATATATTCTGCTGAGCAAATGGTAAACAAAAGATTACCTGTGGTTTTAGTAGCGCAGTTTTCCACAGGAGGATAGCACTGGTCCAGGCAGGAGGCAGGGACTTGGTCAGCAAAAGCGGTGTGGTCAGTTCATCCGACAGGCAGAGGCATGATGGCATAGGTCCTACAGGCAGTTGGCAGAAGTAGGGCCTCGTTCAGGACTGAATGGGGACAGGGGTAGAGGCTTCTCCCACCCAAATCTCTTTGAAGCCTCTGAGTCTCCAGACCCTAATCTGGGAATGAGAAAAACAAAAACAATTGTTTTCTTCATCCAGAAAAACAATTCTGGAGCCCCTCACATATGTGAGACCCCTGTGTTATGAATCCCACTAGTCCACTGGCAGGGTACAAGATCAGTCCAAGAGGCAGGCAAAAAGCATGGTCAAACAGTCCAGGATCAGTTCCAGATCAGGCAGAGGTATGTACAGAATCGTTAGGCAGAAGCGTGGTCAAATAACAGTCCAGGGTCAGTTCCAGATCAGGCAGAGGTACAAACAGAATCGTTAGGCAGAAGCGTGGTCAAATAACAGTCCAGGGTCAGTTCCAGATCAGGCAGAGGTATAAACAGAATCGTTAGGCAGAAGCGTGGTCAAATAACAGTCCAGGGTCAGTTCCAGATCAGGTAGAGGTACAAACAGAATCGTTAGGCAGAAGCGTGGTCAAATAACAGTCCAGGGTCAGTTACAGAGAAAGCAGAGGCATAAGGGGTGTTAACATAAATGGCAGGAAGTGAACTAATAATTTATTTTGGTATGGTAATGGCAGAAGCAGTTGCCTATGCAGAGGCCTGGTTCTGAAGGACATTGGGCACAATGATAAATGGTGTCTCTTCTCTCTCCTCTTTTGGTGCACACCCGGCATTTTTTCTGGCGTTTTTGGCCTGTTGGTCTGGGAGGGATTTTATCTGGGAAGTGGCGCTCGGAGAGTCGGCTAACGACATCGGATCTAATGTTTACTGGTGGGCTGTTCGGGTATAAAAGGGCAGTGGTGATTTCCTCCTGGAAGAAAAGGAAGGATTTGGGTCTTATAGTGGATTTTCGATATATTACATATGAGTTGTACATGGCCAAATTGAATAAATAAATTGAAACTTTCTTATACCACTGGTATGATCTTCTTGTGGAAAGATAGGGTTCGAGCATCTGGTCGTTGAAGTCGACACCCCCCATGAACTTATTGTAATCGTAGATGCATTTGGGTTTTTGGATCCGGCCATTCCTCCTGGTGATCTTAACAAATTCATTGTTGTGGATGGAAGAAAGTACGTAGATGTCTCTTCTGTCCCTCCACTTCACAGCCAAAATCTCCTCATTGCGCAAACTCGCCGTCTGCCCTCTTCTTAATTTTTTGGTGACCAGGCTTTGAGGAAAGCCCTTCCGGTTCATCCGTACGGTGCCGCATGCTGGAGTCTTCATTCTGTGCAAATTTCGGAACAGGGGCAAACTTGTATAAAAATTGTCCACATACAAGTGGTATCCTTTCTCTAGGAGTGGGTTTATGAGTTCCCAAACTACTTTCCCACTGGTTCCAATGTAGATTGGGCAATTAGGGGGGTTCAGTTCGGTGTTCTTCCCTTCATATATGATGAAGCCATACACATACCCAGTTTCTCTTTTGCACAATTTATACAGCTTCACCCCATAGCGGGCCCTTTTGCTGGGTATAAATTGTTTTATGCCCAGCCTGCCAGAAAATTTGATAAGGGACTCATCTATGCATATATGTTGGTCTGGGGTAAACAACTGGGGGAAGGTTTCAGAAAAATAATTTATTAGCGGCCGAATTTTATAAAGTTTATCAAAATTTGGGTCATTTCGGGGAGGGCACTGGGTATTGTCACTGTAGTGTAGGAATCTCATAATCATGAGATATCTGGTCCTGGGCATTACTGAGGAAAAGATGGGCATGTGATATATGGGGCGGGATGACCAATATGAACGTAATTGATTTTTTCCATTTAGTCCAATGCAGAATGTGAGGCCCAAAAAAATCCTAAACTCCTCCACTGTAAGGGCTTTCCACACGTAGGGACGGGCATAAGAGGACGTTGGGTTGCTGGTTATAAACTGTTGGGCATATAAGTTGCACTGGGCCACAATTGTTGCCAGCATGTCGTCAGTAAAAATTAAATTAAAAAAATCTATTGGGGAAAAGTTTTCTGTATCCACCTGGACTCCTGGCTGGGCAGTGAAAGGGGGAATGTTGGCTTCTCCTGAATTAGGAGGAAGCCACAAGGGGTACTGAAGGGAATAGGGAAGGCTGGCATGGGACCTAACCCTTTGGGGCTGAGGTGACACCCCACTGGTACGTGGCCTTGCTTCCCGAGGTACTGCGGTGCTGGTGGATGGCACTGCAGTGGTGGTGGAGGATGGCACTGCGGTGCTGGTGGATGGCACTGCCTCCTCAGCAGAACGCCTTCGTCTGGCGGGCGGGCCCTCCTCCTCTTCTTCTTCTTCCTCCTCCGCCGTCTCCGTCTCCTCCGTCACTGATCCACTGCTTATGACAGGCTCGTAGTCCACGTCAGACTCATCTGAATATGCGGAGGAATCCGAATCGGAGCGCTCCCCGTTGCTCCCGTCGGCCGCAAGAATTTCGTACGCCTCCTCGGCTGAGAATACTCTTTTAGCCATTTGATGAGATGGCACTGACAGGTGGCACTGATGGCAGATGGCACTGGCAGATGGCACTGGCAGGTGGGACTGGTGGCAGATGGGACTGGTGGCAGATGGGACTGGTGGCACAGATGGCACTGGCAGGTGGCAGATGGCACTGGCAGGTGGCAGATGGCACTGGCAGGTGGCACTGGCAAGTGGCACAGATGGCACTGACTGGTGGCAGATGGGACTGGTGGCAGATGGCGGTGGCACTGGCAGCAGATGGCACTGGCAGGTGGCACTGGCAGGTGGCACTGGCAGCAGATGGCACTGGCAGATGGCACTGGCAGATGGCCCTGGCAGGTGGGCAGTGTTTTTCACGTGTGTGTGTGTTTTTTTTCACTCACTGACTAGCTGCAGCACAGATCTCTCTCTCTCTCCTCACACGCTGTCTCTGTGTGAGGAGAGAAAGCCAGCAATGAGAGATGATCTCATATGTTTACATTTGAGATCATCTCTCATTGGATAGTGAGATCGAGTGCTGAATGGCCTCTGTGATTGGCCATTCAGCACGATCTGTGATTGGCTGTGTCCAAGGGACACGGCCAACACAGATTTTCCCCGATGCGCGCTCGCGGGGGCGCGCGGGGAGGGGGAAAGAGGAGGACGTCCATGGACGTCCAGTCAGCACTTTGGCGCCGCAATGCAGACGTCTTTTGAGCATTGCCCGGGCGCGAAGTGGTTAAAGGTAAATTTTTTATTACGTTTTTTTTTTTCAAAACAAAACATACAATAGACAACAGTCTGGTCTTTAGTTCTTTAGCAGGTTTTTGTACTCCTGCATAAGGCTCCCATGGGTTGGTATACCCCCAATCTAGGTTAGCCGTTGTCCATAGAGCATGATTCCAGGAGGTACAATCAGTTCCCCATAACAGATAACATATATATATCTATATGTTATATATATATATGTAGCGGGTACTTAAATTTGGGGGGGGCACATCTGGGTTATTCAACCCAGATGCACTGATTGTTAGGGAGTCTGGGAATCCCTTTTGTGGTTCTTGGAGGACTCTGGTGGTGCGAGGTTCCCTCTGGCCTGCAGGTGGCATTGTTGCCCTGGGCCGGAGTTGAACCCGCACCGCAAGACTGCTTCCTTTTTGTCCTTTTCTGGCGCTGGTACAGCAGGGCGGGGAACCTGCTGTGACGCAGAGGGCGAGGGGATAAAAGGGGCGGGCGCTCTGACCACGGGGTGGTTCAGAGTTCGGAGTTGGAGGATGCGGCCGCACCCAGGCACCTTCAGCCTGGGTGCTGGCGTTCCGGAGTTCCGGGCCCAGGTGCCCTCGACCTGGCCAGAGCGAGAGATGGAGTCCATCCCAGGCACCTTAAGCCTGGGGTGAGGTACTATGGCCGAGGCCTGGGGCCTGGGGCCCAGTAACTTCGACTGGGTTCCGCGAGGGTGGAGGAGTCCGAGGGGCCCTAAGGTGTTGGGACCCGTATCTGAGGTGAGGAGGCCGGGGAGTGTAACCCTTCCGAATAGTCCGGTATAGCATTAATCCGGTGACGGCGGGGCCTATGGTAACTCTCTTGGAGGGATGTCTTCCCCCTGACAGGGGCTGCAACGTAGCCAAGGTAACTCCAGTTCCTGTTCATTAGAGTCGCTGGAAGAGACTCTGAAGCCAAAAAGTACGTTTTACAGCCACTGTGCTTAGCAACCGTTGGTGAAACCTCAACGGTTTAGTTTTCTTTGAGGATTGTGCCTTGACCTGCTCCCCACCAATACTGAACTGTTCTATGGGTCTCAAACTGTCTGCTCGCAAAGGACTATTTGTTTGCCGTTATGGAATAAATAAGTGTTGGACCTTTTCAGTGTGTGGTACTCCAATTACTGGGAGCAAAGGGGGTTATCAGCAGAACAGACTTGGCTCTGAGCGTATACACAGCCCGAAGGTAATCTGGTTCTGGCCTTGAGTGAGTGAGTGAGTGAATAACTTGTATAGCGCTACAAATGCGAACTTAATCGCCTCAAGGCGCTTATATCCAGTGACGTCCTGATCCATCAGAAGAGGTGGGTCTTAAGTTTTTTCCTGAAGGCCCGATGGTTTTCTTCCATGCGGATATCCGTGGGTAGAGCGTTCCATAGCTGTGGTCCTTGGACTGCAAATCTTCGTTCTCCCTTTGTTTTGTAGCGGGACTTGGGGATGTGAAGGAGGTTTTGGTTTGTTGCTGTAATCTAGAGGACATGGGCCGTGGCGCACCTCGCTCTCCCCTCCAAGGTACCCCTAGACCGGAGCCAGAGTAACCGATAAAGAAGAGAGAGAGGGATCCCTCTAGGTTCTGTGCTTGTTGATAATTCCCACAGTCCACCAATTGACACACGTCAACCAGTATTTTACTAGTCACCCCCTCCTCAAATGTTAGATTTAAAAATGGTTTCTTCCACAGTGTAGGGTCTCCCTTTAGAACCAGGGTGTTTGAGACCCACATTAAACTCACCAGGGTCCCAGCAATAAACACTGTCCCTTTCACCATGACTGTGGCTTCCCAAGGGGTAAGGTGGTGGAGACATCACCGGTTTGAGATGGGTTATACCCATTGTTCAACCCCCCTTTGTAGCTGGACTTATTGGATTGCCACAGTAACCTTTTCCTTCTCTGCCTGAAAAAGGAGAAAGAGGAAAATCCAATCTCCAATCGGATCACAGTCACTGAAGATTCTAGTAAAGATAGACTGGTATAGATAGAGTGGAGCACAGGAACAGAGAGATAGAGGGCCACAAAATTCAACCACTGAAAATCGGGTGTAAATATCAGATATTGTATATGTCTCTCAAAAGGTGTTCTTATCAAGTGTTCACCAAGTAAGGTTAGCACTCATCAAAAATAAAGGAGCCTTGTAACAGAGTATAAAGTATTCCTCATTTGGGGATTTTCTTGTGAAGCTAAACGCACAACCTTAAGTAGGATGAAGGCCCCTTCCCTCCTAAAGCTGGATAGCACAGGTGTCTCCACCGGTTACAAAACACACACACCCGAACCGGGGGCTTGAAAATATCGATTGCGATACACGTTACATTTCACCGCACACGCCGGAGTGAGAGTGATAATTCTACACCAGACCTCCTCCGTAACACTAAACTGATGACCTAAAGGGGGCTTTTGAAGCGTTGCCTGTAGAGAATATCGGGTACTGAAGTCTGTCGCCATTTCATAGGTGCACACAAATTTAAGGTTTGATATGTTGGGTATCTATTTACTCGGCGCAAACTTTGTCTTTTATATTTTTCCAAAGAATTGGGTAATTTATTGCATTTGTTTGCCCAAGGATTCAATTTAGTGTATTTTTTACTAACATTTAGCATTTTCTAGACTTTTAGGGTAATATCGTGTAACATAAAAATTTGGAACTACCACTATTTTATTCTCTAGGGTGTCTGCTTTTAGAAAATATATAATATTTTAGGGGTTTTATGTAATCTTCAGGCCTAAAATTATTTTTTAAACGTGTGCAGAAAATGCAAAAAACGACTCGGGCAGCAAAAGGGTTAAATCAGAGCTCCACACTAAAGTGGAACTTCCGCTCAACGGATTCCTCCCCCCCTCCGGTGACACAATTGGCACCTTTCAGGGGGGAGCAGAAACCTGTCTAAGACAGGTATTTTTACCCACTTCCGGGCATAGACTCTGCGGGAAACTGCGGGCATTATGCCACTTCCCGTCCCCCCTGTTGTGTTCTGGGAAACACACGGCTCTCAGAACACAACAGGGACCAGTGATGATGGCGCAGCGCGACTCACACATGCGCAGTAGGGAACCGGGCAGTGAAGCCGCAACGCTTCACTTCCTGATTCCCTCATCGATGATGGTGGTGGGGGCAGCAGAGAGACGACCGATTGCTCGTCTTCTGCTGCCGACGTCGCTGGACTCCATGACTATTGTATAACAGATGTATTCCTGGTCTGCCCACCACGTTCTACCCCATACCTTACTTCTATTTAGTCAATGAGACCACACCTTATTATTTTGGAGTAAAACATGGCCGTAGCAGCCTCCTTTATTTTAACTGTTACATCAGTTATCAAAAACTTCAACCATCAAAACATAAACAGAACGTATCAGAAATATTGCCTCCTAGTGTTGGGCTTTGCAGGAACCTCAAAATTTCCATAATAATATTAATCAATATAATAATCATAATAATGTTAATCATATCAATCTTAAACCCATCAATAACAATCCACGTGACACTGCGGTACCTTAAATGGTCATAGGCCTCAAGCCGACCAGCTACTCAGAGACGACCACTGACCGCAGTGCCCCCATTATCCAACTCATCCAGCTAAACTCCTGTTAGCTGGAATACACCTTCAGAACCCATACCACCGATAGGTCCTGAGCACTTGCTTTTTGAGGTACTTCATTCTCCCGCAAAGACCAAACACCCGCCACTGTCACGGCAGTCCGCTCACCTGTAATAAAAAATGAAAACAACAGAAACACATCCTTCGCCCAACACGTAAACTTCAAACTTCCAACCATTTAAAAGTAGGGAGGGTGGGTGGGAACTTTCCCCCGCGCTGTGTTGTCTTAGAGGGTCGGGGACTACCTTTTATCTAGCCTTCTCCTCTCCCCTCAAAACTTCCATTATCCAATCATTAATCCCCTCACAACTCATACCCTGTTCACTCAGTCATGCCAGCCCTCCACCTATTACATTCTGTCTTTCTGCTCCGGGCTTTTCTTGACTATTGTATAACAGATGTATTCCTGGTCTGCCCACCACGTTCTACCTCATACCTTACTTCTATTTAATCAATGAGACCACACCTTATTATTTTGTAGTAAAACATGGCCGTAGCAGCCTCCTTTATTTTAACTGTTTTTTTTTTTTTTTTTTTTTAGAAGTTTTTATTGTAAGCGTACACAGAAGTACATAAGGATAATAAATGCGGACGCAGCCGCCACATAAAATACAGATGTAATTTTTTACAGCCTCAAAGATAAGTTCAAATGTGAGGAAGTAGAAAAATAAAATAACTTCACATCTAAGAAAACGAAACCACATAAACAGGTACATCAATAAGATAGTGATAAAATATCAGTGAGAATTGTACCCTATAGGACTTAATCCTAAGAATTAAAAGAATCTCAAATATATAACAAAACTATAGGAATATTAAGATAAAAAAAAAAAAAAAAAAATCGTGTCGAGATGAAAAAGAAGGAATCGCCTTCTAACTGGGATTAGAAGAACAACTGAAGTATATATAGCTAGAAGAGTCATAAAGATACAATAAAAGTGTTCAGATATTGCAGCATAAAGGAAAAGGGAAATGGAGTATCAATAAAAGCAAGAGGGGTTAAAAAGGTGAGGGAGGGGAGTTACCAGTCATAAATTTCTCTTTATCAATCATAATGATCTATCGTGCAATAACCCGTTTGTATTCATCTGTATTAGTGAAATGTATCCAGCAAGACCAAATATGGGTGAATTTGGAAGGCGTATCTCTTGCCTGGTGGATGAGATCTTCCATTTCTGCAATTTTACCAATACGTTGGAACCACTCTGCCATGGACGGTGGGTTAGGGGAGCGCCATTTAGTAGGAATACACATTTTAGCAGCGTTCACCATATGCATAGGCAAAGAGCGAAAATACACCTTTTTTGGGATCGAGGGGAGATGCAACAGAAATTGAACTGGTGTATATTCTAAATTGTAGGTGGTTATTCTCTTAATGTATCTATGGACCTCCAACCAAAAGGGTTGGATTCTAGGGCACGTCCACTAAATATGTAAGAGCCAACCAGTCTCCAAACCACATCTCCAGCATAGCGGAGAAAGAGTTGGGTACATATGGTGAAGCTTGAGGGGGGTTCTGTACCATCTCGAAGCTATTTTAAAAGCATTTTCTTGTGCATAGGTGTTCAGAGTACCCTTATGAATATGATTATAAATGGTTTCCCAATCACCCTCAGTGAGTTTTTTAGAAATGTCTTCTTCCCACCTACGACAAGTCCAATTATCTTCAGAAGTATGTTCTGAGAATAATAGAGCATATGTGCAAGAAATAAGATGTCGTTGTGGTTCAGTTTTCAAACACAGTGTTTCAAATGGTGTATGTTGTCTTGCCCAAGCCGGTGTAGGTTTTAGAGCCTGAAAAAAGTGTCGAACTTGTACATATGACCAAAACGGGAACGTACCCGTCAACATTTTAGCAGCTAAATTATTGTAAGAGATAAATTGGTCACCTTCAAAGAAGTGCTCAGCTCTTACATGTGAATGTGGCCAAACATCCCCCAAGAAGTTCCTTTGCATTCCAGGAGTAAAGGCAGGATTCAGTCGTAGCGGGGTCATAGGACCTAGGATCAACAAAATCTTGTGCTTGGTACACGCATCTCTGAAGGAGGTTAGTGTAGGTTGTATTAAAGGATTAGAACGGACTGTCAAGGGAATAAGATGTTGAGCCATCCATGGAGAATGTGCCAAAGGGACAGGAGCCATTGAAGACTCCAATTGGACCCAATCTTTAGTATCAGAGTGGACGTTCCAATCAATGATTCTAGTCAAATGGCAAGCTTGTTGGTATTTTTTTAGATCTGGCAAGCCCACACCCCCTTTGAGTTTAGGGGCAGTGAGTCTGGAATAACTAATTCTAGGTCTCAATGCACCCCAAATAAAATCAGTACACGCTTTTCTATAAGCTGAAAAAAAAGATGGAGTAAGTTTAACAGGGACTGTTTGTAGTAAGTACAACAATTTAGGCAGAATGTTCATTTTGATGATGGCTGCCCTTCCAAACCAAGAAAAAAGTCCTACGGACCACTTCTTCAAGTCCAGTATTACTTTTTGTAGCAAAGGTAAGTGATTAGTAGAGTACAGATCAGATAAGGAAACAGGTATTTGTATACCCAGATATGTAAGTGCTTTGCTGTTCCAATGAAACGGGAAATTATGTTGACATTGTGTACACAATTCTTGAGGCAGTGAAATGTTTAGGGCGTTTGATTTTGAAAAGTTTATTTGGAGGTTTGATAGCAATTTAAAATGGTCGAGGTCCTTAAGTAAGTTTGGAATAGTCGTCAATGGATTTGGTAAAAAAAGGAGTATGTCGTCCGCGTAGGCCGCAACTTTGTAAGTGCGTTGATTAACTTCTATGCCTCTTATATCAGGATTAGCTCTAAGACATCTAAGTAATGGTTCTAACGTAAGTACAAAGATTAAAGGGGATAGTGGGCAACCTTGGCGGGTACCGTTTTAGACAGAGAAGGCATCCGACAGGTGGCCATTGACCCTGACCCTCGCAGAGGGAGTCGAGTAGAGTGTGAGGATATAATTTATCAAACGGGGAGGAAAGCCCATACAATTCAAAGTTTCAGTCATATAATCCCAAGCCACTCTGTAGAATGCCTTCTCGGCATCGAGGGACAGCAGAAAACCCTGACGATCGGTAGACGTAAGCCAATGGTGAATGTTGAGCGCCTTAAGGGTGTTATCCCTAGCTTCTCTACCCGGGATAAAACCGACTTGATCAAGATGTATAAGATCAGGAAGTAGGGGAAGGATTCGATTCGCCAAAATTTTTGCATACCACTTGAGGTCTACGTTCAACAACGAGATGGGCCTGTAGTTCGAAACAAGTGATAAATCTTTACCAGGTTTAGGGATCCCGGCAATGTGGGCTGTCAATAAATCTCATGGGGGCCTGACTGGCGACGCACAGGCATCAAAGGCCGATATAAAAATAGGGGTTAGAATATCCGAGTATGTTTTATAATAACCTGCAGTCAGTCCGTCAGGTCCCGGGCTTTTACCTGTCTTCATTTGCTTCAGAGCAATATCGGCTTCTTCTTTAGTCAGGGGCTTGTCTAGAGCACGAAAAGAGGATTCCGAGATAGGAGTGGGACCATGTAAGTTCAGGAAGTCTTTGATCAGTTGTTTCCTCCTAATGTCATTGGTACTCGTAGTCATTTGGGGTAGATTATATAGTTGTGAATGATACAAGACAAACTGATTTGCTATGTCAGGTGTCGATGTTAGTTTATGACCCGCAGAATCTGTTAGCGAATGTACCGTTGTAGAAGCTTTCCTGACCTGTAGCGCTCTAGCAAGTAACTTACTTGCTTTGTTACCGTATTCGTAGAAAGTCTTTCGAGAGAGAATATATCTGCGTCTCACTTGTTTGCCCAATAAATCTAGCATCTCATTTCTGTATTGAATCAGAGAGTTCAAGGTGTCTATGGCTTGAGTTTGTTTATGTACTCTCTCAAGTTGACGGATCTTGCAAGCTAGGCCATTAAAGTGTTTCTGTCTTTCTTTTTTTCTTTTAACCGCCACTGCAATAAGAACACCACGTATCACACATTTGTGTGCTTCCCAATTAATAAGCGGGGAAGTATCAATGGGATTGTTTTCCATAAAATATTGTTTGATGTGAAGTTCAACTTCAGCAGAAATGGATGGGTCCGTGAGCAGAGACGGGTCTAATCTCCATGACTGTGAATGGGTAGGCACATCAGGGAATGATATAGTTATAGAGACAGGGTGATGATCTGAGAGGAACATGGACTCTATAGAGGTACGTTGTAGAATGGGAAGATCATTCTGTGAAATGAAAAAATAGTCAATTCTTGAATATTTATTATGTGGGGCAGAGAAAAAGGTGAAGTCTTTAACGTTAGGGTTCAACGTACGCCATGTGTCATGTAATAACAGTATTTGGAGCTGAGCCTTAATAGCTCGGAGAGCCGCATATTGAAGGATAGACTTACCATTAGAGGTATCAAGAAGCGGATTTAGAGGGACATTAAAGTCACCCCCCAAAATAAGAGTACCCTCCTGAAACGTTGCTAGGGTCTTCACAATATTACGGAAGAAGGTAACTTGTCCCGAATTTGGGGCATATACATTCGCTAGGGTAAATGTTTTACCCATGTAGGTGCCTTTTAAGAAAATAAATCTACCTTCGTCATCTGTGAGAGTGTCAATGAGGTGGAAAGGACATTGCTTAGCTAATAAAATAGAAACCCCCTTAGATTTGGAGAGCGGGTTAGTAGAATGGTGAGCAGTCGGAAAGTAGTAATTGTGTAATTTCGGCGTTGCATCTGTACGGAAATGTGTTTCCTGTAAAAACAATATATCTATCTTATGTCTATGCATATAAAGAAGTAATTGGGAACGTTTCTCCGGTACATTAAGTCCCTTTGCATTTAGAGAAAGGAGCTTAAGGTGGTGTGTGCCAGTCTTTGGTGGTGTAGAGGACATTATTGCTACAGTAGAATGGGTCTTTTAAAACTGAGAAGGGTCTTGAATCCTTGATATATATGTCAGAACGATGAAGCAGATACTGGTAAACAGGGGAAGAAAGGGTGTACAGGAAAGTGGAGAGGAAATGATAAATATATAAGGGGCAAAGGTGAGAGTGTATAAAAACGGGTTAAGGGAAAGAAAGGGGGATTCCGGAGACAATAGAGAACCCGCTCACCTGTCCAAATAGGGAGGTGAGCAAAAACCGGACGGTATTCAGTGGCAACTGAAAAAATTTGTCACTTAGTGATATATGATATATACCACAGCCACTGTGTGGGATGAGACCTTGCCAGAAAAGAAGATGTAATGTACAAAAACCATCAGACAAGTGGCCTGAAAATGGCATATTAGGAAACATGAGGGGAAAAAGGGCATATAATATGAACTCATGGGGTACCAGGCTTGTGTAAGAATCTGCATATGAATTGAGAAAGTAAGAACGGAAAACAATTATATGACCCATGCCATTTGAAAATCCCTTAAAGCAATACAAGTTGATAAAAGGAAACAATAAAATAATAACTGAATAATGAAAAACCCATTAAGGACAATTCAGTAACAACTGCACCATGAGAAAAGTCAGTATACAAACAAAAGAGCACAATAAAACCTGTAACCATCAACAATACTTTAAGGGAATGAGAGTCGAAGGTGTGTCAAGAGAACGAACAATCATGCAAATAAATATCGATAGTATAATTAGCGAAGACTAGTCCCAAGAAAATGAGCTACAGACAGGGGAACATAAGGAGAGTGCGCTAGTATCTTGTCAGAATATCGCATTCCAAAAGTATAGGGTATAATAGCAAAATTGGTACAACCATCAAATTTAAGTGAAAGGGAAATGGGAGTCTATATCATATATGTGATGGATTAGTAGCCACTAATGTATCATGCTGGAGACAAGAACGTCAATGACCTTCTCGTGTCACTAGATGGCACTGCAGGACCACAGTTCAGTCACACTATGTTAAATTCAAAAAACTGTCATCAGCAAAAAAGTGTAGAGACAGATAAGGGTGAAATATAATATAAGTTCAAAACAACACATCTGCAACATCTCATTCCAGGAATCTGTATGACACAAAAACAAAACATATAGGAACAAATAATAAGACACATATAGCAGCGTTAATATATTTAAAAAATTGTTTTTTTTTTTTAAATAAACATATCACTGCAAGCCAGAGAGGTCTCCCTACAACTACAGGTACAGTGCAGTCCAACAAAACTCCGGCGTGTAATCCAAAGATCAGAAGTACAACTCGTGAGATACTTACACCAAAAGTCAATAATGTCACTGATCCCCAATTCTGGGGATGATGAGAGTAAAATAGTCTATGCAGAAGCAATTGTAAACGTCACTGTATAGTCTCAGTAATCCTGAAGTCCCGATGCAGATGTGTCAATGCGGCGAATACTTACCAATGCAGGTATATTGTTTATGATTCCCGGGTTCAGTCTGAGAAGCATACAGAGGAGTTGAGTCACAAAGAACCCTTGGCGGTATACATATCCTCACGATACAGTATTCAAAGAGCGTGTAGAAGAACGAGCTGGGTCGTTCAGAACCTCTGATACATCAATCCGGGATAGCAAGGAGCGATGTAAAGCGGTGCACGTAATGTAGAACATAACAGGTATAAAGAAAAAAGTACAAACAGTTTCAAACTTATCCAACCGTAAAAAAACATACAGCATAGGGACATCTCAATGGTCCCGACGAGCTCTACGAGGCAAAGGCGCTACAGTAGGACTACGAGGTTGATGTTGGGACATCATAGTAGAAATCAATCGAGAAGATGAAGGAGAGCGTCTCCTGCGAAAACGCGTATTTAGAGCTTCCATAGGTTCCTCTCTATCCCTCCGACGGACCGATCCGGCAATAGAAAAATCCGCATACCAGTTCGGTACTGCAACCAACGGAATATCCAAAGTGTGGCAGAAGTCCTCCATTTCCTCGGGTACTCTCAATAAAGCGGTACGTCCCAAATGAGTCACCGTTAGGCCGAAGGGAAATTTCCAACGATATTGGATGCTCTTGCTCTTTAGGACTTCTAACAAAGGACGGAGGTCCCTGCGATGTTTTAATGTGATGGCCGACAAATCCTGATATATATAAATGGCGCAGCCATCATGATCCAGATCCAACTTGTTCCGAACTTTTCTGAGAATGTCCTCTTTAAGTTTAAAATCAGTCAAGCAACATATTATATCACGAGGTGGATCTGAATCTTTACCTCTTGGTCTTAGAGCTCTATGTATACGTTCCATGTCTATAGGTGTTTGGCGGGGTTTGTCAAGAATCTGATTAAATATGGCCGTCACTGTGGGGACAATCTGTTCTGAGGTGACACTTTCGGGAAGACCACGTACCCGTAGGTTATGGCGTCTTCCTCGGTTATCTAATTCTTCCACATGTCGCTGTAAATCTCGGAGTTGCATGGTATGTTTATCAGTCGTGTGGCGAACCGTCGTTATCTCCGTCTGTTGTTGTACAGCCGCCTCTTCTACCTCACGAACTCTCCCCGCAATGGCCTGTAATTCATGGCGCAGATCAGTGATGGCTGCAGATAACGTATCTTTAATATCTGCCGCCACTGTTCTGAGGTCATTAAGACTCGGTTGTTGATGATCCGGTGAGGTGATTGCCATTCGAGGAGGAGGTGGTGTAGTCGGAGATAAGACGATGTCGTCATGTCCCTGAGAGGATGTTGAGGAGAGCGCCGCCATATTGGCTCTGTGAGTCCGGAACATACCCGGAATAGTTGCATTGACGTGACCTCCCGGTTCTCTCGGAGAACGAGATCTGGATCCAGAGGTACCACGGGATGAAGTTCCCATGTCATTGTACGAACGAACAACTGTAGTCCCCAATAAAAGTTGAAATAGGCCGATGTCTGATGGAGCAGAGGAATTAAGCAGCCATCTTCTCCTCAGGCAAGCCACGCCCCCCTATTTTAACTGTTACATCAGTTATCAAAAACTTCAACCATCAAAACATAAACAGAACGTATCAGAAATATTGCCTCCTAGTGTTGGTCTTTGCAGGAACCTCAAAATTACCATAATAATATTAATCAATATATTAATCATAATAATGTTAATCATATCAATCTTAAACCCATCAATAACAATCCACGTGACACTGCGGTACCTTAAATGGTCATAGGCCTCAAGCCGACCAGCTACTCAGAGACGACCACTGACCGCAGTGCCCCCATTATCAAACTCTTCCAGCTAAACTCCTGTTAGCTGGAATACACCCTCAGAACCCATACCACCGATAGGTCCTGAGCACTTGCTTTTTGAGGTACTTCATTCTCCCGCAAAGACCAAAACACCCGCCACAGCACCCAAGGGAAAAAAACTTTACCCTTTGGTGCCCCTCCAAACCCTAAGGGCTCGTTGGATCCCATCCTGCAAACCCAAAGCCCACAAATCAGTCCCCACCTCATTCAGATGGACACCATCCCTCCGTAGATACCGCCACGTATCCACCTCCAGTTCCAAATGTCTTACCACCAACCCCCCATTCCGTACCACAAACCTGCCCATGTCTCTATTGATTTTCCTGCGAGCCCGATTGATGCCATTCATGGACCGCGCCCCTCTCCATGCTGTCCGGGCCACCATATCAGACCAGACAATGATCATGTCCGGGAATGACATCCTGAGCCGCAGGAAATTAAATTTCATGTCCCTATTCATCTCTAACATGGACCTACTGCCCAGATCATTGCCACCTACGTGCAGTACTAAAACATCAGGTGGTTTGTCCAGACGAACAAAACGGTGCACCTCCGGAACCATCTTGCTCCACAACATTCCAGGAACTCCCAGCCATCGGACACACGCCTCAGGTCTTGGGAACCCCAACTGCCGACCCTCATAACGAACGTCAGCCCTCTTAGCCCCCCAGAACACAAACGAATGGCCCAGTATCCAGACCAAAGCTTGCGTCCCATCTGAAAATAGAAGAAGAACAATACCCGTAAGAAACTCAAAACCCAACTGTACACCTCAGCAGCCTAAAAACAACACCCCAGGCATTTTCCCAAACATTATTCTAGCCCCACCAGTAGCTGGGGGCGCACATATAGCCGAAACCTCCTGGATTCCCACCGGCCTATCTTCCTGACAGCTTCCTCATCCATCCCACATCTGGCTGCCTCCGTAGCTGCCCCGATCCTGAATGAGTGAGAGGAGAATTCTTTATCACAGAGTCCCAAAGCCCGAAGGCACTTTCGGAACACAGCAATAAACTGGTACCTTGAAAGTGGGGTACCGTCCTCATGCATCAAAAAGGAACCCCCCCAGGACGGGCGAACCTCCAAGTACCCTTTTACCGCCTTTACCGGGCACAACAGTGAACCAGGGACCGGAAAAACCTGTACCAACTTACCTCTGCCCATCTGGTCCATCTTAGACTTCCTAAGAGCCAGTGACACACCTTCCTCCGTCCAACCCACCTCGATAGACAGCAACCCCCCGTGCACTGCTTTGGACGGGCTGACCAACTCACCTATCCGGAATGCTCTAAAGAATGCCAGTGAAAAGGCCACCGTGAACAGCCGAACCTCATATCTGGACGAGCATAGGCCCTGTAACCGCCCCATGATCCCAGCCAATAAAGTAAACGATACCGGCCGCCTGCCATCCGTTTTGTGGCCCCCCCGACCATAACCCTTGAATGCCTGCCGCACCCAAAAATCTTTTGTAAAGTCCGGGCACCCCTGCCATTTAAACAGAAAGGCCAACCCTGCCAATTTCTTACCCAAACTGGATCTGGACACGCGAGCCTCCATGTTCCTAGCCAGGAAATACAGCACCAATAACCTCACATTGGGACCCACCGGGTCCGCTCCAGCTTCCCGAACCATCTCTCGCCATTCCAGCCACGCATTCTCATACGCTACCCATGTGCCCGTACTCACCGATTTCTTGATCCAACCTGACACTATTCCAACGGAATCTTCCACAGCCAGCCTGGACAAGGGACCCTACGTTGCTCCGCCTCCGGTGCCAACTCTCGGAACCTGTCCCACTGAAAGCGAGACAGTGCATCAGCTATGACATTGTCCACCCCCGGAAGATGTACCGCATACACAAACACATTGAGCTGTAAACATCTCAACACCAGCTGGCGCAGCAACCGCACAACCGGGGGGGAGGATGCCGTAACCCTGTTAATGACCTGCACCACCCCCAGGTTATCCCCATGAAACCGCACCTTCAAGTCCCTGAAACAATTACCCCACAGTTCCACCGCCAGCACCACCGGGAACAGTTCCAACAGGACCAAGTTCTTAGTGAAACCCGCATCAATCCATGACTGAGGCCAGGGGCCCGCACTCCACTCACCCTGAAAGAAAGCCCCAAAACCTGACCCCCCCAGCTGCATCCGTGTACAGTTCCAGATCAAAGTTGCTAATTGGGCCGGACATCCATAACGCTCTCCCATTAAACTCCTCCAGGAATGAATGCCAAACCCGTAAGTCAGCCTTGTGTTCCCTGCCTAAACTCACAAAATGTGTGGGGGACCGCACCCCAGCCGTGCTAGCCGACAGCCGTCGGCAGAACACCCTGCCCATTGGCAGAATGCGGCACGCGAAATTGAGCTTTCCCAGCAGCGACTGCAACACCCTAAGCTGCACCTTCCTCAGCCCCATCATAACTCTCAGCTCCCTCTTGAGAGCCTCCAACTTGTCCAATGGTAGGCGGCACTCCATGGCCTCCGAATCCAGGACGATGCCCAGAAACGTGATAACTGTGCGAGGCCCCTCAGTTTTTTCAGGTGCCAAAGGGATCCCAAACCACTCTGCAATGTGCTCCAAGGTGGCCAGGAGCACCGCACAGATCCTGGATGAGGCCGGACCCACACACAGAAAATCGTCCAAGTAGTGAATAATTGAATTCACCCCCGACACATCCCTGACAACCCATTCCACAAATGAGCTGAACTGTTCAAACAATGCGCACGATATGGAGCATCCCATAGGTAAACACTTATCCACATAGAACGCATTGTCCCAATGACATCCCAGGAGGTGAAAGCTATCAGAGTGAACCGGCAACAATCTAAACGCCGCCTCTATGTCGGCTTTTGCCATCAACGCCCCCTGCACGTACCTACGAACCAAGCCCACGGCAGCATCAAAGGACGTGTAACTGACTGTACAAGCTTCCGGATTAATCGCGTCATTGACCGACCCGCCCTTCGGAAAAGACAGGTGGTGAATGAGGCGGAACTTGTTGGGCTCCTTCTTGGGGACAACCTTGAGTGGGGAGACCACCAAATTCTCCAAAGGGGGGGAAGGGAAAGGACCGCCCATGCGGCCCAATGCAACCTCTTTTCACAGTTTCTCTGCGACCACCGCCGGCTGCATCATGGCCGACCGCAAATTGCGCACGATCGGGGGGATGACCTGCAAGGGACACGGAATGCGAAACCCCTCTGAAAAACCCCGATTCAACAATCTGGCCGCCCCCTTGTCCGGATACCTACCGAGAAACAGCCGCATCCTTTCCACCATCACCGGAGTCCTCCCTTTTTTGCCCAGAGTCCCCGGCACGACCCTTACCTTGCTTAAAGCATCTAGCCTGCGAATGGGAGCCCCCGCAACCGGAGCACTCATGCTTGTACCTGCAGGACCCCCCAAATTTGCATGTGCCCTCATTATATTGCCAGCACACCCCCTTTTTCTTACCGGCCGATTGTCCTGGGGAAGAGGTTCCACCGCCCCCCCCCCCCCCCTGAAAAAACTGACTGGGAGCCCTCGGCGAGGTCATCAACCGCATCCATAAGCTGATGTCCTTATTATCCCACCGCAGATCCGGCCGGACTGCTCTTCTCTGCCTGAACTGTTCGTCATACCGGAGCCACCCCGTGCCCCCATACACCCTGTAGGCCTCCCCAATGGAGTCCTGATAGCGAAATAATGCTGAACAGTGTTCCGGATTCTTCTGTCCGATAACACTGGCCATGATGGAGAACGCCTGCATCCAATTAGCAAACGCCTGTGGGATAAACCTGTATCTCCTCTTCTCCTCATCCTCCTTTTTAGCATCATCTGGCTTAACCCTGTCCAGGTGAAACATTTCCAATGGCAACAGTGAGAACATCTCCACATACTCACCCTTCCATATCTTCTCCCTCACTTCAGGTTTCAGGTGAGATCCCAGTGGTGCCTCATAACACACATACACCTCACATTTTGCAGCATCAGCCAACCTAATGATATCCTGCCGTGATGCCTGTTCCACTGCATTACCCACCTGCGTGGCCCCCAACGCCCCGGTAGTCACCCCTGCAGCTTCCCGCACCGCAGTAGTTGCCGCAGGTGGAATCGGCACTATAACCGCAGCCATGGGCCCCACCGGCCCAGCCGGCGGGACCCACGCCACTGTCGGGCTGACCTGCCCACTATCCCCCTTTTCAAATTGGCTGACCAAGGACTTGATACCCGCAAGAAACCCCTGCAGCCCATCCAGCCGTGCACGTCCCCCAGCAGGGACCATAGCCCCCCCAGCCTGCACACTACCCGGATCCAGCACCTGCATCACTAAACCCACACCCCCAGCAGGCCCAACCACCTGGCCACCACCCCCAGTATGGCCCCCAGATTGAGTAGGTGAAAATGACTTACCGGGGCTGCCTGGAAGAACTCCCACCAGCCGATCGACTCGCCTCCATCGCTGCCACCGACCGTCCGGGTCTCCGATCCTCCTCCGAGCTGCAGACTTCCCCCTCAGACAGCACCCCCGACTGCTCCTCACCCCCAGAGGAAAGCTCACCAGGCGACTTGTCCCTGGAAGCCGAGGGTCCTGCAACCGATCGATCTATCCTCCGCACACCAGACCCGCACAACGATCGGTCCACCGACTTGCCACCACGCTGTTCCCCAGCACCTCCGTCATCTCTCCCCGTCTCCCTCACTCCAGAACCCGCCTGCACCGTACTGCGGAGTCCGGCCGAGGGGGGGGGGATGCCCGGACACCGCGACCACCGAAGACCCACGCCGAGGCCCCGAACCCTCCGGAGACCCCCGGGGGGCGGGGCCCGCACCCTCCGACTCCAAGCGCTGCGCGGGCCTGTTGGCCGCACCGGAACTCCCGGCGCGGCCCCCCGCCGAGCTCCGAACTTGAGGGGGATTCCTCCCGGTACTCTCCGCCCTGGGCAACGCAGCACGCTTGGCCGGGGGGCCCGAAGGGGCCCTAGGGGGACTCCCATTCTGCCGCTGAGCTCTGGGGGAGGGGCCTGGTGAATAGCGCACCGGAGGTCTGGACCTGCGAGCTCGCCCAGCCTCTCTCCCCGCGGTACCTTCCGATCCGGACGGACCTGACAGCATCGGCCCCAGGGTCTCCTGGAGCCAATCCTCGCCCCGTGTCACAGCCTCTGCCCGAAGCTGGGCCAGAAGTTTGTCCACAGAAGACATGCTGCTGCTAGCTGACATGCTGCTGCTAACTTTCCCCCGCGCTGTGTTGTCTTGGGGGGGCGGGGACTACCTTTTATCTAGCCTTCTCCCCTCCCCACATAACTTCCATTATCCAATCATTAATCCCCTCACAACTCATACCCTGTTCACTCAGTCATGCCAGCCCTCCACCTATTACATTCTGTCTTTCTGCTCCGGGCTTTTCAGGACAGGTAAGTGTCCATTTATTAAATGTCAGTAGCTGCAGTATTTGTAGCTGCTGGCTTTTAATATTTTTTTTATTTTTTTTACGGTGGAGCTCCGCTTTAGGCCCCATGCACACGGGACGCTGTTAAACGCATGTTCAGAGGCAGTTGGACACTTTTTTCAACTGCCCCTGAACTCATTCAATGTTATCCTATGTGACCATGTACACTGTCTCGTTTATTGCCGTTTATATGTAGTTGTGTTTAACCTCGTTTTTCTGAAAGCAAAAAAATTGGTTCCGACAGAAAAAATTTCACGTTTCAGACGCAAAACGTGGCACCGGCGTTTGCCAAGATTTCGTTTATAAGCGTTTTTAAAGGTGACCTATTTTTTTTACATTAGAAATCTCAAAAATGATGGCAAATTATGAAAAACCATTAAAAAAATGTAAAAAAAAAACAGTAATTGCTTGCATAGCATTGTGGACAATCCAAAACTTGTGGCAGGTGATGTGGCAAGTGGACAATCCACAACTTGTGGCAGGTGACATGGCCAGGTGGACAATCCACAACTTGTGGCAGGTGACATGGCCAGGTGGACAATCCACAACTTGTGGCAGGTGACATGGCAAGTGGACAATCCACAACTTGTGGCAGGTGACATGGCCAGGTGGACAATCCACAACTTGTGGCAGGTGACGTGGCCAGGTGGACAATCCACAACTTGTGGCAGGTGACATGGCCAGGTGGACAATCCACAACTTGTGGCAGGTGACATGGCAAGTGGATAATCCACAACTTGTGGCAAGTGGACAATCCACAACTTGTGGCAGGTGACGTGGCCAGGTGACGTGGCAAGTGGACAATCCACAACTTGTGGCAGGTGACGTGGCCGGGTGACGTGGCCAGGTGGACAATCCACAACTTGTGCCAGGTGATGTGGCCAGGTGATGTGGCAGGTGATGTGGCCAGGTGGACAATCCACAATTTGTGGCAGGTGACGTGCCCGGGTGATGTGGCAGGTGACGTGGCAAGTGGACAATTCATTACTTGTGGCAGGTGACGTGGCCAGGTGGACAATCCACAACTTGTGGCAGGTGACATGGCCAGGTGGACAATCCACAACTTGTGGCAGGTGACATGGCAAGTGGATAATCCACAACTTGTGGCAAGTGGACAATCCACAACTTGTGGCAGGTGACGTGGCCAGGTGACGTGGCAAGTGGACAATCCACAACTTGTGGCAGGTGACGTGGCCGGGTGACGTGGCCAGGTGGACAATCCACAACTTGTGCCAGGTGATGTGGCCAGGTGATGTAGCAGGTGATGTGGCCAGGTGGACAATCCACAATTTGTGGCAGGTGACGTGCCCGGGTGATGTGGCAGGTGACGTGGCAAGTGGACAATTCATTACTTGTGGCAGGTGATGTGGCCAGGTGGACAATCCACAACTTGTGGCAGGTGACGTGGCCAGATGGACAATCCACAACTTGTGGCAGGTGACGTGCCCGGGTGATGTGGCAGGTGACGTGGCAAGTGGACAATTCATTACTTGTGGCAGGTGATGTGGCCAGGTGGACAATCCACAACTTGTGGCAGGTGACGTGGCCAGATGGACAATCCACAACTTGTGGCAGGTGACGTGCCCGGGTGATGTGGCAGGTGACGTGGCAAGTGGACAATTCATTACTTGTGGCAGGTGATGTGGCCAGGTGGACAATCCACAACTTGTGGCAGGTGACGTGGCCAGATGGACAATCCACAACTTGTGGCAGGTGACATGGCAGGTGGACAATCCACAACTTGTGGCAAGTGGACAATCCACAACTTGTGGCAGGTGACGTGGCCAGGTGGACAATCCACAACTTGTGGCAGGTGACATGGCAAATGGACAATTCACAACTTGTGGCAGGTGGTCAATCCACAACTTGTGGCAGGTGATGTGGCAAGTGACACGCTAAATACAAGTACACTGCTGCTCTCTCAGCTGCTGCTACTCACTCTGGTCTCACAAAATGGCTGAAATGGTTAAATAATACAGTTTTTTGAGCTTAGGGAGGGTCTTATGATGTTTCTTAACTAAACGCTTATAGACGTAAACGCGGTAAAACGCTGCTGCAATTGCAGCAAAACTGACATTTCTAAACGCCGGTTTCAGCCTTTAAAAACATGCATTCAGCAGAGTTTGCACCGGCGTCTCGTGTGCATGGTCAAAGAATAGTGGAGGTCACATGATTGCTGTAGAGGGTGGAGCTCCAGTCTGCAGCCAGATACCCTTCTGGGAAATGGTGATGTGACAGGAAATATGTAATCGCCACTTCCACGTGTTGTTTATAATGTCTATTGAATGTTTGTTATAATAAAGCTCATTAAACAAAAAAAAAAGGTGGCGTGGAGGTCATGTTTCCTGTGGACAGTGCAGCTCCAGCCATTCATTGTTACAATGAAGTAAAAAAAAAAAAAAGAAGGTGGAGTGGAGGTCGCAGGCTTCCTGTCAAACGTGGAGCTCCACTTTCGCAGCCAAACAGGAAGTGATGCCAGGTACACACAGGAAGTGATGTCTGGTATAAGTAGGAAGTTCCGGGTGAGAGGTGAGTCGGGAGGAAGTAGAGAGAAGACATTGCTGGAAGAGGCAGCAGAGGAGGTAATAAGATCTTATTTTCTATTTACACCCAGTAACCCCCCCCCCCCCGTCATGTCCGTCCTCTTCCTCCATAGTCACTGTGATGTCTTTTATCTCCAGCAGATAATGATACACACATATATAGTGTGGAAACCTAGATTAACCCCTTCAGGGTCAGAACATTTCCCCATTTTACTGGGCCGGAACATTCTCTTCATTTTGGAGATGTGTCATCTTTCCCACCAATCACCTTCTCAGCTCATCCGTCTATACTAACTGATTATACCACTTTTATTAGTAGCGGGGGATGGAGAATGCTATGACATCACACTGACCTCACAGCTCTTCCTCCCAATGACCTTCCATGCAGAATTTTTTTATTTTTTTTATTTGATGGTCTTGGGATGTGGGCGGAACCTTTGCATCCTCACAAACTAAGGTGACCATATTTTTAAAATTAAACACTTATAGGCGGCAATGATGGGCACTGATATGTGGCAATGATGGGCACTGATATGTGGCAATGATGGGCACTGATATGTGGCAATGATGGGCACTGACAGGCACCACTGATATGTGGCAATGATGGGCACTGATAGGTGGCAATGATAGGTGGCAATGATGGGCACTGACAGGAATTTCTGATAATAAAGGGGGACACGGATATAAGGGGACTGTGAGCTAATGGGAGTCTCTAAGGGGGTTGCTGCTGATCTAATAGTTGATCACCAACCATTAGATCAGCAGTCAGTACCCCCTCTTAGAGACCTCCATTAGCTCAAAGTCCCCTTATATCAGTGCCCCACCCCCTTACTTAGAGACCTTCTGAGATCAGAGAGATCCCTCTTATATCAGTGCCCCCTGCCCTCTTTAACAAATCCATTTGGATTGCCTTACTGGAGGGACCCGGGAGCTACTGCAACCAAGGAGGGAAGTGTGAGAGCCAAGCATGGGGATGGAGCTGGGAGGTGGAGCCGCTCTAGGGCTATTTACCTCCCACTATGCAGCGTGAACGGCAGAAAAAGCATGTCATTGGGTGCTAGGACAGCAATCAATGACTGCAAAGGATATCATCGAGGTGGTGGTGGGGGTCAGAGAGGCACTGGGCAGGGAAGGCAGAGAGGCGCAGCCAACAGGAGTCTCAATGTGTGGAGTGCAGGGCCAGAACTTGTTCTTGCATTAGCTCCATCCCCAGGACATATTTACTAGATGGGACTGGAAGTATGTTGTGTCCGGGTCACAGGACAGAGACCCAGGCACAAGTATCTAAACCTGAACTGTCCTAGGCAACACCAGACAGGTGCCAATCCTATCCAGGGACAAAATTGGGGACAGTGTCCTCAGTTCGGGGACGTCTAGTCACCCTATCACAAACAAAACAAGACTGTTGGTCCTGCGATGTGTGTATTAATGCCATAATTCCTTTTACCTACATAGTGGAGGTCCTGTGTGGGTAAATTATATCTCAGTGGGGCTTTAATAAAATGGAAACCTGAATGGTGAGGTGAGGAGGATTCTGGGAATATTATTTGATTTTACTATTTGTGTTCAGATCTAGAGTTTCCCTCCTGTGAAGTCTGGAGATCACATGACCATCACATTGCCTCCACCTCCCTCCCTGATAGAATAGAGAAATACAAAGAAGATTCTAGAAGTCACCAGAGAGATGATGGAGGAGAGGTGAGCGGTGCCGGGAATTCTGGGACATTATCCAGTAACAGACAAGGGATGTGTCTGGATGGTGACTGTATCATTGTGTGTGTCAGGTTCCTATAAGGTGTCAGGATGTCACTGTCTATTTCTCCATGGAGGAGTGGGAGGATTTAGAAGGACACAAGGATCTCTACAAGGACGTCATGATGGACAATCAGCCGCCCCTCACATCACCGGGTAAGAGGAGACTTTATTGTAAAGGAGAGAGCAGTACGGAGGCTCCACCTAGATCCCCCATCATCTGATAAACACATAGAAACAATGTATTCAGTCAGTGTGTGTGTTTCCTACAGATGGATCCAGTAATGGGAACCCACCAGAGAGATGTCCCCGTCCTCTGTATTCCCGGGATTCCACACAGGAAGGTCACACCATCCCTCACCATCATCAGGTAGATGATTGACAATTATTGGTAGTTCTGATTTATACACAGCATGATTGTTACAATTAATGTTTTATTATTATATTCAGAGTGGAAACCTTGAGGATTATAATATTGTTGTTAAAGAAGAGTATAAAGAGGAGGATGAGGAGTATGGAGTGATGGAGGAGTTTTCAGAAGGACACAAGGATATGATGGAGCCACCTAATACCAGGAACCCACCAGAGAGATGTCCCCGTCCTCTGTATTCCCGGGACTCCACACAGGAAGGTCACACCATCCCCCACTGTTACAAGGTTGAGCATCTAGAACATAGACTTGTGGTGACAATATGTGGATTTTTTATGTGATGTCACAAGATTAAAGCTTATGTCTTACAGATGTTATTTTTGATCATTCTCTTGGTTTAGGGTGAAGATCTGATTGATATAAAAGTTGAGGTTAAAGCAGAAGAAGAAGAGAGGTATGTGATGGATGATCAGCAGTCTATGGAGGAAGATGGAATAACGGGGACGTTTAGAGAGAACACTACTACAGAGATCAGCACAGGTGGGTCATTAAATTTTACTTCACCCACAACAGTAAAAATCTGTGTGTGTGTGTGTGTGTGTGTGTGTATATAATACAGTAAAGCATGCTTGTTACTTGTCCTCTACACCCGGGGACCTATCCTGCTCCCCCCACGTATCCTGAAGCCTGTCAGCCCGCTGGAGCGCAGCCGCCGCCATCGCGGAGGTTCCCCGCCACTTGCCTTAGGAAAGACCGCGGCTTCGGCCTAGTTTCTGGTCCGGCGGCCATCTTGGTACTCCCGGCGGCGGCCCTGGAAGCCTGTCCTGGTCCCTCTGCATACCCTGTGCCCCATCTCCTTCTGCATCGGCCTCTGGACTACCTGCCACCGCTGCCAGGGTGCCTTACAACTCTGCAGCAGCTGCTGTGGGGACGGACTGCGGCCTCGGCCTGACTCCCGGAGCGGAGGCCATCTTGCTCCACCCGGAGACGACCTAGGCAAGTATTACAGGCCCCCCTGACTCCCCCGAGCCCTGATTTCCCCGGATACAGCCTGAGGCCAGTGCAGCTGCTTGACCACTATCCGCGGATCGCACTAAGCCACCCCTGGACAGGGGTGGGAAGGGGGCCGTTGAGGACCCGGCCTACTTAGCTGCGGCCATTTTGGTACACTTGGAGATCCCCCTGACCGCCCCTGTGACATGTCCCCACCAAAAAATAATTCTGAGGCCGCCAACAAGCTGGCCAAATACCGCCGGCTTGACGAAGACCAGCAGGCCAGAGATGCCGCTGACGCGTCCCTGGGCGCGGAACACTCTGTGGTGGCTACTAACAAGCTGCTGGATGCCATCGCCCTGTGCCAGAGTACGCTCCCCACCAAAATTGAGGAGGTCAAAATTGATGTGTCCCTTATCCGGCAGGATCTCTCTACCCTCAGGGACCGCGTGACAGAGACGGAGAGCCGTATTAGCAGAGCAGAAGATATCCTGCACCCTCTACAACATACCTCTGATGAAGTGCGCCGCCAGCTGCAACAGATTAGCGCAAACAGGACGACATGGAGAATCGCCTTCGGAGGTGTAACCTCTGCTTCATCGGTCTTCCTGAGTCTACTGAGGGCACTGATCCGGCGAGCTTCCTTGAAAACCTCCTGACATCAACCTTTTGGCAGAGATGCATTTTCGGTCATGTTCGCAGTGGAGAGAGCACATCGAATCCCTGCCCGTCCTCCTCCCCAAGGAGCTCCACCGCGTACCCTGATAGCGAAGTTTCTCAACTTCAGGGACCGCGACAAGATCCTCCGCCTGACCAGAGAGAAGGGGAATATCCCCCATACCAACACACATGTAGCCGTCTTCCCGGACTTCTCCAATGAGGTGCAACGGCAGCGGTCCAGGTTCCAAGATGTTAAGCGGCGCCTCCGCGCTCTACACCTCAAGTACGCCATGCTGTACCCTGCAAAGCTTTGCGTGGAATGCGATGGTCGGACCCACTTCTTCGAGGACCCCGAGTTGGCATCCACTTGGATTGACCAGAGAGATCAGCGAGGCTGAGCACGCCACACTGCCTGCAAGCTGTGAGTACTTTTTCTCTCTCCCCTGCTTCCCCCTGTACTGGTAATGCTCCCTGTCCTCATCCTGGGGCTTAGCCCTTCAGTAGCTATATTGCTAGTGAGTACCCTCCACTGGGACAGGGGGACGGATCTGAACTCTTTTTTTCCGTGTTTCATTGGATCTCGCAGCATGCTCGCCGCCTCCGGGCGACCTAACTGACTATTGATTCCCCGGGCTCCCTACATGTGGGAGATACTTGTAGAGGGCAGTCTATCGAACATTGCTGGAACTTCCTATACTACTATACCTACCACCCTGATGGCAGGCGGGGCCCCCTCCTGCATTGATGCAATGGTGCTGCACTTTTGTGGCCCCTACACCCCATGCACTTATCAGAGAAGAAGTCGCCCCCCTAGGATCCCTATGGACCTTTTTCACCCCCCCCGTTTGTCTGACTGACTGTTTGTTCCCCTTTTTTTGTTTTCTTTTCATCACGGGTATCTATGTCCCTTTAAAAATAAGTCCTTCGCCTCCAATGGGTTTTTCACGTTGGATGTCCCCCGTTGATACCTGGTTATGCGGTACTATGTTCATGCCGAGTTGGGGTGGCACTGGACTGGGAGGGAAGGGAAATGTTGTAGTTGTTTTTTTCTATTTGCCACTATGTTTACGATTGTTTGTTTGTTTGTTTGTTTGTTTATCTCTGCTAAAGGTACTATGTTATTGTCATGCATGCACTATCGATATTGGTTCCCACTATGTTTTATGCTATCTGATGTGTCCTTCTCTGCTCTGCTGGTCCTGGTCCGGTCGCGGTCTATCATACACGCCCTACACCCACCATGAGTTCCCTGAAATTCCTTACGTGGAATGTTAGGGGCTTGCGCAATAAGATTAAGCGCACGGCCGTCCTGACATTTCTCAAATCTCAGAGGGCCGACATTATCACACTAGTTGAGACCCATGTCACAGGCCACTTGCAATCCTCCCTCAAAAAGCCTTGGATAGGGTGGGCTTATCACGCCACCCACACCTCATATTCCAGAGGAGTATCGGTCCTGGTTGCTAAACGAGTACCGTTCGATCTAGTGCTGCTCAGCACGGACCAGCAGGGCAGATATGTGTTTATGCATGCTACCATTATTGGGTCTCTTATCCTGCTACTTGCTTGCTATGTCCCCCCCCATACAACTCAGCTGTAATTAAGGAGGGCCTTGCCTTTATGACCCAAATATCCCTCTGTACCGGCAGTGTGGATGGGGGACTTTAATATGACCCTAATCCCCGCTCTGGACCGCATGGGCACGCTGGACCCCCCCCTTAATCCGCCGGCCCATACCAGACTGCACCGCATAATGACCGACTTTGCTCTAGTCGACACTTGGCGCCACAAACACTAGAGTCTTCTCATGCTTTTCAGCCAGTCATAACACAACGTCACAAATTGATTTTGTCTTTATCTCGATGTCCCTGTTGCCTAAACTAGGAGATGTGGGCTTTGCTCCGAGAGTACTCTCGGATCACGCCCCCTACTGGATCACGATCCAGCTCCTGAAAGCTTCCCCTGCTCCTTCTTGGCGGCTAAACCCGTTTTGGCTGACTGCCCTGCAGGACCAGGATGATATCCCCACAGAATTGCAATACTATTTTACGGCCAACGGGGGCTCTGCCACGCATGATATGGTGTGGGAAATGTTTAAACTCCACGCTCGTTCCCTACTTTCCACACGTATCAACAGGCTTAAACGGTCATCAACACTTATTGTCCAGCAGGCTGCAGAACACCTACAGGTGCTGGAGGAGGCGTTCCATCGGGACCCCTCACCCAGCACGGCTAACAATCTAAAGATTCAGGCGCGCCAGGTCTCCCAATTGCACATAGAGAAGGCTAAACAACGTATCTTTTTCTGTAAACAGATGGTGTTTGAGTATGGAGAAAGATCGGGCAAACTACTCGCGTATCTCGCCCATTTGGATATGCGTCCCCCTGTGGTGGTGTCCTTGACCGACCCACAGGGGAACGACATCACCGATCCATAATTGGTGGCGGAGGAGTTTGGGAGATTCTACCGTGCACTCTACACTTCCCGGGTCACCCACACTCCCCAAGATACCAGGGACTACCTAGCGGGAGTTCAATTCCCTAGACTGACCGACGACCAGCTTGAAATTTTGGAAGCCCCTATTACTGAGGAGGACATTTCCGGGGCTATTTCCTGTTTAGCCTCATCTAAGGCCCCAGGACTGGATGGTCTACCTCTTGAATTCTATGCCACCTACTCTGAAATTCTAATCCCTAAACTTAAGGACCTGTATAAATCCATATTTGATTCAGGAGTTCTACCCCCATCTATGAGAGAAGCCCAAATTGTCGTAATTCCCAAACCCGGCAAGGACCCTAAATACCCGGAGTCGTATAGGCCTATTTCCTTGTTACAGGTAGACATCAAAATATTAGCTAAGATTCTAGCCTCCCGCCTTAACCAGGTTATACTGTCATTGATCCACCCTGACCAAACAGGCTTTATGCCAGGGAAAAACACTGCTATGAATATTCGCCGCCTATTTATGAATATTCAGGGGTCCCATGATGAAATTGGCTCGAGGGTCGTGGTGGCTCTGGATGCCGCCAAGGCCTTCGACTCCGTGGAGTGGAACTACCTGTGGGAGTGCCTCTCAAGATTTGGATTTGGCCCCAGCTTTATTCGGGTCCAACTCCTCCTACCAGTCCCCAAGAGCCAGAGTATTTGTGAACGGTTGGCTCTCCGACCAGTTCCCGCTGGAGAGAGGGACCCGACAAGGCTGCCCCCTTTCCCCCATGCTGTACGCATTGGCTGTGGAGCCGTTGGCCATTATGGTCCGTGCGGACACTTGCATCCGAGACCTCAGGATGGGGAACCTGGAAGAAAAGATTGGGATGTATGCCGACGACACACTCCTGTATCTGGCGGACTCGGGTCCTTCTCTTATAGCAGCCCTTCAGTCCATAGAACGTATGGGTGGCCATTCGGGTCTGAGTATCAATTGGTCTAAGTCTCAGATTCTTCCGATTGACCATTTCCCCCCCCCCCCCTCATTCACGTCCCCTCCTTTGGCTCTTCCAAGGGTCTCCCTGATCAAATACCTTGGCGTGCAGGTCACCAGATCGCTCTCAGACTACAAATTACTGAACATTGAACCCCTGTTTGCCCTGATCAAGACCAAGACGCAGACTTGGGCCAGACTACCCTTTGGGTGTTATGGGTCGCATCAGCTTAGTTAAGATGATACTCCTTCCCAAAATACTTTATTTGGTCTGGCATGCTCCCCTCTATATACCACAAAAATGTTTCAAAACAATTGAATCCATCCTGAATTCATTTATATGTGGTCATAGCAGACACAAATTATCTTGGAAAATTCTGAAGAACCCTGTGACATTGGGAGGAGCTGCTCTCCCAGACTTTCAGGACTATTATCTTGCCTCCCAGCTGTCCCACTTGTATTATTTTGACAAATGTGAGCTAACAAGATACCAGACACTACTCTGTGAGCACCCTTATGACTCGGCCCATACCCCACTTCAGTCGGTCCTAAGAGCCCCATTGACAATACGTCCCCCCCCCCCAACACACGGCAGACATGTTGACTCATCACCGGAGGGTATGGCGGACGGCACTACAAAAAATTGGGACCCCTCAGGTACACTCCCATACCCCTCTCTGGTACAATACTCGTTTGCCAGAATTATTGTCCATTCCAGACCCCGTGGTGTGGATACGCCATGGGATCTTACACATACACCAGATCATGACCGCTTCAGGCCTTAAAACATTCCAAATGCTGAAGGACGAATTTTCCCTCCCCAATTGCCTTTTCTTCAGGTATTTGCAACTCCGTCACGCTATACAGGCCCAGTTTTCTGGTTCTAACCCGTCCCTGGCAGTTCCCTCTATAGTGGACACAGTCATGGGTAATGAGCCTGCTAAGCTCCTCTCCACTTTGTACTCCGCCATTCGTCTCCCTAGCACCACAGCATTGGCCTATGCTGCCAAGACTAGATGGGAGGCGGATGTTGGACTAATAGAGGATGAGGACTGAGACGAGATTTTGGAGGACGTGAAAAAAGTTTCCCCCAAACTATCGGACAGCCTTACACAGCTGTACATCATCCATAGAAGGTATCTGACACCTCAGAGAATAGCACGTTTCAAACCCACGTACAATCCAGGATGCCGCCTCTGCGACCATACCCCAGGCTCCTTTATCACCTCATTTGGCTCTGCCCTACCATCCAGGCGTACTGGACACAGGTGATACGCTTCCTGCACGACCAGATGGGCTCCCCTGCTACCCTTGACCCAAAGATGTGCCTACTTGGCCTGTTGCCAGACTTAGATGCCGACAAACCCCTGCGTACCTTTTTTACATGAGACACTATTCTTGGCAAGAAAAGTATTGGCCCGTAATTGGATGCAGGCCCTGCCCCCTACAATTCAATGCTGGAAAAAGACAGTTAACGATGCTCTCCCATATAATTAACTGATTTATGTACATAGAGGGTGTCCGTTAAAGTATGAGAAGGTCTGGGACAGATGGATGGCGGATGGTGAAACGTGTACTTGACATGTCGATTCCTTATTTTTATTGTGTACCGGCTCCACTCTCACTGGTGTCTTTATCTTTAAGTCACACAGATGCCTCACTATGTTCATGTATGTACTATTGTCTTGGCCATACTGGCTTATATTGATTTATGTACCATGCATACTTTTTAATAAAAAAAAAAAAAAATAGGATTTTTGTACTCACCGTAAAATCCGTTTCTCTGACGTCCATGGACTGACACAGCTCTAATACTAAAACACGTGGGACGTCCCAAAGTAGTATCAGAAAAGGGTGGGAGCAGTAGTAAAGGAAAAACCAAAACTTCACTCCATTCAGCAGAGCTCCTCAATGGAGGAGTTGCAACATTAAACAGCGGCCTGCAACACTTTGCGGCCGAAGGAAGCATCCGAAGATGCAGCCACATCAACCTTATAGAATTTAGAAAAGGTATGAACGGACGACCAGGTCGCCGCCTTGCCCACTTGTGCAACCGACGCTTGATGTCGGAAAGCCCAGGAAGCACCAATTGCCCTAGTGGAATGCACCGTAACCGGAAAGGTAGGTGCCCTCCCCTTAATGGCATAGGCCTGTATAACAGTCTGTCTGATCCACCTAGAAATGGTGGCAGACGACACCGCTTGGCCCTGTTTTGGACCAGAGACCAGACACAAACAGTGAGTCAGACTTCCGAATAGAAGCAGTAGCCGTCCGGTACACCCGTAAGGCTCGCACCACATCCAAATTGTGAAGCGCAAACTCTCTGGGATGCGACGGGCGAGGGCACAAAGACGGAAGGACAATGTCCTCATTAAGGTGAAAGGCCGAAACCACCTTTGGAAGGAAAGACAGTCGCGGGCGCAACACCGCGTTATCCATATGGAGTACCAGGTAAGGCGACTTGCATGACAGGGCCGCCAACTCAGACACCCGTTTAACAGAAGTAATGGCCACTAAGAAATCCACCTTCTGAGACAAAATTAAGAGAGGCATATCTCTGATATTTTCAAAGGGAGGTTCCTGGAGAACCGAGAGCACCAGATTCAGATCCCAAGGAGGGAGAGGAGGCTTGGCAGGGGGAATCACATGGCTAAGGAATGACCAGCTAGCGGTCCGAAATCTGACCCTTAATTGTGCTCAAAGCCAGCCTTTGGGCCACGCCACGCTTCAAGAACCGCAGGATTCTGGGGACGGAGTACGTCTGTGGCCGCCAGTCCAGCTCTTCGCACATAGCGATGTAAGCTTTCCAGGTACAGTGATAGATCTTTCTAGAGGAAGACTTCCGTGCCCTCAGCATGGTTGAAATGACCGAATCCGAAAGGCCTCGGTCCTTCAGCACCTGGCTCTCAATAGCCATGCCATTAAAACCAGAGACTGTAAAGCAGGATGAAAGATAGGACCTTGAGACAAAAGGCCCTCCCTCATGGGCAGTCGCCAAGGGACGTCCGCGATGAGACGAACCAAGTCGGCGTACCAATGACGCCGAGGCCAATCCGGGGCAATGAGGATCACCGGAATGCCCTCGGCCGCTACCCTGCGCAACAGACGAGGAAGCAACTTCAGCGGAGGGTAAGCATATATCAAGCGATACTGACCCCACGGGGCCTCCGAGGCATCCGCCCAGGGGTCCCTGGACCTGGCCACAAAACTCGACACCTTGCGATTGAGTAGAGACGCCATCAGGTCCACATCCGGCGTGCCCCACTGCCGACAAAGGAGTTGAAACACCTCCGGATGCAGGGACTGGCGACTCGGATAGTCCGCCTGCCAGTTTTCTACGCCCGGAATGTAGACGGCCGACAGAGCCGGCACGCTTCTTTCCGCCCACCTTAGGATGTGGGCGACTTCGGATGCCGCAGCCAAGCTCCGAGTGTCCCTGATGGTTGACATACGCCACGGCCGTGGCGTTGTCCGACTGGATTCTGACTGAGCGGCCCTGTAACCTCTTCGACCACGCGGAGAGACACAGTCTGATCGCTCGCAATTTCAGAACGTTGATCGGTAGACGGGATTCGTCCGGAGTCCAGAGCCCCTGAGCTGACAGGACTCCCCAGCCCGTCAGGCTGGCATCCGTCGTGGCCACAGTCCACTGGATGGAGAGGAACGACCTCCTGGACCGAAGAGCCGGGGATCTCAGCCACCACGTCAGGGACGCCCTGTCAAGAGTGACTCACCTGGATCTGAAGATCCAATGACAACGGGGATTTGTCCCAAATGGACAGGATTTCCTTCTGCAATGCCCGAGTGTGTGATTGGGCATACAGAACTGCCTTGAAGGAAGCCACCATGAGTCCCAGGACTCTCATGCAGAAACGGATTGACGACCATTTTCGGGACGTCAGGACCCGTACTGCCGACTGAAGTGTCTGTAACTTCTCAGAGGGTAGAAACACCTTCGCTGCCGAAGTGTCCAGGATCAGACCCAGATACTCCAAACGCTGAGTCGGAACTAGGACCGACTTCTGCATGTTCAGGAGCCACCCGAAGTCCCAGAGGGTCTGACTGACTATTGTCACATTTTCCTCCAACTCTGAGCCATTTTCTGCTCTTAGAAGGAGATCGTCCAGATAGCCCACGATAACAATTCCTCGCTGTCTCAGCAAAGCTAGAACCGGGGCAAGCACTTTTGTGAAAACCCATGGTGCCGATGCTAGGCCGAAGGGAAGAGCCACGAACTGATAGTGGACTTTGCTTATGGCAAAGCGCAGAAACTTCTGGTGACTCGCGCAGATCGGGACGTGCAAGTAGGCGTCCTTGATGTCCAAGGACGCCAGAAAATCCCCTTGATGGAGTGTCGCGATCACCGTGCGAATGGATTCCATACGGAATTTTTGTACCTTCTTTGGAACAACAAAAAGGTTTGAGTAAAACCCCTGAAACCTCTCCTGTGACGGAACCGGCACAATTACTCCGCACCCAAGCAAATCCTGTACAGCCCTCAAGAGGGCTGCCCGGCGGGCAGGGAGGAGAGGGAGGTTTGAGGGAAAGAATCAGTTTGGGGGCCACAAGCGGAACTCTAACCTGTACCCTGAGGTGACCACCTCGCACACCCACCGGTCGGAGATCCAGGAGGTCCACCAAACCGTGAACCTGCGAAGATGTCCCCCCCCCCCCACCCCGGAGTCGGGCAGGGGCAATACTTCATGCGGTGGCGGGCTTGGGAGGCTTACGCACCCAGGGACGCTAATGTCCCTCAGCCGCACTTTTTTCAGTCTGGAAGGGCTTACCCATGGATTCTGACTGACGAAAAAACTTCTTCTTTGCCGGAAAGGAAGGGCCCGGCCTACGGTGGGGCTCCTTTCCCTTAGCAGACTGAGGAAGGAAGGTGCTCTTACCCCCTGTGACATCCTTAATAATGTCATCCAGGGTGGCCCCAAACAGTCTACCACCCTTAAAGGGCAAATCAGCCAGGAGCTTCTTGGAAGCTAGGTCGGCCGACCAGCATTTCAGCCAGATAAGGCGACGCAACCCCACAGAAAGAGATAGAGGCCCCCAGATATTAAAGGGGCCGCATCCAAAGTGGCATTGCACACATAGACTAAAACCTGGACAAGTTGGTGAGCCAGGGCAATGGTCTCTGGAGGGAGATTATGCTCCTGCACCGTCTGGTGCAAAATCTTTGCCCATCCTGTGAGTGTCTAAGACACAAGGGTCGCCGCCACTATAGGGCGTAAGGCAGACCCCAACAGGGCAAACATAGTTCTACTCAATTCTGACCTCCTGTCAGTGGGGTCCTTAAATGCGGGAGTCCCCTCCATTGGGAGCGTGGTAGCCTTATTCAAACGGGCGACCGGGGGGTGGACCACTGGGGGGAGAGACGATTTCTTAACCAGGGCCTCCTCAAAGGGCTATCTTATGGATAGACGCTGCGGGACCATCAAAGTCTTCTGCAGCTTATCCCAGACTTGGTCAATGAATTTATCAAAAAAAGGCACATATGGAAAGACCTTTTTTGAAGAAACGGCTTTAAAGGAACCAAAGGAGACAGCCTCCACCTGAGGTTCCGCAGCCGCAGCATTCAGCTTGAGAGTGTTCCTCACATCATCAATTAGTTCACTTACAAGCGCCCTGTCAGTTACTGGCTCAGAACTGGGGTTTTCCTCACAGAGAATGTCCTGTTAAAAAACATTAAAATCATCAGCGTTAGGGTCCTGAGCAGCAGCAGCTAGGCCCATATCTGAGTCAGAGCACTCCCCTACGCTCGCACACCGCTTCCATCCTGACAAGGAAAGATTCCAAGACTGCCGACAACTGGTCCATAGGGACCGCAGGTGCAGGAGCACTGCCTGTTGCCTCTGACAAGTGTGGGGAAGCAGGTGAACCAGACTCCATACTCGCCACTCTCTGAGACCTTATACACAATAAAGTGAATAATACAGTCCACCCACTGGCTGAGGCCGAGGAGGGGATACCCAGAGGACTAACCAACCCTTTTAAGGACCGCTCAGCTCTGCTGTATGTCACCGCACTGCCAGCGTGAGTGAAGCCTGAGGAGAGTGTGAGGAGATTCGCACCGCAGCAGCAGCGATAGAGGCTGAAACTGAAAGTGCCGCGGCTTCAAGAAAATGGCCGCCGGCCGCATGTAAGCTGCGCCAGTGATACACGGCAAGATGGCCGCGGAGCGCAGTTTAAACACAGCAATAGTGTCAGCTAATGGCGTCTCCAAACACCCACACCTCACAGTCCCAGCACACAGACATGAGCGCCCCCGCCAGGCCAGAGAGACCCCCAAGTACCCCCACACAGCACAGCGCCAGAACAGGGTGCAGAGAGCAGCATAACAGGGGGGAGACAGGGAGAAACCCCCCAAACAAAGAAACACAGCCAGCATGTACTCTCCTAAAGCAGGAGAGACTACTTACCCGTCCCAGAGGGACCCACTGGCTTGTTTCAGACAGACCTATCACAGAGTAGTACTGCGTAGCTGTCGGCCCGGTCCACCGCGAAAGATGCAGCAGGCACTGTTCAATCTTGTGAGGACCGCGGGAGCATAAAAGCCACCCGGCCACCCCTGAAGCCATGGGGCATGTCGTGAACTGAGTCTCACGCACACAAGGCGAGGATCAGCACGCTCGATGGTCGGACAGGGAAGACTACGTGGATACCAGTGTACCCAACCTGTTGCCCAGCCGACAGTTGATTGAAGGTCTCAAAAATAAAATAAAATTCCCAAAGGAATAAAAATAAAATCTTCCAGGAGACTGGCTCCTGAGAGAGCCACGTCTTCTCCTTCTGCTAGGCAGAAAAAAACTGAGGCTGCTGGCTGCAGGTAGGAGGGACCGCCCCCCTGGGCGGGGCTGTTCAGCTCTGGTTTGTTCTAGAATGTATGTTTCTAACATCTAACATTCTGCCTAGATCTTCTCCTGCGAGCAGGAACATATACCCACGTGTTTCAGTATTAGAGCTGTGTCAGTCTATGGATGATAAGAGAAAAGGCTATTTGATCCTGTCTTCTCTGAACCTCTTTCTTCCACAGTCCCCAATCCATTTGCTGATAGCACAGAGCCTTGGGGGAACTGTTCACATGCTTAGTTTGGTGTGTGTTGGTGTAGATGTTTTATTATTGTTGGGAGAGTGCATGTGATCGGCACAGGGCCAATCAGTACTGTCCAGACAAAGGGTCAGGAGTCATACTCATGGGACAGTCAGAGGAGAATGAAAACTCCTCCTCCAAGCTTTAACCAGTGTTTGACTAGACACTGATAGAAGTCACAAGACTGCTGATGAGAAAAGGTATCGTATTTAGTAGTTTAAATTTACTAAGATAATTGCATGTCCATGCTCTGTGTACTGTGGGAGAGCAGATATAATAAATGCAGGCTCCTGGAGGAGCAGATATAGTGACTGCAGGCTCCTAGGGGAGACCAGATATAGTGACTGCAGGCTCCTAGGGGAGACCAGATATAGTGACTGCAGGCTCCTAGGGGAGACCAGATATAGTGACTGCAGGCTCCTGGGGGAGACCAGATATAATGACTGCAGGCTCCTGGGGGAGACCAGATATCGTGACTATAGGCTCCTGGGGGAGACCAGATATCGTGACTATAGGCTCCTGGGGGAGACCAGATATCGTGACTATAGGCTCCTGGGGGAGACCAGATATAGTGGCTGCAGGCTCCTGGGGGAGACCAGATATAGTGACTATAGGCTCCTGGGGGAGACCAGATCTAGTGGCTGCAGGCTCCTGGGGGAGACCAGATATAGTGACTGTAGGCTCCTGGGGGAGACCAGATATAGTGACTGTAGGCTCCTGGGGGAGACCAGATATAGTGACTGTAGGCTCCTGGGGGAGACCAGATATAGTGACTATAGGCTCCTGTGGGAGACCAGATATAGTGAATGCAGGCTCCTGGAGGGGCAGATATAGTGACTGCAGGCTCCTGGGGAGACCAGATATAGTGACTGCAGGCTCCTGGGGGAGACCAGATATAGTGACTATAGGCTCCTGGGGGAGACCAGATATAGTGGCTGCAGGCTCCTGGGGGAGACCAGATATAGTGACTGTAGGCTCCTGGGGGAGACCAGATATAGTGACTGTAGGCTCCTGGGGGAGACCAGATATAGTGACTGCAGGCTCCTGGGGGAGACCAGATATAGTGACTGCAGGCTTCTGGGGGAGACCAGATATAGTGACTGCAGGCTTCTGGGGGAGACCAGATATAGTGACTATAGGCTCCTGGGGGAGACCAGATATAGTGAATGCAGGCTCCTGGAGGGGCAGATATAGTGACTGCAGGCTCCTGGGGAGACCAGATATAGTGACTGCAGGCTCCTGGGGGAGACCAGATATCGTGACTATAGGCTCCTGGGGGAGACCAGATCTAGTGGCTGCAGGCTCCTGGGGGAGACCAGATATAGTGACTGTAGGCTCCTGGGGGAGACCAGATATAGTGACTGTAGGCTCCTGGGGGAGACCAGATATAGTGACTGTAGGCTCCTGGGGGAGACCAGATATAGTGACTATAGGCTCCTGTGGGAGACCAGATATAGTGAATGCAGGCTCCTGGAGGGGCAGATATAGTGACTGCAGGCTCCTGGGGAGACCAGATATAGTGACTGCAGGCTCCTGGGGGAGACCAGATATAGTGACTATAGGCTCCTGGGGGAGACCAGATATAGTGGCTGCAGGCTCCTGGGGGAGACCAGATATAGTGACTGTAGGCTCCTGGGGGAGACCAGATATAGTGACTGTAGGCTCCTGGGGGAGACCAGATATAGTGACTGCAGGCTCCTGGGGGAGACCAGATATAGTGACTGCAGGCTTCTGGGGGAGACCAGATATAGTGACTGCAGGCTTCTGGGGGAGACCAGATATAGTGACTATAGGCTCCTGTGGGAGACCAGATATAGTGAATGCAGGCTCCTGGAGGGGCAGATATAGTGACTGCAGGCTCCTGGGGGAGACCAGATATAGTGACTGCAGGCTTCTGGGGAGACCAGATATAGTGACTGCAGGCTCCTGGGGGAGACCAGATATAGTGGCTGCAGGCTCCTGGGGGAGACCAGATATAGTGGCTGCAGGCTCCTGGGGGAGACCAGATATAGTGGCTGCAGGCTCCTGGGGGAGACCAGATATAGTGGCTGCAGGCTCCTGGGGGAGACCAGATATAGTGACTGCAGGCTCCTGGGGGAGACCAGATATAGTGACTGCAGGCTCCTGGGGGAGACCAGATATAGTGGCTGCAGGCTCCTGGGGGAGACCAGATATAGTGGCTGCAGGCTCCTGGGGGAGACCAGATATAGTGACTGCAGGCTCCTGGGGGAGACCAGATATAGTGACTGTAGGCTCCTGGGGGAGACCAGATATAGTGACTGTAGGCTCCTGGGGGAGACCAGATATAGTGACTGTAGGCTCCTGGGGGAGACCAGATATAGTGACTATAGGCTTCTGGGGAGAGCAGATATAGTGACTTGTGACTATAGGCTCCTGGGGAGAGCAGATATAGTGACTGCAGGGTCATATGGCGACCAGATATAGTGAATGCAGGCTCCTAAGGAGATCAGATATAGTGAATGCAGAGTCCTGGGGAGAGCAGATATAGTGAATGCAAAGTCCTGGGGAGAGCAGATATAGTAAATGCAGGGTCCGGGGTTTAGTAAGACATGCTGTAGGGGAAAGGATCCCTACTAAAGAAGGTATACTGCATCCTCAAATGGTAATATAACCATATGTCATTTTTACTTTTTTGACATTTTATGGTGAATGTGTAGGGGTACAATGTACCCGATACCCATTCACATAAGAAGGGCAGGCTCTGGGGGCCCCCTTGTTAATGGTGGCTTCCAGATTCCGATAAGCCCCCTGCCCACAGACCCCCACAACCACCGGGCAAGGGTTGAGGGGAAGAGACCCCAAAAGCACCCTCCCCCATTTTTTTTCTTTAATTTTGGCACAGGGTTCCCCTTAAGTGGAACTTCAGCTCATCGGATTCCTCCCCCCACCGGTGCCACAATTGGCACCTTTCAGGGGGGGAGGGGGGTGCAGATACCCACTTCCGGGCATAGACACTGCGGGCATTACGCAATACCCCCCCCCCCCCCCCCTCCGTTGTGTTCTGGGAAACACACGGCTCCCAGAACACAGCGTTGACCAGTGAGGACAGCGCAGCGTGACTCGCGCATGCGCAGTAGGGAACCGGGCAGTGAAGCTGCAACGCTTCACTTCCTGATTCCCTCACCGATTATGGTGGTGGGGGCAGCCGAGAGACGAGCGTTTGCTCTTCTGCTGCCAACGTCGCTGGACTCCAGGACAGGTAAGTGTCTATTTATTAAAAGTCAGCAGTAGGGTTGAGCGGACACCTGGATGTTTGGGTTCAGCCGAACTTCGGAAAAAAGTTCGAGTTCGGGACCCGAACTTGACCCCGAACCCCATTGATGTCAATGGGGACCTGAACTTTTGAGGACTAAAATGGCTCTAAAAAAGTAATGGAAAGGGCTAGAGGGCTGCAAGTGGCAGCAAAATGTTGTTAAGAGCATGGCAAGTGCTCTGCAAACAAATGTGGATAGGGAAATAATAACTTAAAATACATTTAAAAAAAATGATAATCTTGACCTAGGAGGACGAGGTCCATATGGAGTAGGAGGTTCAGGTGGCGGTGTAGGTGGAAGCGGCGGTGGAGGAGGACGAGGTAGCCAACACTGTTTTTTTTTTACATTTTATTTTTTTTTTAAATTAGGGTACACCCCAAAAAAAGTGAGAGAGATAAAAAATACAACAATGGCTGGGTAAGGCCGGTATACATGTCTATTCTGCACAAGTCCTGTGGGATCCATGCCTGGTTCATTTTAATGAACGTGAGCTTGTCCACATTGGCTCTGGACAGGCGGCTGCGCTTGTCTGATAGCGCCCCCTGCCGTGCTAAATACACGTTCAGATAATACACTGGCTGCAGGGCAGGCCAGCACCTCCAAGGCGTAAAGGGCAAGCTCAGGCCATGTGCCCAATTTGGAGACCCAGAAGTTGAAGAGGGTCAGACTCGTCATTCAGTACGTGTAGGCGTGTGCACACATACTGCTCCACCATGTTGGTGAAATGCTGCCTCCTGCTAAGATGTTCCATATCAGCTGGTGGTGCTGGTAGTTGTGGAGTGCTGACAAAGCTTTTCCACATTTCGGCCATGCTAACCCTGCCTTTTGAGGTGCTGGCGGTGCCCTGGCTGCGTTGGCGACCTCTTCATCCTCCTCTGCCTTCACCTTGTGCTTCCACTGTGCCCCCGCTGTCAGGTGGGAATGCCACCAGCAGCGCGTCTACCAGCGTGCGCTTGTACTCGCGCATCTTACAATCATGCTCCAGTGAGGGAATTAAGGATGGTACGTTGTCCTTGTAACGGGGATCCAGCAGCGTGGCCACCCAGTAATCAGCACCTGTTAGAATGTGGGCAACTCGGCGGTCGTTGCGGAGACACTGCAGCATGTAATCGCTCGTGTGCCAGGCTGCCCAGAGGCAACGAAAAGCTGTCCTCTGTGGGAGGTGTATCATCTGTGTCCTCTGTATCCTCCCAGCCACGCACCAGTGATGGCCATAAACTGGTCTGGGTGCCACCCTGCTGTGAACATGGTTCCTCCTCCTCCATCTCCTCCTTGTCATCCTCCAGAACTGTGCCCTGGCTGGACCATTGTGTACCTGGCGTTTGTTGGTGCAGGAACCCACCCTCGGGGCCACTTGTGAATGACTGCCCTGAAAGCCTTGGAAATGATCCCGATTCCTCCTCCTCCTCCTGTGCCACATCCTCTTCCATCATCGCCCGAAGCGTTTTTTCAAGGAGGCATAAAACCTTGGATAGTAACGTTGAGAACGGCGCCATCGGCACTGGCCATGTTGGTGGAGTACTCGAAACAGCGCAACAAGGCACACAGGTCTCGCATGGAGGCCCAGTTATTGGTGGTGAAGTGGTGCTGTTCCGCAGAGCGACTCACGCGTGCGCGCTGCAGCTGAAACTCCACTATCGCCTGCTGCTGCTCGCACAGTCTGGCCAGCATGTGCAAGGTGGAGTTCCACCTTGTGGGCACGTCACATATGAGGCGGTGAGCGGGAAGGCCGAAGTTACGCTGCAGCACTGACAGGCAAGCCGCAGCAGGGTGAGAACGCCGAAAGTGCGCATAGACGGCCTGCACTTTCTGCAGCAGCTCTGGCATATCGGGGTAATTTTTAAGGAACCCCTGCACCACCAAATTCAGCACATGTGCCAGGCAAGGGATGTGCGTCAAACCGGCTAGGCCCAGAGCTGCTACGAGATTTTCGCCCATTATCGCACACCACCAGGCTGGGCTTGAGGCTCACTGCCACCAACCACTCATCGGTCTGTTGTTCCATGTCCCTCCACAACTCCTGCGTGGTGTGGCGTTTTTCCCCCAAACAGGAACATTTTAAAACTGCCTGCTGTCGTTTACCCCTGGCTGTGCTGAAGTTAGTGGTGAAGGTGTTACGCTGACCGGATGAGGAGGCGGTAGAGGATGAGGAAGCGGAGTAGGAGGAGTTGGCAACAGGAGGCAAACTGAAGCGCCCTGCAATCCTCGTGGTGGAAGGACATGCGCCAAACTGCTATCCGCCTCAGGCCCAGCCGCCACTGCATTTACCCAGTGTGCTGTTAGGGAGATATAACGTCCCTGACCGTGCTTACTGGTCCATGCATCCATAGTTGGACCTTGCCACAGATGGCGTTGCGCAGTGCACACCTGATTTTGTCCCCCACTTGGTTGTGCAGGGAAGGGATGGCTCGCCTGGAAAAGTAGTAGCGGCTGGGCACAACGTACTGTGGGACAGCCAATGCCATCAGGCTTTTAAAACTCTGCGTCTCCACCAGACGGAATGACAGCATTTCAAAGGCGAGGAATTTTGAAATGCTGGCATTCAGGGCCAGGGATCGCGGGTTGCTAGGGGGGTACTTCCTCTTCCGCTCCAATGTTTGGGAGATAGAGAGCTGAACGCTTCCATTGGACATTGTGGAGATGGTTGGTGACCCAGGTGGTAGTGTTGCTGGCAGATCCTCTGTTTGCGGGGTGGCAGGTGCCACTGTCACTACAGAGGTGGATGAAGAGGCCGAGACTGCAGCAGAAGAGGAAGCAGGAGGAGCCAGAGACCTTTCTTGGTTTTTGAGGTGTCTACTCCACTGCAGCTCGTGCTTTGCACTTAGATGCCTGGTCATGCAGGTTGTGCTCAGGTTGAGAACGTTTATGCCTCGCTTCAGGCTCTGATTGCGCAGCGTGCAAACCACTCGTGTCTTGTCTTCAGCACATTGTCTGAAGAACTGCCACGCTAGGGAAGTCCTTGGACCTGGCTTTGGTGTGCTCGGTCCCTTGCTGCGTTGGGCAGTAGCAGATGTACTGTCTAGGGGACGGACGCTCCGCTTTTGCACCCTGCTCCCTCTTCTGCTGTGCTGGTGGCTCTGTGCGACCACCGCCTCTTCCTTCGAACTACACAGGTTACCTGCATGACGTTGATTCCATGTGGGGTCGAGGACCTCATCGTCCTCCACATCATCTTCCACCCAGTCTTCACCCCTGCACTCCTTGTCGGTCTGCACAATTGCGAAAGCAGCAGCAGTTGGCACCTGTGTTTCTTCATCATCCGAGACGTGCTGCGATGGTCCTCCCATGTACTCATCTTGAAACATAAGTGGTTGGGCATCGGTGCACTCAATCTCTTCCACTTCTGGGGCAGGGCTAGGTGGATGGCCCTGGGAAAACCCTGCTAACAGAGTCATCAAAAAGCAGAAGAGACTGCTGCATGACTTGGGGCTCAGACTGCTTGGCTGATTTGCAAGGGGGTGAGGTGAAAGACTGATGGACATGGGCTTCAGGTGCCAACTCTGATCTTTCAGCAGTAGACTGGGTGGGAGACAATGTGAAGGAACTGGAGGCACTGTCAGCAACCCAATCTACTATCGCCTGTACTTATCCTGGGCCTGGCCTCAACATTCGTAGAGCCGCATTAGGCCCAACCAAATACCGCTGCAGGCTCTGTCGCCTACTCGCATCTGAGGAAGGTGTTTCACTTGTGCGTGTATCTGGCACAGATCGACCACGTCCTCTGCCTGCAACAGGAGCTCCACCAGCAGCTCCACGACCGGGGCCACGTCCCTTATTTGACGGTCTCCTCATATTTCTCAAATTTAGGATCTTGCCCTAAATGTTTTTTGAATGGCAGAATAGAGCAACAGTATCTAAAGGGTGTATCTCACAGGTACAGATATGCAGAAAACGCACCAAAAAAATTTTTTTTTGCCCTAAATTATTATTTTTTGGAAGATCAGAATAGGAGACCGGTATCTAAAGTGTCTATCTCACACGTACAGATATGCAGAAAATGCACCAATTTTTTTTTTTTTTTTTTTACAGAAAACGCAACAAAAAAAAAATGTTGCCCTAAATTATTATTTTTTTGAAGAGCAGAATAGGAGAACAGTATCTAAAGTGTCTATCTCACATGTACAGATATGCAGAAAATGCAGCAAAAAATATTTTTGTGCCCTAAATTATTTTTTTTGAATAGCAGAATAGAACAGTATCTAAAGGGTGTATCGCACAGTAACATATGCAGTGCTGGTGCACTGAGCTTGCATAAAATGCCCGCCGAAGCCAACCTAACAGACGGATAAAAGTTATCTTTTCTCTGGCACTGGGCTCAGGGCAGGATAAAAAGATTGTGCACTGCACCCACACAACAAAAGCAAGGTAGATTGCTGAGTAATTTGATCTGACCTATCTAATTCTCTCCCTCAAAGCAGCAGCACAACCTTTCCCTACACTAACTGAAGCAGAGTGACGTGCTGTGCTATGTGCCTCTAGCTTATATAGAGGCTGGGTCACATGTTGCACTGGCCAATCACAGCCATGCAATTAGTAGGCATGGCTGTGATGGCTTCTAAGGGCACACAAGTTAAACGAATGTTGATTGGCTGCCCTGCAGCTTTTTAAAATGCGCCATTACATTGCCGAACACCGAACCCGAACTTTACAAACCCAAAAGTCTGGTACGAACCCGAACTTTACAGTTCGGGTTCGCTCAACCCTAGTCAGCAGCTGCTGGCTTTTAATAAAAAAAAATTACGGCGGAGCTCCGCTTTAAAATTCATACCAGGCAAAACAAATGACTATTGGTTAACTGCTATTCCGTCTGCGCTGTATGTTTTATGCATGTTCCAGCTGTATACTCTAATATCTATATACTTCAAATGTGGGATTTGTGATAAACTTAATGACTCAATCCTGTGGCTCCTGGGTTGTGCAGACTCGGGTGCGTCACATCTCTCCCTCCCTCTCAGATGGCCGGACTGAAGTTCCTTACCTGGAACGTCCGGGGTCTTGGAGATAGGGTAAAGAGATCTGCAGTATTTGCCTTCCTGAAAAAACAGAGGGCTGATGTGGTGGCTCTGACCGAGACTCATGTGGATGGCCATCTTCAGATGGCGCTTCGGAGGCTGTGGATAGGGTGGGCGTACCATTCCACTCACTCTACCCAGGCTCGCGGCGTATCCATTCTCATTGCTAAGTCAGTTCATTTAGAAATTTGCAGTGTGGAGTCTGATCCACATGGGAGATATGTGTTCCTTTCTGCAAAGCTGTATGGGGAGTCGTTTCTTATCCTTGCATTCTATGTACCCCCCCATTTAACTCAACTATCATCACTACAGGTCTGATGTTCATGGCTCGTCATCCCTTGATCCAGGCGATCTGGTTGGGGAACTTTAATGCAACCCTGAACCCTGCTCTAGACAGACACCTGACAGTCCAGTCCGGCGGTCAGGCCCCATCGAGATCTCGGTTCTGCAGACTTATCTCTACTTTTAACCTCATTGATACCTGGAGACACAAATTTCCCCTCTCTAGAGCCTACTCCTGTTTCTCTGCCTCCCACAATACGATGTCGCGTATTGACTACATACTTATAACTAATGCCCTTACCCCGCGCCTGCTAGAGGCAGAGTTCTCCCCCAGGCTTCTTTCTGATCATAGCCCCTACTAGATTACTCTATCCATTCCTACCGATAGACCCCGGCCAACGTGGCGACTGAACCCGTTCTGGCTGTCCCTGTTACCGGAGGATGACGAGCTAGTGAATGATTGGACCACTTTTTTTTTACAGAAAATGCTGACTCTGCCTCCCCGGCTATAATATGGGAATCCTTTAAGATACATGCCCGCAGGGTCCTGACCTCCCGAATAAACAGATTCAAGGCGGACTCTGCTGCTGCTCTTGATAGAGCTTTGGGAGTCCTGCTGGACACTGAACAGACCTATCTGGCAGACCCTTCTCCTGCTAATGCGGACCTACTGAAGCTACATACTAGGGTAGTAGACCAGTTGCAGTACGAGGCAGCCAGACGTAAGTTATTCTTTACGAAACAAATATTCTTTGAACATGGGGAAAAGGCGGGTAAATTACTTGCTTATCTAGTTCATAATGAAGATAGGCCCCCGACTGTCATTTCCCTTACTGGTCCTGGTGGAGACGCAATCTCAGACCCACAGGCGGTCACTGATAGATTTAGAGAGTTTTTCTCACAGCTCTATACCTCCCAAATGACTAGCCCTGATGAGCAACTAGAGAACCTATTAGCGGGTATTGACTTTCCGAAATTGACTGACTGACTGACGACCAGGTTACTACCCTGGAGGCACCCCTTACGTCCGACGAAGTATCCGCAGCTCTTGCTAGCTTCCACAAGTCTAAGGCCCCGGGATCCGATGGACTGCCTATTGAATTTTACCTGCAGTATGGTGAAATACTATCTCCCAAACTGTTAGAGTTATACAATGACCTCTTTGACACCTTTACTCTGCCCCCTTCTATGAGAGACGCGACCATTGTCCTCATACCCAAGCCCGGCAAGGACCCGGGCCAGCCGGAGTCATACAGACCCATTTCACTCTTGCAGGTGGATGTTAAGATCCTTGCTAAAATCTTGGCACTTCGTTTGAATCAGGTGATACTGAGTCTAATCCATGCAGACCAGGCAGGTTTTATGCCGGGTCGTAACACCTCATTTAACCTTAGACGACTTTATATCAACCTGCAAGCAGTACATGACGATGTTGGGTCTCGGGTGGTGGTTGCCCTAGACACGGCCAAGGCATTCGACTCAGTCGAGTGGCGATATCTTTGGAGTTGCCTTAGGGGATTTGGCCCGAACTTCATTAAGTGGGTCCAATTACTCTACCAGGCCCCACAAGCTAGAGTTGTCTCCAATGGTTGTACCTCCCGACCCTTTGACCTCACTAGGGGCACTAGACAGGGCTGTCCCCTGTCCCCACTATTGTATGCCCTGGCGGCCGAACCTCTTGCAATATCCATTAGGGCAAATCCCGAGATTCGTGGCCTTCGAGTGGGAGCAATCGTGGAGAAAATCAGCCTATATGCTGATGACACGTTGTTATACTTGGCGGACCCGGATGTCTCCCTTCAGACAGCATTACAAACGATTGAATACTTCGGATCATTTTCCGGCCTTAAAATTAATTGGAGTAAGTCCCAAATTTTGTCCATTGACAGCTTCCCCTTCCCCAGACTCCAGGAGCATTTCCCGTTACAGCGAGTGGACTGTATATTAAATATTTAGGTGTCTCTGTATCTAGGTCCCCGGCTGATTATATTTCCCTTAACATCGAACCCCTTTTTACTCTGATCAAATCCAAGACTCAGGTCTGGGCCAAGTTACCGCTGGGGGTTTGGGGTCGAGTCAACATCATAAAAATTATCCTACTGCCTAAGATCCTATACACTCTCTGGCACGCACCTGTATACATCCCCCTTAAATACTTAAAAATAATAGACACCCTGCTGAATTCGTTCGTATGGGGCAAAAGCAGGCATAAATTGGCCTGGAATGTTCTCAAAAATCCCACTGATTTAGGGGGTACGGCCTTTCCTGATTTTAAATCCTATTATTTAGCGTCCCAGCTATCTCAGCTTTACCATATCGATAAAACAGGTTGAGATTCCTTGCTCTCCTTTGTCCGCATTGGGCCCAATGCACTGCTGACCCCATGACGGCGGTGGCGGTTGGACTGGGGGGCAACAAGTCTGAGGGGAACCGCAAGTCACTTCTATATCATTATAGACGGATTTGGGACATAACAGCTAGGCTGATTAAGATTCCAGTATTTAATGATTACACTCCTTTGTGGCATAATAAGTCTCTGCCTGAGTTCAGATTGCTCCAGGACACCGACATGTGGAGTAGGAGGGGAGTGTATTATCTGCATCATGTCATATCTGGCGGGTCCCTTTAAACCCTTTCCTGAACTTCAGGAGCAATACTCAATACCTGGTTCCATGCAGTATAGATTTCTCCAACTGACCCATGCAGCACGTTCCCAGTTTTTCTCGGACATTCCACAGTCGGCTTCTAACGCCCTGATTCCAGTGATCAAGGGATTGGACCCTCGTAGGCTGATCTCTGATTTCTACAATATGCTCCTCACTCCGGCTGCCACCACGCTAGCGTATAACCTGAAACCGAGGTGGGAAAGAGATGTGGGTCAATGGAGGATGAGGAATGGAGTGAGGCCTTGGATGCTTGCAAGCTTGTTTCACCCAGGCTCTTGGATAGGCTATCACAACTGTTTATTTTACATCGGGCGTACCTCACCCCTCTTAGAATAGCTCGTTTTAAACCTGACACCCCCACAGTCTGCCCAATGTGTGCGCGAGACCCAGGCACGTTCTTCCACACGATCTGGTCATGTCCCATGCTCCAGGAGCTCTGGAAACAGGTTGTAGATTTCCTTCATGATGATATGGGCTCCCCCTTGTCCCTGGACCCTAAACAGTGCCTGCTGGGCATCTTCCCTGACTCTGAGCTCGATAAGTTTACAAAAATATTTTTACATGAGACGCTGTTCGCGGCTCGGAGGATCATAGCCAGGCACTGGATGAGGCCCACGCCACCCAGCACTTCTGAGTGGAAAGTTGACATTAATAATACCCTTCCGTACAAAAAAAATCATATATATATATATATATATATATATATATATATATATATATATATATATATATAAATCGTAGTTTCCCTGACAAGTATAATAAAATTTGGGATAGATGGCTTGACTCCGCTGACACCTGTGCGGACTGTCCTTGTGGGTTGTGTATATCTTTGTGCCCAGTGTGCTGCCCTTCTCGTTTGTTATTGTTTTGCTCAGGAACCCTGCTATACATACAGTGGAATGGAATTTATTACTATGTCTGTATACTGTCTCTGATGGATTTACTTGCTACATTTATTGCCATGTACTCTGCAATGTTGTGTTTCACTTGAACAGTGTTCAATAAAAACTGTTTAATATAAAAAAAAAAATTCATACCAGACCTGAAGGGACTGGTATGGATTTTGGGGGGGACCCCCACACCATTTCGTTTTTTTACATTTTGGCGCGGGACTTCCCTTAATATCCATACCAGACCCAAAAGGCCCTGGTAATGGACTGGGGGGGGAACCCATGCCATTTTTTCAATGATTTTTATCTATATTGCTGGTATCCAACAATACATTTACAGCCGCAAGCAGTTTTAAATGTCATTTTTTCCTTTTTAGAAATGTCATTTTGCTGTGGTACTGTTATGAACACAAGAACAATGCGCCACTTTACAGGCATACTATAGACACCCCCCAGGCATGATATTTAAAGGAATATTTAATTTTTATTGTTTCACTTTAGCATTAATAAAATCACTGCTCCTGAAAAACGGCAGTTTTTGCATTGATACATGTCCCCTGGGGCAGGACCCGGGTCCCTAAACACTTTTTATGACAATAACTTGCATATAAGCCTTTAAAATTAGCACTTTCGATTTTCACGTTCGAGTCCTATAGACCTTAACGGTGTTCGAACAAATTTTTTTTTCCTGTTCGCAAGTTCTGGTGCGAACCGAACTGGGGGGTGTTCAGCTCATCTTTACTCCTGACCCCTATACTATATACTCTATGTTGTACATTACATACTCCTGACCCCCACACGATATACTCTGTATTGTACATTACTCTGATACTATATAGTCCTATCTGTTGTATCTTATACAATATGTTGTACATTACATAGTCCTGACTTCTGCTCTCTCCCCTCTACCCACTGCTATATATACACATAATATGTATTCTCTTTTGTTACACCCATTTCCTACCAGCTGGACATTTTATATCTGATGATCTGATTGGAGCACAGACTTTTACATGGTGATAATAATGGGATAAAATCCTTAAACTTTGGAACCTTAAAGTGTTTGCTAACCCCAAAAAAATAAATAGATTTCCTGGTCCCTTAAAGCAGATTAAACAGCACAGCACTTGTCCTGTGTAATCTTCCCCCTCTAAACTTTAACCCCCCCCCCCAAAGCTGCCACTTCCTGTATGCCCTTTCTGTACAGACCACAAAAATCGGGGCTCCTCTCTCCCCTCACCCCCTCCCTTCTGCCATTCAGCTAGTGTCTGTGTGTTTCCGTCTCCGCCTCCCACTGCTATTAGCAAAATTACTAATGTTAAATTCTCACTGCCAGTTCCTCTATTATATCTTGCCATAGCACACTGTACCTTTCTTATAGAAAAACAAGCGTTGTAAATACTGATTTAGCGCTGTTTTCAGGTTGGTCACGTGACTCGGCCAGTTTCCAAGGCTACTATAGGAGAGGCTGAGCAGCCATGTGATCACCCCGGCTGATGTCAGAGGGAGATCACAGCCCCTCCTACAGTATCCATTGAAGCTGTACAGCGGCCGTGAGTCATATGACTGGTCCTGAAGACAGCTCTAAATCAGTATTTACAATGCTTGTTTTTCTACAAGACAGGTACAGAGTGCTATGCCAGGCTCTAATAGAGGGTCTGGCATTCTTTGTGTTATATGGGTTAACAAACCCTTTAAACAGAAAGTGAGTCCATAACCCAATGATGGTGGTCTTCAGGATCAGTCCAGTCTTCATCTTGGTTGTTCTCCCCCATCCTCACTCTCTGACCTCTGGTGGGGCTCAGCCCCGCTGTTATTCATGACTAAATAAGGAATTGCAGGACTTCTTGTGTTGGGAAGATGGCAATGAGTGATAGAGGGTGTGGGGACACTTGTCCGATACTCCCCTCATCACTGTCACTCCTATAAAAGACAGTTCTTGTTGTTTCCTCACTCTCTGACTAAGGTCCATGAATAAAGAAACAAACTGGTAGGAGATCAGAGGAGCCATTTACTAGTTACCTTGAGGGGGGATTTGTAGGATCCTCAGAGACCAAGCTGCCTGATGTGGGCGGAGTCCTGGTTTAGGGGAACCAATCTGCTCATGTCTAGTAATAATCTTTGTATTTCTATTTTAGTAGATGGACGGGAGATGAGGAAAACCTCAGAGGATTGTCTCACTTTGTCTCCAGACTGTAAAGTAGAAGATGAGGACATCACACAGTATAGTCCAGGAGAAAACCCGACTACCTCAAATGTCCATCCGGCACCCCACAGTGTAGATGGACCATCGTATTCCTCTTATCCTGAGGAATCTCAGACTGTGCGGGACGGTGCCGGACCATCGTATTCCTCTTATCCTGAGGAACCTCAGACTGTGCGGGATGGTGCCGGACCATCGTATTCCTCTTATCCTGAGGAACCTCAGACTGTGCGGGACGGTGCCGGACCATCGTATTCCTCTTATCCTGAGGAACCTCAGACTGTGCGGGATGGTGCCGGACCATCGTATTCCTCTTATCCTGAGGAACCTCAGACTGTGCGGGACGGTGCCGGACCATCGTATTCCTCTTATCCTGAGGAACCTCAGACTGTGCGGGACGGTGCCATCCTTTCAACTGATAAGAGCTTTTCCTGTACTGAGTGCGGGAAGTGTTTCCGTTCTAAATCCAAACTTAATGTGCATAAAAGATCTCACACAGGAGAGAAGCCGTATTCCTGTCCTGAGTGTGGGAAATGTTTTATGCAAAAATCAGACCTTGTCAAACATCAGAGATCTCACTCTGGGGAAAAGCCATATTCCTGTCCTGAGTGTGGGAAATGTTTTATACAAAAATCAGACCTTGTCAAACATCAGAGATCTCATACGGGGGAAAAGCCATATTTCTGTCCTAAGTGCGGGAAATGTTTTTCACAGAAGTCCAGTCTTTACACACATCAGAGATCTCACACGGGGGAGAAGCCGTATTCCTGTCCTCAGTGCGGGAAATGTTTTTCAGTGAAGTCCAGTCTTTACTCACATCAGAGATCTCACACAGGGGAGAAGCCGTATTCTTGTCCTCAGTGTGGGAAATGTTTTTCAGTGAAGTCCAGTCTTTACACACATCAGAGATCTCACACAGGGCAGAATCCATATTCCTGCCCTGATTGCGGGAAATGCTTTTCAAGGAAGTCCCATCTTTACACACATCAGAGATCTCACACGGGGCATAAGCCATATTCCTGTCCTGAGTGTGGGAAATGTTTTTCACAGAAGTCCAGTCTTTACATACATCAGAGATCTCACACAGGGGAGAAGCCGTATTCCTGCCCTGAGTGCAGGAAATGTTTTTCACAGAAGTTCAATCTTTACAAACATCAGAGATCTCACACGGGGGAGAAGCCATATTCCTGTCCTGAGTGCGGGAAATGTTTTTCAGACAAGTCCAGTCTTTACACACATCACAGATCTCACACGGGGGAGAAGCCGTATTCCTGTCCTGAGTGTGGGAAATGTTTTTCAGTGAAGTCCAGTCTTTCCACACATCAGAGATCTCACACGGGGGAAAAGCCATATTCCTGTCCTGAGTGTGGGAAATGTTTTTCAGAGAAGTCCAGTCTTTCCACACATCAGAGATCTCACATGGGGCAGAAGCCGTATTCTTGTCTTGAGTGCGGGAAATGTTTTTCAGTGAAGTCCAATCTTTCCACACATCAAAGATCTCACACAGGGGAGAAGCCATATTCGTGTCCGGAGTGCAGGAAATGTTTTTCACAGATGTCTACTCTTTCCAGACACCAGAGATTGCACATGGGGGAGAAGCCGTATTCCTGTCCTGAGTGTGGGAAATGTTTTTCACAAAAGGCCAATCTTTACAGACATCAGAGATCTCACACAGGGAAGAAGCCGTATTCCTGTCCTGAGTGAGGAAATTGCTCCTCACTGAAGTCCTGTCTTCCTGTACATCAGGGATCCCACACAACCCTTGAGGTGCATTAGTGCCTTGAGTGTGGAAAATTTCTTCTATACGAATGTTGCTGGACATCACAGGTCTCATGTGGGGAAGAAGCACACCCTGATATACACCTCAGATATACTCCATGGCTGATCTTCATCATGGAAGAAACAGTTCCAGGGGTGTGGACATTTAAAAAAAAAAAAAACTTTTCCAAAGGACTAAATCAGGATCCCAATCTCCTTGTCTCTTATGACGATCTCCTTGTTCCTCATCTACCAGAGAGCTCAGCAGCGGTGTGGGAGTTCATTGAAAACTACAAGCCGACATCGGCAAAGGACAGAACTCTGTGAATGAATTGCACGGCCGCGCTCTTTTCATAAAGTGACATCGCTCTCACACTTTAAATGACAAATTTCACGGTCATGTAACACTGTACCCATATGACATTTTTTTCCCACAAATAAATCTTTCTTTTGGTGGTATTTGATCACCACTGTGGTTTTTATTTTGTGTGCTACAAATAAAAAAAAACTGAAAATTAAAACAAATAAAAAGTTTTTCTTTGTTTCTGTTATAAAATGTTGTAGATAAGTAAGTTTTCTCCTTCACTGATGAGTAGGCACTAATATGTAGCACTGATGAGGAGGTTCTGATGGGCATTACTAACGGGCACTGATTGGCATCACAGGTGGGCACTGGTGATCATCGCTGATGGGGCCTGTACTGATAATCAATGCTGAATATCAGTGCAGATCCCCCTGTCAGATGAGCTGCTGATCAGCTCTCCTCTACTCGCGCCTTGTCAGCATGAATAAAGGAAAGCCGATGACCGGCACTTCATGGTAAAGAGCTACATGGTAAAGAGCCTACGTCGTAGCCTCTTTACCGAGATTGGCGATGCAGTGTGTCAGAGCGACACACCTCACCACTGATCGCCACACGCCCGAGTGGCTTATTCTTCTGGACATCATATAACGTCCACTCAGGATAATGGAACCCCGCCTGGCCGTCATTCTGCTATATGCCGGACGGGAAGGAGTTTCAAAAATAATTTTAGGCCTGAAGATTATATAAAACCCCAAAACATGATATTTTTTCTGAAAGCAGACACCTTAGAGACTCAAATAGTGGTAGTTCCAATTTTTTGTCACACAATATTATCGCAAAAGTCTTTTAAGTTCACTTCAGGGGCACAAAAAACAATAAATTACCCAATTTTTGGGATAAAATATAAAAGATGAGGTTGCACCGAGAAAATAGATACTCAACATATCAAACCTTAAATTTGTGTTTACCGTGAAATGGCGACAAACTTCAGTACTCTATATTTTCTATAGGTGACGCTTGAAAAGGCCCCTATAGGCCATCAGTTAAGTGTTACGGAGGAGGTCTGGTGATAGAATTGTCGCTCTCATTCCAGTGTAACATGTGTATCACAATTAATGTTTTCAGGTGTAGGCGCCCCAATGTGTGAGTTTATGTTTGTACATGCGTGTATCTGTAGGGACTGGGCCTCAAATTTTTTTTGGTGCGGGGGTTATGTGCCTGGGTTTAAATTTAATTTAAAAAAAAATTATGTTTTCAACACACAGAGCAGCCTTTTTCAACCAGGGTGCCCTGAGGTTTCTTCAGGGAGTTCCTTGGCAAAATACTTAAAAATTGCCCCAAAATTGTATACAAGCCGGAGGGTAGATGAAGCCTTTTAGTTACACAAAGCCTCAGGTTTTCATTGTACACCATTACAACCTTCTAGTTGCCAACCTCCTAACGACCAATGGCATCATGAGCTGATCAGGAGGATGTCAGTTGCCTGAATATCATCCTTGTGTGACCCTCCCCCGCCTCTCTCCATCAACTTTGGGGTCTCATTAGCTGAGTAATGGAGAAAAACTGAGGGAGAAGAGAAACCAGTTTGCAAAAGTGTATTTGCTTTGGAAGAATAAATCACTTATAACGTTGGATGTCCTACGTGTGTGGATGTTGTTGCATTATGTAGAACTATTAGAATATATTTTACATTTTAGATTGGGGCGCCTCAAGACTGTCCATAATTTTGGAGGGTGCCTCAAGACTGTCCATAATTTTGGAAGGTGCCTCAAGACTGTCCATAATTTTGGAAGGTGCCTCAAGACTGTCCATAATTTTGGAGGGTGCCTCAAGACTGTCCATAATTTTGGAAGGTGCCTCAAGACTGTCCATAATTTTGGAGGGTGCCTCAAGACTGTCCATAATTTTGGAGGCCGCCTCAAGACTGTCCATAATTTTGGAAGGTGCCTCAAGACTGTCCATAATTTTGGAGGGTGCCTCAAGACTGTCCATAATTTTGGAAGGTGCCTCAAGACTGTCCATAATTTTGGAGGGTGCCTCAAGACTGTCCATAATTTTGGAGGCCGCCTCAAGACTGTCCATAATTTTGGAAGGTGCCTCAAGACTGTCCATAATTTTGGAGGGTGCCTCAAGACTGTCCATAATTTTGGAGGGCGCCTCAAGACTGTCCATAATAAGGTTGAGAAACACTGACACAAAAGACAAAAAGTCCCCTATGTGATGATTTTTTGGTGACAGGTTCTCTTTAATGAGACATTCAGAGTCTAAAAGACTCCACTGAATGTAATGCAATGCAGATCACACTGCATTATATTCTTTCCTGGCCTTGATGGTGAGGAAACTGTCAACGATGACTCGGAAGTGACGTCATACATGTCACTCCTGGGTCAGGAACAAGAAGAGGAGGAGAGCGGATGTGTGTCCTCTCCCCTCCCCCACCTCTACCCATCATCATCCACTATGCTGGTCCCGGGTCCCAGATGGGCAAGAGGAACCCAGGTTACAAAGCAGGTATGCGTCAGGGCAGTGGCGTAGCGTGGGTTGTCAGCGCCCAGGGCAAGGCAAGAAATTTGCACCCCCTAACCTGCAGACTTTTCGCACTCCCCAAGTCCCTTCCCTTCCTACAATAGTACTGACCTACCTGATTCCTACATCACTATACTACACTAACCACTACAGTCTAGACCAGGGGTGCCCAACCAGTGGACCGGGGGCCACATGTGGCCCGTGGAGCCCTCTGATGTGGCCCGTGACCTCCTGCTCTGGGATGGAATAGAATACTGTTATTAAAGGTCAGTTTATTACTAAAATCCCAGTGTATATATGAGCATATCTGTTCTGCAGTGGTTACTGGGCTACGTTCAAACTGACCCACAGATGCAGTTACCTGCACTGAGCCATAGACTTCTGTTAATAACTGTGAGTTTGGTGCGCTTTCTGAAAGTGCACCAAACCTGTAGAATACAATAGAAGTCTATTGCAAAGTGCAGGAAAGCCAAAGGTACACTGCGTTGCCCCCAGTGGTGCGGGTAAACTGCAGCACATCAGAAAAAATTGTATAGTGGGTTGTGTCCCTATCCACTCTGCATATGCAGAGCGGACACAGACCTGCCATCCGCCCGCTCCGCTCATTGTGGCCCGCGACCGGTTACCAAGTTGCTTAAGTGGCCCTTGTGCTTCAAAAGGTTGGGCACCCCTGCTCTAGACTATCCACTACAATACACACTAAACTGCCCACTACACTACACACTAAACTGCACACCACACTGCACTGCACACTACACTACACTACACACTACACTGCAAACTACACTGCACACTACACCAGTGGTGGCTGGTGCTAAAAAAAATTGGGGGGCGCAAACAAGCTAAAAAAAAATTGAAAAAAAAAACCCCATCAATTGCAGCCACTGTGCCATCAAATGCTGCCACTGTGTCCATCAAACGCTGCCACTGTGCCATCAAAAGCTGACACTGTGCCATCAAATGCTGCGGCTGTGCCCATCAAACGCAGCCACTGTGCCATCAAATGATGCCACTGTGCCATCAATTGCAGCCACTGTGCCATCACATGCTGCAACTTTGCCCATCAAATGCTGCCAGTGTGAGTGTGCCCCCCGTCCGCTCGTCGTCTGCCCGGCACTTACCCTGTCTTGTGGGGAAGCCGGTGACGGCGACAAGCGGGGTCCTTCATGTCTCCTGCACTTCTCCCATCCTCATGTCCCGTCAGGCGTCCATTAGCGACGCCTGTTGTTTCAGCCAATCAGGTGACAGGTAACCAGACCTGAGCAACCTGATTGGCTGAGAGGCGGGTCAGTGTTAGGGAAGCGATGTATTTGGTTCCCTAACACACCACTCAGTAATCAGCGAATGCACAGCAGTGCGCCTGCTGTTTACCCCTTTTGGAAACCTATTAGAGCCTATGGCTCTAATCAGGCACTTCCAAAACACACCCGCCGCTATAATTCATATGCCTGGCGCCCGACAAGGGGTCGGGAACATGAATATGGAGCCGCAGCGGCGACCATAGATAGATTCATGCAATGCATGAATCTATCTATGGTGAGAGAGAGAGTGACAGGAGAGGGGGGGTGGCGCTCCTGCGACCTTCATGGATGCACCGCCACTGCACTACACTGCACTAAACAGTGCACACTGCACACTACACTAAACACTGCACACTAAACACTACACACTGCACACTAAACTGAATTTTTACTGGCTGCTCCCTCTCCCCAAACTATGCCCACTCCCCCCGGCCAGCAACACGACTCACGAGGGAGTCTCAGTCGCACTTACCTGCTTTTCTTCCATCTGCTCTGCCTCTGTGGTCTATCACTGACAGACTGCCTGCCACAACGGGGAAAAGATCCGGTCTGGAGAGGCGGGGGAAGAGGAGAGGAGAGGAGATGGGGGGGGGGAAAGACGGCGGTGGCTCACAGCTAAGCGGAGGCCAGCCCCGCTTACCATCAGCGATCGAGGAGAGGCCAGCCCAGCCGCTGCACATGACCCCATTCGCCCAATCACAGGGTGCCAGGGTCCATCCTGCAACGGAACATGGCGGCCGAATCGGGGAGGCACTGGAAATCAAAATTAGGAGGAAGGAGCCGGGGACACACACACACTGGCGCAGCGCCTCCCAAATGTTGCGCCCGGGGCCACGTCACCCCCCACACTACGCCACTGTGTCAGGGTGGGGGCACTTTACCGGGGGGGTGTGGAAACATTCGCTAAGCCACCCGAATGCTTCCATCTGACAAGTAAAGCTGCTCCTTGCTTGCCCACAGCAGGGCAAAATGTTAAAAAAAAAAAATTGTACATCCCTGAGTTCATAAGGAGATCAGAGATCACCAAAGACATGGATGAAGTGTTGTACCGTGTTGGCCATTGATAGCAGTAGAAAAATAAAAATGGAGTCATTACCTCTCATTGGCTGAGTACATTTTGTGGTGGAAGATTTCACAAACACTTAGAGGTCTGTTTAAAAAAAAAAATACTTGAACCAATGTGAGCGGCATTCACCCAGCTGTGATGAATATTGGATGTAATTTATTTCCTTCACTGATTTCCTTGGCTCCATCTAGTGGTCATAATGCAGTATTGTGATATTTTTACTAATGGAGGTATGTCAGGAAAAATACCCCATTATGGCCACTAGATGGAGCTGATCATCATAGGAAATCACTTTGTTACATTATGACCAGAATATATAATGACTGGATGAGTGTTTGTCACATTCGTCCCATGAATTCTCTATAAATAGACCCCTTAGTTTCCTTCATCAGACATGTCTTCATACTAATACCTGAGATCATACTCATACACTTATAATTACCAAAACAGCACACAGACCCCCCGAGGTTCTTCTATGTATTTGGGGGACCTTTGGAGGGTCTGTGTGTTTAAAGCGGAGCTCCGCTGAAAAAAAATATTAAAAGCCAGCAGCTACAGCTACAGCAGCTGACTTTTAATATTTGGACACTTACCTGTCCTGGAGTCCAGCGACGTCCGCAGCAGAGGACGAGCGATCACTCGTCACTCTGCTGCCCCCTCCGCCATCCTCGCTGAGGGAACCAGGAAGTGAAGCCTTGCGGCTTCATGCCCGGTTCTCTACGGCGCATGCGCGAGTCGCGCTGTGCCGTTCTGATTCGTCCTCCTGTGTTTTGGGAGCCGAGTGTCTCCCAGAACACTACGGGAAGTCTGGGGGAAGTGACGTCACTCCCGCATATTCCCGGAGAGAGGACTCCCGGATGTGGGTGAAAATACCTGTCTTAGACAGGTATCTTCACCCCCCTGAAAGGTGTCAATTGTGACACCGGAGGGGGGGAGGGTTCCGATTAGCATAAATTGTAATTTAGGGTGGAGCTCCACTTTAAAAAAAGAGGCCGGCAATGAAATGTCATTTTCTGGCAATTTAAACTGATAATTTTTTTTCTTTGTAAATGTCACTTTTTCTGTAGCCCGTCCTACAGCAAGAATGAGAAATGTATAGAGCCCCCCCAAATACATACCAGACCCTCTGAGTGTAAGATGGATATTAAGGGGGGACCTCACACAAAAAAAGTGTGTGCCCCCCCAGAAAATCCATACCAGATCCTTAATCCAAACATGCAGCCTGGCTGACCAGGAAAGAGGGAGGGGTGAGTGTGTGGCTCCACCCCTTCTCATGAACCACACCAGGCCATCCAACAGATACTCCCGCCCCTACATGAATGAGTTTGGGGTACATAGCACCTCTACTCATTCACCCAAAAAATTAAATGAAAGCAATAAAGACACTGTCAATGTCTTTTGTTAAAATAAAATCCCCCAAATAAGTCTCTTGTAAATCCATTGTCAATCCCAATGCCAACCCCCACTGACTCCCCAATAACCCCCAATGACCCGCCACACAGGAGCAATCTCCGACAGAAACACTCGCTGACTGAAAGTGTCCTGAGCTGTCATTAGATCTATAAAGGAAGATAGTGGTGACATTATTGCTCAGATATGATCATATTCAGACAATGATGTCATGATCTATGCTCCACCCATTTGCCTAAGTTGCCATGTAAGGGAATGGGCGGGGTGAAGTTGGTGGTTGCTAAGGACGCAGGCAGCCGCTGCTTCCCTAGAAACCAGTGACAGACAGAAGCTGTCACATTCGTCTGCACCAAATGCCGTAATTGTTGGATGTCCAGAAGAATGTGGGAGGAGCCAGTGTTGGTGAAGTTGGTGGTTGCTAAGGACGCAGGCAGCCGCTGCTTCCCTAGAAACCAGTGACAGACAGAAGCTGTCACATTCGTCTGCACCAAATGCCGTAATTGTTGGATGTCCAGAAGAATGTGGGAGGAGCCAGTGTTCATCTAATCTTCTGTTCAGACAAGGAGCTCCTCCCTAATGCAGATTTTTATAGTCAGTGTGTGGAAGTGATTGTATCTGGCAGACATGGATCTGTATGTATGTGTGTGTGTGTATCACTGTGTAGCAAGGTGTCACTTTGGAACGTAGCTAATATACTACAGTTTGTGATTAAGAAGGAACTCAGCTCCCTCCGGTGTTCAATTATTATACTGCTGCAACCTGTTTGGTTTAATTATTATAGAACAATGCATTATGGACCTTGAAGTACAGGGAGATAAAGACTCCATTGCCTTGGGTGTTAAATAGACTACAATGCCGACAGTGCTACTGTGCTACCAGATTGCATTGCGTCACGCACAGCCTTCTGGGAGGAGCTATTTAAAGGAAGGGAAGGCTTGCATCCAGCCTCTTGGGACGCCATCTTCAAGCCAGCTACCAGTGTGCCTAGGCCCGAGAAGCCTGGGCCTACAGTCGCCAGAGCGGACCGCCTAATCCGAGGGGGATCCTTGTCACAGTGTTTGACCTACGCTCCACAGCAACCAGAGTCACCTATCCACCAGCACCTTGTGACGGCTGCGCGGAGGACCAGGGACTGCAAGCTGCGGAAAGGCAGAGAACCAAGACACTCCAGACGGAACGTACCGGCGAGGCGAAGCCTCATTTGGTGAGAGGGCACCTGCCCACCGATATAAATAACTATCGTAGGAAGGAGGTTCTGATAGACTCACTTGTACTGTTTACTGTTACTGTTACTGTTTACATGTCACGTGCAGGGATACATTGCATCTGGCAGCGACAGTGCATTGAGAGGATTGGCGCTTGTGCCGCCAGCACGCTATATACACTGTGAATGCTTGTTTTTCTTTTCTTCATGCCTGTTGGATTACAAATTATTAATGTGCACCAAATAAAAATCTAGCGAAGACTACTGTTAACCGGAAGGAACAATTACAGGATTCAGCTTGTCTGTCTGAGCTAACGCAGCAGGACACGTGTCTGGGAATTGCCCGCTAGAGGGAGCCAAAAAGCATATAGACTCACACATATAATAGAACTGTTTATACAGCCAGTGTTATTCCTGAGAGCTGGGTGAGGCCTGGTGGAGAGGTACTCCAGTGCCAACGTTATTGCATTGGGGAAATCCCTCCACTCTGTACTTACTTAGGTCTGACTTCACCTTGCATTGTTTAACCACTTCAATACTGTGCACTTAAACTAGAGGTCGACCGATATGGGTTTTTCTCTGGCCGATGCCGATATTTAGAAATTGGGGCGGCCGATGGCCGATATATGATGCCGATATTTTAGGCCGATTTAAAAAAAAAACAAAAAAAAAAAAACACCTCACCCACTCCATTCCTTCCTGCTTACTCCTGTCACTCTAGCACACACTTGATGTCCTCAGTACAGATGGCACTGGTTGATGGCACTGGTTTGGAACTGGCAGGTGGCACTGGTTTGGAACTGACAGATGGCACTGGCAGGTGGCACTATTGGCATTGGCAGGTGGCACTATTGGCATTGGCAGGTGGCACTGGTTTGGAACTGACAGATGGCACTGGCAGGTGGTACTGGTTGGCATTGGCAGGTGGTACTGGTTTGGAACTGACAGATGGCACTATTGGCACTGGCAGGTGGCACTGGTTTGGAACTGACAGATGGCACTGGTTTGGAACTGACAGATGGCACTGGCAGGTGGCACTGGCTGGCACTGGCAGGTGGTACTGGTTTGGAACTGACAGATGGCACTAATTGGCAGTGGCACTTGCAATTGAAACTGGTTGGCACTGGCGGGTGACACTGGTTGGCAGTGGCGGGTGACACTGGCTGGCAGTGATTGGCACTGGCGGGTGACACTGGTTGACACTGGAGGGTGGCACTGATTGACACTGGCTGGTGGCACTGACAGATGGCACTGATTGGCACTGGCTTGTGGCACCGATTGGCGGTGGCACTGACAGATGGCACCGATTGGCGGTGGCACTGACAGATGGCACCGATTGGCGGTGGCACTGACTGATGGCACCGATTGACACTGGCTTGTGTCACTGACAGATGACACTGGCTGGTGGCACTGATTGGTACTGGCTGGGGGCACTGACAGATGGCACTGGCTGGGGCACTGATTGGCGCTGGCTGGTGGCACTGATAGATGGCACCGATTGGCGGTGGCACTGATTTGGGTGGCACTGACAGATGGCACTGATTGACACTGACTGGGGGCACTGATTGGCACTGACTGGTGGCACTGATAGATGGCACCGATTGGTGGTGGAACTAATTTGGGTGGCACTGACAGATGGCACTGATTGACACTGGCTGGTGGCACTGACAGATGGCACTGATTGACACTGGCTGGTGGCACTGACAGATGGCACCGATTGGCGGTGGCACTGATTGGCACTGGATTGTGGCACTGATTGGCACTGGCTGGGGGCACTGACAGATGGCACTGGCTGGGGGCACTGACAGATGGCACTGGCTGGGGGCACTGACAGATGGCACTGACTGGGGGCACTGATTTGCAGTAGCACTGGCAGGTTTCACACTAAGCCGAGTGTAATGTGTGAAACTGACAGAGAGGAGAGAGAGGGCTGTTAGAATTGAGCTTGATGTGCTCGATGTGGGGGTGGGCGGGACCCGGCCGGGGTGGGCGGGACCCAGCAGCTAAATTACACCAGCCAATGATTGGGCTGCTTTAGAAAGGGAGAGGGGCCCACGGGCCCACCCACCCCGGCCGGATCCCGCCCACCCCCGACATCAAGCTGACAGCTCCTCTCTCTCTCCTCTGTTACTTTCAGTTTCACAACCACACAGCACGGCGATTGATGCTGCTGAGTGTGGAGAAGGGAGGAGGAAGGGCAGCCAGTAAAAAATATCAGCCCAGTTTTGAGAATAATCGGCTGATGCCGATTTATCAAAAATGCCCGAATATCGGCCGATATATCGGCTGGCCCATATATATCGGTCGACCTCTAACTTAAACCCCCTTCTTACCCAGACCAATTTTCAGCTTTCGGTGCTCTCACACTTTGAATGACAATTACTCAGTCATGCAACACTGTACCCAAATAAAATGCGCGTCCTTTTTTTCCACACAAATAGAGCTTTCTTTTGGTGGTATTTAAGCACTAGTGGGTTTTTTATGCTATAAATAAAAAAAGACCGAAGATTTTGTGAAAATTTGCCTTTTTCTTAGTTTCTGTCATAAAAGCTAGCAAATTTGTAATTTTTCTTTATAAATTTTGTTCAAAATTTATACTGCTACATATCTTTGGTAAAAATAACCCAAATTAGTGTATATTATTTGGTCTTTGTGAAAGTTATAGAGTCTACTAACTATGGTGCCAATCCCTGAAAATTGATTAATCTGATCACACCTGAAGTACTGACGGCCTATCTCATTTCTTGAGATACTAACAAGTCATAAAAGTACAAATACCCCCCAAATGACCCCTTTTTGGAAAGTAGACATTCCAAGGCATTAAGTAAGTAGCATGGTGAGTGTTTTTAAGTTGTATTTTTTCCCCACAATTCTTTGCAAAATGAAGAATATTTTTTTTTTTTTTACAAAATTGTCATATTAACTGGTTATTTCTCTCACAGAGCATATGCATACAACAAATTACACCCCAAAATACATTCTGCTACTCCTCCTGAGTATGGGGATACCACATGTGTGGGACTTTTACACAGCCTGGCCACATACAAAGGCCCAACATTGAAGTAGCACCATCAGGCGATCTACGAGCATAAATCGCACATATCCTTTCTCAACCACCTATTACACTTTTGAAGGCCCTGGAGCACCAGGACAATAGAATTGCCCACAAAATGACCCCATTTTGGAAAGCACACACCCCAACGTATAATCTATGAGGCATAATGAGTCTTTTGAACGGTTATTTTTTTTCCAGAAGTTTTTGGAAAATGTGGAAAAAAAATGAAAACGCATTTTATTTACACAAAGTTGTCCATTTATAAGATATTTCCAACACATAGCAAATACATAGCAAAAATGACACCCCAAAATACATTCTGCTACTCCTCCTGAGTATGGAGATACCACATGTGTGGAACTTTTACACAGCTTGGCCACATACAGATGCCCAACATTGAAGTAGTACCATTGGGCGTTCTAGGAGCATACATTACATATATAATTTCCTGGCAACCTATCATTTTTGAAGGCCCTTCATATTTCTAACACATAGCATGTACATACCAAGAATTACAATCCAAAATAAATTCTATTGCGGAAAGGGTAAAAAAAAAAGTATTACCTGTGCTTTTAGTAGTGTCCACAGAAGAGAGCACTGGTCCAGGCAGCAGTCGGGGATGTGCTTAGCGACAGCAATAGTAATTATCCAGGCAGCAGGCAGGAATATTGTCTATGGTCAGCACAAGGATATTGTCAGCACAGCCAAAGCATTTGTCCATAGAAATTGTCCAGGCAGAGACAGCCAGCACAGCCATATTATTGGTCCTGGTTCACCGTTACCTGCAGACACTCATTATTGTACCGCTCTCCAGCCCTTCATAAACATACTGCCTCTTGCTACAGCTAATTATTTGCATAGTCCAGGTAGTAGGCAGTGGTGTGGTCCATTCATGCGGCAGGCAAAGGCATGATGGCAGTAAGTCAGCAGCAGCCTGAGGGCGGCAATCGGGTAAGACCTGTGCACAGGGGCACAGGGGTAGAGGCTTTGACCCACCCAAATCTCTATGAAGCCTCCGGACTCCAGACCCTAATCCGGAAATTAAACCCGGAGAAAACAAAAAAAAATTGTTTTCTCCATCTGGAAAAACTATTCTGGAGCCCCTCACATATGTGAGACCCCTGTGTACTACAGTAGCAGGGCAACAGATCAGTCCAAGCGGTAGGCAAAAGCATAGTCCATAAAACAGGCCAGGGTCAGTACACATGGAAGCAGTCCAAACGGTAGGCAGAGGCATAATCACAAAACAGGCCAGGGTCAGTTCACGTGGAAGCAGTCCAAACGGTAGGCAGAGGCATAGTCAAAAAGCAGGCCAAGGTCAGTTCACGTGGAAGGCAGTGGCATGGTTATTTGGGGAAGCATGGAAAATGGTCAGCACAGATTATGAAAATGGGAGGGAAATGGTTAAAAATATGGGCTAATATTTTACGGATGTGTGATAAAATTCTAAGCATTCACCAATGCAAAGGCCAGGTTGGGAGGGAAACCGGGGACAATGGTAGCTGGTATCTTTTCAAAGTCCTCCTTTGTTGTACACGCGACATCTTTTTTGCCGTCTTCGGATGGTGGGATGCTGTACGGGAAGTGCCATCCATGAAGTCTACTAACAGCATCAGAGCGAAGGTTTTCTTCGGGGGGTCTTTGTTGATAGATGAGGGATGTGACTACTTCTTCTGAGAATAGTAGGAAGGGGGCTGGGTTGTCTGTTGATTTGGTGTAAACTACGTAGGAATTATACATGGCCAAATGGATGAGATAAATTGCTACCTTCTTGTACCAGAATTGGGACCTCCTAATGGACAAATAGGGCTGAATCATTTGGTCGTTGAAATCCACCCCCCCATGTAGAGATTATAGTCCTGGACACATGTCGGCTTTTCAATGGGACCTCGTCGTCTTCGCTGAACTGCAACTGTAGTGTCATGAATGGTGGACATCATGTGCACGTCCCTGTTATCCTTCCACCTCAAGGCCAGCACTTCTTTGCACCTCAGTGTTGCTCTTTCCCCCCTTCGCAGCTTTTTGTTCACAATTGATTGTGGGAAGCCCTTCCTATTTTTCCTGGAGGTTCCGCAGGCCAGGGTTTTTTTCGAGGTACAAGTGTCTGAAAAGGGGCAGGCTGGTATAAAAGTTGTCCAGGTATAAATGATAGCCTTGTTTTAGAAGTGGGTAAACCAGGTCCCATACAATTTTTCCAGCTGTGCCCATGTAGGCCGGGCACTCAGGGGGCTGGAGCTGGGAATCTTTTCCTTCATATATGCGGAACGCACAAAGATATCCCGTGATTCTCTCACAGAGCTTGTAAAATTTTACACCGTATTTGGCCTTTTTGCTAGGAATATATTGTTTTATTCCTAGCCGGCCTGAAAAGGGTACCAGGGACTCATCCACACATATATGTTTCTCTGGGACATAGAGTTCTGCAAATCGTTTGGAAAGGAAATTTATCAGTGGGGGAAGTTTATACAGCTTATCGTAATCTGGATTATTGGGGGGAGGACACTGGGTGTTGTCATTAAAATGCAAGAATCTCATTATCATCTCATATCGGGACCTGGGCATTACGTAAGAATACATGGGCATGTGGTAGATGGGTTTTGTGGACCAATAGGCATGTCCTTGATTTTTTTTGTAAGCCCCATGTTTATGGTGAGGCCCAAAAACATTTTGAACGCCTCCAAATCCAAATCTCTCCACTCAAATGGATGGGCATAAGATGATTGGGGGTTGTTGGCAATATACTGCTGGGCATACAAGTTTGTCTGGTCCACAATGAACTGCAGAATAGTGTCGGGCAAAAAAAGGTGAAAATAATCAACCTCTCTGAAATTTTGGGTGTTGGCCTACACACCTGGCTGTGCTGTGAAAGGGGGAATAATTGGTGATCCCGAGTCGGAAGGCAGCCATGTTGGGTTGGCAAGACCATCTGGCATGTATATAGCACTGGCTCTTGGGGGAACGTGACACTCCAGTAGTTGGGGGAGTTAAATTTCCTGTGCTGGTACTCGGGTGTGATGTGGCAGCACAGGTACTGGCCCTGGGCATTTGTTTGCGGGGACTTTCGCTGGTGGCAGCACTGGTACTGGGCCTTTGTTCCTGGGGCCTTTGGCTGGCGGCAGCATCGGTACTGGGCCTTTGTTCCTGGGGCCTATTGCTGGCGGCGGCGCTGGTACTGGGCCTTTTGCTGGCGGTAGCGCTGGTACTGGGCCTTTGTTCCCGGGGCCTATTGGTCACAGGCCACGGACGGTGACGGGTGATGGTCACAGATGGGTGACAGGCCACGATCACTGATGGATGATGGGTGACAGGGCACAGTCACTGATGGGTGACAGGGCACGGTCACTGATGGGTGACGGTTGCACCGCTGATGGTCATTGATGGCAGTCTCTTATGTGACAGGTGATGTGTGACAGGGTATGGTCACTGATGGGTGACGGGTGACAGGGTACGGTCACTGATGGGTGACGGGTGACAGGGCACGGTCACTGATGGGTGACGGGGCACGGTCACTGATGGGTGACGGATGACAGGGCTGATGGTCACTGATGGCAGTCTCTTATGTGACAGGGTACGGTCACTGATGGGTGACAGGGCAAGGTCACTGATGGGTGACGGTTGCACCGCTGATGGTCACTGATGGCAGTCTCTTATGTGACAGGTGCACTTATGGGGTGACTGTTGGGTGACAGATGACAATTGGGGGGGGGGGGCGATGGGACAGGTGTGGTGTTGGTGCAGACACTACTAAACATAGATCTGTAACTCACTGCTCCTGGCTCTTCTCTCCTCACACTGGAAACGGTGTGTGAGGAGAAGAAGAGCTGGCAACAGTTGGATACAAATCCTGTGTTTACATTTAGTGATCAGGCTGTGAATGGATCACAGCCGATCACATGGTACACAGCCCTGGCCAATGGCTGTGTACCATCGTCGGTGACCAGCAGTGTTCCCGGGAACACGCTGCCACTGACGGACACGCGCAGCGCGCTCCCGATCACGCGCATGCAGCGTGTAACATGGGGCACTACAATCTGTGATCAGCTGTGACTTTATCACGGCTGATCACGGGGTTAACCGCACTTGCCGGTGGCTGTTCACCCCTGTCGGTGACGAGCGGTGTCTCAGTGACAAGCCGCCACCGACAGTACAGGGATGCGCGCCCGCAATCCCTGTTTAAAGGGAGGACGTCATATGACGTCCTATCAGAACGAGAGTGTCCTCCGCCCGCCGTCAATTGACGGTGGGCGGTGGACAACTGGTTAAACTTGTTATTTAATCACATATCATTGACTCTTAAGCCCGATGGATTTTTTTCATCGGACAAACCGATCGTGTATGGGCCCCATCGGTCTTTTAAAAAACCGATAGCAAATTCCAATCGTCTATGGGCAAGTCCATAGGTTAAAAAACCCACGCATGCTCAGACTGAATTATGAGATGGGAGCGCTCGTTCTGGTAAAACTAGCGTTCCTAATGGAGAGAGCACATTCGTCATTCTGAAAATGTTTGCCTCGTTTAATGCAGCGCATTGTTTTCTTCCTTATAATGGTCTTTTAAATGTTTTTTGGCTGCAGATCTTTATCCCGAGTTCTGACAAACTTATTTCTTTATAGTTTCTTGTCATCTCTAGAATAATTTTATATTTTTTTTTTTTTTTAGATTTTGATTCTTGTGGGCAAATTTTTTTTGGGTGTCAAGTTCTCACAACAAAATATTTTGTTTAAAAAATTTTCCTCAAGGAGGTTAGTGTCCCTTGTTAATTACACATTGTATTTATGACATCTTATTGCTACTCCCAATAAAAAAACATAGGCAAGTATTTTTCCAAAATCAAAAATCCATTTATTCTGGCAAAAAATAAATAAACAGGAAGGGCAACAATTGTTAAATTAGGTGAATTTATGAAGACTTTGGACCCCAAAGGCAGACAATACTATGATGAACAATAAAATCAACAACATGAGGAAATCAGGAGCAGCAGCCGAAGACATACATCATCCCAAGCTGTGGTACTCCTACAAACTGCAACTTCTGGAAGAGCAGCTTGAAGCCAGGGAATCACCTTCTGCTCTTCTTGGTAGTCTTCCCTCCACGCTTCCCTCCAGCATTTGTTCCATGGCCCCGTCCACGCACCCTTCCAGGCTGTGGCTCTGTTGGTGGTAATGTGGCAGGAGGAGGAGGAGGAGGAGAAGGATGGGGCAGATGGTAGAGATGAGTGGCCTCTGTCAACTGACCCATCCCCGCCATGTGAATGGCCGTATAAACCAGGTGCTCACAGAGGGCACGTTGTCCCTCGTCCAGTTTCATCCGGTTTTCGGACAGATAGTTACTAAAGCCCTCAACTGGGTTGAGGGGTGCCCTCATTATGGCAGCAGCGTCCCTTATCATCTGAAGTGACTCCTCCTCCACCTTTGACATCCGCTGATGTTTTGGGGGTCTGACGTGGAGGGGATCCACTTGGGACTGTGTGCTGCCACTAGGCCTGAGGACCTGGTGAGTGCCACTTGGGCTGGCCTCCTCCTGGCTGCCACTCACCCCTGCCTCCTCCTGCCTGCCAGATTCCGGAGCCTCTTCCTCTTGGCGGAGCTCATCCTGTGTAGAAAAAAGGCACATCGTTTAATTTTTTGTTGAATCAATCACACACAATTTTCATCTCATGACTGTTGCAATTTGAATCGTAAAAAATATAAAAGACTCTCATTGTGACCCCTGCTTTTTGATATACTGTACCAATCCATTTTTTTTTTTTTTTACATTTCAATTTTGTCATTTGTGAATAATAACATCTAGTTCTCAAAAATCAATTAAGGACAATAAATATCATAGAAAATAATATACCTTGCTGAAGATGCGCAGATCCGGCTCTTCAAGCTCAGGTGGCTCCTCCTCCCCCTCTGCAGGGGTGAAGGGAAGGGACGCTGGAGGGAAGGGTGGAAGGAAGGGTTGAGGGAAGGGTGGAAAGTGATTCCCTGGCCTCAATCTGTTCATCCAGAAATTGCAGATGCTTGTAGTACCACAGCTTGGGCTGAACTACTTCGTCTGCTGCTGCTCCTGATCTCATAGAAGCACACACTTCTTTATATCTTTTTTTGTACGCATTCCTCATGTTGTCGATTTTACTATTCATCATAGTATAGTCTGCCTCTGGGATCCAGGTCTTCATATATTCCGCTAATTTAACAATTGTTGCCTTGCGTACTTGGCTATTATGGTAGGAGCTATTTTTTAGCTCCCAGAGGTTGCGCATTTCCTTATACTTTTCTATAAAAATTAACATGATGTCAGACTCACGCAATTTATGCATAGTTCAGTCTACAAGATAAAACACAAGACAAAAACAGGAGGTCAGCTTCAATTGTCCTAATCATAGCCCAATATAGGCCTCTACAATCATGAACCATTATAGGCCACTGATGCCCCAAGTTAATTTCTTACCTTCGTAGGATTCGTTCGGCACTTCCGGTCGTCCTTACTCCACGCAACCACAACCTCGTTTACCCTTTATATACCCTGCGCATGCGTGAAACTCCGGCCGCGTCGCCCGCTCATGATGGTCTTTTTCAGACTTTCCCTGCCCCTTCTCGTTCGGCGCACAGTGGGAGACGACGACATGGCGGTGACACAGGTGCGTGCTTTATTAATAAGTATCCTTATTAAGTAATGTGAGGGGGTTAGCTCGGCAGCGGGTATGTGTGACCCCCGGGATGGGCTCCCCACCCAAAAACAGGCCCAGCAGACGGAGGTTGTGGTTTTCAAAATCAAAAAGGTGCGGTTTATTTTCTATTTACAGTGACAAAAACACAGCAAGGCAAAAAAAACATAAACAAAATAAATCCTGGTCAACTTGACCTCTGACTAAACATACAGGTTTCCTAACTAACAACTGGGATCAGCCTAGTGCTGTCCTAGTCCCTGGTTTTAAATGTCCAAGCAAAATATAGCCACACAGGCTTTCTCTCACCGCACAGGGGTTCACTCTCCCTAGACAGTCCACACAGGTCTGGTTCCAGGCATGAGCTAACATCTAATGAATCTGGGCTTTCTTATAGAGGCCTAAATGAGCTGACAAGGTTCAGCTGGACTCATCAACTCCCTGTCTGCACGACGCCCAGCCCTCTCCCTAGAGGTATGAGTCATCAATGAGCCCACTAGTCTCAGCTGGGCTTATACAACTCTCCACCTAGCTGTATAAATCGGCGTAAAGCCTGAATCTGGGCGAAATATATCTACCCCCCTGGATGCAACCAGGTGACTTTACCTTCCTGCTGTCACATACCCCCCCCTCTTGTTTTAACCTCGGGGTTGGAACACCAGCAATCAGGCATTCATGTACTCGAGACAAAGCATCCACATTCCCCATTTGAACGCCAGGGCGATGCTTTACTGTGAAGTTGAATTCCTGGAGGGCCAGGAACCACCTATTCACTCTTCTATTTGTTTCCTTGTTTTGAGCCATCCACTTTAACGGAGCGTGATCCGTAACCATGTCAAAGTGCCTACCTAGCAGGTAGTACCGAAGGGAATCTAGAGCCCACTTCACCGCTAAACACTCCTTTTCAACGGTGGCGTAATTTACCTCATGGGACTTCAACTTCCTGCTGAGGTAAATGACTGGGTGCTCTTCCCCGTTCCAGACCTGGGACAATACTGCTCCTAACCCCACATCTGACGCATCACTTTGTACGACAAAGTCTCTAGAGAAGTCGGGTGAGTACAACACTGGCTGGCTACATAAGGCTTGTTTCAAGAATTGGAATGCTGCCTCAGCCTCGGGGGTCCATTTAATCATGACCGACCCTTTCCCCTTCGTCAGGTTGGTTAGGGGCACAGCCTTAGAAGCAAAGTGGGGAATGAATCGCCGATAATACCCAGCGATTCCCAGAAAGGCTCGTACCTGCTTCTTGCTGTTGGGACGTGGCCAACTCTGGATGGCCTCGACTTTGTTGAGTTGGGGTCTTATTACTCCCCTCCCAATGGTGTACCCAAGATATTTGGCCTCCTCCTGCCCAATGGTACACTTCTTGGGGTTAGCCGTAAACCCTGCTTCCCGAACAGAGTCCAGGACTGCTTGCACTTTTGGCAGATGTGAGGCCCAATCTGTGCTATGGACAATTATGTCATCCAGGTAAGCCGCAGCATACTTCCGATGGGGCCTCAGCATCTGGTCCATTTTCCGCTGGAATGTGGCCGGCGCATTCTGTAACCCGAACGGCATTCTTTTATATTGGAACGCCCCGTCTGGGGTTACAAATGCGGTTTTCTCTTTGGCCGACTTGGCCAGGGGGATTTGCCAATACCCTTTTGTGAGGTCAAGAGTCGTCATGTATCGGGCTGTTCCCAGCCGGTCGATCAACTCATCTATACGTGGCATGGGGTAGGTGTCAAATTTTGTAACTTTGTTCAACTGACGAAAATCGTTACAAAATCGCCAGCTCCCATCCGGTTTAGGCACCAACACGATGGGACTAGACCAATCACTTTGGGACTCCTCTATCACCCCTAAGTTCAGCATTTTCTGTACTTCCTCCCGTATTGCCTCCCGTCGGGCCTCTGGGATCCGATAGGGTTTTAACTTCACCCTTTCACCGGGCGGGGTAATAATGTCATGCTCTACCCCAGATGTTTGTCCCGGCAGCTCAGAGAATACCTCCTTGTTGCGAAGCACAAACTCCTTAACCTCCTGTTGTTGGGGTTGTGACAAGGTGGCTGCGATTCCAACCTCAGGAATCACGCAACCAGTTTGAGCTGGTGACCAAGTGTCTGCGACTAGGGACTCTCTATCCCTCCAGGCTTTCAACAGATTAACGTGATAGATCTGTTCGGGCTTTCGCCTTCCTGGTTGTCTGACCTTGTAATTCACTTCGCTCACTTTTTCCATTATCTCGTAGGGGCCTTGCCATTTGGCAAGGAATTTACTTTCAACCGTAGGGACAAGTACCAATATCCTATCCCCCGGGGAAAAGGTACGGGTCTTGGCTCCACGGTTGTACACTCTCTGCTGTGCCAACTGCGCTTGGGCCAAATGTTCCTTCACGATGGGCATTACCTGTGCAATTCGATCTTGCATCAGGGCGACATGCTCAATCACACTCCTGTGGGGAGAACTCTCACTTTCCCAAGTTTCCTTGGCAATATCCAACAGCCCTCTTGGGTGTCTCCCATACAGTAACTCAAAGGGGGAGAATCCCGTAGAGGATTGGGGCACCTCCCTAATAGCAAACATCAAATAAGGAAGTAGACAGTCCCAATCCCTTCCATCTCTATCCACCACTTTCTTCAACATTTGTTTTAGGGTTTTGTTGAATCTTTCAACCAGCCCATCGGTTTGGGGGTGATACACAGATGTACGCAATTGCGTCACTTTGAACAATTTACACAGCTCTTTCATAACCCGGGACATAAAGGGTGTACCTTGGTCCGTAAGCAGTTCTTTACAAATACCCACCCGGCTAAAAACAAGAGATAGCTCTTTGGCTATGGTTTTGGCCGAGGTATTTCTGAGAGGGATCGCTTCTGGATAACGGGTGGCATAGTCCATTATAACCAATATGTACTGGTGCCCCCTAGCGGACTTGATTATAGGACCTACCAAATCCATTGCGATTCTCTCAAACGGGACCTCAATGATGGGTAGAGGGACCAGCGGGCTACGGAAATGTGGCATCGGGGCCGACCTCTGACACACAGGGCAGGAGGAACAATAATTTTCTATGTCCTTCATCACCCCAGGCCAATAGAATCTCTGTAATACCCTCTCTCGGGTTTTCTCTGTCCCCAGATGACCTCCAAGAATGTGCCCATGGGCCAACTCCAACACCAACTTCCTGTAAGGTTTGGGCACCACAAGCTGCTCAACGGTTTCTTCTGCCCTTTTTGCCACCCGATACAGTAGGTCCTTCTCTACGCTGAAGTATGGGTAAGTGCCGGTATTATCTGGGTTCACTAACTCGCCATCTATTTTCACTACGTTTTTACCGTGCCTTTATTAGGGCGGGGTCTTTCAACTGTTCTGTGGCAAAGTTTTCCCTGTGAACCTCAAGATCAGAAAACTCCACAGACGGTAGGTTTTCGTCTGAGGAGGTGGGCTCCTCTCCAGTTTCTTGAGTCTCCCCTGCCAATACTGACAAGGGAAATTCCGGAGAGTCCTCACCACTCTCAGGGGAGTTCTGGCTATCACATTCCTGGTACATAGGGGCACCAGTGGGGGGCTCAGGATCATCCCACAGTTCCCAGAACTTCGGAAAATCCCTTCCCACAATGGCGTCATGCGGTAACTGAGATACTAAGCCCACTGGATGAGAGAGGGTACCTTTGGGGGTCTCGAAACACACTGTAGTCACTGGATACTCTCGGGTGTCCCCATGCACACAAATAACGGCTACCTTGCTATTCCCAGAGACCTCTGTTTTAACTAACTCAGCCTTTATCAGGGTCACAAGGCTACCTGAATCCAGCAATACCACAACATTTCTACCATTAATACACATTTTGCATAAATGTTTCTCAGTTCCCCGAATGGCAGTGCATGCGACTGTCGCACACAGCGACTGACGTCTGCCCGTCAGAAAGTCACACTGCATGGGTTCCTCCACAACCGGGCAATTTGCTGCAATATGTCCCGCTTGCCGGCAGCGGTAGCAAACGATCCTTCTTGCGGCCTCTTGAGCCGCTGATTTCCCAGGCTGTTCTCGCCAAACTTGGGGTAGAGCTCCCACCCTCTCACTCTCTCCACCCTCACCCCTTGGAATCCTCTTATCCGCCCCTGGGGATGGTCTGGTCTTAGGGTGGAAAGTCCGAGTGTCTCTGGAAGAGGCCGTCAGGTTCTCTGTAGCCAAGTATTTCTCCACACGATCCACAAGACCATCGGCCGTCTCTGGGTCTCCATGGCTTACCCACTTTTGGATGGCAGTAGGAAGAGCTCTCAAAAACCGATCCATTACAACACGTTCCACAATCTTTGGTGCGGACAAAGTCTCTGGCTGTAGCCACTTTCTGCTCAGGTGAATGAGATCATACATTTGAGACCTGGGGGGTTTTCCAAGCTGGAAAGTCCAGTTATGCACACGCTGAGCCCGGACAGCCAGGGTGACACCCAGCCTTGCCAATATTTCAGCTTTTAGCATCACATAGTCTTTTGCTTGGTTAGGCTCTAGGTCATAGTAAGCTTTCTGCGATTCACCAGTTAACAGAGGAGCCACTAGTCCAGCCCACTGCTCCTCAGGCCACTTTTCTCTTTCAGCGGTCCTTTCAAATGTGGTCAAAAATACCTCTGGATCATCCTCTCCAGTCATTTTTGTCAATAAACGACTCACCCCAAAGGACGCGGTATTAGTGGGACGGCTTTCCTCACTGGTCTGCGGACGTTGCTGCATTACTGCTTCCATCTGTTGTTGTAGTCTCTGCTCTTGCTTCTGCAACAGGTCTATGAAGCGGGCCTCAGATTGCTGTTGGGCTTGTTGCTGAGCCTCCAGACTCTGTTGTAAAGTTGCAAGGCTCCGTTGATGAGCTTGCTGCTGGGCTGCAAGGCTCCTTTGCAAACCTGCATTTGTCTGCTGTTGATTGGCATTTGCTAGAGCCAGCTGTTTCAGTATCTCCTCCATGCTGGCTTAAAAAAAAACTGCCACTGGTTCTCCACCAACTGTGAGGGGGTTAGCTCGGCAGCGGGTATGTGTGACCCCCGGGATGGGCTCCCCACCCAAAAACAGGCCCAGCAGACGGAGGTTGTGGTTTTCAAAATCAAAAAGGTGCGGTTTATTTTCTATTTACAGTGACAAAAACACAGCAAGGCAAAAAAAACATAAACAAAATAAATCCTGGTCAACTTGACCTCTGACTAAACATACAGGTTTCCTAACTAACAACTGGGATCAGCCTAGTGCTGTCCTAGTCCCTGGTTTTAAATGTCCAAGCAAAATATAGCCACACAGGCTTTCTCTCACCGCACAGGGGTTCACTCTCCCTAGACAGTCCACACAGGTCTGGTTCCAGGCATGAGCTAACATCTAATGAATCTGGGCTTTCTTATAGAGGCCTAAATGAGCTGACAAGGTTCAGCTGGACTCATCAACTCCCTGTCTGCACGACGCCCAGCCCTCTCCCTAGAGGTATGAGTCATCAATGAGCCCACTAGTCTCAGCTGGGCTTATACAACTCTCCACCTAGCTGTATAAATCGGCGTAAAGCCTGAATCTGGGCGAAATATATCTACCCCCCTGGATGCAACCAGGTGACTTTACCTTCCTGCTGTCACAGTAAGGATACCTTTTGATTGTTTCATTCTCATAGGGGAGAGGAGACTGGGAGGACACCAATGTGAGGAGCCTAGGAAGCACAGACCACATAAAGAAAACCAAGATCCAAAAGAATCCCAAGATCAGCATGTGGAGGAGGCAGAGGTGGAGGAAGCAGAGGTGGAGCTTATCACCACAACAGGTCAGTGTCTGTCACCATGTAGGCCTGCATATTTCTAATCCATTAATTTTTTTAGGGGATGAACATGGTGGTGTGTCAGAAACTCAGACAACTCCATTCTCAAGTGCTAGTGCCCAAATCGTCATTCAAAAAATAATGGAATGTAGTAGCGAAATGGACATTATGAGGAAAAGGATGAATGTGATTGAGAAAAAATATAAAAACATCATTGATATTATGGGGCGAACAGTCTGAACCTAACCCCCCCTTTTTTAGTTTTCTCATGTTTTCCAAAATTGCCATTTGTTTTAACACAAGCCCAAATTACAAGATGCACACAGTGTGTCAACATGTGCTATCTGCCGTCACAGGATATCTATGTCCCAGTTTTGGGGGTGCAACCTTTTCCTTGCTACTCAAGTAGGTGAGAGGAAGGGTTTGCACCCCAAAACATGTCCATTGATCCCCCATGATGGCAGATAGCACATGTTGACTTTAGCCATGGGGTCAGGATGAAAAAAACAATTTTGCACATCCAAAACTGTGTGCATCTTCTAATTTTGGATGGTTCAGGGGTGACATCACTCCATCTCATGTTTACATTTTTAGGGTTGAACTTTGTAAGTTCCTTTTTCTTTTTTTTTTGACCCATGCATGTTTCTGCAAACCCCCCCCAAAAAAAAATTCTCCAAAATTTGGAGGCCAAAATTTCAAGATTGTATTTTGAATAAAAAATGACCGCACATGTTGTGCACAGAGTAAAAAAAATGTGGTACACTCAACAATGTGTGGCTTGTTCTTTCTATGCTCAATAGCAGTTAGCTAAAATGGGAAAGGTCAGGTTTTTCAGTGTGACAATTGTGGCTATTTACTAAAGACAAATACACTTGGCACTACTACAAAGTGTACTATGATAACCTGGGAGACACATAATTAGTACAAAATAAATTCAGACAAAACACGGTATTCCAAAAAAAAATATTATATATATATATATATATATATATATATATATATATATTTAAAATGCATCAAATGTGGTCTGGCATTGCGATGGCCCCCCTACCCGTGAAGTACTCAACGTATTTATCACGTACTTCACGGGCGCTTTGGGGGGCCAAGCCAGTACGGCCAGTGTCCAGGCCAGTCAGATTGTCCATGTCAGATCCACCGGCCTCTGGCCCAACAGTAGACATATATGTAGGAGAGTTTTGTCTCATACAATTATGCAATATGCAGCAGGATAGGATGATGTGGTTCAGTTTGTATTCCGGAACTGGCTGGCCATTATGCCGAAGGCATTCTCCACAACCCTCCGGGCTCTGGCCAGCCGGTAATTAAAATCCCTCCTCTCCGGGGTGAGGGTCCTCTGTGGGAACGGCCGCATCAGGTGTGGTCCAAGTCCAAAGGCTTCATCCGCTAGAAAAACAAAGGGAAGTCCATCCACGTTGTCTGCATCTGGAGGCAGTGCCAGGCCCCCAGACTGCAGACGGTGAGCGAACTCCGTCTGAGCAAACACTCCGCCATGGGACATCCGGCCGTTCTTCCCCACGTCCACATACAGGAACTCATAGCGTGCCGACACCACCGCCATTAACACTATACTATTAAAACCTTTATAGTTATAATAGTACGACCCTGAACGGGGTGGCGGCACTATGTGGACGTGCTTCCCATCAATTGCCCCTCCGCAGTTGGGGGAAGTCCCACTGCTGGGCAAATTGGCAGGCCACAGTCTGCCATTCCTGTGGCGAGGAAGGGAACTGTGGAGTCAAACAAAAAGAAGAAATTTGTACCTTTGCACATTACATTGCAAGCAGATTACCCAAATACATTCTTGGCCAACGTCAGTATAACATTTATTAGGAGTATTTAAACACAAAAATAGAAGGCCCACTTATCAGATGACTCACCCCCGCTGATGGGCCATTGGAACAAATTATAAGGGGGGGATGTTGTTTAGGAAGATTTTGTGCCCAGCAACAAAAGGCTCTACCACTCTGCTGACCTTGAATGTGCAAAAAAACGTTATGACACATTTTAGGGGGGGGGGGGGGGGTTCAAATGTACAATGGCGCAGAGAAAAAGATCATTAAAGAACAGACTAGGCTAGGTGTATATGGGCCCAGGATAGCATGCAGGAGAGGTTAGTGAAGGGAAATAGGCATGTAGACCAAAAAAAACACAATATAAAAGAAAAAACATGCATGGGGAGAAAGGGGACATTCCCAGAATCTTACAATCATGGCAATTTGGGAAGGATGAAAGAAATACAATACTTTAGCAAACCATCAAAACATCTAATGTGATGTTAAAGGATAAAAATTACCTTAATATAGTCCTTCTGCATGACTTGTATGATGGCAGAACACGTTTCAGGGATAATGATCCCAAGAGCCTGGGGGGAGATGCCTGTTGAGAACTTGAGGTCCTGCAAGCTTCCCCCAGTCGCCAGGTATCTAAACGTGGCAATAAGCCTCTGCTCAGCAGTGATCGCCTGGCGCATCACAGTGTCCTGCCTCGTGATATAGGGGGACAGAAAATCCAACAAACGGTGAAAAACGGGGTCCCTCATCCGGAGATAATTCCTGAAATCATCAGGATTATTCTCCTGGATTTCCCGCAGCATATGAGAGAATTGGTCCCGCTGGAGCAACCAATTCTTGGTCCATGAACTCCTCCTCACCCTGTTCATGGACTGAACTCTGGTTATAGTGTTAACTGCAATACCAAGTCCATAGCCAGCACGAGCTCTACGACGAGAACGTACTTCAAACATGGCTTTAAACCGGTCGGCTGGTCAGAACGAACTCAAACAGAACGCAACGAGTAACAGCAAGGCCTGAGAAGAACGACCTGAAAAACAGTAACGAATGGCCAAGAAGGCACTGTAAAACAGTAACGACCTGACTTCACGCACTGAATGACAAATACGAACCCACAAGCACAAACTGAACACCCAAAAACGATCTGAAAAGCACAGAGACTGAAAAGCGCGAATCGGCTCTCACCAAACTTTTACTAACACGCGGTAACACGAAATCAGCAAAAGCAGCCCAAAGGGTGGCACCATTAGATTTGAACTTCCCCTTCATAGTGCCGTCGTACGTGGTGTATGTCATGTCGTTTTGGTGCGGTCGGTTTTTTGACTGATGGTGTGTGGGCAAGACTGATGGAAGACAGTTTCATCAGATTTCCCATGGAAAAATCCATCGGATTAGAATCCATAGGATATCCGATCGTGTGTACAGGGCTTTACAGGGCCCTGTTTGAAGTCAACTGTTGTTTGTTTAACTCTGCTTTATTTTTCTTTACCAAGTAAACACTTATTTCTTGGTTAAACTGCATCTTGTGTGAAGTTTTATCTGTTACAGTTGGGACAGGTGGCCAGTACAAGGTAACAGCATTTAACTGTATTTGTATTACTGCATGGTATCATTGTGGTTTCCAACTGCCAGTGGGTTCCCCAATCATTGTGTTGTCCAGTTGTGCCATGGGAGGGTTCGAGACAAACTTCTGGGGTTGATAGGCAGAGTGTAGACCCAAATCTAAACCAGCAGCTCCTACGGGGGTAGTGCTACAACTGATTGACACACCACTTCACACCAATCTGCCCTAAATCATGTGTGCGGGGGTGGGGGGCAGTGGTGCAGTCATCACACCAGGTTTCTAGGTTGAAGGGTCGCTTGGGTATCCTCTGAAGTATGTGGGAATCACTTGTCTGCTCCACACTCCTTAGATTGGATCAAAGATTTGTATCTGCCTGTGTGTGTCCAGCCAGATAAATGTGAGAGAGTCTCCCTCCAGTGGTGGTCAGTAGTATTGCAGGCTGTGAGAACTTTATCAGATCTGGTTTTATGTTCCCAGAGAAAGCTCTCGCCTCATTCCTCCTCCACCAATCAAGAATCTCACTCCAGTTAGCAAGTCACCATGGGCATGATTTCCTTGTCATCCACCATTGGTGTCCTTGTGATAAAAAAAATAGGATTTTTGAACTCACCGTAAAATCTGTTTCTCTGGCGTCCATGGACTGACACAGCAGGATACTGTAAACGTGTGGGGGGTATATGTCCCTGCTTGCAGGAGAAGATCTAGGCAGAATGTAAGAAACATTCTAGAACAAACCAGAGCTGAACAGCTCCGCCCAGGGGGGCGGTCCCTCCGGACATTACCCTCCCACCTGCAGCCAGCAGCCTCAGTTCGTAACAAAGCAGTACAAACCATAAAAGAAGGGTGGGTGCTGTGTCAGTCCATGGACATCAGAGAAACGGATTTTACGGTGGGTACAAAAATCCTATTTTCTCTTATCGTTAATGGACTGGATACTGTAAACGTATGGGACGTCCCAAAGCAGAATCAAAAGGGTGGGAGCAGTAGTAAAGGAACAACCAAAACTTCAATCCAAACAAGCAGAGCTCCTCAACGGAGGAGTTGCAACATTAAACAGCGGCCTGCAACACTTTGCGGCCGAAGGAAGCATCCGAAGATGCAGCCACATCAACCTTTTAGAACTTAGAAAAGGTATGAACAGACGACCAGGTCGCCGCCTTGCACACTTGTGCAACCGACGCTTGATGTCGGAAAGCCCAGGAAGCACCAATTGCCCTAGTGGAATGCGCCGTAACCGGAAAGGGAGGCGCCCATCCCTTAATGGCATAGGCCTGTATAACGGTCTGTCTGATCCACCTAGAAATGGTGGCAGACGAAACCGCTTGGCCCTGTTTTGGACCAGAGACAGACACAAACAGTGAGTCAGACTTCCGAATGGAAGCAGTAGCAGACGTTTGTGAAGCGCAAACTCTCTAGGGTGCGATGGATGAGGGTACAAGGACGGAAGGACAATGTCCTCATTAAGGTGAAAGGCCGAAACCACCTTTGGAAGGAAAGACAGTCGCGGGCGCAACACCGCCTTATCCTTATGGAGGACCAGGTATGGCGACTTGCATGACAGAGCCGCCAACTCAGACACCCGTCTAACAGAAGTGATGGCCACTAAGAAAGCCACCTTCTGAGACAAGGTTAAAAGAGGAATATCTCTGATATTTTCAAAAGGAGGTTCCTGAAGAACCGAGAGCACCAAGTTCAGATCCCAAGGAGGGAGCGGAGGCTTGGCAGGGGGAACCACATGGCGAACCCCCTGCACAAAAGTGCTAACTAAAGAATGACCTGCTTGGGGTCGTTGAAAGAAAACGGCCAAGGCCGAAATCTGACCCTTAATAGTGCTCAAAGCCAGCCTTTGGGCTACACCACGCTGCAAGAACTGCAGAATTCTTGGGACAGAGTACGTCCGTGGACGCCAGTCTAGCTCTTCGCACATAGCGATGTAAACTCTCCAGGTACGGTGATAGATCTTTCTAGAAGAAGACTTCCGTGCCCTAAGCATGGTTGAAATCACCAAATCCGACAGGCCTCGGTCCTTCAGCACCTGGCTCTCAATAGCCATGCCATTAAAAACTGGATGAAAGATAGGACCTTGAGACAGAAGGTCCTCCCTCATGGGCAGTCACCAAGGGATGTCCGCGATGAGACGTACCAGATCGGCATACCAATGACGTCGAGACCAATCCGGGGCAATGAGGATCACCGGAATGCCCTCGGCCGCTACCCTGCGCAGCAGACGAGGAATCAACTGCAGTGGAGGGTAAGCATATATAAAGCGATACTGACCTCACGTGGCCACCAACGCGTCCGAGGCATCCGCCCAGGGGTCCCTGGACCTGGCCACAAACCTCGACACCTTGCGATTGAGTCGAAATGCCATCAGGTCCACGTCCGGTGTGCCCCACCGCCGACAAAGGAGTTGAAACACCTCCGGATACAAGGACCACTCCCCCTGGTCCAAGGACTGGCGACTCAGATAGTCCGCCTGCCAGTTTTCTACGCCCGAAATGTAGACAGCGCCGGCACGCTTATTTCCGCCCACCTTAGGATGTGGGCAACCTCGGATGCCGCAGCCGAGCTCCGAGTAACCCCCTGATGGTTGACATACGCCACGGCCGTGGCGTTGTCTGACTTAATTCTGATCGAGCGGCCCTGTTGTCTCTTCGACCACGCGGAGAGGCACAGTCTGATCGCTCGCAATTCCAGAACGTTGATTGGGAGACGAGATTCATCCGGAGTCCAGAGGCCTTGTGCCGACAGGACTCCCCAAACTCCTCCCCAGCCCATCAGGCTGGCGTGCGTCGTGACCACCGTCCACCTTATAGGGAGGAACGACTTCCCGGCCCGAAGAGCCGGGGATCTCAGCCACCACGTCAGGGACGCCTTGACAGAGTGACTCTGAAGATCCAATGACAACGGGGACTTGTCCCAAACAGACAGAATTCCCTTCTGCAATGCCCGAGTGTGTGATTGGGCATACGGGACCGCCTCGAAGGAGGCCACCATTAGTCCCAGGACCCTCATGCAGAAACGGATTGACGACCATTTTCGGGCCGTTAGGACCCGCACTGCCAACTGAAGTGTCAGTAACTTCTCCGCGGGTAGAAACACCTTCGCTGCCAAAGTGTCCAGGATCAGACACTCCAAACGTTGAGTCGGGACTAGCACTGACTTCTGCATGTTCAGAAGCCACCCGAAGTCCCGGAGGGTCTGGCTGACTATTGTCACATTTTCCTCCAATTCTGAGCCAGTTTCTGCTCTTAGAAGGAGGTCGTCCAGATAGCCCACGTTAACAATTCCTCACTGTCTCAGCAAAGCTAGAACCGGGGCAAGCACTTTGGTGAAAACCTGTGGTGCCGATGCTAGGCCGAAGGGAAGAGCCACGAACTGATAGTGGACTTCGCCTATGGCAAAGCGCAGAAACCTCTGGTGACTTGCACAGATTGGGACGTGCAAGTAAGCGTCCTTGATACCCAAGGACGCCAGGAAATCCCCTTGGTGGAGGGTCGCAATCACCGTGCGAATGGATTCCATCCGGAATTTTTGAACCTTCACATTCGCATTCAAAGCCTTGAGGTCCAGGATTGGCCGTACCGGGACAACAAACATGTTCCAATAAAACCCCTGAAACCTCTCCTGTGACGGAACCGGCACAATCACTCCGCACCCAAGCAAATCCTGTAGGCCCCCAAGAGGGCCGCCCGGTGGGCAGGAAGGAGAGGGAGGTTTGAGGGGAAGAACCTGCTTGGGGGCCATGAGCGGAACTCTATCCTGTATCCGGAGGTTACCACCTCGCACACCAACCGGTCGGAGATCCGGGAGGTCCACCGAACCGTGAACCTGCGAAGACGTCCCCCCACCCCAGAGTAGGGCAGTGGCAAGACTTCATGCAGTGGTGGGCTTGGGAGCTTGCTTGGTAGGCTTACGCACCCAGGGATGCTTGTGTCCCCCCGCCGCACTTTTTTCAGTCTGGGCGGGCTTACCCGTGGATTCTGACTGACGAAAAAACTTCTTCGCCGGAAAGGAAGGGCCCGAACTGCGGAGGGGCTCCTTTCCCTTAACAGACTAAGGGAGGAAGGTGCTCTTACCCCCTGTGACATCCTTAATAATGTCATCCAGGGCGGCCCCAAACAGTCTACCGCCCTTAAAGGGCAAGTCAGCCAGGAGCTTTTTGGAAGCTAGGTCGGCCGACCAGCATTTTAAGCAGATAAGGCGACACAGCACCACAGCAGAGATAGAGGCCCCAGATATTAAAGGGGCCGCATCCAAAGTGGCATCGCACACATAGACCAGACCCTGCACAAGTTGATGAGCCAGGGCAATGGTCTCAGGAGGGAGATTATGCTCCTGTACCGTCTGCTGCAAAATCTTTGCCCATCCTGTGAGTGTCTGAGACACAAGTGTCGCCGCCACTATAGGGCGTAAGGCAGACCCCAATAAGGCAAACATAGTTCTACTCACCACCTCAGACCTCCTGTCAGCGGGATCCTTGAATGCAGGAGTCCTTTCCATTGGGAGCATGGTAGCCTTATTCAAACGGGCGACCGGGGGGTCGACCACTGGGGGGTGAGCCCACTTCTTAACCAGGTCCTCCTCAAAGGGGTACCTTTTGGCTAGGCGCAGCGGGACCGTCCGTCAAAGTCTTCTGCGGCTTATCCCAGACTTGGTCAATGAATGTATTAAAAAAAGGCACATATGGAAAGACCTTTTTTTGAAGAGATGGCTTTAAAGGAACCAAAGGAGACAGTATCCTCCTGGGGTTCCTCAGTCTCAACATTCAGCTTGAGAGTGTCCCTCACAGCATCAATGAGTTCACTTACAAGCACCCTGTCAGTTACTGGTTCAGAACTGGGGTCTTCCTAACAAGTAATGTCCTGTCCAAAAACATCAAAATCCTCAGAGCTAGGGTCCTGAGCGGCAGTAGCTAGGCCCATATCTGAGACAGAACACTCCCCTACAGGAGAATGTGTGGGGAGGGGGCACTTTACAGCTCCCTTGTGCTCACACACCGCTTCCATTCTGACAAGGAATGATTCCAGGACTGCTGACAACTGGTCCATAGGGACTGCAGGTGCAGGAGCACTGCCAGTTGCCTCAGGCAAGTGTGGAGAAGTAGGTGTACCAGACTCCATATCGCCACCCTCTGAGATCTTATACACTACTACAGTGAATATACAAACCACCCACTGGCTACGCTGAGGCTGAGGAGGGGATACCCGGAGGACTCACCAACCCTTAAGGACCGCTCAGTTCTGCTGAAGAAACCGTGCTGTGAAGCCTGAGGAGAGTGAAGAATCTTTGAGGAGATTCGCGCCACAGCGCCGCCGCTAGAGGCCGAAACCGAAAGTAAAAGTGCCGCGGCTTCAAGAAAATGGCCGCCGGCCACAGATATAACTGCGCCATTGAACCACAGCAAGATGGCCGCTGGGCGCATTATTCAAAAAAGCATCCAGCGCTAATGGCGCACGCAATAACTCCCCACCTCACACACCAGAACACTGCTCCTCTTCCCAGAGTCCACTAACAGACATGAGCGCCCCCAGCCAGGCCAGAGTGACCCCCAAGCACAGCACCAGTACAGGGTGCAGAGAGCAGCATAACGGGGGAGACAGGGAGAAACCCCCCCATATAAAGAAACACAGCCATCATGTACTCACCTGCAGCAGGAGAGACTACTTCTCCGTCCCAGAGGGACCCACTGGCTTGTTTCAGACAGACCTATCACAGAGCAGTACTGCGTAGCTGTCGGCCCGGTCCACCGCGAAAGATACAGTCAGTCAGGTACTGTTCAATCTTGAGAGGACCGCGGGAGGATGAAAGCAACCCGGTCACCGCTGGAGCCATGGGGCATGTCGTGAACTGAATCTCACGCACACAAGGCGAGGATCGGCACGCTCGATGGTCGGACAGGGAAGACTACAAGGATACCAGTGTACCCAACCTGTTGCCCAGCCGACAGTTGATTGAAGGTCTCAAAAATAAAATAATAAAATTCCCAAAGGAATACATTTTAAAAGTAAAATCTTCCAGGAGACTGGCTCCTGAGAGAGCCACGTCTTCTCCTTCTGCTAGGCAGAAAAAAACTGAAGCTGCTGGCTGCAGGTGGGAGGGTAATGTCCGGAGGGACCGCGTACCTGGGCGGGGCTGTTCAGCTCTGGTTTGTTCTAGAATGTTTTAACATCTAACATTCTGCCTAGATCTTCTCCTGCAAGCAGGGACATATACCCACACGTTTACAGTATCCAGCTGTGTCAGTCCATGGACGATAAGAGAAAAAACATTGTTGGTGTCAATATGATAAAATAAATGCCTTTGTTGGTGTCAGTGGTATAAAAATAGGATTTTTATAACAGCTTACCTGTAAAATCCTTTTCTTGGAGTACATCACGGGACACAGAGCGACATAGTCATTACTAATGGGTTATATAGATACCGTCAGGTGCTGGCACTGGCAACTTCCAAAACCGGAAGTACCCTCCCCTATATAAGCCCCTCCCATCCGGGAGCACCTCAGTTTTGTAGCAAAGCAATAAGTGTCCCCAAAGAGGGGCGGGAGCTCTGTGTCCCGTGATGTACTCCAAGAAAAGGATTTTACAGGTAAGCTGTTATAAAAATCCTATTTTCTTTCTCGTACATCACGGGACACAGAGCGACATAGTCATTACTAATGGGATGTCCTAAAGCAATGCCAAATGAGGGGGGGGTACACCATATATAAGCTGAGCGCTATCAGACATGAGGATCTTTTGCGGCCTGCAACACACTGCGCCCAAAGGCGACATCCTCCTGACTTCTAACGTCCACCTGGTAGAACCTAGTAAACGTGTGTACTGAAGACCATGTTGCGGCCTTACAGATTTGAGCCAGGGAGGCCTGGTGATGCACTGCCCATGAAGTTCCAACTGCTCTCGTGGAGTGCGCTCTAACTTTGAACGGAGGCGGTCTCCTTCTCAAGCCATAAGCTTGCATAATGACCTGTCGAATCCACTTGGCTAAAGTAGATTTTTACGCTGCCTGACCCTTTCTGGGGCCTTCCGGCAGTATAAACAAAGTATCCGTTCTGCGAATCTGAGCAGTGGCTTTTAGATAAGCTTTAACTGCTCTTACTACATCCAAAGAATGAAATAACTTTTCCTCTACCGAAGTAGGTTTGGGGAAAAAAGAAGGAAGAACCACATCTTGGTTCAAATGAAACCTCGATACCACCTTAGGAAGAAAGGCTGGATGAGGACGTAACACTACTCTGTCCTTATGGATAACCAGATATGGCTCCTTACAGGACATAGCTGCTAATTCCGACACTCTTTTAGCCGAACAAATGGCTACTAGAAAAATCAATTTCCTGGTGAGAAGCACCAAGGAAATATGCTGTAATGGTTCAAATGGTTGTTTCTGTAGAACTGACAGAACCAAGTTTAGATCCCATGGACATATGGGAATATTAACCGGAGGACTAATACGCATCACTCCTTGTATAAAGGCTTTGACTAGTGAATGCGAAGCCAAGGGCCTTTGAAAAAATATTGACAAGGCCGAAATCTGACCCTTGATAGTACTCAAGGCAAGCTTCCTATCTACAGCCCATTGTAGGAAGTCCAGAATCCTACCTATTACGTATTTACGTGGATGCCATTTTCTGGCCTCACACTAGGCGATGTACGCCTTCCAGATTCTATAGTAGATCTGCCTGGATACCGGTTTCCTGGCATTGATCATGGTAGACACCACAGCATTAGAGAGCCCTCTCTTTTTTAGAATGTGGGCTTCAATAGCCAGGCCGTCAAACCTAGGGCTGGTAAGGAAGGGTGGTATATCGGTCCCTGCGAAAGCAGGTCCGGACGATGTGGGAGGGTCCAAGGACTCCCCACAGACATTTTTACAATCTCCGCGTACCATGCTCTTCGGGGCCACGCTGGAGCCACCAGAATCACTGGTTTCTTTTCTACCCTGATTCTGCGGAGTAATCGAGGTAACAATTGTGGCGGTGGGAATGCATATATCAGCTTGAACTGATCCCAAGGGAACACTAGGGCATCCGAGCCGCAAGCTAGGGGATCCCTTGTCCAAGAGACAAACCTGTCCACTTTTGTGTTGAATCTGGATGCTAGCAGATCTACATCCGGTGTTCCCCACCGCTGACATATTGTCCGGAAAACCTCGGGATGAAGGGACCATTCCCCTGGGCATAATTGTTGGCGACTTAGAAAGTCCGCCTTCCAATTCTCCACTCCTGGAATGAATACCGCAGATATGGCTGGGACATATTTTTCTGCCCATCTCAGGATGTAATTTACTTCCCTTTGGGCTGCACGACTCCTGGTGCCCCCCTGATGATTGATATATGCCACTGCTGTGGCATTGTCTGATTGAATTCTGACAGGGGACCCTTGGAGTTTGGATGTCCATGCTACTAGGGCATACCGGGCTGCTCGTATCTCTAAGAGATTGATGGGCAGGGCCTTTTCTGCATCCGACCATCTGCCCTGGAGAGACTATTGCTCCAGTACTGCTCCCCAGCCTATAAGGCTGGCATCTGTAGTGACCACCTTCCAAGAAATCGGACTGAAGGATTTCCTTTTTTCCAGATTCTGGGGAACCAACCACCAACGGAGGCTCTTGCGAACGGAAGGGGACAAGGACATTGTAAGTCTAGGGCCTGAACTTTTTTGTTCCAGGCTGACAGTATGGCCCCTTGCAAATTCCTTGAATGGAATTGACCGTAGGGTACTGCTTCGAATGATGCCACCATTTTTCCCAGCAGCCTCATATACAGGCGTATGGACGGCTGGCTTTTTTGTACCCACTAAGTGGATCAAATCTTTCAAAGACAACACCTTTCCTCGAGGCAAGAATATTTTTCTCTGGCCTGAATCCAACCTTAGCCCCAAGTATTCCAGACTTTTGACTGGTTTTTAGGGCTGACTTGTCTCGGTTGATAATCCAACCGTGAGATTCCAGATACTTGATTGTCTTGTGAACGACCACGTCTAGTTTTTTCACTGAGTGGTCTATCAGCAATAAGTCATCCAGATATGCCATTATCATTACACCTTGTGTTCTTAGATTGGCCAATAAAGGGCCAGAATTTTTGTAAACACTCGTGGTGCTGTGGCCAAACCGAAGGGTAAGGCTCTGAACTGAAAATGGCGCCCTTCTACTGCAAAGCGTAGAAATTTTTGGTGTACTGGAAAGATGGGAATGTGCAAATAAGCATCTTTGATGTCGATCGCGGCTAACCAATCCTCCCCTTGTAGGGCAGTGGCCACCGATCGGATCGACTCCATCGGAAAGTCCTGATATACAGGAATTTGTATAGCCCTTTTAGAATTAATATGGGCCTCCCGTCCGCGTTTGCTTCGGGACTGTAAAGAGGTTTGAGTAAAACCCGAACCCTCATTATTCCAGGGGAACCTCCATAATTACTCCTTGGAGCAATAGTTGTTCTAGTGCCAACAGGAGGGACTCTCTCTTCCGGGGATCCCTTGGCACGTTTGACCTCAAAAATGGGAAGGAGGAGAGTCTTTTAACTCCAAACTGTATCCCAAACCTACTGCGGAGAGCACCTATCTGTCTTGATCGTGTCCCGCCAGGTCTCTTGCGAACAACTGGAGTCCTCCCCCCACCCGACTGAGTGGGGGCTTCAATGAATTTAACTTTGGGGGAGGTTTTGTACCTCCCCTGACCCAGGGTTTCTCATTACCCTGCTACTGTCCCTGTTTTTTACCCCCGGGATTTGACCGAGGAGGCCGTCGGAACTGTTACACAGCCGATGGCCCAGGGACTGGAGAAGCAGGCCTCTCAAAGAGGGACCTCTAACTCTGTTTTTAAACGGCAAGAGCGTATTTTTACCGCTGGAAATTTTCTGGATATATTTGTCCAGGTTTTCCCTGAATAAGCGTTCACCATGAAACGGGACGCTAACCAGCCATTTTTTACAGGGAGCTTCAGCAGACCAGTTTTTGAGCCATAGGAGCCTACGCATATGTACTATAGACAGCGTAAGGCGGGAGGCCTGATGGACTGAATCCTCTATGGCGTCAACCGCAAAGCCTAAGGCTCTAGGTAGATCAGCTAGGGCAAAGCCTGCTGATCTGTCAAGTCCCTCAAGACCTGTTTCAACTGATCCTTCACTGCTTAGCAGACCCCAATAGCTGCTACTGCTGGTTGTATCACCAAGCAGATTTTCATAAGGACTCCAATCTTTTATCTATTGGGTTCTTGAACATTTGGACATTATCCACTGGACATGTCAGTGATTTATACATACAAGAGATGGCTGCGTCCACTGTAGGGATCTTCCATTTTTTTTTTATTTTTTTTTTGATGAACTTATCCTCCATGGGATAGACCACCGGAAATCTCTTGGGGGAATAAATATTTTCTCAGGACGTTCCCAATCCTGGTAAATGAGCCCTTTCAGTAAAGGGTGAAGTGGAAAAGAACAAACAGTCTGGGGGCTTCCAGCGACCCCAACGAGGATACAGTAGTGGTTGATGGTTCCGCAAGGTGCATTTTTAAATGCTGATCGGACCATGTTAGTCAGAGACTGAACCCATAATCTTTCAGCTTGAGATGCTGAGAAAAGGTTCCCCCACTGTTGATTCCTCTATAACAGAATCAACCTTATCCTGATCCCCTTCAGGCAGGTCGATCCCTGTATGGGACTGTTGCTCTGCTAACAGGCACTCTGAAGGAGGAGACGGAGATCGGGCGTGCTTTCCCTGACAGGGAGGCAGCCTCTCTAATCCTCCCAGAGCTGAGGAAAAAACCTCCTCTGTTACATACACAGGAGCAGGTGAACTGAGGACAGCCACAGTACCAAGTACCCCTGCGGGGTCTCTACGGTCACTTACCTCTGAACTTCAGGGGAGACTGGTGCAGCAGAAGTATGCCCAAGATCCTCCGAGCCCGATGAGACCCCCTTCGCTTCCTGGAAGATTCAGTTCCGGAGCTTCTGGACGGCATATTCCTAAGCCTAAAGCTGAGGTATTCCAGCCGTAATACACCACTTTTACTGAGAATAGTCTAGCACAATTGCTGCTATATCACAGTTGGTGTCTACTAATCTGCCTTTCTAGGGGATGCCTGTATCAACCGCTTGCTGTATGCCTTTAAATGTTGCCAGCTCTGTCTCTGTACTTCATAGCCAGCTCACTACAATATTGTGGTTTTTTTAAACTGCTGGGACGCCCGCACATGCGCAGAAGCGCTGCGGCGCGCACAGAGCGTCATCCCCCAGGCTCCGCCCCCTTTCCCGGCTCACCTCTATATATAGAGGCGTGTGCACGCGCGCGGCCACGTGCGCCTTCGGCGCTAATTTCAAAATATGGTAACAAGGGACAGGAGCCAGGGCCCCTCTTTGCCGCAGGCCGGGGGATGGACGAGCACTGCAACATGGCAGAGGAAGCAGTTTCCTATAAGAGAACTCACCATCTGCCTGGACTTTGCTCTGCTGAGAAGAAGCTAGTCCACATGACAAGAAAACATTCCACAGCGGCCTCTAGTGGACAAACACAGGTACCGCAGTCTAATATATTAAATATATATAAAAATGTTTTTTTTTTTTTTTTTTTTTTTTCTTGACCACCATTAAAAATTATTACATTTTTTTAGTAGTTACAGGCATGCACAGAATTTTGCGGGAATACCATTAGGTAACAGACAGAAAGACAAATTAGGCTTGGGGGTCCCCCAATAGAACCAAGTTCCTGGGGGCCCCCACTTACCTGTTCCCCGCCGCAGGACTTTGTTTGGTCCACAAAAGCCCAAACTTCACCTATCACGGCAGGCATTGTAATCAAACCTTCAGGGACCGGGTTCCCAAGGATTCCACTCCCCTGGACCTGTATAGCACCCTGCACAGAAAACATCTTGGTCGTGGGTATGACCAGAGCTCTGGATCCCAGGGTCCAGCTCTCCTAAGAGAAGCATTACAGGCAAAACCTTGCTCTTCTCTGCAAGGCCCGGGTACCGACCGTTTAGCTATGAAGCTTTTTTGGTCGGATCCGGAATAGCTTACTGAGGCCCAAAAGAACCTGTACGCAAGCTCAGTGAAAAACACATGTTTCTTCTTGGCCAACACCTTAGACACTGGCAAAAAACTGAGGTGCTCCCGGATGGGAGGGGCTTATATAGGGGAGGGTACTTCCGGTTTTGGAAGTTGCCAGTGCCAGCACCTGACGGTATCTATATAACCCATTAGTAATGACTATGTCGCTCTGTGTCCCGTGATGTACGAGAAAGAAATAAGCTCCAACGTTGGTGTCAGTGAGATAAAATAAGACCAATTGATGGTGTCAGTGAGAATAAAGTGTTACCCCAGCCCAGCATTGGTGGTACTTACCTGATCACACACTCCCGCTGCCTCTCTGCTGATGTCGGAGTTCTACTATTACTGTCAGAAAGGAGATTTCTGCTCCCTACAGTCATCCCATCACTGACACTCTGCACTCTGAGTCCTGGAACCTCTGAGATGAGGACATTATATCACTGTACCCACAATCCCAGGACTGTCCTCACTCATCCATAACACTTTGCAAAAATGACAAGGCCGTGTTCACACTACAAGATATTTCTTGGGGCTGCAGTTCCTCTGCGCTCCACAAAGGGGATACAGACAGGAAGTGATGTCAGGTAGACACAGGAAGTGATGTCAGGTACAGTAGGAAGTTTCGGGTGAGAGCTGAGTCAGGAGGAAGTAGAGAGAAGACATTGCTGGAAGTGGCAGCAGAGGAGGTAATAAGATCTTATTTTCTATTTACACCCAGTAACCCCGTCATGTCCGTCCTCTTCCTCCATAGTCACTGTGACGTCTTTTATCTCCAGCAGATGATGATACACACATATATAGTGTGGGAATGTGAAGATTAACCCCTTCAGGGTTAAAACATTTCCTCACTTATGGGGTCAGAACATTCTCCTTTGGGTCCTTTCACACGGGGCGGATCCGTGCAGATCCGCCCCGTGAAGCTCCGCTTGCTCAGCGGGGATCGCTCCGTTGATCCCCGCTGAGCCGACGGATGACTGGGCGGTCCCCGCACACTGTGCAGGGACCGCCCTGTCAGAGCGCCGCTCTCCCCTATGGGGAATCGGATGACGACGGACCGTAGAGTCCGTTGTCATCCGATCCGCTCCGCCGACGGAAGGAAAAATAGGGTTTTCCTCCGTCACACTTTGGCGGAGCGGATGTCAGCGGACATGTCACCGCTGACATCCGTGCTTCCATAGGGGTACATGGAGGATCCGTTTTAGGTCCGCCTAAAAAACTGACAGGCGGACCTGAACGGACCTCCGTGTGAAAGGGCCCTTATTGTGGGATGAACTGCCCCGGGTTCCAGTCAAGTGTTGTTCTGTAAACTTCTGATGTTGAAACCAAACCCCACAGAAATCAATAGGAGGTGAATCTGTTAACCTAAAAATGATAATTTTTTTTAGGCTAATAGATAAGGGGGTGACAAACAAACAATAACATGGGAGGAAGAGGAGCACTGCCCTGGGGAACATGAACCAATGAAAATAAAATTTCTTAAAAATGACATTCAGCCAGGAGCAGTGATTTTGGGCATTTTTCTGCTCTAATGCTGCATACACACGATCATTTTTCTTGTCGGGAAAACTGTCATGTTTTCTCTTGGACGAGAAAAACGGCCGTGTGTAGGCTCTCCAGCAGTTTTCCCGACGAGAATCACGACGAGAAAATTTAGAACATGCACTAAATTTTTCTTGTCGCGAATCGCAGCGTTTTTTTCCTCGGCAGTTTTCCCATAGGGAGCCTACACACGGCCGGTTTTCACCGGTTTTCTCGACCAAGAGAAAACCTGTCGTGAAAAAACGGCTGTGTGTACACGGGGGGGGAAAAGGGGACCAAGCCGAGAATTGGACATTTTTAATGTTTCACTTTAAGTATTTAGGCTCTGTTCACACCTAGGCGTTTTGTTTTCAGGCAGAAAGTCTAGCGATTTTGTACAGGTCAAAAGGTCACCAATGTAAAAAGCAGAAAACGCCTGTAATCTGCCTCAAAGAAGCTCATGTTCTTTTTTGAGTTTAGGGTGTTTTCCAGGCATTTTACTGAACAGGTGCCATTGAAATGATTGGGATTCTGCTTGTTGGGTGTTTTACAAGCTGAAATTGCTCAGGTGTGAATGCAGCCTGAAGCTCCACAAAGTACATGAGCTTCTTTTTAGGCAGATTACAGGAGTTTTTCTGCTTTTTACATTGGTGACCTTTTGACCTGTACAAAATCGAGGTAAAATGTGCACTTTCTGCCTGAAAAGGAAATGCTCAGGTGTGAATGCAGCCTTAAATAACTTGTCTGGGGGGTGTACTAATAATGAGGGGCGTCCTAATCCTGAGGGGTGTTCTAACCCAGGGGTGCGTCCTAATCCTGAGGTGCGTCCTAATCCTGAGGTGCGTCCTAATCCTGGGGGGGTGTCCTAATCCTGCCTGTGAGGGGGATATGTCTGTAATGTACAGAAAGTGCTGCAGCTGTATTGATATTTGCAAAGGAAAAATGTGTTTCAAATCACCATTCATGGCACACAGACCCCCCCCCCCCACACACACACACACACACAAGGGTCTGCTATTTATTTTGTGGGACCTTTGGGGGGGGGGGGGTTGTAGCACTTGGTATGGCATGAATAGAAAAAAAAAGAGTTCCCCAAATACATAACAGACTCTTTTTAGTGGGGTATCTCATGCATATAAAGGGTGAAGTACTCCTAAAAATCCATATCAGGCCCCAAATACAAGCATACAGCCTGTCATGTCAGGAAGGCTTGGATGAGTGTGTGCCCCCCTCACCTCCTGAACCATACCAGGCCTCATGACCTCAACTTGGAAGGTACCTTGCCAGGGAGACCCCCTACTGGCAAAGCACATTGTCCCTATGTAGATGCCTCTTCCCCACTACCCTGCCCAGTGATTGGTTGGGTCTGAAGGTGGAGGGGTTATCGGAGTATGAAAACCCTCTGTAATAAAAAATGGCCCTCAGATACCACCCCCCTGTTAATAAGTATGGCGGACATATTTGGCCAATTCAGACAGAATTAATGGCTCAGCTCTAATTCTCCCCTTAGTGTCTGGTAACATGGAATGGGATTTGGATTCGGGTTCTACTGAATTTCCAGGATTTGAATCTTGGTTGAAGTTGTGGTTGATTAATTTTGGTACTGACCCATAATGTCCTGCACAGTGTTTGTGTCTGGTCAGCCAATAACGGGGGAGCTGGATAACCCCTCCTCACTGTAAGAGGGGAATGGGATTAATGAATAATGTGGGGGGGGGGGATAACCATCCCTTGCTATAAGAGGGAGGACTAAGATCAACCAATAATGGGGGGGGGGGGTGGATAATCCTCCCTTACTATAAGAGGAGGACTGAGATCAACCAATAATGGGGGGTGGATAATCCTCCCTTACTATAAGAGGGGTACTGAGACGAGCCAACAGTTGGGGGGGGGTGGCGGATAACCCCTTCTCACTATAAGAGGGGGACTAAGATCAGACAATAACGGGGGGAGGTGGATAACTCTCCCTTACTATAAGAGGGGGACTGAGATCATCCAATAATGGGAGGAGGTGGATAACCCCCCTCATTATAAGATCTTTTTTTTCTGATCTTTTTTTATTATTGTTTTTGTTGTTCCCCTGCCCCATTTTTTAAAATTGTCAGCTGCAGTTTGTCTTACTGCGACACTGGTGTTCACCCTTTTTGTGTGTGTGTGTATGTGTGTATATATATATATATATATATATATATATATATATATACATACATACACACACGTGTAGCGGCCTCCTCTTTCTCTCGTCTCGTCTTTCTTTTGTCTAGGGGTATCTTAGAGGGGAGGGAGCGGGGTCACCACGCCTGGCTTCCACCACATGTGTCAGTGCAGTATAAGCAAGATTCTTGTATTACCTTCGGGTCAGTGCTGTGCACCTGGGTCCTCCCTCCAAGAGTTACCTTGAACAATGTCTGTCAGGAAATGAGCCCCACACCATTAAAGTTCAACACTCCTTTATTCTTCTGCGAATGAACACAATCAGTTGAACTCCCTTGGTTAACAGAACAGAAAAGGAGGTGTGGATGCGAATAGGCCCAGACACAATTGGGTTCTCCACTTTCCTTTCTGAAAGTGGGTTACGGTCTCCGCACGAGGGGGAATTTCCTTCCAGGCGGTCTCCGACGAGAGGCTCACCTGTCACCGGCAATATGCTGCACCGGGTCTTCAAGTGAGGAGCTCCCCCCGGTCCATTGCGCCTTCCGGATTCGGGTACCCACTCCCGGGGTTCCCTAGGATCTCCTTCCCTCGCGGAACTCAGTATTGGGCACTGAGCTCCGGACCTCCATCCGAGTACCTCACCCCAGGCCAAAGGTGCCTGGGATGGAACACGACCCCCGGCTGTCCTCTAGGCCTAGGCCCCCCAGAGGACCGACACGAACCACCGTCCACAAGCTGAAGGTGCCTGGGACTTCGACCCCGCGACAAAGATGGCCGGCCCCTTTATACCCTCTCCCAGCAAGCATGGCGGGTTCCCCGCCCCACCATACCGCCGCCGAGGGAGGACAAAAAGGAAGCACAACACACAGCAATGATTCAACCCCAGCCCAGGGCGACAGCACCACCCGCTGGGCTGCAAGGAATTACACATCACCAATGTCTCTGTCAAGTTCAAATCTACACCTGGGGAAGTACATACCCGCTATATATATATATATATATATATATATATATATATATATATATATATATATATATATATATATATATATTTTTTTTTTTTTTTTTTTAATTGGTGTCAGAGTGCTCGGTGGAATGTTCACATGCTGAGCGCACAATGAATGGCCCCCCGGTTGTTAAGGAGTGGGCTGGGAAGCTGGCTACCACATCCTCAACAACTGATGAGTCATCAGCTGTCATTGTGTTTCCCCACCCTCAACAGCAGGGAGGTGCTTTGGGGCGGGGGGCTCTGCTCCCCCACCCCAAAGCACCCTGTCTCCATGTTGATGGGGACAAGGGCCTTTTCCCCACAACCCTGGACTGTGGTTGTGGAGGTCTGCAGACAGGGGGCTTATTGGAACCTGTAAGCGCCCTTTAATAAGGGGGCCCCCAGATCCTGCCCCCCCCCCATGTGAATGAGCATGGAGTACATTGTACCCCTACTCATTTACCAAAAAAGTGTCAAAAAGAAATAAAAACAGACACAGTTTTTGACCATTCCTTGAAGAAAAAAAAAATGTCCCCGATGTAGATCCATTGTTTATCATGACGCCCGCCGCACCGCTGGACCCGAAAACAAAAAAAGAAAAAGCTCCGCCTACAATGAAGGCTAACCACCGAATGCCTGCTCCATCATCTGACAGTTCTTAAATAGGAAAGGGGCTGGGCCACCTGGTGATGTCACCTGGTGACTCCGATCCATGTGATGTCACTGATCCATAATTCACCGGTTGGTGGCATCACAAGAGGGGGGTGCCACCAGGTGACATTGCCAGGTGACTTTACCCCTTTCCTATTTACGAATAGTCATACGGTGGAGCAGTCAGTCGACGGTTAGCCTTCGTCACTGACAGAGCTTTTTTTTTTTTTTTTTTTTTTAGGTCCAGCGGTGTGGCAGGTGTCGTGATTGACAATGGATTTACAATGTGCCCCATACTCATTCACATGGGGGCGCAGGATCTGGGGGCCCCCTCATTAAAGGGGGCTTCCAGATTCCAATAAGCCCCCTGCCCACAGACCCCCACAACCATCCCAGATCCCACCCCATCAACATGGGGACAAGGTGCTTTGAGTGGTGGGCAGAGCACCCAAAGCACCTCTCATTTTGAGGGCATGTGGAATGGTATGGTTTAGGAGTGAGCGCACCCCCCTTTCCTTGCCTGCCTGGCTTCATGCTCGGATAAGGGTCTGGTATAAATTTTGGGGGGACCCCATGCTGTTTTTTTATCAGGGGGTTCCCCATAAAATCCATTTCTGACCCAAAGGACCTGATATGGATTGGGGAGACCCCCACGCTCTTTATTTATTTCACATTTTCCTATTGCCAGCAATGTTTTTTTTTTTTTCTCCAAGAAAGCGTGCAGGCAAAATCAATTAAAATTTGATTTTTCTTTCTTTCTTTAAGAATGTCAGTTTTGCTGCAGCAGGTTATTATCATTAAAATCACTGCTCCTTTAAAAGTGATAGGTAAAAACAAGTTTTAAAACCTATCACAGTTGCCATTCGTTTTTTTACCACAATAAATACATTAACACGCTACACTCAGACTGCGCCCTGCTGTCCTTCTTACCGGTTCACTTAGAGATACTTCAGTCTCTTCAGAGGTGCGGCATCTGGTGTATTGAGATCAGCGGGAAGTCTCCCAGAATGTTCCATTTTGGAATTTTATGAACTTTTTGCTATTCTGCATAGATATCTGTGTACACACATTGCCCCATACACCCCATCACTGTTGTATCAGTGGAGTTAGGCTACAGTCACTCAGGAGATTGTCTGTGGATACTTTGCAACATTCAAAGGAAGCGAATGAAGCAACAGTCTGTTATGGCCACATACAATGTGACCTATTACCTGCAGCCAGTTTTGTGTGCAGCAAAAACACCAAAGAATTGCCAACCCGGGACACACATGGCTGCATCCGGGGTCAGTATTTGCATGTAACCGCTTGGATGAGTGATTTCAAGCAAAGAACAAACAGCTATGGTCCTGCGATTTGGAAAATTTCTGTGCAGGGAGAGGCTGGGAGTGCCATTGTCACATGGAAGTTGTAAAGTGCGGCGCTCAGAATGATACTTTTGATATATTCAAAAGGTAAGAGATTAATATTTAAAATTATGAATAAATAAATGTGTTGAACTAAACAAGAATTAAAACCATAAATTGGTTTCAATATACACAATATAAAAAAAATTATCAAAATATAAGTGTAAACACAATCAAAGAATAAATAAAAACTGTGCTAATGGACACATGGACATAAGTCCTAGAATTCAGTATCGCTCAAAATGAACAAATATGATTTGTGAATCAAAAAAAAACATTATTGTATAAAAAATATACATAAAAGATAACACTGTAAATGGCAATGAACCAAATGTGCTGGTGAACAAGTGAGTATAAAGTCCCAATATTCCACTGTGATGAAAGTGACTGTATAATTAGTTGTCTGTAGATAATTCACCACCATGAAGATTAAACTCTTACCAGATGAGTTGGACCCAGCAAGGCATACGCCTGATGAGTCAAAAAGAGCTTATTGGTGTAATACACCCAGGGAGAGGTACAGCAAGCACAGCTTCCAATAAAACCAGGCAGAGATAATTCACAATATTGACATCATTGAGTATCCACCATGAGTTGGGCAACGGTACTTCATATACAGATCCTCCCAATGTATCATATGGTAAAAGGAGAGAAATTGGGCCACATAGTATAATTCCGTTTTAAAATGAGAACATTTATTTGTAAAATATAAAATGGTCACTCACATTTGAGAAGACATATAAAAGCATATAGGATCAAAATATCGCAGTGGCATCAGCAGAGCCCTTCCCGATGCGTTTCTCCTAATAAGGAATCATCTGGGGTGCTGGTCCACTGCGTATTTCTAGAGGTATCCCCAAATGAGGGCCAGCTCCACGATTGCCAAAAACGTAAACAAACTACTTCCGGTTTGAAAAGATGGCGCCCATGGCTTGCACCTCAAGCCTCATTCTGATATGTGACTCAGGCCTCTATCCTAACACTTAAAAATATATAAAATATATGTTTAATATAGCCAGACCCCTCTGGCCAAAAAACACATATGAATTACCGTATATACTCGAGTATAAGCCGAGTTTTTCAGCACTTTTTTTGTGCTGAAAATGCCCCCCTCGGCTTATACTCGAGTCACCTTTTTGCGCCTGATCTCCCGGAATTTGGGAACCCGGTACCGGCCGGCCATAGGTGCCCTGTATCCCAAACTTGGCACATATGTAGCCCAACTCTTCCTCTACAAGTGTGCAAAGTTTGTTGTCCAGGGGACCTACGGCCAGGGAGCACTGATTTTTCAAACCTGGGCACCCCTTCCATAGACTCTCTTATGTTAAACAGTAATTTCTCCGGTGACTTTGGAGACCTGGTACCGGCCGGTCGTAGGTTCCCTGGACCCCAATCTTAGCACACATGTTTCCCCATTTCTCCTTTACAAGTGTGCATTTTGTTGTAGACATTCGTTAGAAGGACCAAGGTTTAGATCATGGATGCCATTTTCTCGTGGCTGCATGATGGACCGTACCTCTAAGCCTTCTTAGTTCACTTTTCGGGATTCTATGTGCCGCGGGAATCTATCTGGAGGTGTCACCATCTCCATAAGAGGTTACTATGGCTTCAGGAGTAGCTCGGCCCTTGTTTCAGATACAGCCTACTTCCGAGTACGGGCGCCATTTTGCCGTAGACCTATGGCGCAATATAATTTATATTTTAAAAATTCTATCATCTATTGAGCGTTCCAGTTCTGATTGATACATTCATTATCCTGTCGTTTTACAGGTTTATTCATAAGGATACCGTATATACTCGAGTATAAGCCAACCCGATTCTTGTTTAGTTCAACAGAGAGGTTATATTTATTTATTCATAATTTTAAATATTAATCTCTTACCTTTTGAATATATCAAAAGTATCATTCTGAGCGCCGCACTTTACCACTTCCATTTGCTTTTAATAGAGTACACCTGTTGTGCAGACTGCTAGTTTTATTCACCACTGACAGCGCGGTTTTCCTCTTTTCCCCTTTTTTATATTGGTGCCATTGTCGCGGGCATAGCGTGATACAAACTGTCCCCGCCTCTAGTGTGTGCAGCCCCACCCCCGCTTTGTCCTGTCACACCCTCTCACCTCTTTCCCTCATACAAAGCAACTCTGCCTCTCATGTTAGGCCTGCTGGTCTTGTGGTATTTATATGGAGGTTTATGGAAAGCCCAGCCTTTATGTATGCTATTGTGATGGGGGAGGGGATGTGTGGAGCTTTTGGTGCACACTGTTTACCGCACATTAATGTGAGGAAATGCTGCATACAAAGTGACACCCCAACATCATTCTAACTAAGTGTATGTGGAGAACCTCAAATTTTATAAAATATCTCTAGAAAAAAGAACTTGATAAAATTCAGAAATATGAACCCTAAAAAGACTAATCCCCAAAAAGCCTGTTGTATATTTTTTCCAACTATAGCAGAAAGCAAACATAAAAAAATCCCCCCATGAGTCACAAAGTAAACATACAAAGTGGGGAGGGGGGCACAACAGCTAACAAGAAGAGAAAAAATCCTACAACAGTGTGAGGTGTGAGGACAAAGCTTTGAGTATGGGGGAGGGGCAGGGGGGAGGTGGTGGATTCAGAAGAATATGTAGCCCACCATTGTAATCTATAGCTGAGTATGTTATCTCCTCCTACATAAGGCTCCAGCACAGTGACAATATGGCTGCTGGGAGCTAAAACTTTCATTGTGAGGGGACAGGGTTATCTATTGCTTCACATTTGTATCTGCTCTTACAAATCAGCTGATCAGAGGCTAAACAGTGCATTCTCTGCTATCTGTCTACAGATAAACCTGCATATGACCTCATCAATAAAGATGGAGGAGGACCGGAGTCACACGACTGAGAGGATACTAAACCTCACCCTGGAGATCATCTACCTGCTGACCGGAGAGGTGAGGAGGATTCTGGGAGATCACATGACATCACTCTTATCTCTATTAATAAAACACAGACCTGACCGGAGAGGTGAGGAGGATTCTGGGAGGTCACATGACATCACTCCTATCTCTATTAATAAAACACAGACCTGACCGGAGAGGTGAGGAGGATTCTGGGAGGTCACATGACATCACTCCTATCTCTAATAATAAAACACAGACCGGAGCGGTGAGGAGGATTCTGGGAGGTCACATGACATCATTCTTATCTCTAATAATAAAACACAGACCGGAGCGGTGAGGAGGATTCTGGGAGGTCACATGACATCACTCTTATCTCTAATAATAAAACACAGACCTGACCGGAGCAGTGAGGAGGATTCTGGGAGGTCACATGACATCCCTCTTATCTCTAGTACTAAAACACAGACCTGACTGGATAGGTGAGGAGGATTCTGGGAGGTCACATGACATCACTCTTATCTCTATTAATAAAACACAGACCTGACCGGAGCAGTGAGGAGGATTCTGGGAGGTCACATGACATCGCTCTTATCTCTAGTAATAAAACACAGACCTGACCGGAGAGGTGAGGAGGATTCTGGGAGGTCACATGACATCACTCTTATCTCTATTAATAAAACACAGACCTGACCGGAGAGGTGAGGAGGATTCTGGGAGGTCACATGACATCACTCATATCTCTATTAATAAAACACAGACCTGCCCGGAGAGGTGAGGAGGATTCTGGGATTCTAACATGATATTCCTATTGGTTCCCCAATACAGAGATTTCCTCTTGTGAAGTCAGGTGATCATATGACCATCACAGTGCCTCCATGTGACTCCCTAAAACCTGAGAGACACAACATGGAGAAGATTCTAGAAGTCACCAAGAAGATGATGGAGCTGATGACAGGAGAGGTGAGCGGTGCCGGGAATTCTGGGACATTATCCAGTAACAGACAAGGGATGTGTCTGGGTGGTGACTGTATCATTGTGTGTGTCAGGTTCCTATAAGGTGTCAGGATGTCACTGTCTATTTCTCCATGGAGGAGTGGGAGTATTTAGAAGGACACAAGGATCTCTACAAGGACGTCATGATGGACAATCAGCCGCCCCTCACATCACCGGGTAAGAGGAGACTTTATTGTAAAGGAGAGAGCAGTACGGAGGCTCCACCTAGATCCCCCATCATCTGATAAACACATAGAAACAATGTATTCAGTCTCAGGAGATGGGAGGCAGCGGTGTGGGACCTCTGCAACTTTTCTCATGTGAATATTTAGGTCATCACTGATTACTGAATACCAATATTATGAGTCCTGACCCTTACACTGTATAATTTATATTGTAAATGGTGGAAAGCTGTGAGAATGCCATCATCCTGGTCATAACATTAAAACAATACCATCCAATGGACTAGGGACTATTTTGGGCATATCACACAAAAGAAATTCCCAAAACATGGACTATAAAGCAATATAAATGTTATTACATACAGATTAAAAACTAGATTATAAATTAATGTGGCTTGTGAACTATTGTGTAATAACAGTTCAACATTATGATTACCAAGACCTTAACCAAAACATAATGAAATGAGACATCCGAGGCATTTTGAAAATGAGGGTTGGCAATCTTCTTCGGGGATGCTCATATGGTAGGTATAAAGGTATTCAGGCCATATACGCTGCCTTCGCATGGAAAAGCCAAGGGTCATGAAGACAAGAAATTGTGCCGCCACGGTAATGTCTTATGCCGTGTAAACACGATCGGTTTTACCGATAAACAGTCCGATGGACTTTTCTTATCGGACAAACCGATCGTGTGTGGGCCCCATCGGTCTTTTTTTCATCGGTGAGAAAAAAATAGAACATGTTTTAAATTTATCCGATGGGGAAAAAAAACGATAGCAAATTCCGATCGTCTGTGTGTAACTCCATCGGACAAAAAACCCACACATGCTCAGAATCAAGTCGACGCATGTTCAGAAGCATTGAACTTAATTTTTCTCGGCTTGTCGGAGTGTTTTACGTCAGAGCGTTTGGGACGGTCGGATTTTTGACTGATGGTGTGTAGGCAAGACTGATGGAAGTCAGCTTCATCGGAGTTCCAATGGAAAAATCCATTGGATTAGAATCCATAGGAAATCCGTTCGTGTGTACAGGGCTTTAGACCTAAGATAAAGGGCGCTGTAATTTAGTCTGCAGAGCCGCAGGGGGACATCAAATAGGACCAGGTATCCTCAGATAGATCTATTTAATTACACCAGTGACAGAAAACACCACACTGCTAGATGGAACTGTCATCCAGTGGTAAGTGTAATGCTGAATACAGAGCAGGCAACTGATATGTGGTCTAACATGAGCTTCCAGACTCGCATATTAATCAGGCTGGGTGATGTAGTTAGGCTCAAAAGTCCATATGCAGCGCTAAAAGTGGAAAGTAAATGAAGCCCCAAAAAAATGGTGAGCAAAGGATAAACGAAGGAGGTAAGACCCTCACACCAGCTTCAGTGTGTATTCAAACACACCCCCGTGCTCATGTCTATTCTTCTTACCAGAAAGCCAGATAAATCAGGCATATGTGTATATGGCACATCCAATATCTGCAACTCGCAGCGTCATCCACTCTCACATAGTGTAATCAGAACAGGAGCTCTCAGGGTAGAGGATCCTCTGCAGCCTCCACTACCAGGTAATGAATGTGACATCAACTCCAGTCGCAATCAGTTAGATGAATGCACCTCAAGAAGGAAATAAAGAGGCACATAGTGAAGCCCATACGAGAATGACCTCAAATTTATTTAAAAAAAGGGTACTCACAAACATCTGGTAAAATCGAGCATAAGAAAAAAACTTATCAAAAGAACCGTGATTGTAGCGTGCTAGCGTCCTGATCACCTGATGCATTTCAGCCTATGGGCCATCGTCAGCACGGTGGTGTGTTTGAATATACACAGAGGCCGGTGTGAGGATCTTACCTCCTTCGTTTAACCATTTCTTTTGGACTTCATTTACTTTCCACTTTTAGAGCTGCCTATAGACTTTTGTCTTTATATATTGCAATCAACAACAATATTTATGTCAGCTGCTGGTATCTTTTATGTGCCCTACAATCTGAGAGCGCATATTACCCAACGTGATTTATTAGCTGTAGTTAAGCTGCCAAAACACCGGTAACAGCAAAGCGCTGTGCCGTTTTGGCAGCTCAGCTGCGCCAGCAATTCTTCTCCAGCCTGTTGGTCTGGAAATTCATATTAGATGGCCACAATTCAGCCTCTCTTTCCAGCATGTTATTACACAAATGTTCACAAGCCACATTATTTCATAATCTGTGTTTGTAATAACATTTATATTGCTTTATAATCCACGTTTTTGGAATTTGTTTTGTCTGATGTACTCATAATTGCCCCCACTCCATTAGAGGATATATATATATATATATATATATATATATATATATATATAAACAGAGAAAGAGTCTCCCCAAATGAGAGTGTAGGGACTTTCTAGGCAACAGGGTTGTATAAAATTATAGAGATAATTGAATAGATAAATATCATTTATTGAACAAGTATAAAAATCTGGTATACAAACACCAATATTCTGGTATCATAAAATCACCAATATACAAATTGAAGTGTGATGTTTTCATGCGGTCACTATTCAAACCAACGCATTTCGGGACTTTGATCAGTGTCCCTTCATCAGGGTTAATTCGGATTAGTTTGACCACAGCATGTTCTAGACAAAGTACAAACAATATAAAAATTATAAATAAATACATGTAGTGAAAACATATAGAAATAGTGCATACATAAAAAATAATATAAAACACAAAACACATAATCATCATCATGTATGGGGACAGGGAAGAGGAGCATCGTTGAGGACAAGACTACAGATAGCCACCTACCAGCTCAAAGAGTTGTTGAAAATGTCTCCAAAAAGATCACGCCATACCCAAAAGCACATAAATGGAGTGTGAAAATTGATGGAAGAATACTCCAGAGAGAAGACCACGTAGGGAAAAGTTAAAGTATGGATGCTTGGTTGTATCATTCTGTGACCCAAGCAAACTCAGTGGATCTCTATAAGAGGACAATAAGGAAAGTATACATAAGCTATTTTAATTGAAAGGAGTGGAATTTTTAAACAGATGGTTCTTATCATTGTCTATGCCTGACTATGTAAACATAGATACAGATTATGGTGTTTATCGATACAAAGAGCCGAGTATAGTATAAGGAGCTAAAAATTATATATTTGACCTGTGTATATACACAGGATCAAAAAGGATTAGATGAAATAGAATAAAACAAACATCATATAGCTTCATTACTATATATCATTGGTTTTAGTGATCATATTAATGCAAATTGCATATGATGTAAAGACAGCTCAAGTATAACTCTGATATAGTTAACACTAAAGAGCCATGGCCAAACCATCCAACTTGTACTAACCTTATCTTTAAAGTGATCCAGTAAGGAGTATATTTCTTCAGAGGTTCCCTGTGCGACTATCCTGGTGCATGGGAAGACAGCTAGTGAGGATCTCTCATCAGCTGTCTTTAATATTGCAGTATCAGACATCCGCGCTTGCGCGGTGTCTAAAGATAATGCATGGAGCATTGAGTTGTCCTATCAGAGCCTACGCAACGTACGTAGCACGTGACGTCATTGCGGCCTTTCTAAGGATTTTGGGAAATGTAGGCATATGGGGGAAAGACGAGAAGCCACAATCTCCAATTATATGGCGGTGGGCGCGGCTGAATTTTAGCCACTCCTCACTCAATCCGGGCAGATGTCATAGCCATGACAGCCCCAGACATTGCCACATATTATCGAGTGAGGACGTGGAGAAAGATGCCGCGGCGCAAGCCGAACACACCGCTCCACACCATAGCACAACCACGCCCCCATCTGGTTTGTATACCAGATTTTTATACTTGTTCAATAAATGATATTTATCTATTCAATTATCTCTATAATTTTATACAACCCTGTTGCCTAGAAAGTCCCTACACTCTCATTTGGGGAGACTCTTTCTCTGTTATATCATTACTGGGATTGGCAACCACAGGCCCCCTTTGGTGAGATCAAACTGTGTGTGTGTGTGTGTGTGTGTGTGTGTGTATATATGTGTATATATATATATATATATATATATATATATATATATATATATATATATATGTATATATAATATTATATATATTGTAGATCACATACTCCTGACCCCTGCACTAAATACTCTATGTTGTCCATTGCATTCTCCTGACCCCTGCACTGTATACTCTATGTTGTACATTACATACCCTTGCACTATATACTGTATGTTGTACATTATATACTCCTGAGCCCTGCACTATATACTCTATGGTGTACATTACGTACTCCTGACCCCTGCACTATATACTCTATGGTGTACATTACATACTCTTGATCCCTGCACTATATACTCTATTGTATATTACATAATTCTAATACTATATAGTCCTATCGGTTGTATGTTATACAATATGTTGTACATTACATACTCCTGACCCCTGCACTATATGCTCTATATTGTACATTGCATACTTCTGAACCCTGCATTATATACTCTGTTGTACATCACACACAGTACTCCTGACCCCTGCACTATATACACCCTATGTTGTATATTACATAATTATGATACTATATAGTCCTATCTGTTGTATCTTATACAATATGTTGTACATTACATAGTCCTGACTTCTGTTCTCTCCCCTCTACCCACTGCTATATATACACATAATATGTATTCTCTTTTGTTACACCCATTTTCGACAAGCTGGACATTTTATATCTGATGATTTGATTGGAGCACAGACTTTTACATGTTGATAATAATGGGATAACATCCTCAGACTTTGGACCCTTAAACAGAAGGTGATAATGAGGGAGGAGTCAATAACCCAATGATGGTGATCTTCAGGATCAGTCCAGTCTTCATCTTGGTTGTTCTCCCTCCATCCTCACTCTCTGACCTCTGGTGGGGCTCAGCCCCGCTGTTATTCATGACTTAATCATGGACTAAATAACGACGTGCAGGACTTCTTGTGTTGGGAAGATGGCAATGAGTGATAGAGGGGGAGGGGACACTCTTCCTATAATCCCCTCATCACTGTCACTCCTATAAAAGACAGTTCTCGTTGTTTCCTCACTCTCTGACTAAGGTCCATGAATAAAGAAATGATCTGGTAGGAGATCAGAGGACCCATTTACTAGTTACCTTGAGGGGGGAATTGTAAGATCCTCAGAGACAAAGCTGCCTGATGTGGGCGGAGTCCTGGGTTAGGGGAACCAATCAGCTCATGTCTAGTAATAATCTTTGTATTTCTATTTTAGTAGATGGACGGGAGATGAGGAAAACCTCAGAGGATTGTCTCACTTTGTCTCCAGACTGTAAAGTAGAAGATGAGGACATCACACAGTATAGTCCAGGAGAAAACCCGACTACCTCAAATGTCCATCCGGCACCACACAGTGTAGATGGACCATCGTATTCCTCTTATCCTGAGGAACCTCAGACTGTGCGGGACGGTGCCGGACCATCGTATTCCTCTTATCCTGAGGAACCTCAGACTGTGCGGGACGGTGCCGGACCATCGTATTCCTCTTATCCTGAGGAACCTCAGACTGTGCGGGACGGTGCCGCACCATCGTATTCCTCTTATCCTGAGGAACCTCAGACTGTGCGGGACGGTGCCGGACCATCGTATTCCTCTTATCCTGAGGAACCTCAGACTGTGCGGGACGGTGCCGGACCATCGTATTCCTCTTATCCTGAGGAACCTCAGACTGTGCGGGACGGTGCCGGACCATCGTATTCCTCTTATCCTGAGGAACCTCAGACTGTGCGGGACGGTGCCGGACTATCGTATTCCTCTTATCCTGAGGAACCTCAGACTGAGAGGGACGGTGCCGGACCATCGTATTCCTCTTATCCTGAGGAACCTCAGACTGTGCGGGACGGTGCCGGACCATCATATTCCTCTTATCCTGAGGAACCTCAGACTGTGCGGGACGGTGCCGGACCATCATATTCCTCTTATCCTGAGGAACCTCAGACTGTGCGGGACGGTGCCGGACCATCGTATTCCTCTTATCCTGAGGAACCTCAGACTGTGCGGGACGGTGCCGGACCATCGTATTCCTCTTATCCTGAGGAACCTCAGACTGTGCGGGACGGTGCCGTCCTTCCAACAGATAAGAGGTTTTCCTGTACTGAGTGCGGGAAGTGTTTCCCTTCTAAATCCAAACTTAATAGGCATAAAAGATCTCACGCAGGGGAGAAGCCGTATTCCTGTCCTGAGTGTGGGAAAACCTTTATACAAAAATCACATCTGGTCATACATCAAAGGCTTCACACGGGGGAAAAACCGTACTCCTGTTCTGAGTGTGGGAAATGTTTTTCACACAAGTCTGTTTATCACACACATCAAAAACTGCACACAGGTGAGAAGCCATTTTCCTGTTCCGAGTGTGGGAAATGTTTTATACAAAAATCATATTTGGTCAGACATCAAAGGCTTCACACAGGGGAAAAACCGTACTTCTGTTCTGAGTGCGGGAAAAGTTTTTCACACAAGTCCCTTTATCACACACATCAAAGACTGCACACAGGTGAGAAGCCATATTCCTGCCCTGAGTGTGGGAAATGTTTTGTATTAAAAGCAAAACTTGTTACACATCAGAGGTCCCACACGGGGGAGAAGCCATATTCCTGTCCTAAATGCAGGAAATGTTTTTCAGATAAATCCAATCTTTCCAGACATCAGAGATTTCATATGTGTGAAAAGCCATATTCCTGTCCCGAGTGCGGAAAATCTTTTTCAGAGATGTCCCGCCTTTACACACATCAGAGATCTCACACAGAAGACAAGCCACTTTCCTGTTCTGAGTGTGGGGATTTTTTTTCAAAGAAGTCCAGTCTTCGTACCCATCAGAGATTGCACACAGGTGAAAAGCCGCATTCCTGTCCTGAGTGTGGGAAATGCTTTTCACGGAAGTCCAGTCTTTACACACATCAGAGATCTCACACAGGGGAGAAGCCGTATTCCTGTCCTGTGTGTGGGAAATGTTTTTCACAGAAGTCCAATCTTTACACACATCAGAGATCTCACACAAGAAAGAAGCCAGTTTCCTGTCCTGAGTGAGGGAATTGTTCCTCACTGCAGTCCTGTCTTCCTGTACATCAGGGATCCCACGCATGCTCAGAATCAAGTTGACGCATGCTCGGAAGCATTGAACTTCATTTTTCTCGGCTGGTCGTAGTGTTTTACGTCACCGCGTGTTGGACGGTCAGAATTTAGTCTGATGGTGTGTATGCAAGACTGATGAAAGTCAGCTTCATCGGAATTCCGATGGAAAATTCCATCGGATTTTATTCCATCGGAAATCCGATCGTGTGTACGCGGCATAAGACTTCAATGTGGAGAATTGTTTCATTTAGGTGATCACCTATTAGTGAATGTCAAGTCAGGATCGTCACTTTTCCATAATAGAAAATGCTAAATGTGGTCCCTAGAGGGTGTAGTACTGCAGGATTTACCCAAGATCCTGTTTGTGTGTGAAAAGAAACAATTGGAAAATGTGGTTGATAGTAACAATATTCATTTATTTCCTGATTTTGTAGTTTTTTTTTTTTACATGTTCTTCAAACTAATGCAATTTTAATGAATATTACAGAGTAATGTGTACTTTTTTTCTAATGATATATTAATAAAATGATAGTTTTATCTCTAGTATATGACAAATAATTTTTCATGTCTAATTAAAATTTTAGTAGAATATTTGCTTATAGTTATAGATCTTAATTTTTGATTATTCTAAATAATACTGTGGGCAGCATAGTGGCTTAGTGGCTAGCACTTCAACCTAGCAGCAAAGGTTCAAATCCCAACCATGACATCAGAGTCCTGTGTGTTTTCCCAAAGACGTACGTGGTGTAAAAATCTGTGGCTGATGTAGGTGGGATATAAGATGTCTCTCAATGTTATATTAAAACAAACTTTTTTTGGTTTCCAATGGCATAGTTCATTCACACCAGTGTGGCCAGTTCCAGGGCGTTCCAGAAAAAAAAGTAGAACCTACTGCATTTTTCCTGAACTGGACCGTACTGGAACACAGTACAGCGCATCAAAAATGCACCAGACTCCACCAGTACAGTGGGGAAAAAACAGGAAAATGAAAGAGAAGAAGCATCTGGAATGCATCCAGAAACGCATCAAAAATGCACTAGAATGCATTAACCACTTAAGGACCGCCGCATGACGATATACGTCGACAGAATGGCACGGCTGGGCACAAGGGCGTACAAGTACGTCCCCTTTAAGATCCCAGCAGTGGGTCGCGCGCACGCCGCCGGCGGTGCGCTTGCGACCCGGAGCTCCGTGAGCGCGCCCGCTGGACCTGCGGAACCGATCGCCGCCGGTGTCCCGCGAGCGGGTCACAGAGCTGAAGAACGGGGAGAGGTGAGTGTAAACAAGCCTTTCCCCATTCTTCCTAGTCAGACTGTCACTGATCATCTGTTCCCTGTCATAGGGAATGACGAACAATGATGTCACACGCCAAGCCACGCTGCCACACAGTAAGAATCACTCCCTTAGGTCACACTTAACCCCTTCAGTGCCCCCTACAGGTTAAACCCTTCACTGCCAGTGTCATTTTCACAGTAATCAGTGCATTTTTATAGCACTGATCGCTGTAAAAATTACAATGGTCCCAAAATGGTGTCAAAAGTGTCCGCTGTGTCCGCCATAATGTCGCAGTCACGATAAAAAACGCTGATTGCCGCCATTACTAGTTAAAAATATATATAATAATAAAAATGCCATAAAACTATCCCCCATTTTGTAGACGCTATAACTTTTGCACAAACCAATCAATATGCGCTTAATACAATTTTTTAACCAAAAATATGTAGAAGAATACGTATCGGCCTAAACTGTGGAAAAAAAATTTTTTATATATTTTTTGGGGATATTTATTAAAACAAAAAGTTAAAAATATTAATTTTTTTTTTTTCAAAATTGTCGCTCTTTTTTGTTAATAGCGCAAAAAAAAATCGCAGAGGTGATCAAATACCACCAAAAGAAAGCTCTATTTGTGGGAAAAAAAGTACGTCAATTTTGTTTGGGAGCCACGTCGCACGGCCGCGCAATTGTCAGTTAAAGCGACGCAGTGCCGAATCGCAAAAAGTGGCCTGGTCTTTGACCACCAAAATGGTCCAGGGCTGAAGAGGTTAAAAACGCACATGCAGAAACACAAATGGAATGGATCTAGAGTGTGCTTTTGTGATGTGAACCAATCTCTAAAGGCCAGTTTACACCACTTCACCTCCTCCCATAATATCCTCCAGGACTTCTCCCGAGCCTCTCCCTTTGGAATTCCCTACCCCCAATATGTCCGACTATATCCAATGCTATCCACTTTAAGACGATCCCTGAAAACTGTCATTCAATCTGTCTCATCATGAATGCCTAAAGTGGCTACACCTGATTGCAGACACATACTCTTTCCAACTGCATTAGCCCTTGACTATGTGCATCAATTCACACACTACAGGCCAAATGTTCAAGTCCCTGGGCATAATCAGTGCTTAAAAAAAAATACAGGTTGTAGGTCATTGGGCATGTGAAGGGTACAAAGCAGGGAAACTCAAATTTGTGAGGGCTGCTTCCCCAAAATTGCCCACAAGTACATTCGTCATCAGCATCCAACACACATGTCCAGTATTTCCCATCTATTCCAGTGACTCTAGTTCCCCCCAGTGCAGCCCAGTGTTCATGTGCTGCCCACCAAATCAGAACATGATAAATGTGTTCTTATTTGTAATGTCCGCTCTTTTGTTTACATTATATGAAACTCTTCTAAAATGTACCAGATTGCGAAAAACACATAATGGACCAATCATTATTATTAGTTCAGGTACTTATATAGCACTGTCAATTTAAACAGCGCTTTATATATATATATATATATATATATATAATCATACATTCACATCAGGTCCTGCCTTCAAGGAGTTTACAATCTAAAGTCCCTGAAACCCTGTACACACGATCGGATTTCCTATGGATTCTAATCCGATGGATTTTTCCATCGGAAATTTGATGAAGCTGACTTCCATCAGTCTTGCCTACACACCATCAGTCAAAAATCCGACCGTCCCAAACGCCATGACGTAAAACACTCCGACAAGCCGAGAAAAATTAAGTTCAATGCTTCTGAGCATGCGTGGGTTTTTTTTCCGATGGAGTTCCACACAGACGATCGGAATTTGCTATCGTTTTTTTTCCCATCAGATAAATTTAAAACATTGTTCTATTTTTTCTCACGATGGAAAAAAGACCGATGGGGCCCATACACGATCGGTTTGTCCGATGAGAAAAGTCCATCTAACTGTTTTCATTGGTAAAACCGATCGTGTGTACTGTACATGGCATAACTCATACTACAGACAATTAAGACAGGAGCCAAATCAACAACAAGCATGTCTATGGAGTGTGGAAGAAAACCCACACAGGGAGAACATACAAACTTAAATGCAGGTAGTGCCGTGGTCGGGATTGGAACCAACGACCCCAGTGCTGTTAGGCGGAAGGGCTAACCACTTAGCCACTGTGCTGCCACATCATGTAGACTGCATCCCTGTGGTGTGAACCAGCGCTAAGTCCCTGGGCATGCTCCATGTAACAAGCAATATATCTCAAATGGAATACAAACACGGCACTGTGTTCATTAAACCAGATGTGTGTTGGCTAAATGTATCCCAATACAAAGGATCATAATATTATCCAACCCCCCCCAGTAAAAAAAAAATCTGTGGGTGACACCACTATTCCAAAGGGACACACACAAGAAAAGTAAACATAAAACAGGGTTTCACTGTTTTAACCTCTGCTCGACCATGTACATTAAGCCACTCCATTTATTCTTGTACTTATATAAGTAGATGCATATTTATTACCAAAAATCTGTGGCTTGCACTATGGAATGCTTGATTAACTCTTACGTGGCTTAATGTACATGGGGAGGAGAGATGCAACCAGTGAATCTCTGCTGATGTACCCTGGTGTTCCTGAGTGACATTGAACAACCTGTTGCTGTGATATGCCATATGATTGCAGGGCTGGGTATGGCTGATTACGGTCAGCATGCTGCTATGGGACCATCTATAATTTTGGGCCTTATTGCTTGGTAAGAGGCTGCAATTTGTACTGTGTGGAATTTACAAGGCTTCTTATTGTCATTTACCAGGGAAAACATATGGCAAGATTTGCAATGGTGGTAGAACCCACCTACACATAAATACTTAAAACGTTTTCTTAGTAAATACTGTAAGTAATTTTTCTCCTTTACTGATGTGCACTAATGAGGCGGCACTGATAGGTGGCACTAATGAGGCTGCATGGATAGGCAGCACTGATGAGGCTGCACTGATTAGGTGGAACTGATGAGGCTGCACTGATTAGGATGCACTAATATGCCGCACTGATAGGTGGCACTGGTGGGCAATTATAGGCGGCACTGATGAGGCAGCATGGATAGTAGGTACTGATGAGCAACACTGACTGACAATAGTAATGGGCACTGATTGGTGTCACTAATGGGCACTGCTGGGGCTGTACTGTATTCAGGGCACTGATGGTCAATGATAAGCGGCACAGATGAGCATCACTGATGGGCACTGTTGGGGCTGTACTGTAATCAGTGCCCTGATTACCTGTACAGGTCTCCCCTGTAAGGAGATGGCGCTGATCGTCTCTCCTCTCTTCATACTCATATGTCAGTGTGAGCCGAGGAGAGATGATAAACGGCATTTCTTTGTTTACATGTGACCGGCTGTGATTGGACACAGCTGATCACATGGGTAAAGAGCCACATCATCAGCTCTTTACTGAGATCGGGGTTGCACCTTGTCCTAGGAATGTCATATTATGTCGTCCTAGGAATGTCATATTATGTCGTCCCAGAATGGGAGTGCATCCCACCCGCCGTCAGTTTACTATACAGAGGGCGGGAAGTGGTTAAATACAAGTCTCCTGACATCTATGGGTCTATTAATAAAAAAATAAAAGTACAGAGCCCAGTGAAAATGCATGATCATTTATTTTCTGTGAATTGGGGTTAAAAAAAGAATGTCCTTTTTTATCTACTGAATTCATAAGTGTGCGAGTATGATCTCTGAGTTATTTCCATAAAACCATGCCTGACAGAGGATAAGGGGTCTAGTTATATCTAGCAGGGAGCTGTTTGTCTGACCTGCAGTATCAGATGACATTCTGCAACATTGCTACAGTGACACTGTTTCTCTCTAGTGCCAGCTAAGATTCTGTGTTATCACATCTTGTCAGCAAAGTGTTTAATACCAGAGAGCAAAGCATACAGGGAATTGTAGTCCCAGGGCTCAAGTGGCACATTCGTTTGGACTGCTGGGGAACTACAACTCCCAGCCCGCTGGGAGTAAAGAACAGCCGCTGGGAGTAAAGAACAGACTGCTGGGAGAGGATATAAAAAGGCTTGTCTCTCTCTTGAGACGCCAGCCTGGATCTGCAAGCAGGGGCTCTGTGTTGGGGAGTGCTGAGGTTGAGTTGCGGCCTGCACAAGAGGATCCCTGACATGTGAATGTTTGGAGCACTTGCGGACGGCATGGCTTTACTGTCCAGCGGCAGTCTGGAGGCCATTTCTGCTCCATCTGAATCACACAGTAGCTGATCCAGGTAGGCTGCGGTGGAAGTCAGACGCCATCCCGAGCTAGGAACCAGAGGGGGATTCCAGGCGCATATCTAGGTGTACCTGCAATGTCGAGTGGAGCATTCCAGTGTGAAGTGACCAGTCAGGTCACTAGAGAAGCCTGCCTGTTCCAGGACGTTTGTTTGGGCCTTGATCGCAGGACTGGGTGAGGGGGCATTTTGCCCATTTGCAGGAAACTAGGACACTGCACATAGAGTTGTATGGACACTGTATACAGACATCATTGCTGTTAGTCACCTTGCTGACACTTGTAGTGTTACAGGACACAAGGCTATTTAGATACAGAGACACTGTATACAGACACCATTGACCTTTCACCCTGCTGAGGAAGATCCTGCTTTCTTCACTTGATATGAAAAGAAAAAAAAAGGCGCCTCTAAGTGCAGAAGTAAAACTTAATTTCTCTTTTCGTCCATGGACGGACACAGCTCCTTAAATCTTGACATGTGGGTTATGTTCCTGTTCATAGGAGAGGACTAGGCAGAACATGTTAGTTATCTTGCCTAGCAGAGGAGAAGGATGTGGCTCCCTTTGGGCCCAGAGTCCTGAAGAAATGTTTTATTTTATTTTATTTTAGTGATTCTTCTATCAAATGCCCGCTGGGTGACAGACTGGATATTATAGATCCTTGTAGTCTCCCCAGTCTGGCCATCGAGCGTGAGCAGACCTTAGCTATGTACTGGGTCGGCCACGACATACTCCATGGCTTCAGGGGTGGCCGGTGAGCTTATGCTCCGGGGTCCACATATGACTGGGCTGCTTGCTGTCTCACTCACAGTGGACCGGGCCGACAGATACTCCGTACTACTCGGTTCTAGGTCTGTCAGGGACGCACCAGCAATGTCCACGCATGGACAGGTAAGTACAGTTCCTCCTGTTTTGTCGGTTTGGAACAGCTGGGCTTTCCTGGAGGGTCATTAGGGCGTCCCCTGTCCTCCCTTCCCTCCCTCTGTCCCCCCTCTCTCCTCCTCCCCATTGTGGGGCCTGCTGCATTGGCGGGGTGTACCTGTAGGGGTCTCCGTATCCCGGTTGGGGGCTGTGGAGGTGTCGGGGTCCGCTCTCTGTGGGGGTGGTGTGTCTTTTGGGAGCCTCCGCTCTGCGTCCCTGTGGCCTTCTCGTCCACCTCAGTGTGCTCGAGCGCCATTTTTGGTAGCGCCGGCGCCATTTCTAGTGTTTTTTTTCTGCATTGAAAATTTCCATTGGCGGCCATTTTGTCATGGCGCTGTGGTGCAGGTCTTCATTGCGGGCTGCCATTTTCTTGTAGCGCACGCCCTTTTTTCCTGAGGAGCCCGGCGGCCAATTTGGAATGTTTTTTTCACTGTGTGGCTTGGCCTCTAGCGCTGGAAGCTTCCTGAACGGTGCGAATAGCGCTAATCACCTCACAGAATACCTCAGTCACACACTGTGTGTGAGGCAGAGCGGACAACAGTGCTGAGCAGTCTCTGGCTGGGTGGCGAGTCCCTGGGTAACCCCCCCGGTCAGCGCAGCTAGGAGGGTGGACATTTTTTGTCACAAGTGTCTTGACTTAGTCCCTAAGGACTGTCAGTGGTGGTTTTTCCCAAGACATTCCAGAGGCAGCAACTGGTGCCCCTGCAACTGCGGTTACTAGGACAATTTGTCGGCAGTCCTGGACGCGGGCGTAAGGGGGGTGTAAAGCGCCCCCTGCCCCCGCCATCTCCTGGGGAATGCTCGGACTCTGACACCCCAGAACAGGGGTCCTGTGTAGCAGCCAGGCCCGAGTCAGAGGATGCAGACCAGGACCGTCTGGGCACTGAGGAGGACTCCTCGTCTGGGTCAGTGCAGAACAGAGCACTTGTGGGAGCACTTATCAATGCAGTAAGGGATACATCCACTGAGGTGTCAGTCCCTTTTTGGGTCGCACAAACCGACCAGCTCTGTAAAAGTTTTCCTTATGTTGATTTCTTTGACAGATTCATAGATAAGGAATGGGGACTGCCGCAGAGGTCCTTTGTGGTCCCTTAGCGCACGGCGGTCTGTTACCCCTTTGAAGAGCATTTTGAAAAAATGGGCTTCTCTCCCTGTAGTTGACCCCCCGGTATCAAGGTTGAACAAGGTAACCACTATCCCGGTAGGGGGGACCCCTGCTTTTAAGGACCCTACTGATAGGAGATCCGAAGCGGTGACTCGGACCGTGTTCGCCATGCTGTGGTCAGCGTTGCGCCCGTTAGTGGCTGCGACTTTGGTGTCTCAGACACTCACTGAATTGACAAAACTTTTGCACCAGGCAGTGGAGGAGCATCAGCTCTCACTAGAATTTGTGACACTGGCCGACCAGCAGGTGCAGGGTCTGGTGTACGTATGTGATGCAATCCTGGATGCGACTTCCTTAGTCTCCAGGGCCTCTGTATCCGTGGTGGTCTTGCGCCGCTTGATATGGCTGAAATGCTGGTCCGCTGACTGAGCTTCTATGAAAGCTCTGACAGATTTGCCTTTCAAAGTTGGGAGGCTCTTTGGTGCCTCACTGGACGACATTATTAAGGATGTCACAGGAGGTAAGTAAACACTTCTACCTCAGTCCACTGAGGGTAAATGGCCGCCCCATAAGCCGGGGCCTACCTTCTCTGCACAAAAGCTGTATTTTCGAGATTCCGACCAGTGGGTTTGCGAAGTGGTCCCTTCAGGGTACAAGATCGAGTTTCTTTCTTGTCCACCAAATGGATTCTTTACCTCAAATCTTCCTCTCCTACCGTCTCGTTGGACTACCCTGACTGGGGCAGTTCAAGACTTGTTGGGGCGCGGGGTTATCATACCCGTACCGCCGCAGGACAGGTTTCAGGGATTTTACTCAAATCTGTTCATGGTCCCAAAGTAGGACGGAGTCCTCTAATCCTAGACCTCAAGGCCCTGCCTTTGTGAAGGTTCGGAAATTCAAGATAGAATCAGTTCGCTCGGTGGTTGCTGCGCTCCATCCCGGGGACTTTCTGGCATCCCTGGACATCAGGGATGCGTGCTTGCATGTATCCATATGCGACAGGCACCAGAGGTTCCTGCGTTTCGTGGTCAGGGAGGACCACTATCATTTTGTGGCTCTCCCTTTTGGCCTAGCGTCAGCACCATGAGTTTTCACCAAGGTGCTCACCCTGATTCTAGCTTTGCTGAGACAGCGAGGCATTGCTGTTGTGGGTTACTTAGGTGATCTTCTTCTGAGAGCTGCATCCAGCTCAGATTAGAGGAGGACGTGTCTATAGCCAGTCAGACTCTCCAAGACTTTGGATGGATACTGTACCTCCAGAAGTCTGTGTTAGTTCCGACTCAGCGTCTAGAATACCTGGGGCTGATTTTGGACTAATCGAAGGCGAGAGTTTTCTCCCTCCAGAGAAGTTGCAGACGCTCCAGGCTACAGTGAGGTCGTTAACATCCCGCAAATGGTCGTCTCTCTGTTTCTGCATGAGAGTCCTGGGCCTCATGGTAGCCTCCTTCGAGGCAGTACAGTATGCCTAATCCCATACTCGGGTGCTACAGAGGGAGATTCTGTCCAAATGGAACAAATCCCCATTGTCTCTGTATCATCAGATTCAGGTAAGTCGCCTAGTCAGGGCCTCTCTGACTTGGTGGCTGACATCCCCGGCCCTTCATTCCGGGAAGTTTTGCCTTCCTTTCCACTGGACTGTGATCACTATGGATGCCAGCCTGACCGGTTGGGGGGGGGATTCAGTCGGCCCAGGGTCGCTGGACTCCGGTAGAATTTCTCCTACCAATCAATGTCCTCGAACTTCGAGCGATCAGACTGCGCCTCTCCAAGTGGTCGCAGAGGCTTCAAGGGCGTCCGGTCAGGATCCAGTTGGACAAGCCACGACGGTGGCTTATGTCAACCATCAGGGAGGAACAAGGAGCTTGGCCGCAGCGTTGGAGGTCACTCACATCCTAAGATGGGCCGAAAGGAGCTTACCGGCTCTATCGGCTGTTTACATTCCGGGCGTTGAAAATGGCAGGCGGACTATCTGAGTCGCCAGATGCTGGTGTTTCAACTCCTTTGTCAGAAATGGGGCACACCAGATGTGGATCTCCTGGCCTCTCGACTCAATCGCAAGGTGTTAAGGTTTGTGGCCAGGTCCAGGGTTCCCTGGGCAGACACGTCGGACGCGGTGGTGGCTCCATGGGGTCGGTATCGGCTAATTTATGCCTTTCCCTCAATGAAATTGCTTCCTCGTCTACTCCGCAGAGTGGAGGCTGAGGGGATTCCGGTGATTCTAATCACCCCAGAATGGCCCCGGCACCCCTGGTGCTCCTACCTCGTGAGACTGGTAGCCAATGCGGGAGGACCTTCTGTCTCAAGGTCCCATACTTCATCCTGCTTTACAGTCGCTGGCTTTCACGGCATGGCTATTGAAAGCCAGGTACTAAGGGGCCGTAGTCTGTCAGACTCGGTAATCTCCACCATGTTGAGAGCCCGGAAATCTTCTTCCCGGAAGATCTACCATTGCACTTGGAAGGCATACATCTCTATGTGTGAAGAGATGGCTTGGCGCCCACGGGCATATTCGGTTTCTCGGATCCGGGTGTTCTTACAGCGCGGAATGGATCAGAAACTTGCCTTAAGCACTATTAAGGGGCATATTTTAGCCTTGGCTGTCTTCTTCCAGTGACCCCTGGCGGCTCACTCACTGGTAAGTACATTTGTACAGGGGGTCCGACACATGTTTCCCCCGATTAGACCACTGCTTCCTCCGTGGGACTTGAATCTGGTGCTCTCGGTACTTCAGGAACCTCCCTTTGAGAACATCAGGGAGATTCCTCTCTTTTAACGCCTTCTCAGAAAGTTGCTTTTCTAGTTGCCATTACATCGGTCAGCAGGGTTTCTGACTTGGCGGCCTTGTCTGGCAAGTCACCTTACTTGGTCCTCCATAAGGATAAGCAGTATTGCGCCCGCAGCCCTCATTCCTTCCTAAGGTAGTTTTGGCTTTTTCTCCTAATCGAGCACATTGTACTTCCATCCTTGTGTCTTCGGCCATCGCATCCCTAGGAGGTTGCGCTACATACTTTAGACGTGGCACGTGCCCTACGGGTATACCTGTCTGCTGCGGCTCTATTCCGGAGATCTGACTCACTGTTCGTGTCGGTGTCTGGTCCACAGGAGGGCCTGGTGTTCTCGTCGGCCACCATTTCTAGGTGGATCAGGCTGACCGTCATCCAGGCCTATGCCCTTAAGGGACGGGCGCCTCCCTTTCCTGTCACGGCGCATTCGACCAGGGCAATTGGTGCCTCCTGGGTTTTTCGACATCAAGCTTCTGTCCCACAGGTGTGTAAGGCGACGAACTGCTTGTCTGTTAACACTTTCTCAAGGTTTTACAAGGTTGATGTGTGTGCATCTTCGGATGCGTCCTTTGGCCGCAAGGTTTTGCAGGCGGCTGTTTGAGGTTGCAACTCCTCCATTGAGGAGCTCAGTTTGTTTGGGGTGAAGTTAAGTCTTCTTTTGATTGCTGCTCCCACCCCTCGTTTTTTCTGACACTGCTTGGGGATGTCCCACATGTCAAGATTTAAGGAGCTGTGTCTGCTCATGGACGAAAAGAGAAAATAGGATTTTTTGTACTCACCGGAAAATCCTTTTCTCTGTCGTCCATGGAGGGACACAGCATCCACCCCTCCTTTTTAGGTTTGTACTGCTTTTTGACGAACTGAGCTGCATACTGCAGGGTGAGGGGTTATGTCCGGAGGGTGTTCAACTCTGTTAAAGCGGAGCTCCCCCAGAAAAAAAAATATTAAAAGCCAGCAGCTACAGCTACAGCAGCTGCTGGCTTTTAATATTTGGACACTTACCTGTCCTGGAGTCCAGCGACGTCCGCAGCAGAGGATGAGCGATCGCTCGTCGCTCTGCTTCTCCCTCCGCCATCCTCGCTGAGGGAACCAGGAAGTGAAGCCCTGCGGCTTCATGCCCGGTTCCCTACGGCGCATGCGCGAGTCGTGCTGCGCCGTTCTGATTGGTGCTCCTGTGTTCTGGGAGCCGAGTGTCTCCCAGAACACCAAGGGAAGTCTGCGGGAAGTGACGTTACTCCCGCAGATTCCCGGAGAGAGGACTCCCGGATGTGGGTGAAAATACCTGTCTTAGACAGGTATCTTCACCCCCCTCCCCCCTGAAAGGTGTCAATTGTGACACCGGAGGGGGGTAGGGTTCAAAAAAGCAAAAGTTGCTATTTAGGGTGGAGCTCCACTTTAAAGTTACATGTTTTAAGATAACTAACATGTTCTGCCTAGTCCTCTCCTATGAACAGGAACATAACCCACATGTCAAGATTTAAGGAGCTGTGTCCGTCCATGGACGACAGAGAAAAGGATTTTACGGTACAAAAAATCCTATTATTTTCCAAAAGGGTAAAAAACACTTACAAAAGGGTGGATGGGTCGCAGCACAGCATATTAGTAATATGGCAGGTGGTCCAGAATGCTGGTAGTCTCAAGGAGTCTCAGGGATATCCGGAGGTGCGATTCTATGGCAGCATATTCTGAAGTGGCCGACAGATGGAAGCCACGACTCTCCTGGATACTGAGAAGACAGGTAGGCTGTCTGAGACAGCATGGAAGCTGAATCCAGGAAGTGACGTCAGAAGGACAGGACCAGCAACCAGCGTGGACAGCAAGCCAGAAGTGATGTCATCAACATGCTACGCATTTTAGGAACAGCTAATTGTTTCCTTCTTCAAGCAATGACTAAAGGTTACTAGAAGCAGAGCTTTTTATGGTCTGTGGGTGGGACTATGGGAGAACATGAGCAGGACAAAGGGAAGCACTGAGCTTATAAAATAACATAATGAATATAAAAACAGCATACTGGGGACACAAAAGGAAAAAAAAAACAGAAGACTGACATACAGGGCAAACTGATGCAAACACATGATGCAAAAACAGCAAGAGTGAAGTGCAACGCAATTAGCTAATATCACTGCATGCAGAAGGAGCATAGCAGCTTGATTTTTTACACCTCTACTGTGCGTACATCTTCCCCACCCAACTTACCTTGCCTTACAGCACATTCAACACTCTCCTCTATTGAATTAACTACTATGGAAGAGGTTACAAAACTTTTCTCAGAGATCCACCTAACCAATTGTCCCTTGGACCCTGTTCCCTCAAAACTACTACGGTCGCCCTCTTCTTCTATCCTATGCTCCCTCACTCACATCTTCAATCTCTCCCTCTCTAGTGGCACCTTTCCCTCCTCTCTAAAACATGTGCAGATCACTCCCATACTTAAAAAGCTTCACTGGACCCCACCAACCTGAATAACTTAAGACCCATCTCATTGCTCCCATTCACCTCTAAATTTCTAGAAAGCCTAGTCTACAACCGTCTTGGCTCCTACCTCAGTGAAAATACCCTTCTTGACCCCTTACACCACAAAAGACTTCAAGCTGTCATTGATGGTAAAGGGGGCAATACACGGTATTAAGAACTAGGGTGTGTAAGCTTTCGCTCGCAGCACTCCACGGAAACTGCCGTACTAAAACTCACTAACGATTTACTAACTGCTAAAACCAACAGCCAGTACTCCATACTCCTTCTACTTGACCTCTCTGCAGCCTTTGATACTGTTGACCACCCGCTCCTTCTCAATAAACTACATTCCCTTGGCATCCAAGATTCTGCTGTATCCTGGTTCTCTGCCTATCTATCACAGCGCTCCTTCAGTGCTACCTACAACTCTGTCTCCTCCTCTCCATTGCCCCTTTCTGTGGGGGTCCCCCAAGGCTCTGTTTTTGGACCCCTTCTCTTCTCTATCTACACCTCCTCCCTTGGTCACTTGATAACCGCCTACGGCTTTCAATACCACCTATACGCCGATGACACCCAAATCTATCTGTCTACTCCTCACCTCACTCTTTCAGTCTCCTCTCGCATTACTAACTTACTAACTGACATCTCAGCATGGATGTCGCACCACTTCCTTAAACGAAATCTCTCTAAAACTGAGTTACTAATATTCCCCCCTGCCCGTGCCCCCCTCCATGATTTTTCCATCAAAATCAACAATGCAACCATCAGTCCCTCCCCTCACGCCAGGGAACTAGGTGTAATCCTAGACTCTGACTTGTCCTTTCAGCCTCAGGTCCAATCGTTGTCAAAAGTTTGTAGAATTCACCTCCGTAACATCTCTAAAATTCGCCCCTTTTTAACAAATGAAACCACCAAGCTCCTCATTCACTCCCTTGTTATCTCTCGCTTTGACTATTACAACTCCCTTCTCATTGGCCCACCTCTCCATAGGCTTCCCCCCCTCTTCAGTCTATCATAAATGCTGCTGCCAGGCTTATCCACCTTACCAACCGCTCAGTGTCTGCCAACCCTCTCCTCCAATCCCTACACTGGCTCCCGATCACCCAGCAAATTAAATTCAAAATACTAACCACAACTTACAAAGCCATCCACAAGTCTGCCCCGAGCTACATCACCAATCTTGTCTCCAAACATATCCCAAACCGTCCACTCCGCTGTTCTTAAGACCTCCTACTGTTAAGCTCTCTCGTCTCCTCCTCCCATGCTCATCTCCAGAGCCTCTCCCATCCTCTGGAACTCGCTACCTCAACCTGTCCGGCTATCCCCTACTCTTGCTACCTTCAGGTGATCCCTGAAAACTCATCTCTTCAAGGAAGCCTATCACATCTCCAACTAATCTTTTACCACTTCCATCAGCTCATTCCCCACAGTTACAACCTTTTGTACTACCTGCCCTACCCTATTAGATTGTAAGTAGGGATGAGCTTCGTGTTCGAGTCGAACATACGTTCGACTCGAACATCGGCTGTTCGATCGTTCGACGAAGATCGAACGATTTGGGCCGTTTGCGCCAAATTCGAGTGACGCGAACGGCCCACAATGCACTACGCCATCGCAGTGTCATCCAGGCGCTGTGATTGGCCAAGCATGCACTGTGACCCCGCATGCTTGGCCAATCACAGCGCCGGCAGCGAGGAGAGCAATGATTGGCCACAGGCAGGATGCCTGTGGCCAATTATTGCTGAGGGTGTTTAGTACACGCCCCACACTATAAAAGGCCGCCAGCACGGCGGCCTAGTGTAGTGTGTTCCGGAGCAGGGAAAGAGAAGCATAGGCAGGGACAGTGACATTTATTTCTTTCTTGCTTAAGCTGGATTCCTTTAGTTTAGGGAAAGAGAAGGATAGGTAGGGAGAGTGTCAGTGTGTTTTACTGTGCGAATCCTTGTTTCTAGGGACAGGGAAGGACAGTGAGGGAATTCTCCTTGTGCTATAGTGTGCTTTAAAAAAACATTTTTTCTAGGGACAGAAAACTCTAGGTAGGGAGAGTGTCAGTTTCTTTCACTGTGATAATCCTTGTTTCTAGGGACAAAGAAGGAAAGTGAGGGAAATTCTCCTTGTGCTATAGTGTGCTTAAAAAAAACATTTTTTCTAGGGACAGAAAACTCTAGGTAGGGAGAGTGTCAGTTTCTTTCACTGTGATAATCCTTGTTTCTAGGGACAAAGAAGGAAAGTGAGGGAAATTCTCCTTGTGCTATAGTGTGCTTTAAAAAAACATTTTTTCTAGGGACAGAAAACTATAGGTAGGGAGAGTGTCAGTGTGTTTTACTGTGCGAATCCTTGTTTCTAGGGACAGGGAAGGACAGTGAGGGAATTCTCCTTGTGCTATAGTGTGCTTTAAAAAAACATTTTTTCTAGGGACAGAAAACTCTAGGTAGGGAGAGTGTCAGTTTCTTTCACTGTGATAATCCTTGTTTCTAGGGACAAAGAAGGAAAGTGAGGGAAATTCTCCTTGTGCTATAGTGTGCTTTAAAAAAACATTTTTTCTAGGGACAGAAAACTATAGGTAGGGAGAGTGTCAGTGTCTTTTACTGTGCGAATCCTTGTTTCTAGGGACAGGGAAGGACAGTGAGGGAATTCTCCTTGTGCTATAGTGTGCTTTAAAAAAACATTTTTTCTAGGGACAGAAAACTCTAGGTAGGGAGAGTGTCAGTTTCTTTCACTGTGATAATCCTTGTTTCTAGGGACAAAGAAGGAAAGTGAGGGAAATTCTCCTTGTGCTATAGTGTGCTTTAAAAAAACATTTTTTCTAGGGACAGAAAACTATAGGTAGGGAGAGTGTCAGTGTCTTTTACTGTGCGAATCCTTGTTTCTAGGGACAGGGAAGGACAGTGAGGGAATTCTCCTTGTGCTATAGTGTGCTTTAAAAAAACATTTTTTCTAGGGACAGAAAACTCTAGGTAGGGAGAGTGTCAGTTTCTTTCACTGTGATAATCCTTGTTTCTAGGGACAAAGAAGGAAAGTGAGGGAAATTCTCCTTGTGCTATAGTGTGCTTTAAAAAAACATTTTTTCTAGGGACAGAAAACTCTAGGTAGGGAGAGTGTCAGTTTCTTTCACTGTGATAATCCTTGTTTCTAGGGACAAAGAAGGAAAGTGAGGGAAATTCTCCTTGTGCTATAGTGTGCTTTAAAAAAACATTTTTTCTAGGGACAGAAAACTATAGGTAGGGAGAGTGTCAGTGTCTTTTACTGTGCGAATCCTTGTTTCTAGGGACAGGGAAGGACAGTGAGGGAATTCTCCTTGTGCTATAGTGTGCTTTAAAAAAACATTTTTTCTAGGGACAGAAAACTCTAGGTAGGGAGAGTGTCAGTTTCTTTCACTGTGATAATCCTTGTTTCTAGGGACAAAAGGAAAGTGAGGGAAATTCTCCTTGTGCTATAGTGTGCTTTAAAAAAACATTTTTTCTAGGGACAGAAAACTATAGGTAGGGAGAGTGTCAGTGTGTTTTACTGTGCGAATCCTTGTTTCTAGGGACAGGGAAGGACAGTGAGGGAATTCTCCTTGTGCTATAGTGTGCTTTAAAAAAATTTTTTTTCTAGGGACAGAAAACTCTAGGTAGGGAGAGTGTCAGTTTCTTTCACTGTGATAATCCTTGTTTCTAGGGACAAAGAAGGAAAGTGAGGGAAATTCTCCTTGTGCTATAGTGTGCTTTAAAAAAACATTTTTTCTAGGGACAGAAAACTCTAGGTAGCGAGAGTGTCAGTTTATTTCACTGTGATAATCCTTGTTTCTAGGGACAAAGAAGGAAAGTGAGGGAAATTCTCCTTGTGCTATAGTGTGCTTTAAAAAAACATTTTTTCTAGGGACAGAAAACTATAGGTAGGGAGAGTGTCAGTGTGTTTTACTGTGCGAATCCTTGTTTCTAGGGACAGGGAAGGACAGTGAGGGAATTCTCCTTGTGCTATAGTGTGCTTTTAAAAAACATTTTTTCTAGGGACAGAAAACTCTAGGTAGGGAGAGTGTCAGTTTCTTTCACTGTGATAATCCTTGTTTCTAGGGACAAAGAAGGAAAGTGAGGGAAATTCTCCTTGTGCTATAGTGTGCTTTAAAAAAACATTTTTTCTAGGGACAGAAAACTATAGGTAGGGAGAGTGTCAGTGTCTTTTACTGTGCGAATCCTTGTTTCTAGGGACAGGGAAGGACAGTGAGGGAATTCTCCTTGTGCTATAGTGTGCTTTAAAAAAACATTTTTTCTAGGGACAGAAAACTCTAGGTAGGGAGAGTGTCAGTTTCTTTCACTGTGATAATCCTTGTTTCTAGGGACAAAAGGAAAGTGAGGGAAATTCTCCTTGTGCTATAGTGTGCTTTAAAAAAACATTTTTTCTAGGGACAGAAAACTATAGGTAGGGAGAGTGTCAGTGTGTTTTACTGTGCGAATCCTTGTTTCTAGGGACAGGGAAGGACAGTGAGGGAATTCTCCTTGTGCTATAGTGTGCTTTAAAAAAACATTTTTTCTAGGGACAGAAAACTCTAGGTAGGGAGAGTGTCAGTTTCTTTCACTGTGATAATCCTTGTTTCTAGGGACAAAGAAGGAAAGTGAGGGAAATTCTCCTTGTGCTATAGTGTGCTTTAAAAAAACATTTTTTCTAGGGACAGAAAACTCTAGGTAGGGAGAGTGTCAGTTTATTTCACTGTGATAATCCTTGTTTCTAGGGACAAAGAAGGAAAGTGAGGGAAATTCTCCTTGTGCTATAGTGTGCTTTAAAAAAACATTTTTTCTAGGGACAGAAAACTATAGGTAGGGAGAGTGTCAGTGTGTTTTACTGTGCGAATCCTTGTTTCTAGGGACAGGGAAGGACAGTGAGGGAATTCTCCTTGTGCTATAGTGTGCTTTTAAAAAACATTTTTTCTAGGGACAGAAAACTCTAGGTAGGGAGAGTGTCAGTTTCTTTCACTGTGATAATCCTTGTTTCTAGGGACAAAGAAGGAAAGTGAGGGAAATTCTCCTTGTGCTATAGTGTGCTTTAAAAAAACATTTTTTCTAGGGACAGAAAACTATAGGTAGGGAGAGTGTCAGTGTCTTTTACTGTGCGAATCCTTGTTTCTAGAGACAGGGAAGGACAGTGAGGGAATTCTCCTTGTGCTATAGTGTGCTTTAAAAAAACATTTTTTCTAGGGACAGAAAACTCTAGGTAGGGAGAGTGTCAGTTTCTTTCACTGTGATAATCCTTGTTTCTAGGGACAAAGAAGGAAAGTGAGGGAAATTCTCCTTGTGCTATAGTGTGCTTTAAAAAAACATTTTTTCTAGGGACAGAAAACTCTAGGTAGGGAGAGTGTCAGTTTCTTTCACTGTGATAATCCTTGTTTCTAGGGACAAAGAAGGAAAGTGAGGGAAATTCTCCTTGTGCTATAGTGTGCTTTAAAAAAACATTTTTTCTAGGGACAGAAAACTATAGGTAGGGAGAGTGTCAGTTTCTTTCACTGTGATAATCCTTGTTTCTAGGGACAAAGAAGGAAAGTGAGGGAAATTCTCCTTGTGCTATAGTGTGCTTTAAAAAAACATTTTTTCTAGGGACAGAAAACTATAGGTAGGGAGAGTGTCAGTGTGTTTTACTGTGCGAATCCTTGTTTCTAGGGACAGGGAAGGACAGTGAGGGAATTCTCCTTGTGCTATAGTGTGCTTTAAAAAAACATTTTTTCTAGGGACAGAAAACTATAGGTAGGGAGAGTGTCAGTGTGTTTTACTGTGCGAATCCTTGTTTCTAGGGACAGGGAAGGACAGTGAGGGAATTCTCCTTGTGCTATAGTGTGCTTTAAAAAAACATTTTTTCTAGGGACAGAAAACTATAGGTAGGGAGAGTGTCAGTGTGTTTTACTGTGCGAATCCTTGTTTCTAGGGACAGGGAAGGACAGTGAGGGAATTCTCCTTGTGCTATAGTGTGCTTTAAAAAAACATTTTTTCTAGGGACAGAAAACTCTAGGTAGGGAGAGTGTCAGTTTCTTTCACTGTGATAATCCTTGTTTCTAGGGACAAAGAAGGAAAGTGAGGGAAATTCTCCTTGTGCTATAGTGTGCTTTAAAAAAACATTTTTTCTAGGGACAGAAAACTATAGGTAGGGAGAGTGTCAGTGTGTTTTACTGTGCGAATCCTTGTTTCTAGGGACAGGGAAGGACAGTGAGGGAATTCTCCTTGTGCTATAGTGTGCTTTAAAAAAACATTTTTTCTAGGGACAGAAAACTATAGGTAGGGAGAGTGTCAGTGTGTTTTACTGTGCAAATCATTGTTTCTAGGGACAGGGAAGGACAGTGAGGGAATTCTCCTTGTGCTATAGTGTGCTTTAAAAAAACATTTTTTCTAGGGACAGAAAACTCTAGGTAGGGAGAGTGTCAGTTTCTTTCACTGTGATAATCCTTGTTTCTAGGGACAAAGAAGGAAAGTGAGGGAAATTCTCCTTGTGCTATAGTGTGCTTTAAAAAAACATTTTTTCTAGGGACAGAAAACTATAGGTAGGGAGAGTGTCAGTGTGTTTTACTGTGCGAATCCTTGTTTCTAGGGACAGGGAAGGACAGTGAGGGAATTCTCCTTGTGCTATAGTGTGCTTTAAAAAAACTTTTTTTCTAGGGACAGAAAACTATAGGTAGGGAGAGTGTCAGTGTGTTTTACTGTGCGAATCCTTGTTTCTAGGGACAAAGAAGGAAAGTGAGGGAAATTCTCCTTGTGCTATAGTGTGCTTTAAAAAAACATTTTTTCTAGGGACAGAAAACTCTAGGTAGGGAGAGTGTCAGTTTCTTTCACTGTGATAATCCTTGTTTCTAGGGACAAAGAAGGAAAGTGAGGGAAATTCTCCTTGTGCTATAGTGTGCTTTAAAAAAACATTTTTTCTAGGGACAGAAAACTATAGGTAGGGAGAGTGTCAGTGTGTTTTACTGTGCGAATCCTTGTTTCTAGGGACAGGGAAGGATAGTGAGGGAATTCTCCTTGTGCTATAGTGTGCTTTAAAAAAACATTTTTTCTAGGGACAGAAAACTATAGGTAGGGAGAGTGTCAGTGTCTTTTACTGTGCGAATCCTTGTTTCTAGGGACAGGGAAGGACAGTGAGGGAAATTCTCCTTGTGCTATAGTGTGCTTTAAAAAAACATTTATTCTAGGGACAGAAAACTATAGGTAGGGAGAGTGTCAGTGTGTTTTACTGTGCGAATCCTTGTTTCTAGGGACAGGGAAGGACAGTGAGGGAAATTCTCCTTGTGCTATAGTGTGCTAAAGCATTCCTCATCAACCATCTTTGAAATCCTTGTTTTTTGGACAGTCAGGGAAATTGTCGTTGTGCTATTCTGTGCAAAAGCAATCATCCTCAACCATATTTAGAAATCCTTAAGTAAAGGGACAGAGAAGGACACCTGAAGGTAGCCCTTATTGCTTTTTTCCCATCTCCCTGCAGGCCATCTATTAGAATGTCTGGAAGGCAAACAAGGAGAGGCAGACAGTCAGGAGGCAATAAAAGAGGGCAAGCAGGCTCTGTGTCTGGGGGCAACAGTGCTGGTCGTGGACGCGGTGCATTGTCATCAGCACATGGCCATGGGACACGCTTGTCCTTCTTTTCGGCAGCTGGACATGTTGAGCCACATCATGCCGAAGACTTGGTAGAGTGGATGACCAAGCCCTCCTCCTCCTCCTCCTCATCCTCTCTCACCCAGGCTCAGGGTACTGGCAAAGCAGCTGCCAAAGCGTCCTCTTCCCTGGTATCAATGTCAGACTCATCATCAGTCACTCCTTCCCTAGACCCACCATGTCCTCCTCCTGAGGAGTCCCCCGAACTGTTTGAGCACAGTGTTGGGTACATGCTCCAGGAGGATGCCCAGCGTTTCGAAGGGTCTGATGATGAAACCCAGCTACAGGAAGGCAGTAGCGTGAGAGCAGACAGAGGGGATGCTCAAGAAGGACACCAATCTGGCAGTCATGTTCCAGCAGCTGCAGCATACTGCCAGATTGGCTCCAGTGATGAGGAGGGAGGGGATGATGAGGTCACTGACTCCACGTGGGTGCCTAATAGGAGAGAGGAGGAGGAGGAAGATGAGGAGGAGGCACATCTCCAATGAGGCAGGATGCCCTTTGGTGGCCAGCGTAAGGGCAGTACACCGACGGAATCACACCGCAGAGCTCCGCCTGTGCAGGGCGCTGCCTCTGCCCGTCATTCAAAAAGTTCTTTGGTGTGGGCCTTTTTTGAGGCTAGTGCATCAGATCGCACAGCTGCTGTTTGCAACATATGTCTCAAGCGTATATCGCGTGGCCAAAACATCAGCCGCTTGGGTACCACATGCCTGACCAGACATATGTTGACCTGCCATGCAGCTCGTTGGCAAGCCTACCTCAAAGACCCACACCAAAGAACAAAGCGGACCTCTCCTTGCACCGCATCAGCTGGGATCTCCAACCCCACTATAACTTCAGTCCTCTCTGAAACATGCACTGAGAGGAATGAAGGTGTAGAATTAGGTGTGTCACAGCCAAGTACTTGCGGCCACTCTGCTAGCAGTACACCGACGTCCGATTCTAGCAGGCAAATTTCCCTGCCCCAGCTGCTGGACCGTCGAAAGAAGTTCACTCCCAGCCATCCACATGCCCAGCGGTTGAATGCTAGCTTGGCTAAATTGCTAGCGCTTCAACTGCTGCCTTTTCAGTTGGTAGACTCGGCCCCCTTCCGTGAGTTTGTGCAATGTGCGGTTCCTCAGTGGCAGGTTCCCAAGCGCCACTTTTTCTCACGGAAGGCTATTCCGGCTCTCTACCGGCATGTGGAAGGCAATGTCTTGGCCTCGCTGGACAGGGCAGTCAGCGGTAAGGTGCATATTACCGCTGACTCATGGTCCAGCAGGCATGGACAGGGACGTTACCTTTCTTTCACGGCCCATTGGGTCACTCTTTTGGCAGCTGGGAAGGATGCAGGACAAGGTGCAGTAGTGTTGGAGGTTGTTCCACCGCCACGCCTCCAAAATGCTACTACTGGTTGTGACACACCTCTCTCCTCCACCCCCTCCTCTTCTTCTTCCTCCATGGCCTCTTCCTGTGGTTTGTCCTATGAACCAGCGGTGCTCCGTAGCCGTTCACGGGGCTACGCAAGTACGCAGGCAAAAAGATGCCATGCCGTGCTTGCGCTGGTGTGTTTGGGGGACAGAAGCCACACTGGGGCAGAGGTCCTGTCTGCTCTGCAGGGCCAGGCCGAGAGGTGGTTGACGCCACGCCAGCTTAAGCCAGGAATGGTGGTTTGCGACAATGGCACCAACCTCCTCTCCGCCCTCCGACAGGGACAACTGACCCATGTGCCCTGTGTGGCTCACGTCCTTAACCTGGTGGTGCAGCGGTTCTTGGGCAGGTACCCGGGCTTACAGGATGTCCTGAGGCAGGCCAGGAAAGTCTGTGTGCATTTCCGCAGATCTTATAATGCCAGTGCTCGCCTGGCTGAGCTGCAAAAGGAGTTGAACCTGCCCAAGAACCGCCTTATATGTGACATGCCCACCAGGTGGAACTCAACGTTGGCCATGCTGCAGCGGCTGCACACGCAGCAGAGGGCCATCAATGAGTACCTGTGCGACTACGGCACCAGGACAGGGTCAGGGGAGCTTGTTTTTTTTTCCCCACGCCAGTGGGGCATGATCAGGGATGCATGCACTGTCCTGGCACCATTTGAGGAGGCCACGAGGATGGTGAGCAGTGACAGTGCATGCATAAGTGACACTGTACCTCTTGTCCACCTGTTGGAGCACACGCTGCGTGGAATAATGGACAGGGCACTTGAGGCAGAACAGAGGCAGGAAGAGGAGGACTTCCTTGCCTCTCAAGGCCCCCTTTACCCAGACAGTGTTCCTTCTGTCCCACCCATCGCACAGGAAGAGGAGGAGGAGGAGGATTGTGTCAGCATGGAGGTGGAGGCTGGCACTCAGCATCATCAGCAGCAGTCTTTTAGGGATGATTTACAGTCCCAAGAAACCAGTGGACTTGTACGTGGCTGGGAGGAGGTGGCTGCGGATCATGTCGTCCTTAGTGACCCAGAGGACTCCGGAGCGAATGCCTCAACAAACCTACGCTGCATGGCCTCCCTGATCCTGCAAAGTCTGCGGAAGGATCCTCGTATTCTTCGGATCAAGGAGAGGGACCATTACTGGCTGGCCACTCTCCTTGATCCACGGTACAAGGGTAAGGTTGCGGACCTTATGTTACCGTCGCAGAGGGAGCAGAGGATGAGACAACTCCGGGAGGCCTTGCAGAAAGGTCTGTGCAACGCGTTCCCAGAGACTGGGAGGTTACAAACTCCTGGTCCTGGACAACGAGTTGCTGAGGCTTCGGCCAGTCAAAGAAGGAGCGGTGGGGAAGGTGGCCGTCTGACCGATGCGTTCAGACAATTCTTTAGTCCGCAGCCCCAAAGTATGATCGGTTCCAGCAACCATCGCCAGCGTCTGATAAACATGGTGCAGGAATATCTAGGGGCAAGGTCAGACTTGGACACCTTCCCCACCGAAAATCCTCTGGCTTACTGGGTCTTGAGGATGGATCACTGGCCAGAGCTTGCACAGTATGCAATTGAGCTACTGGCCTGTCCTGCATCCAGCGTTCTTTCGGAACGCACATTCAGTGCTGCTGGAGGATTTGTCACGGATCACAGGGTGCGCCTGTCCACCGACTCGGTTGATCGACTGACTTTCATCAAGATGAACCAGTCTTGGATCACCACCAGCTACCACACACCTGATGCTGATATAACAGACTAATTGATTTTAACATGTCACATCCCTTCAAGACTGATGCTGATGCTGAGTGCCTGTGCTGTTATGTTGACTGGCTATCCTCCTCCTCCGAGTCCTCAATGATACGATTGATGATGATAGCTTGGAAGATCATTTTTGTTTATGGGTGCCGCCACCAGTGGCTAAGGCCCAATTTTTCAGCCCCTGTTTTACAGGGGCGTGTAATTACAATTTTTTTAGCAATAATTTGCCATAGGGCTCATTGCTGTGCTCCAAGTACAGTATCTGTGAGGGGTTGGAGTGTTGTGGCACCAGTGCCTAAGGCCCAATTTTTCAGCCCCTGTTCAACAGGGGCATGCAATTACAATTCTTGATCTAATAATTCACAGCAGGGCCCATTGCTGCACCCACCAAGAGTAACTCTGAGGGCTTACAGTGTTGTGGCAACGCCGCCACCACCACCACCACCACGAAAGGCCCAATTTTTCAGCCCCTGTTCAAAAGGGGCATGTAATTACAATTCTTGATCTAATAATTCACAGCAGGGCCCATTCCTGCACCCACCAAGAGTAACTCTGAGGGCTTACAGTGTTGTGGCAACGCCGCCACCACCACCACCACCACGAAAGGCCCAATTTTTCAGCCCCTGTTCAAAAGGGGCATGTAATTACAATTCTTGATCTAATAATTCACAGCAGGGCCCATTCCTGCACCCACCAAGAGTAACTCTGAGGGCTTACAGTGTTGTGGCAACACCACCACCACCACCACCACGAAAGGCCCAATTTTTCAGCCCCTGTTCAACAGGGGCATGCAATTACAATTCTTGATCTAATAATTCACAGCAGGGCCCATTGCTGCACCCACCAAGAGTAACTCTGAGGGCTTACAGTGTTGTGGCAACGCCACCACCACCACCACCACGAAAGGCCCAATTTTTCAGCCCCTGTTCAAAAGGGGCATGTAATTACAATTCTTGATCTAATAATTCATAGCAGGGCCCATTCCTGCACCCACCAAGAGTAACTCTGAGGGCTTACAGTGTTGTGGCAACACCACCACCACCACCACCACCACGAAAGGCCCAATTTTTCAGCCCCTGTTCAACAGGGGCATGCAATTACAATTCTTGATCTAATAATTCACAGCAGGGCCCATTGCTGCACCCACCAAGAGTAACTCTGAGGGCTTACAGTGTTGTGGCAACGCCACCACCACCACCACCACGAAAGGCCCAATTTTTCAGCCCCTGTTCAAAAGGGGCATGTAATTACAATTCTTGATCTAATAATTCACAGCAGGGCCCATTCCTGCACCCACCAAGAGTAACTCTGAGGGCTTACAGTGTTGTGGCAACACCACCACCACCACCACCACCACGAAAGGCCCAATTTTTCAGCCCCTGTTCAACAGGGGCATGCAATTACAATTCTTGATCTAATAATTCACAGCAGGGCCCATTGCTGCACCCACCAAGAGTAACTGTCAGGGCTTACAGTGTTGTGGCACCAGCACCACCATCAAAGGCCCAATTTTTACTACCACTGTTCAACAATTATATGTAATTAAAATTCCTGATATAATAGTTGACAGCAGGGCGTTCCAGCACCAACCAAGAGTAACTGTGAGTGCTTACAGTGTTGTGCCAACACCAACAACTAAGGGGCCTATTTCTGCAGAGTATATACGGCAGGTCCCTACTTTCAAACATCCAACTTACAAACGACTACTACTTGCAAACGCAAGAAGACAACAGGAAGTGAGAGGAAATCTACCACTAGGAAGGAAAATTCTCTCCTGTAAGAATAAATATGGGAGAAAGGTGTCTCCTCTGTACTGATGCTTTATCAGCAATCCTTGTTTCAAGAAAAACACCACATTTCAAAAACAGTTGTCATTGGGACGGAAAGTGAGGTGAAATGTTCTGAACAGGGGCACAGACAGCAAAACAAATGTTACAGGGGTGATAACCCTTACCTATGTTTTCCAAAAAGTTTAAAAATAGATTTTTGGTCTGGAGCTACACTTAAACAATGTACCTGTTCAAAATTACAAACAGATTCTACATAAGAACAAACCTACAGTCCCTGTCTTGTATGCACCGCCTGTATACGGCTGTTCAGAGTATATAGGGCCTTTTTTATTTTATGTGCGGGGTTCCCCTTAATATCCATACAAGACCCAAAGGGGCTGGTAATGGGCTGGGGTAGGGGGGGGGGGGGTCATGGGGTAGCTATGCCATTTTTCTTAAAGATTTTCATCCATATTACCGGGACCAGACATTACATTAAAGCCGCAAGCAGTTTTAAATGGCTTTTTTTTCCTTTAGAAGTGTCATTTTGTGCAGGGACAGTTCTAAACACGGGAAACACGTGGCACTTCACAGGCATACTTTAGACACCCCCCAGGTACGATATTTAAAGGAATATTTGACTTTTTTTTTTTCACTTTATGCATCATTAAAATGACTGCTCCCGAAAAACGACCGTTTTTAAAACTTCTTTTAGCATTGATACATGTCCCCTGGTGCAGAACCCGGGTTCCCAAACCCTTTTTAGGACAATAACATGCATAATAGTTGTTATAATTAGCACTTTAGAATTCGAACGTTCGCATCCATTGTATTTAATAGGGTTCTAATGTTCGTACGAACTTTCGGTCCGTTCGCGGGTTCTGGTGCGAACCGAACCCGGGGGTGTTCGGCTCATCACTAATTGTAAGCTCTTCTGAGCAGGGCCCTCTTAATCCTCTTGTATTTTATTGTATTATAACTGTATTGTCTCTCTTTTATATTGTAAAGCGCTGCGTAAACTGTTGGCGCTATATAAATCCTGTATAATAATAATAATAATAATAATGCCATGTCTCTCACTGTGTATCTATACATCAACTATAAACACTCAGGCTGGGTTCACACTTGTGCGGTGTGAATTACAGCTCTGCTATCTCTGCAAAAAGATAACAGAGCTGTTCAGCGTTTCATGTGCGGTGTAACTGTGGACTTGATGACCTGGGAGAGGGGAGAAGTGTAGTGAGCATGGAGAGGAATCCTGTTGAGAACTGAACACATCTGCAAATCAGATGCATGCCCATAGAAGATAATGGGCCTGAATTCGCACCTGAGTCGCACCGCAATGCCTAGAAAACGACCACATTTTTTGGGCAATGCGCAGTGCGAATGCATCGCACATATGTGAACCAGCCTCATTAAAAACAATGTATTTTATAATGTTATGCGAATTGGATGCGGTATAAGCCGCAACCAATTCGCATAGGTGTGAACGGGCCTAAAATGTAGAACAATATACATCAATGGATCTATGGTATATTATATTGAGTATATACAGTTATGCTCATAAGTTTATGTAGCGCACAGACCTCACTCCTACCTGCATTAACTTTGGCTCCTCGCAGGAAGAGAGAGGCACACCGCACTAACACCCCGTACCCTCCTGTGCGAGGAGGTTGAGCGGTGCTGTTGTTGGGTCTTCAACGGTCAGAACATGAAAACCTCCAGAGCCTGATTCTCACCTCTATATTAAGGTAGAGACAAGTCTTTGACTTCCCAGTAAAGTGAATGTCCACACCAGCTGAAACTCCAACTCAGAGTTTATTTTCTCTTAGCCAATAACACAGTCTCTGATAGGAAAAAGGGTTGGAGCAAGAAACAGAACAGTACAAGGTGTGGAGGAGGTCCAGGCACAAACGTTACAGATGTTTGCTCAGATTCTCAAACAAGTTTAACTAGGCGCACAGTCTCTGCCACAGACTGTGAAGTTGGTCTCTGCCACAGACCTGGTAAAAATGATCCCCTTCTTTAGCTATGGCCCCTTTTTAGGAGAAGTCATCCCTCTGGAGAGTTACCGGGACCCTACCATCACCATGACACTGCACCTGGGCTTACATACCCAGGGCGGACAGGAACAGCATGGTAGTACCTCACCCTGGGCTAAAGGTGCCCAGGATGGAACAGGAACACCCGCCCCTGGGCCTAAGGTGCCCAGGGCAGACAGGAACACACTCCCTGGGAGTAGGACTCCCGACGACCGACCCCGAACAGGCAGCGTCTGCCCCTTTTATATCCTCTCCCAGCATGCCCAGCAGGTAGACCACGCCCACCGTATGACTGCTGAGAGGGGACACACAAGGCACAGCACTGTATCAGTGGTTCAACCCTAGCCTACTATGGCAGCGCCACCTGTAGGCCACAGGGAACTGTACACCGACACTCTCCCTGTGGATAAAATGGTTGCAAAAACCCTGACAAATTAGAGTGTTTGAGCCAACTACCACTCAATGGCTTCCCTTAAATTTAGCACCCCGCTACATTTACATACACATAATTTATGATTTCTTGCCCATTTTTCAGAGAATATGAATGATAACACAAAAACTTTTCTTTCTCTCATGGTTAGTGTTTGGCTGAAGCCATTTATTATCAATCAACTGTGTTTACTCTTTTTACATAATAATAACAGAAACTACCCAAATGACCCTGATCAAAAGTTTACATACCCCAGTTCTTAATACCGTGTATTGCCCCCTTTAACATCAATGACAGCTTGAAGTCTTTCGTGGTATTTGTGGATGAGATGGTAAAGCTGCCCATTCCTCTTGGTAAAAAGCCTCCAGTTCCTGTAAATTCTTGGGCTGTCTTTCATGAACGGCACGTTTGAGATCTCCCCAGTAGGGATGAGCCGATCACCCCCCGTTTGGTTCGCACCAGAACCTGCGAACGGACCGAAAGTTTGCGCGAACTTTAGAACCCTGTTAAAGGGTTTGAAATCAAAAGTGCGAATTTTAAAGGCTAATATACAAGTTATTGTCCTAAAAAGGGTTTGGGGACCTGGGTCCTGCCCCAGGGGACATGTATCAATGCAAAAAAAGTTTTAAAAACTCACGTTTTTTCGGTAGGAGTGATTTTAATGATGCTTAAAGTGAAAAAAAATTTGAAATATTCCTTTAAATATGGTACCTGGGGGGTGTCTAAAGTATGCCTGTGAAGTGCCACGTGTTTCCCGTGTTTAGAACTGTCCCTGCACAAAATGACATTTGTAAAGGAAAAAAAGCCATTTAAAACTGCTTGCGGCTTTAATGTAATGTCTGGTCCCGGCAATATGGATGAAAATCATTGAAAAAATGGCATGGCTACCTCATCACCCCCCCCCCCCCCCCACCCCTACCCCAGCCCATTACCAGCCCCTTTGGGTCTTGTATGGATATTAAGGGGAACCCCGCACCCAAATTAAAAAAAGGAAAGGCGTGGGGCCCCCAGGCCCTATATACTCTGAACAGCCGTATACAGGCGGTGCATACAAGACAGGGACTGTAGGTTTGTTCTAAAGTAGAATCTGTTTGTAATTTTGAACACGTTCATTGTTTAAGTGTAGCTCCAGCCAAAAAATCAATTTTTAAGCTTTTTGGAAAACATAGGGAAGGGTTATCACCCCTGTAACATTTGTTTTTCTGTCTGTGCCCCTGTTCAGCACATTTCACCTCACTTTCCGTCCCAATGACAAATGTTTTTTGAAAATTTGGTGATAAAGCTTCAGTGGAGAGGAGACACGTTTTTACCATATATACTCTGCAGTAGGGATGAGCTTTGAGTTCGAGTCAAACTCATGTTCGACTCGAACATTGCCTGTTCGCCCGTTCGCCGAACAATTTGGGGTGTTCGCGGCAAATTCGAAAAGTCTATGGGAGAAATCTAAAGTGCTAATTTTCAAGGCTTATGTGCAAGGTATTGTCATAAAAAGTGTTTGGGGACCCGGGTCCTGCCCCAGGGGACATGTATCAATGCAAAAAATAGTTTTAAAAACTGTCGTTTGTTCGGGAGCAGTCATTTTAATAATGCTTAAAGTGAAATAATAAAAGTGACATTTTCCTTTAAATTTCGTACCTGGGGGTGTGTATGATATGCCTGTAAAGTAGCGCTTGTTTCCCGTGCTTAGAACTGTCCCTGCACAAAATGTCATTTCTGAAGGAAAAAAAGGCATTTAAAACTCACTTGCGGCTATAATGAATTGTCGGCTCCCGATAATACATAGAAAAGTCATTGATAAGAGAAAAAAAAATGCGTGGGGGTCCCCCCAAATTCAATTACCAGGCCCTTCAGGTCTGGTATGGATATTAAGGGGAACCCTGCCACAAATTTAAAAAAAATATGCGTGGGGGTTCCCCCAAATATCCATACCAGGCCCTTCAGGTCTGGTATGGATTTTAAGGGGAACTCCACCGCAAATTAAAAAAAAAATGGCATGAAGTTCCCTCAAAAAATTGATAACAGACCCTTTATCCGAGCACAGAACCTGGCAGGCCGCAGGAAAAGAGGGGGGGGGGACGAGAGAGCGCCCCCCCTCCTGAACCGTACTAGGCCACATGCCCTCAACATGGGGAGGATGTCCCCATGTTGATGGGGACAAGGGCCTCATCCCCACAACCCTTGCCCGGATAAAGGGCCTGGTATGGATTTTTGGGGGAACCCCACGCATTTTTTTTAAAACTTTGCGGCAGGGTTCCCTTTAATATCCGTACCAGACCTGAAGGGCCTGGTAATTGAATTTGGGGGGACCCCCACGCATTTTTTTTTTTTTTTTTACCAATGACTTTTCTATGTATTGCCGGGAGCCGACAATTCATTATAGCCGCGAGTGAGTTTTAAATGACTTTTTTAAAGTCCAATGTATTTAATAGGGTTCTAAAGTTCACGCAAACTTTCTGTCTGTTCGCAGGTTCTGGTGTGAACCGAACAGGGGGGTGTTCGGCTCATCCCTATATATGACATGTTCCTGACCACCGCACTCTATACACAGGACTGTATATGACATGTTCCTGACCACCGCACTCTATACACAGGACTGTATATGACATGTTACTGACCACCGCACTCTATACACAGGACTGTATATGACATGTTCCTGACCACCGCACTCTATACACAGGACTGTATATGACATGTTACTGACCACTGCACTCTATACACAGGGCTGAATATGACATGTTCCTGACCACCGCACTCTATACACAGGACTGTATATGACATGTTACTGACCACTGCACTCTATACACAGGACTGTATATGACATGTTACTGACCACTGCACTCTATACACAGGACTGTATATGAGATCTTCCTGACCGCCGCACTCTATACACAGGGCTGTATATGACATTTTCCTGACCACCGCACTCTATACACAGGACTGTATATGACATGTTCCTGACCACCGCACTCTATACACAGGACTGTATATGACATGTTCCTGACCACTGCACTCTATACACAGGACTGTATATGACATGTTCCCGAACACTGCACTCTATACACAGGACTGTATATGACATGTTCCTGACCACCTCACTCTATACACAGGACTGTATATGACATGTTCCTGACCACCGCACTCTATACACAGGACTGTATATGACATGTTCCCGACCACCGCACTCTATACACAGGACTGTATATGACATGTTCCTGACCACCTCACTCTATACACAGGACTGTATATGACATGTTCCTGACCACCGCACTCTAAACACAGGGCTGTATATGACATGTTCCCGACCACCGCACTCTATACACAGGACTGTCTATGACATGTTCCTGACCACTGCACTCTATACACAGAACTGTATATGACATGTTCCTGAACACTGCACTCTATACACAGGACTGTATATGACATGTTCCTGACCACCGCACTCTATACACAGCACTGTATATGACATGTTCCTGACCACCTCACTCTATACACAGGACTGTATATGACATGTTCCTGACCACCGCACTCTATACACAGGACTGTATATGACATGTTCCTGACCACTGCACTCTATACACAGGACTGTATATGACATGTTACTGACCACTGCACTCTATACACAGGACTGTATATGACATGTTCCTGAACACTGCACTCTATACACAGGACTGTATATGACATGTTCCTGACCACGCACTCTATACACAGGACTGTATATGACATGTTCCTGACCACCGCACTCTATACACAGGACTGTATATGACATGTTCCTGACCACCGCACTCTATACACAGGACTGTATATGACATGTTCCTGACCACTGCACTCTATACACAGGGCTGAATATGACATGTTCCTGACCACTGCACTCTATACACAGGACTGTATATGACATGTTCCTGACCACTGCACTCTATACACAGGACTGTATATGACATGTTCCTGACCACCGCACTCTATACACAGGACTGTATATGACATGTTCCTGAACACTGCACTCTATACACAGGACTGTATATGACATGTTCCTGACCACCGCACTCTATACACAGGACTGTATATGACATGTTCCTGACCACCGCACTCTATACACAGAACTGTATATGACATGTTCCTGAACACTGCACTCTATACACAGGACTGTATATGACATGTTCCTGACCACCGCACTCTATACACAGGACTGTATATGACATGTTCCTGACCACCGCACTCTATACACAGGACTGTATATGACATGTTCCTGACCACCTCACTCTATACACAGGACTGTATATGACATGTTCCTGACCACTGTACTCTATACACAGGACTGTATATGACATGTTCCTGACCACCGCACTCTATACACAGGACTGTATATGACACGTTCCTGACCACTGCACTCTATACACAGGACTGTATATGACATGTTCCTGACCACTGCACTCTATACACAGGACTGTATATGACATGTTCCTGACCACTACACTCTATACACAGGGCTGTATATGACATGTTCCTGACCACTACACTCTATACACAGGGCTGTATATGACATGTTCCTGACCACCGCACTCTATACACAGCACTGTATATGACATGTTCCTGACCACCTCACTCTATACACAGGACTGTATATGACATGTTCCTGACCACTGCACTCTATACACAGGACTGTATATGACATGTTCCTGACCACCACACTCTATACACAGGACTGTATATGACATGTTCCTGACCACTGCACTCTATACACAGGACTATATATGACATGTTCCTGACCACTGCACTCTATACACAGGGCTGTATATGACATGTTCCTGACCACCGCACTCTATATACAGGACTGTATATGACATGTTCCTGACCACCGCACTCTATACACAGGGCTGTATATGACATGTTCCTGACCACCGCACTCTATACACAGGGCTGTATATGACATGTTCCTGACCACCGCACTCTATACACAGGACTGTATATGACATGTTCCTGACCACCGCACTCTATACACAGGACTGTATATGACATGTTCCTGACCACTGCACTCTATACACAGGACTGTATATGACACGTTCCTGACCACACCACCGCACTCTATACACAGGACTGTATATGACATGTTCCTGACCACCACACTCTATACACAGGACTGTATATGACATGTTCCTGACCACTGCACTCTATACACAGGACTATATATGACATGTTCCTGACCACTGCACTCTATACACAGAACTGTATATGACATGTTCCTGACCACTGCACTCTATACACAGGATTGTATATGACATGTTCCTGACCACTGCACTCTATACACAGGACTGTATATGACATGTTCCTGACCACCGCACTCTATACACAGGACTGTATATGACATGTTCCTGACCACTGCACTCTATACACAGGACTGTATATGACATGTTCCTGACCACTACACTCTATACACAGGGCTGTATATGAAATGTTCCTGACCACTGCACTCCATACACAGCACTGTATATGACATGTTCCTGACCACTGCACTCTATACACAGGACTGTATATGACATGTTCCTGACCACTACACTCTATACACAGGACTGTATATGACATGTTCCTGACCACTACACTCTATACACAGGACTGTATATGACATGTTCCTGACCACCGCACTCTATACACAGGACTGTATATGACATGTTCCTGACCACCGCACTCTATACACAGGACTGTATATGACATGTTCCTGACCACTGCACTCTATACACAGAGTATTTTCCATTTTAAATCAATTGTTAGTTTAATTAACTTATGTTCTTTAATGTCTAATGTACTGATAAGTGTATGAGTATGATCTCAGGTATTACTATGAAGCCAGGTCTGATAAAGAAAACTAAAGGAAACTATTTAAAAAAAAAAAATGTTGGATGAATATGACAATCATTCATCCAGCCATTACAAATTCTGGCTGCGATTTAACACAGTGATTTCCTGTGACTGTCAGCTCCATCTAGTGATCATAATGAGGTATTTTTCCTGAAATACTTTAGGTCAGTAGAAATAGCACAATACTGCATTATGACCAATAAATGGAGCCAAGGAAATGAGTGTTTGAAATAAAATATGGCCAATATTTATCACAGCTGGATGAATACTGGTTATAATTGTTAATTTTAAAAAAAGAAAACAGACCTCTAAGTGTTTGTGAAATCTTACACCACAAAATACACTCAGCCAATGAGAGGTAATGACTCCATTTTTATTTTTCTACTGCTATCAATGGCCAACACGGTACAAGACTTCATCCATGTCTTTGGTGATCTCTGATCTCCTTATGAACTGTTTCTTCCATGATGAAGATCAGCCATGGAGTATATCTGAGGTGTATATCAGGGTGTGCTTCTTCCCCACATGAGAGCTGTAATGTCCAGCAACATTCATATAGAAGACATTTCCCGCACTCAAGGCACTAATACACCTCAAGGGTTGTGTGGGATCCCTGATGTACAGGAAGACAGGACTTCAGTGAGGAACAATTCCCTCACTCAGGACAGGAAAGTGGCTTTTCCCCCGTGTGAGATCTCTTATGTCTGGAAAGATCGGACTTCTGTGAAAAACATTTTCTGCATTCAGGACAAGAATATGGCTTCTCACCTGTGTGAGATCTCTGATGTCTGTAAAGATAGGACTTCTCTGAAAAACATTTCCCACACTCAGGACAGGAATACGGTTTCTCACCGGTGTGAGTTCTCTGATGTTTGTAAAGATCAGACGTCTGTGAAAAACAGTTTCCGCATTCAAGACAGGAATACGGCTTCTCTCCTGTGTGAGATCTCTGATGTGTGTAAAGATTGGACTTCCTTGAAAAACATTTTCCACACTCAGAACAGGAATACGGCTTCTCCCCTGTGTGTAATTTCTGATGTCTGTAAAGATTAGACTTGTCTGAAAAAAAATTCCCACACTCAGGACAGGAAAATGGCTTCTCCCCCATGTGAGATCGATTATGTATAGAACGACCAGACCCAGGACAGGAATACGGCTTCCCACTTGTGTGCAATCTCTGATGTCTGTAAAAACTGGAATTGTCTGAAAAACTTTTCCCACACTCAGAACAGGAGTACGGTTTTTCCCCTGTGTGAAGCCTTTGATGTGTGACAAGATGTGATTTTTGTACAAAACATTTCCCGCAGTCAGAACAGGAATATGGCTTCTCACCTGTGTGAAGCCTCTGATGCCTTTGAAGTTGGGATATTTCAGAAAAACATTTCCCGCATACAGGACAGGAATACTGCTTCTCCCCCGTGTGAGATCTTTGATGCCTGTAAAAATTGGACGTCTGTGAAAAACATTTTCCGCACTCCGGACAGGAATACGGCTTCTCCCCTGTGTGAGATCTTTTATGTTCATTAAGTTTGGATTTAAAATGGAAACACTTCCCGCACTCAGTACAGGAAAAGCTCTTATCTGTTGGAAGGACGGCACCGTCCCGCACAGTCTGAGGTTCCTCAGGATAAGAGGAATACGATGGTCCATCTACACTGTGTGGTGCCGGATGGACATTTGAGGTAGTCGGGTTTTCTCCTGGACTATACTGTGTGATGTCCTCATCTTCTACTTTACAGTCTGGAGACAAAGTGAGACAATCCTCTGAGGTTTTCCTCATCTCCCGTCCATCTACTAAAATAGAAATAAAAAGATTACTACTAGACATGAGCAGATTGGTTCCCCTAAACCAGGACTCCGCCCACATCAGGCAGCTTTGTCTCTGAGGATCTTACAATTCCACATTGACGGTAGTCATTTTGGACAGGGGGCCCGTGGTACCTTAGAGAGGTCAGAAAACTCCTTGTTCAGCTCCCCAGGCCTCTCCTATGTCTCACCCTGTGTCTATTAGGGGCACAGGGTGACCTGAGAAGCCCAGTCTGGTCTGCCCTAGCCAGACTCCCTGTACAACCACACCATACTTAGCATATGAGTGGCCTGGGGAGCTGAACACAGCATAGTAACTATCCTCACTCTCTGACCTCTGGTGGGGCTCAGCCCTGCTGTTATTCATGACTAAATCATGGACTAAATAAGGAAGTGCAGTACTTCTTGTGTTGGGAAGATGGCAATGAGTGATAGAGGGGGTGGGGATACTCTTCCTGTAATCCCCCCATCACTGTCACTCCTATAAAAGACAGTTTTTATTTCTTCACCCTCATGAATAATGAAATTACCTGGTAGGAGATACAGAGAACCTACTTACTAGTTACCGTGGGGGTTGGAAGTGACGGGAATCACTCTTGGGCTGGGGGCTGTTCAGCTGGGAGGAGAACAACCAAGATGAAGACTGGTCTAATCGTGAAGGCCACTAACAGATTATACAGTAATTGTGGAGAGCGCTGCTCAGAAACAGACAGTACCTGGCACAGGGGGCAACTGGTAGACAGTAAGCAGCAAGAACTAATTGTGGAAAGGTTCCTCACAGCAGCACTGATGACAGTCTTTATACTGCCCCTCCTCTTCTGGAACCTCTCCCTGATGCTAAGCACATTCTCTCTATCCAGTGGGTTCCTGTCCCTCACCCAACCATACGCAAAATGCGCACCAACTGCAGTGAGCCATTGTTTTTTTTAGAAGCACTGCCATTTACTAAAGGTGTCCCCGTGGGTCACCTGGGTGGCAGCATCCAATCAGACAGCAGCCCACCCAATGACACATACAGTACAGAGGCCTAAGAGAAATGGGCATTCCTCCTGTTCTCTACTCTGCTTGCAGGGTGCTTGCAACAGCACAACCTGTGTAGGGAGTTCAACCTACATGTGCCTACAGATGCTGTCCTTGGCACTGACTGCTCTACAATAATAATAAAACAGTGAAATTCAGGAAGGTGAACAGACGATTAACAAAATAATGCAATAATGATAGGCAGTACATTATACAACATCACTGAAATACTTGGCTGGCAACTGCTCCCGGCTAGACCATATAGGGCAGCAACCCTCGCTGGGTCCTTTCATCTCATCTTTGGTATTATCATTTACTGGGGCTTATCCAGGAGCCTTAGGTGCTTGGGCATACCTCCCAACTTTTTGAGATGGGAATGAGGGACGCCTATCAGCAAAAGTATGCAGGCATAGGACACACCCCTGACCACGCCCCTTTAAAGGAGAATTGTACAAAAAAAAACGTCAGTCTTACCGGTAACGGTATTTCCAGGAACATTCCAGGACAGCTACTTGAGAGATGATTAGCTCCGCCCTCTACAGAAAACACAAATCAGATACAATTTAAAAGGCCCCTCCCTTTCCTCTGACCCTCAGTTGTTTAGAAGATCAAGAAAACCTCCACCAAAGTGCACTCGGCAGAGGAATAAACATAGAAACATATAACAAAACACCAACACCAGGTGAAAGTAGAATAGGGTGGGAATATAGACGCTGTCCTGGAAGGTTCCTGGAAATACCATTACCGGTAAGACTAACGGGGGGTTTCCCCTCTCACCTTCCAGGACAGCTACTTAAGAGGATAAGCAAGATACTATACCTTAGGGAGGGACAACAGCCTGAAGCACTTTCCTACCAAAGGAGAGGTCCTGGCTGGAAAGCATCTGAACTCTATAATGTTTGACAAATGCATGAGAGGACCAGACGGCAGCTTTAGAAATTTCTTCCCATGATGCCCCCGCTCTTTCTGCCCATGACGTAGCCATGGATCTCGTAGAATGAGCCCTAATTCTAGAAGGAGGGATATGACCTGACGCTTTGTAAGCTTCACAACTATCTTCCCTAATCTAGCAATAGAGATTTTAGACTCTTTGGACCCCTTCTTGGGGCCACTGAACAATACTAACAGCTGGGAGGAACTCCTAAACCCACTGGATTTCTCTAGGTAAAGCAGAAGACATCTGGGATGGCTGCAGTCATTAATCATAATAACTGCATGATCCGCTGAAGAGAGGTCTGTGGGAGCAATTTGAAGGCCTGCACGGAGAGAAGAAGTTTAAAAATTTTCTCCTCAGGAAGAAAAATCTTCTGAGCAACAGAGTCTATTAGATAACCCAGAAAAAGTATGCTCTGGGAGAGCACCAGACAAGACTTCTTTCAAAATCTGGGGTGGAAAGTCAACCAACAGGTTCGCAAGACCAACTGCAGATCCCGGATAAGGGACTCTTTGTCTCGGGCAAAGATCAGAAAATCGTCCAGAAATGGCACGATCGATACACTCTGTTTCCGAATAAAGGCCATGACTTGGGCCATGATCTTTGTAAAAATTCTGGGTGCTGCCGAGAGACCGAAAGGAAGGGCATTGAACTGCCAATGACTCGGCCCGTTGTCCATGAGAATCACAAATCTGAGGAACAATCAATGGCTCTGGCAGATTGGAACATGAAGATAAGCGTCCTGAAGATCCAGGGTAACCATGAAGACCTCTGGCCACAATAGATTTCTTACAGAATAAATGTTTTCCATCCGGAAATGTCTGTAGAGAATATATTTGTTCAGGATGCTTAAATTGATGACCATCCGGAAGCCGCCGGAGGCTTTTTGAACCAAAAAGATGTGGGAATAAAATCCCCAGAATTTTTGATTTTCCGGAACAGGAGATATGACCCCCTCGGTTTCCCACATGTAAGCTAGATTCAACGTGGCTTGCCAACTTTCTTGGTTTTTCAGCAGATGAGTAAGAAAAAATCTCTGGGGGGGGGAAGACTCTTGAATTCCAACCTGTAACCCATTTCCAATGTTTGAAGAATAAAGGAATTGTCGAAAATTTCTGCCCATTCTTTGAACGAAATGGGACAACCTTCCCCCTACCCCAATCCTGGCATCACTGGGGATTCTTGGAAGGGGCTGAAGGAGCAAATAGAGTCCCCCTCTTTTGCTTATCTTTGTTAAAAGACCACTTTTTCTTCGCCTGTTGGTTCTAAAATTAACCTTGTTCTGGAAACCACGAAAAGGCTTCTTATTCTGTGGCCTATTCCTTTGAGGAGAAGGGAACCGTTTACTCTTCTCAGAGGAACGAGCTAGGACCTCCACCAAGGAGGAACCGAATAAGAGCTTGCCTTCAAAGGGAACGCCGCAGTGTTTGTTCTTGGAGGCAAGATCCCCCTCCCAAGATTTAAGCCAGATCGCTCGCCTGGCTGAATTAATGAGAGCAGAAGACCTAGCTGCAGCTTTCACAGAGGCTGCAGCTGCATCAGTAAAGAGGGCCACTGACTTGGCAATGAGTGGGAGAGACTCCCTAATCTCCTCTTTGGGCGTGTCGGATGAAAGGAGACCATCCAGACGCTGAACCCATATGTCCAAATTCCTAGCCACACAGGTGGATGCTACAGCTGGACCCAAGGATAAAGCTGAAGCATCCCAGGCCTTACGCAGCAAAGAGTCGGCCTTCCTGTCCATTTGCTTTTTAAGGACCCCTGAGTCTTCAAAGGACAGGCCTGACCTTTTAGAATTTAAAGAAAGTCTCCTCAATTTCAGATTGAAAAGGAAATCTTCTTTTGTGCCCTTTAGACTGGAACAACCTCCTTTCAGGTTCCTTCCATTCTGAAAGAATCATATCCTTAAGTGACTGGTGTACCGGGAAAGAGTTTGATTTCCGCCCCTGAAGACCCCTATAAATTTTATCCTGCACAGATTGGATTTGCTGTGGCATCTCAATCTGTTCCGAGGCATATATTGATTTTTAAAGTTCATCAATATCCTCTGCTGGAAAAAGATACTTAGAGCTAACCGCCTCCCCCACTGATGCGGAATCCCCATCAGATGAAGAGCTCAGGTTCTCCCCTTCTTCCAGATCAGAGGCATAGTGTGAACCACTGGTCTCGGACTGAGGAAGGGGTCTAACTGAGGCTGAAGGCTCTTGAGTTCTGGGAGCAGATGAAGAAGGCCCCAGACCTGCTGCTCTGTCATTAAAAGACCAGAAGGAGGCTACAACCTCTTTCATAGAAGACATTAACTCTTTCAAAGCGGTAGTCCTAGATGGAATACAATCCTCACAAAAAAGTTTTTTATATCTATCAGACAGCCTGTCTCTACAGTTTCCACATTTCTTTTTCACTGATCTGTCCTAGAAAAAAAAAGCCGAAACAAGAACCATAAGAAAAGAAGGCCCATACAAAATAAAGGTCCCCTGCTGTATAATCACAGACAAGGGCTTACCTTGGGGGCAGTATGGGAAGCGGAGGCTGCCGCTGGTTCAATCTGAGCGGGTGCTCCATCCTCAAGCTCCATGTGGTGAGTGGAGATCGGCCAGAGAAATAGGCTGCTGTCCAAGGCAGCATGTCCTCAGTGTACTACGCTGTGTTCCTTATAAAGTGCGTCACGTGACTTCCGGTTCCGGCGCCATCTTGCCGCGTCACCGGAAGTCCTCCAACGCTGTTTTGGTACACCTCGGCGAAGCCGAGGAGGACAAGGCATCCACCAGGCAGAGCTGGAAAAAAAAAACCTGAAGGAAGTTGCCACCACTTAAAACAGGTAAGCAAGTACCTCCGAAAATAGGGAACCCTTCTGGCCGAAAGTACAGGGACAAAACACCCAGGACTTGGCCACAACCAGTACTGGATGATGCCAGAGAAGGGGGGTCCGCCAATCACAGTTACCAGACCTAGGAAAAACAAAAAACGTGTCGGTGCTCCTGGAGGGTCTGGAAACACAAAACTGAGGGTCAGAGGAAAGGGAGGGGCCTTTTAAATTGTATACGATTTGTGTTTCCTGTAGAGGGCGGAGCCAATCATCTCAAGTAGCTGTCCTGGATTGGTTAAACCCACAAGTGCTTTTTTACCACTATTATTCCTTTATATTGGCTTTCGGAATTTACAAATGCAGCAATTTAGAAATCAGATGAAAGGTTTAGCGCTGGAAAATACTTTTTGAAAGATAAAAAGTGCATTTTATATACATCTATATAGAGCAGACCAAAATGAGGGACAAATTAGGAGGAATGAGGGACAGAGGGAAAATCCTTCAAATCAGAGACGGTCCCTCGAAATCAGGGACAGGTGGGAGCTATGGCTTGTGGTTTTCATAGGTAGGCATAACACCAATGTCTGGGCTGTCATTTGTGTCCTTGAAACTCCAAGCACTCTTCCAGTCCTCAGCAGCATTTTTGTCTCCAGATCTGGGGGAGTGAGCGGGGATCACCTTGAGGGGTGGCAAATACCTTGACTATTATTTATTATATTATTATTATACAGGATTTATATAGCGCCAACAGTTTGTGCAGCGCTTTACAACATGAGGGCAGACAGAACACTTACAATACAAATCAATACAGTAGGAATCAGAGGGCCCGGCTCATTAAAGCTTACAATCTAGAAGGGAGTGTCAAGTGGAAAAAAAAAGGTAATAACTGTGGGTGATGAGCCGATGGTGAAAATGAAAATACAGTTGTTAGGTGTGGGTGGGATAGGCTTCTCTGAAGAGAAGGGTTTTCAGGGATCCTCTAAAAGCTAATAGAGTAGGAGATAATCGGACAGATTGGGGTAAGGCATTCCATAGGTTTTGAGAGGCTCTGGAAAAGTCCTGGATGCGAGCATGGGAGGAGGTGACAAGGGAGCTAGATTCTAGAGAACAGGAGGTCTTGAGAGGAACAAAGAGAACAATTAGGTTGGTATTTAGAGACTAGGTCAGTGATGTAGCTGGGGGCCGAGTTGTGGATGGCTTTGTAAGTAGTTGTAAGTATTTTGAATTAAATTTATTGGGTGAGCGGAAGCCAGTGGAGTGATTGACAGAGAGGAGTAGCAAACACAGAGCGACTGGTAACGTGGATGAGTCTGACAGCAGCCTTCATGATGGATCGAAGGGGTGATAGACTATGTAAAGGTAATCTAGTGAGAAGAAAGTTTTAGTAGTCTAGGCGTGAGATGACCAGGGAGTGAATTAAGAGCTTTGTTGTGCCATTGGTTAGAAAGGGACGTATTTTGGAGATGTTGCGGAGGTTGAGGCGACAAGATTTGGACAGTGATTGGATGTGGGGCTTAAAGGAGAGTTCAGAGTCCAGGACTACTCTAAGGACCTTGGCATGCGGGGATGGGTTTATAGTTGTGCCATCGATTTTGACAGAGAGATCAGGGGAAGGGGTACATGGGGGAGGAAGAATTATAAGTTTGGTTTTGGATAGATTGAAAAAACTGATAGATCTGATAGAAAATTAGTGATATGTGAGGAGACAGAGGGAGTGAGCTGAGGGCTAGAGAAATAGATTTGAGTGCCATCAGCGTAGTGGTGGTATTGGAAGCCATGGGAGGCTATCAGCTGACCCAGGCAGGAGGTGTAGATTGAAAATAGGAGAGGTCCAAGAACCGAACCTTGGGGGGACCCCAACAGAGAAAGGAAGAGGAGAGGAGGAAGTAGAGTTGTATGAAATGCTAAAGGTGCAGTTGGATAAGAAGGAAGAGAACCAGCAAAGCGTACAGTCTTGGAGACCAAAGGCAATGAGTTTTTGGATGAGGCGGGGGTGGTCAACCGTATCAAAAGGCAGCAGATAGGTCCAGGAGTAAAAGTACAGAATAGTGTCTGTAACGGGAGGGCCCGTGGAACCCAGAAGTTCTTAGAAAGTATGAGCCAGAAAATAATGGACATTGAGAATATGTCCTGGATTGCTTTGAAATGGGTCTGTAATAGGGATGAGCTCGGTGTTCGAGTCGAACATAGGTTCGACTCGAACATCGGCTGTTCGCGCGTTCGGCGAACAACGAACGATTTGGGCCGTTCGCGCCAAATTCGAGTGATGCGAACGGCCCACAATACACTGTGCCATCGCAGTGTAATCCCGGCGCTGTGATTGGCCAAGCATGCACTGTGACCCTGCATGCTTGGCCAATCACAGCGCCGGCAGCGAAGAGAGCAATGATTGGCCACAGGCAGGATGCCTGTGGCCAATTATAGCTGAGGGGGTTTAGTACACGCCCCACACTATAAAAGGCCGCCAGCGCGGCGGCCTTGTGTAGTGTGTTCCGGAGCAAGGAAAGTGAAGGATAGGCAGGGACAGTGTCATATTTATTCTTTTATTCTTTGCTAAACCTTGTGTGTAGGGACAGAGAAGGATAGGCAGGGAGAGTGTCAGTGTTATATTATTTTCTAAACCTTGTGTGTAGGGAGAGAGAAGGATAGGCAGGGAGAGTGTCAGTGTCATATACTTTGATAAACCTTGTGTGCAGGAAGAGAGAAGGATAGGCAGGGGACAGTGTCAGTGTCATTGTTGCTAAGCCTCCTGCACATTATACACCTGAAGTTAGCCCGTATTGCTGCTTTTTCCTGGTGTGTTACACCAACAGGATTTTGCGGCACTTACAGCGGGCGGAGTGTACCTCCTGACCATATTACACCTTAACTTAGCCTGTATTGCTGCTTTTTCCTGGTGTGTTACACAAACAGGATTTTGCGGCACTTACAGCGGGCGGAGTGTGCCTCCTGACCATATTACACCTTAACTTAGCCTGTATTGCTGCTTTTTCCTGGTGTGTTACACAAACAGGATTTTGCCGCACTTACAGCGGGCGGAGTGTGCCTCCTGACCATATTACACCTTAACTTAGCCTGTATTGCTGCTTTTTCCTGGTGTGTTACACAAACAGGATTTTGCGGCACTTACAGCGGGCGGAGTGTGCCTCCTGACCATATTACACCTTAACTTAGCCTGTATTGCTGCTTTTCCCATTTCCCTGCAGGCCATTAGAATGTCTGGAAGGCAAACAAGGAGAGACAGACAGTCAGCACGTGGCTATGGGACACGCTCGTCCTTCTTTTTGGCAGCTGGACGTGTTGAGCCGCATCATGCCGAAGACTTGGTAGAGTGGATGACCAAGCCCTCCTCATCCTCCTCATCCTCTCTCACCCAGGCTCAGGGTACTGGCAAAGCAGCCGCCAAAGCGTCCTCTTCCCTCGTATCAATGTCATCATCAGTCACTCCTTCCCTAGACCAACCATGTCCTCCTGAGGAGTCCCCCGAACTGTTTGAGCACAGTGTTGGGTACATGCTCCAGGAGGATGCCCAGCGTTTCGAAGGGTCTGATGATGATACCCAGCTAGAGGAAGGCAGTAGAGTGAGAGCAGAGAGAGGGGATGCTCAAGAAGGACACCAATCTGGCAGTCATGTTCCAGCAGCTGCAGCATACTGCCAGATTGGCTCCAGTGATGAGGAGGGAGGGGATGATGAGGTCACTGACTCCATGTGGGTGCCTAATAGGAGGGATGATGAATGATGAATGATGATGATGATGATGATGATGATGATGATGATGATGATGATGAGGAGGGAGGAGGAAGGAGGGAGGAGGGAGGAGGAGGAGGAACATCTCCAACGAGGCAGGATGCCCTCGGGGGGCCAGCGTAAGGGCAGCACACCGACGGAATCACACCGCAGAGCTCCGCCTGTGCAGGGCGCTGCCTCTGCCCGTTATTCAAAAAGTTCTTTGGTGTGGGCCTTTTTTGAGTCGAGTGCATCAGATCGCACAGCTGCTGTTTGCAACATATGTCTCAAGCGTATATCGCGTGGCCAAAACATCACCCGCTTGGGCACCACATGCTTGACCAGACATATGTTGACCTGCCATGCAGCTCGTTGGCAAGCCTACCTTAAAGACCCACACCAAAGAACAAAGCTGACCTCTTCTTGCACCGCATCAGCTGGGATCTCCAACCCCACTATACCTTCAGTCCTCTCTGAAACCTGCTCTGAGAGGAATGAAGGTGTAGAATTAGGTGTGTCACAGCCAAGTACTTGCGGGCACTCTGCTAGCAGTACACCAACGTCCTATTCTAGCAGGCAAATTTCCCTGCCCCAGCTGCTGGACCGTCGAAAGAAGTTCACTCCCAGCCATCCACATGCCCAGCGGTTGAATGCTAGCTTGGCTAAATTGCTAGCGCTTCAACTGCTGCCTTTTCAGTTGGTAGACTCGGCCCCCTTCCGTGAGTTTGTGCAATGTGCGGTTCCTCAGTGGCAGGTTCCCAAACACCACTTTTTCTCACGGAAGGCGATTCCGGCTCTCTACCGGCATGTGGAAGGCAATGTCTTGGCCTCGCTGGACAGGGCGGTCAGCGGTAAGGTGCATATTACTGCTGACTCATGGTCCAGCAGGCATGGACAGGGACGTTACCTTTCTTTCACGGCCCATTGGGTCACTCTTTTGGCAGCTGGGAAGGATGCAGGACAAGGTGCAGTAGTGTTGGAGGTTGTTCCACCGCCACGCCTCCAAAATGCTACTACTGGTTGTGACACACCTCTGTCCTCCACCCCTCCTCCTCTTCTTCCTCCATGGCCTCTTCCTGTGCTTTGTCCTCGGAACCAGCGGTGCTCCGTAGGCGTTCAAGGGGCTACGCAAGTACGCAGGCAAAAAGATGCCATGCCGTGCTTGCGCTGGTGTGTTTGGGGGACAGGAGCCACACTGGGGCAAAGGTTCTGTCTGCTCTGCAGGGGCAGGCCGAGAGGTGGTTGACGCCACGCCAGCTTAAGCCAGGAATGGTAGTTTGCGACAATGGCACCAACCTCCTCTCCGCTCTCCGACAGGGACAACTGACCCATGTGTCCTGTGTGGCTCACGTCCTTAACCTGGTGGTGCAGCGGTTCTTGGGCAGGTACCCGGGCTTACAGGATGTCCTGAGGCAGGCCAGGAAAGTCTGTGTGCATTTCCGCAGATCTTATAATGCCAGTGCTCGCCTGGCTGAGCTGCAAAAGGAGTTGAACCTGCCCAAGAACCGCCTTATATGTGACATGCCCACCAGGTGGAACTCAACGTTGGCCATGCTGCAGCGGCTGCACACGCAGCAGAGGGCCATCAATGAGTACCTGTGCGACTACGGCACCAGGACAGGGTCAGGGGAGCTCGGGTTTTTTTCACCACGCCAGTGGGGCATGATCAGGGATGCATGCACTGTCCTGGCACCATTTGAGGAGGCCACGAGGATGGTGAGCAGTGACAGTGCATGCATCAGTGACACTGTACCTCTTGTCCACCTGTTGGAACATACGCTGCGTGGAATAATGGACAGGGCACTTGAGGCAGAACAGAGGCAGGAAGAGGAGGACTTCCTTGCCTCTCAAGGCCCCCTTTACCCAGACAGTGTTCCTTCTGTCCCACCCATCGCACAGGAAGAGGAGGAGGAGGAGGAGGAGGATTGTGTCAGCATGGAGGTGGAGCCTGGCACTCAGCATCATCAGCAGCAGTCTTTTAGGGATGATTTACAGTCCCAAGAAACCAGTGGACTTGTACGTGGCTGGGAGGAGGTGGCTGCGGATCATGTCGTCCTTAGTGACCCAGAGGACTCCGGACCGAATGCCTCAGCTAACCTACGCTGCATGGCCTCCCTGATCCTGCAAAGTCTGCGGAAGGATCCTCGTATTCTTCGGATCAAGGAGAGGGACCATTACTGGCTGGCCACTCTCCTTGATCCACGGTACAAGGGTAAGGTTGCGGACCTTATCTTACCATCGCAGAGGGAGCAGAGGATGAGACAACTCCGGGAGGCCTTGCAGAAAGGTCTGTGCAACGCGTTCCCAGAGACTGGGAGGTTACAAACTCCTGGTCCTGGACAACGAGTTGCTGAGGCTTCGGTCAGTCAAAGAAGGAGCGGTGGGGAAGGTGGCCGTCTGAGCGAAACGTTCAGACAATTCTTTAGTCCGCAGCCCCAAGGTATGATCGGATCCAGCAACCATCGCCAGCGTCTGATATACATGGTGCAGGAATACCTAGGGGCAAGGTCAGACTTGGACACCATCCCCACCGAAAATCTTCTGGCTTACTGGGTCTTGAGGATGGATCACTGGCCAGAGCTTGCACAGTATGCAATTGAGCTACTGGCCTGTCCTGCATCCAGCGTTCTTTCAGAACGCACATTCAGTGCTGCTGGAGGATTTGTCACGGATCACAGGGTGCGCCTGTCCACCGACTCTGTTGATTGACTGACCTTCATAAAGATGAACCAGTCTTGGATCACCACCAGCTACCAAACACCTGAAGCTGATATAACAGACTAATTTATTTTCAAATGTCACATCCCTTCAAGACTGATGCTGATGCTGAGAGACTGTCCTGTTATGTTGACTGACTATTCTCCTCCTCCTCAATGATCCGATTGACGATGATAGGTTGGAAGAACATTTTTGTTTCTGGGTGCCGCCACCAGTGGCTAAGGCCCAATTTTTCAGCCCCTGTTTAACATTTACAATTTTTGATGCAATACTTTGCAACAGGGCTCATTGCTGTGCTCACCAAGACTAACTGTGAGGCCTTACAGTGTTGTGTCAACACCACCACCACCACCAAAGGCCCAATTTTTCAGCCCCTGTTCAACAGGGGCATGCAATTACAATTCTTGATCTAATAATTCACAGCAGGGCCCATTCATGCGCCCACCAGGAGTAACTGTGAGGGCTCACCAACATGTAAGGGGCAAATTTCAGCTGAGTATATACGGCAGGCCCCTACTTTCAAACATCCAACTTACAAACGACTCCTCCTTGCAAACGGAAGGATACAACAGGAAGTGAGAGGAAATCTACCCCTAGGAAGGCAAATTCTCTCCTGTAAGAGTTAATATGGGAAAAAAAGTGTCTCCTCTCCACTGATTCTTTATCACAAATTATTGTTTCAATAAAAAACCCAAAATTTCAAAAAACATTTGTCATTAGGACGGAAAGTGAGGTGAACTGTTCTGAACAGGTGCACACTGCACAAGCAGCAAAACAAATGTTACAGGGGTGATAACCCTTCCCTATGTTTTCCAAAAAGCTTAAAAATTTATTTTTTGGCTGGAGCTACACTTAAACAATGTACCTGTTCAAAATTACAAACAGATTCTACATAAGAACAAACCTACAGTCCCTGTCTTGTATGCACCGCCTGTATACGGCTGTTCAGAGTATATAGGGCCTTTTTTATTTTGTGTGCGGGGTTCCCATTAATATCCATACAAGACCCAAAGGGGCTGGTAATGGGCTGGGGTAGGGGGGAGGGGGGTGTGTGATGGGGTAGCTATGCCATTTTTCTTAAAGATTTTCATCCATATTACCGGGACCAGACATTACATTAAAGCCGCAAGCAGTTTTAAATGGCTTTTTTTCCTTTAGAAATGTAATTTTGTGCAGGGACAGTTCTAAACACGGGAAACACGTGGCACTTCACAGGCATACTTTAGACACCCCCCAGGTATGATATTTAAAGGAATATTTGACTTTTTTTTTCACTTTATGCATCATTAAAATGACTGCTCCAGAAAAACGGCCGTTTTTAAAACTTCTTTTTGCATTGATACATGTCCCCTGGTGCAGAACCCGGGATCCCAAACCCTTTTTAGGACAATAACATGCATAATAGTCATTATAATTAGCACTTTAGATTTCGAACGTTCGCATCCATTGTATTTAATAGGGTTCTAAAGTTTGTGCGAACTTTCGGTCCGTTCGCGGGTTCTGGTGCGAACCGAACCCGGGGGTGTTCGGCTCATCACTAGTCTGTAATATTAATCCACAGTATTTCCCAGGATATCTGTAAAGGACTATTTACTGGTTGTTTGATTCTGAACTCAACAGGTTAATTGAGAGATGCTGATGTGTTCAACTTCAACCACCTGTCTGCCTGTGTAATGTAGATTAAATCCAGACTAGCTTCCAAAGACCTTTTCATTGTTGTTTGTGGTGATGTGGATTGGAGCTGGTAGACCGTCTGGCTGCCTATTATGGGATGTTTAAGTGTCTTGCTGTGAGGAAAGGGGGGGGGGAATCACTCCAGCAACCCCTCCTGCTAAGACTGTTTACTGAAGGAGAAGTTTGAACACACCTGACCTGTATCACCATTGTCATTGGACAGTTTAACCCGCCCTGTTCCCCAAGGATGGGAGGGAAGTGTTTTGAAGGGAAGCGTGCTACCATGTGCTTGTAATAAAGATTCATTCCCTGTTTTTGGAACTTCAACACAGAGCGTTGTCTCGTTTGTGCGGGGAGAAATATTTGTATGGGGTCTTATTCGGCTGGTTGGAGTGTCTGGTAGCTGCTGTGTGTTCAGGAATGGAATATATTTAAACTAAGTTAACTCCTGTCGTTACAGTGTCCATTGGACTAGAACCTCCTTGACATGGGGAAGATCCACATGGTTAGAATCCAAAAAGTCTGCAGAGGGCCTGATGGGATGGTCTCTGTCCAACACACAGGGCCTCAATAGATTCTGATGAAGACGCTACCTGTTGACTTCAGGGCCCTTAAACACGTCATATACTGGGAGCGGTAGGAATGGCTGTTTCTCCACCCAGTATGAGGTGATTTCCCACCAAGGCTCAAGCTTGCTACCCCTCTCAAATTTAAGCTTTTCACTAGCACCTGGTCCTCCAGCCACAGCGGCAAAAGGTTGAGAGCGATTTCCTCTGCCACATCTCAATGGTCCTCAAGAACCAGCTATGAAACCCTACTCAGGCTTTCACACTGCTCTTGTACACATTTGTTTGGAGTGTGGGGGGTGATATGTTTAGGAATGTTCAGAAGTAGGTCCATGGGGACCTGAACATGAGGAAGCAGGGGGTGTGGCCCATGGCCTAGTGTACTGTATTATTGTAGGCCCGAATTACGTCCCCATGAGTTGGTGCCAGTGGTCTCAATGCCCTTGTTCTAGGAGTCCAAAGAATGCCCAACAGTGTGAGATTAAAATGTTCACAGACCCCATTGCCCTGTGGGTGGTAGGGGATCGTGGGGGACTTACGGATTCCACTTAGACAACACAGCTCTAAGAACATTTGGGATTCAAAATTAGGGTCTTGGTCCGACAGGATGCATTTGGGTCACCCATAGGGCTGAACCACGTGACTCTAGAATATTCTAGTGGTGTTTAGAACAGTTTGGTCTTTGGTGGGTATCACTATCGCAAACTTTGAGAAGTGTTCTAAGTACACTAAGGCATTGTGGAACCCAGATGGAGAGGCTGATACCGTTAAGAAGTCCATCATCACTAGTTTAAAGTGTTTTGAGGTGGTGATAAACGGAGGCACCGTCTATTCTAGGGTAACCTTGTGCGAGGTGCAGGCCGTACATTCCTGACATGCTCGCTGCACACACTCTGACAGCCGCAGGCAATAAAAGTTCCTCCTGACTTGTGCTTAGTACAGTCTACCCCAGTATGCCCGCTTGTGGTGTGGATTATCTGGCAGATCTGCAAGATGTGCGACTGGGGACCATGATTTGGAGAATATCCTGTTGTTCTGTGTTGATGTGAGCTTGACAGTACAGAATGTTATCCCTTATTTACAGCCAGTGCCACTGCCATAGGAGGGCTCTGGACGGGTCCTGGAGACCCCTGGCACTCACAGTAAGTACGTTTATGCTTTTGGGAGAGGAAACATTGTATTTGGGAAAGATCAGGGTCTTTTTCATTGATAGTGGCCCATTCGGCCAGTGTATGGATTTCAGCCACCTCTGGCAATGGTTCTGCTTGTTGGCCCCTGAAGAAGTGTGTAGGACAAGGTTGTGGAGTCATTACAGGGGCCACTTCCAAGCCCTCTTGCCTCACATCCACATCACGCACGGGCTTCTCTACCAGGAAATGGGAAAGGACATCCATGTGACTATTTAGCCATCCCGGATTATAGTGTATTTTCTAATAATTCTAAATTGGGTTAACCAGGCAAACCCCAACCTCACACTTTTCAAGTAACCAAGGGGGTTATTGTCTGCATAAATTTCAATTTTGCTCCGGGAATACTCTGCAAATTTTTCTGTAATGGCCCACACCAGGACTAACAGTTCCAATATAAATGGGCTGTAGTTGTGAGGGCCACAGGCTGCGGATTGCATAAACGATTACCCTCTTGCACCCATCTTGCACTTGCCTAGGCCTTTGCAAGCTGCCATTGGTGTAGACTCTGAAGGGCTTCAAGTAGTCAGTCTAATCCAGGAAAGGTGCAGCAACGAGATGCTGTTTAGGGCTTCCAACACTTGCTGTTGGGGTTCACACAATTAAGCCTGGATGGAGGGTGACGGTCTCCTCTTTTGGTGAAGAGGCTGTTCACTCAGCAGTTGAGTAAAGGGTGCTGCAATATGGGCAAACTTGGGGTTAAACGGTCTATATACCCTACTAGCCTCCCTGTCAGGAAAAGCACATATATGTGCTCAGGCGCATGAATCAGAGGAAGACTGTCACATTGTGCACATTGGCATTAGACTTCCTATTTAAACTGCACTAGTCCCCGTGTCAGTGCTCTTTGGTCTATTATGTTCCTGTGGCATCTGTGATCAGTTCCTGTATCGATCTTCTGTTGTCAGCCCAATCTGTTCCTGACTCTTCTGGACACCGCCTTCACAGACCTCTGGCTCATCTGTGGAATATGCTTCTGTCTGCTTCTTCTGCTAATCTGCCTTGCTGTTACTGACCTCGGCCTGACTACCGGCTACTCTTCTCCCTGCCGTTTGTACCCGATCTGCCTGCTAGTTGATGACCTGGACTGTCTGAGCCTGCCTCTGGTTCTTCTTCCTGCATCTGAACCAGCTGATCTGTGCCTGACCCCAGCTCCAGTCCTTTTGCCAGTGTGTACCATCCAGCCATTCCTGTGTATCCTGATGCACATCAGCATCTATCAGCAGAAGACTTACCAGGCACTCATGCAAATCTGTGCTCTGCGTTCCCTGTTACTATACCAGGGATCCTGAGCAGAGCTGTAAGAGAGGCCTACCCCTGCTCTTCAGGCTCCATCACCAGGTACGTTACACTCAGCAAGAAGCGCAGCTCTTGAAGTCTTTGGAGCCAGACACTCCTGGACAGCTTGTACTTTGGTAGGGTTTGGGAAGACTCCCTCGGCCTCCACAACATGTCCCAGATAATGACTTACTGGGTTTCAGCTTCAATCCATATTGAGAGAGGTGTATGAACATCCGGTCCAGATGGTGAATATAGATTTCAAAGGTTTTGGAATAGATAACGTCATCCAGGTAGATCAGCACCATTTCAAAAAGTTATAGTCTCCCAGGCACCATTCCATCAGTCTTTGAGTGGGGCTGGGGGTGTTACTCAGCCTGAATGGCATGTGATTAAACTCGAAGAGCCCCAGGGGGATGATGAAAGCTGTCTTTTTCCCTGTACTGTTCTCTCAATAAGACCTGCCCATACCCACTATCCAAGGCCAAGGCGGGAAAAAAATGAGTCTGGTCCAATGCCATGAGCGATTATTTTACTCAAGGCAGGATGGGGTAGGCATCCCGGTGGGTACAGGTGTTGAGATTGCAATAGTCCATGCAGAACCGTAAACAACCATCCTTTTTGAGCACCAGAACAACTGGGGTGGCTCACAGACTACGGGTCTCCTTGCTTTTTTCACTCTGCAACATATTACAAATCAAGTCCTTGACTTCTGGCCATAGAGCAGGGGGTATGTGCTGGTGCCTCTCCCGAATGGGAGGAGTACCTCCTGTGTGGATGGGATAGTCTGTGGCCTTGGTGCATCTATAATCCTCAGGACAAGTTGTGAAAACTAGTAAGTGTTTCTCCAGCAGTTGATGGAGGAGGCATTGCTGAGGTAATGAGAAGTCCTGGAAAGGAATGGCTAGTTGGTCCAACAGCTGCTGATACTGGTCAATGTCCAAGAGGGCCATGGCAGCGTACAACAGGCCACAGTTGGGACCCTGCAATGCAATGTTTGGCCACAACATAAAAATCTGTAAGGATCCTATGGTTCTGCAGCAGGACAGGGGCAGTCCCTAGGCTGATGAGCTGGACCAACACCTGGCCCCAGTGAATCTTGGATAGGGTATGAGCTATTAGCCACTCCCCTGACATCTCAAGGTCTCGTCAGAGTTCTAGCTTCTTGTGGATCCTCAATGGGCAAGGACCAAATGACTTATTGGGGGGGCAAAGCAGCTTCCACTTTGGTGGTGCATGGGCATCACCCACCCTTTCCGGCTTCAGACTTGCCGCCCTTTGGTGGGCTTCATAGGCCTGTACCACATTGAACAACACTGCCCACAAGCCACAAATCCGGTTCAGTTCACTCAGCCATTCCACCTCTGCCAGCAGGTGAGGCAAGGCCAGACTATTTAGGACATTCATGACCAGGACCATGGATACCAAGGACACGACTGGGCAGTGGGTGACCTCCACTCCAACTCGTTTGACTTGGTCAGATATTTGGATCCTCACCCACGTGACCCCTTTCACCCTGATGGGTAAGTTGTTAGCTACCTATAGGGATGTTGCAGCAGTTGCATTGTCAATAATGTTCCAACATCTATGCAATGGTTTATAACTGATGGCAACACTCACAGATGATTATACAGCACTTACAGAGAGCGGTGCTCGGAAACTGACATAACCTGGAGCAGGGGGCAGCTGGTAGACAGTAATGCCCTGTACACACGACCGTTTTTTTACCGTCAGATAAAAAACTGACGGAAAAGCTTGCCTTGCATACACACAGTCACACAAAAGTCCGGTGAACTTTTGACTGCCAAGAACGCCGTGACGTAAAAGACTACGACAAGCCGAGAAAATTAAGTTCTATGCTTCTGAGCATGCGTTGATTTGTTTCCGATCGTGCGCTTTTTTTTACCCATCGGAAAACCATACAGGCGAACGGTTTTCCCACCAGGATTTTTTCCTGACAGAAAAAAGAGAGCCTGCTCTCATTTTTTGTCCGGCAGTTTTCCCATCGGAAAAACTGCGATGGAGCATACACACGGCCGGGATTCCCATCGAAAAGCTCTCATAGCAGTTTTCCCGTCGGAAAAATCGCTCATGTGTACGAGTGAGTGAGTGAATAACTTGTATAGCGCTACAAATGCGAACTAAATCGCCTCAAGGCGCTTTACGGAGGCATAAGAAGCAAGAAATAGTGGCAGAAAGGTTCCCCGCAGCACAGATGACAGCCTCTATGCTGTCCCTCCCCCTCTGGAACCTCTCCCTCATGCTAGGTAGACATGTGCAATTCATTTTGGTCCAAATACAAATTTGGATGAATTTTTGATTATTCGGAGATTCGGATGTATTTAAATCTCTGAATGAAATATTAACATATTTAGTTGAAATCTGTTAAAACTTGTTCTGTTTATTCATTTTTCTAACGAATTCCAATTTTTTAGAACGATTAGAATTCAGATTGGTCGAAAAACAATAGACCATTTTGAATTCTGTGTGAAGAAAAAGCTGATTGTTAAGCAACGAGCCGGGAAGCCAGCTGCCCGTGCCCTTAACAACCTTGAGTTATCTGTCAGTCGCCTTCTCCACTGACAGATGAATGTAAAAAAAAAGAATGCCGGCAAAGCCCGACAACAGAAAAAAAAAAAAAACACAACAGTGTGAGTGAGTGAGTGAGTGAATAACTTGTATAGCGCTACAAATGCGAACTAAATCGCCTCAAGGCGCTTTGCATCCAGTGACATCCTGACCCTTCAGAATAGGTGGGTCTTAAGTTTTTTCCTGAAGGCCCGGTGGTTTTCTTCCATGCGGATGTTGGTGGGTAGAGCGTTTCATAGCCGTGGTCCTTGGACTGCAAATCTTCGTTCTCCCTTTGATTTGTAGCGGGACTTGGGGATGTGAAGGAGGTTTTGGTTGGTTGATCGGAGATTGCGATTGGGGGTGTAGTGTTTTATCTTCTCGCATAGATATTGTGGAGCGTTTCCCTGTGTGCACTTGTGGGTGAGACAGAGGGTCTTGAATGTGATCCGATCCTTTACGGTTAGCCAATGAAGGGCTAACCGTAAAGGGTCCCCCTTGGGTCCCCCTCAAAATCCCTACCAGACCTAATACGAGCACGCAGCCCGGCAGGTCAGGAAAGGGAAGGGGATGAGCGAGCACCCCCCTCCTGAACCATACCAGGCCACATGCCCTCAACATGGGGGGGTGGGTGCTTTGGGGCAACAAGGGCCTCTTATTGACAACCCTGGGCTGTGGTTGTCATGGTCTGCAGGCGGGGGGCATATTGGAATATGGAAGCCCCCTTTAACAAGGGGGCCCTCCATCAAAAGGGGGGGTGCCACTGGGTGAGCCCGCCCCTTGCCTATAGAAGAACTGTCAAAGCGCAGAGCGGGCAAATGTAATGAGGCCTCCCAGGAGGCGGAGTGTTTTTTCTCCTATTTTTGGGGTCCGGCAGGCGTTGTGATTGACAATAGATTTACATCGAGGGACACTATTTTTCTATTTTTTAATAAAGGACTTGTCAAAAACTGTTTCTTGTGGTTATTATTTTTTTACACTTTTTTGGTGAATGAGTAGGGGTACCCGATACCTATTCACATAGGGGGGAGGGGGGCCAGGGTCCCCTTGTTAAAAAGGGCTTCCAGATTTGGATAGTCCCCCACGCCCGCAGACCCCAATAACCACAGCCCAGGGTTGTTGGGATGAGGCCCTTGTCCCCATCAACATGGGGACAAGATGCTTTGAGGTGGGGGGCAGAGCCCCCCTGCCCCAAAGCACCCACCCCCAATGATGAGGGCATGTGGCCTGGTATGGTTCAGGTGGGAGACACTCGCTCGTCACCTCCCCTTTCCTGACCTGCCGGTGGGAGGTCATGTGACCCCACAGAGGCACTGTGAAATAATGTATTTAGCTGCATAATTTTAAAAGATCACAGACACTGCACTCCTTATCTTGCTATAACAGAGGGGAAGAAAAGAACGGCTGCACACCACAGGAACGTTCCAACGATTTTATTCTACAAATAGAAAATGACAGCCAACAAAGACAGAGTGTCTGAACACAGGAGGTGACGCGTCCGTTTTACACTGACCTCAGTGCTCCTTCAAACACCGAGAAGCACTGGTTTGAAGAAGCACTAAGGTCAGTGTAAAACGGACGCGTCACCTCCTGTGTTCAGACACTCTGTCTTTGTTGGCTGTCATTTGCTATTTTTGGAAGAAAATCATTGGAACATTCCTGTGGTGTGCAGCCGTTTTTTTCCTATTGATCATCGGTGGCGAGCCGTGGCTTGCACCCAGTGCATCTGGACGGCAGTGATTGCTTACCTGGAGCGGTATCGTCCTTGTTTGAATATAACAGAGGGGATATCACTAATTATGATCAGTGACTTTACATCCACAATGGAATAGGGGCAGGAGGGGAGGAGAGGGGTGGAGCTGGATAACACATACACAGACTACGGAGCTGGCAGACAGGGAGGGAGGGGGAGAGGGAGAGACTGTGGGATGACAGAGACACATAAACTGACCACAGTATCATGGATCAGTGGCCATGATTATTGTGGTCAGCACACCTAGGGGGACACAGGAAAAGGCAGGATCAATCAGGTATTTTATAACATAGAGAGGGAAAAATGATACTGCAGATGCACAATGTTGTTTATCATGCTTTAAAGGAACAGGATATATATTTTTTTAGGATTACAACCACTTTAATGACCCACCTGTGCTGATCTCTGCAGGAGTGTCCTCCTCTATAAATGTCCTTGTTATTCCATCCTCCTCCATAGACTGCTGATCATCCCTCACATACCTCTCTTCTTCTTCTTCTGCTTTAACCTCAACTTTTATATCTATCAGATCTTCACCCTAAACCAAGAAAATGAGAGAGAATATTATCTGTAAAATATAATCTTTATTATTGTGACATCACATAAAAAATCCACACATTGTCTCCATGAGTCTGTGTTTTAGAAGCTTCGTCCCACCAACCTTGTAACAGTGGGGGATGGTGTGACCTTCCTGTGTGGAATCCCGGGAATACAGAGGACGGGGACATCTCTCTGGTGGGTTCCTGGTATTAGGTGGCTCCATCATGTCCTTGTGTCCTTCTGATAACTCCTCCATCACTCCATACTCCTCATCCTCCTCTTTATACTCTTCTTTAACAATAATATTATAGTCCCCGAGGTTTCCACTCTGAATATAGAATAAAAATGACATCAATGGTAACAATGCAGATAATGTACAGATCCTAATGATACTATCAGTGATTGTTCCTCATCTACCTGATGATGGTGGGGGATGGTGTGACCTTCCTGTGTGGAATCCCGGGAATACAGAGGACGGGGACATCTCTCTGGTGGGTTCCCATTACTGGATCCATCTGTAGGAAACACACACACTGACTGAATACATTGTTTCTATGTGTTGTGAGGGGGTTAGCTCGGCAGCGGGTGTGTGTGACCCCCGGGATGGGCTCCCCACACAAAACAGGCCCAGCAAACGGAGGTTGTGGTTTTCAAAATCAAAAAAGGTGCGGTTTATTTTCTATTTACAGTGACAAAACACAGCAAAGCAAAAGAAACATAACCAAAATAAATCCTGGTCAAGTTGACCTCTGACTAAACATACAGGTTTCCTAACTAACAACTGGGATCAGCCTAGTGCTGTCCTAGTCCCTAAGTCCCTGGTTTAGTAAAAGTCCAAACAAATAGCCACACAGGCTTTGCCTCACCGCACAGGGGTTCACTCTCCCTAGACAGTCCACACAGGTCTGGGTCCAGGCATGAGCTAACATCTAATGAAGCTGGGAGTTCTTATAGAGGCCTAAATGAGCTGACAAGCTTCAGCTGGCCTCATCAACTCCCTGTCTGTACGACGCCCAGCCCTCTCCCTAGAGGTATGAGTCATCCATGAGCCCACTAGCCTTATACAACTCTCCACCTAGTTGTATAAGTCGGCGTAAAGCCTGAATCTGGGCGAAATATATCTACCCCCCTGGATGCAACCAGGTGACTTTACCTTCCTGCTGTCACATACCCCCCCCTCTTGTTTTAACCTCGGGGTTGGAACACCAGCAATCAGGCATTCATGTACTCGAGACAAAGCATCCACATTCCCCATTTGAACGCCAGGGCGATGCTTTACTGTGAAGTTGAATTCCTGGAGGGCCAGGAACCACCTATTCACTCTTCTATTTGTTTCCTTGTTTTGAGCCATCCACTTTAACGGAGCGTGATCCGTAACCATGTCAAAGTGCCTACCTAGCAGGTAGTACCGAAGGGAATCTAGAGCCCACTTCACCGCTAAACACTCCTTTTCAACGGTGGCGTAATTTACCTCATGGGACTTCAACTTCCTGCTGAGGTAAATGACTGGGTGCTCTTCCCCGTTCCAGACCTGGGACAATACTGCTCCTAACCCCACATCTGACGCATCACTTTGTACGACAAAGTCTTTAGAGAAGTCGGGTGAGTACAACACTGGCTGGCTACATAAGGCTTGTTTCAAGAACTGGAATGCTGCCTCAGCCTCGGGGGTCCATTTAATCATGACCGACCCTTTCCCCTTCGTCAGGTTGGTTAGGGGCACAGCCTTAGAAGCAAAGTGGGGAATGAATCGCCGATAATACCCAGCGATTCCCAGAAAGGCTCGTACCTGCTTCTTGCTGTTGGGACGTGGCCAACTCTGGATGGCCTCGACTTTGTTGAGTTGGGGTTTTATTACTCCCCTCCCAATGGTGTACCCAAGATATTTGGCCTCCTCCTGCCCAATGGTACACTTCTTGGGGTTAGCCGTAAACCCCGCTTCCCGAACAGAGTCCAGGACTGCTTGCACTTTTGGCAGATGTGAGGCCCAATCTGTGCTATGGACAATTACGTCATCCAGGTAAGCCGCAGCATACTTCCGATGGGGCCTCAGCATCTGGTCCATTTTCCGCTGGAATGTGGCCGGCGCATTCTGTAACCCGAACGGCATTCTTTTATATTGGAACGCCCCGTCTGGGGTTACAAATGCGGTTTTCTCTTTGGCCGACTTGGCCAGGGGGATTTGCCAATACCCTTTTGTGAGGTCAAGAGTCGTCATGTATCGGGCTGTTCCCAGCCGGTCGATCAACTCATCTATACGTGGCATGGGGTAGGTGTCAAATTTTGTAACTTTGTTCAACTGACGAAAATCGTTACAAAATCGCCAGCTCCCATCCGGTTTAGGCACCAACACGATGGGACTAGACCAATCACTTTGGGACTCCTCTATCACCCCTAAGTTCAGCATTTTCTGTACTTCCTCCCGTATTGCCTCCCGTCGAGCCTCTGGGATCCGATAGGGTTTTAACTTCACCCTTTCACCGGGCGGGGTAATGATGTCATGCTCTACCCCAGATGTTTGTCCCGGCAGCTCAGAGAATACCTCCTTGTTGCGAAGCACAAACTCCTTAACCTCCTGTTGTTGGGGTTGTGACAAGGTGGCTGCTATTCCAACCTCAGGAATCACGCAACCAGTTTGAGCTGGTGACCAAGTGTCTGCAACTAGGGACTCTCTATCCCTCCAGGCTTTCAACAGATTAACGTGATATATCTGTTCGGGCTTTCGCCTTCCTGGTTGTCTGACCTTGTAATTCACTTCGCTCACTTTTTCCATTATCTCGTAGGGGCCTTGCCATTTGGCAAGGAATTTACTTTCAACCGTAGGGACAAGTACCAATATCCTATCCCCCGGGGAAAAGGTACGGGTCTTGGCTCCACGGTTGTACACTCTCTGCTGTGCCAACTGCGCTTGGGCCAAATGTTCCTTCACGATGGGCATTACCTGTGCAATTCGATCTTGCATCAGGGCGACATGCTCAATCACACTCCTGTGGGGAGAACTCTCACTTTCCCAAGTTTCCTTGGCAATATCCAACAGCCCTCTTGGGTGTCTCCCATACAGTAACTCAAAGGGGGAGAATCCCGTAGAGGATTGGGGCACCTCCCTAATAGCAAACATCAAATAAGGAAGTAAACAGTCCCAATCCTTTCCATCTCTATCCACCACTTTCTTCAACATTTGTTTTAGGGTTTTGTTGAATCTTTCAACCAGCCCATCGGTTTGGGGGTGATACACAGACGTACGCAATTGCGTCACTTTGAACAATTTACACAGCTCTTTCATAACCCGGGACATAAAGGGTGTACCTTGGTCCGTAAGCAGTTCTTTACAAATACCCACCCGGCTAAAAACAAGAGATAGCTCTTTGGCTATGGTTTTGGCCGAGGTATTTCGGAGAGGGATCGCTTCTGGATAACGGGTGGCATAGTCCATTATAACTAATATGTACTGGTGCCCCCTAGCGGACTTGATTATAGGACCTACCAAATCCATGGCGATCCTCTCAAACGGGACCTCAATGATGGGTAGAGGGACCAGCGGGCTACGGAAATGTGGCATCGGGGCCAACCTCTGACACACAGGGCAGGAGGAACAATAATTTTCTACGTCCTTCATCACCCCCGGCCAATAGAATCTCTGTAATACCCTCTCTCGGGTTTTCTCTGTCCCCAGATGACCTCCAAGAATGTGCCCATGGGCCAACTCCAACACCAACTTCCTGTAAGGTTTGGGCACCACAAGCTGCTCAACGGTTTCTTCTGCCCTTTTTGCCACCCGATACAGTAGGTCCTTCTCTACGCTGAAGTATGGGTAAGTGCAGGTATTATCTGGGTTCACTAACTCGCCATCTATTTTCACTACGTTTTCCCGTGCCTTTATTAGGGCGGGGTCTTTCAACTGTTCTGTGGCAAAGTTTTCCCTGTGAACCTCAAGATCAGAAAACTCCACAGACGGTAGGTTTTCGTCTGAGGAGGTGGGCTCCTCTCCAGTTTCTTGAGTCTCCCCTGCCAATACTGATAAGGGAAATTCCGGAGAGTCCTCACCACTCTCAGGGGAGTTCTGGCTATCACATTCCTGGTACATAGGGGCACCAGTGAGGGGCTCAGGATCATCCCACAGTTCCCAGAACTTCGGAAAATCCCTTCCCACAATGGCGTCATGCGGTAACTGAGATACTAAGCCCACTGGATGAGAGAGGGTATCTTTGGGGGTCTCGAAACACACTGTAGTTACTGGATACTCTCGGGTGTCCCCATGCACACAAATAACAGCTACCTTGCTATTCCCAGAGACCTCTGTTTTAACTAACTCAGCCTTTATCAGGGTCACAAGGCTACCTGAATCCAGCAATACCACAACATTTCTACCATTAACACACATTTTGCATAAATGTTTCTCAGTTCCTCGAATGGCAGTGCATGCGACTGTCGCACACAGCGACTGACGTCTGCCCGTCAGAAAGTCACACTGCATGGGTTCCTCCACAACCGGGCAATTGGCTGCAATATGTCCCGCTTGCCGGCAGCGGTAGCAAACGATCCTTCTTGCCGCCTCTTGAGCCGCTGATTTCCCAGGCTGTTCTCGCCAAACTTGGGGTAGAGCTCCCACCCTCTCACTCTCTCCACCCTTACCCCTTGGAATCCTCTTATCCGCCCCTGGGGATGGTCTGGTCTTAGGGTGGAAAGTCCGAGTGTCTCTGGAAGAGGCCGTCAGGTTCTCTGTAGCCAAGTATTTCTCCACACGATCCACAAGACCATCGGCCGTCTCTGGGTCTCCATGGCTTACCCACTTTTGGATGGCAGTAGGAAGAGCTCTCAAAAACCGATCCATTACAACACGTTCCACAATCTTTGGTGCGGACAAAGTCTCTGGCTGTAGCCACTTTCTGCTCAGGTGAATGAGATCATACATTTGAGACCTGGGGGGTTTTCCAAGCTGGAAAGTCCAGTTATGCACACGCTGAGCCCGGACAGCCTGGGTGACACCCAGCCTTGCCAATATTTCAGCTTTTAGCATCACATAGTCTTTTGCTTGGTTAGGCTCTAGGTCATAGTAAGCTTTCTGCGATTCACCAGTTAACAGAGGAGCCACCAGTCCAGCCCACTGCTCCTCAGGCCACTTTTCTCTTTCAGCGGTCCTTTCAAATGTGGTCAAAAATACCTCTGGATCATCCTCTCCAGTCATTTTTGTCAATAAACGACTCACCCCAAAGGACGCGGTATTAGTGGGACGGCTTTCCTCACTGGTCTGCGGACGTTGCTGCATTACTGCTTCCATCTGTTGTTGTAGTCTCTGCTCTTGCTTCTGCAACAGGTCTATGAAGCGGGCCTCAGATTGCTGCTGGGCTCGTTGCTGAGCCTCCAGACTCTGTTGCAAAGTTGCGTTTGTCTGCTGCTGGGCTGCAAGGCTCCTTTGCAAACCTGCATTTGTCTGCTGTTGATTGGCATTTGCTAGAGCCAGCTGCTTCAGTATCTCCTCCATGCTGGCTTAAAAAAAACTGCCACTGGTTCTCCACCAACTGTGAGGGGGTTAGCTCGGCAGCGGGTGTGTGTGACCCCCGGGATGGGCTCCCCACACAAAACAGGCCCAGCAAACGGAGGTTGTGGTTTTCAAAATCAAAAAAAGGTGCGGTTTATTTTCTATTTACAGTGACAAAACACAGCAAAGCAAAAGAAACATAACCAAAATAAATCCTGGTCAAGTTGACCTCTGACTAAACATACAGGTTTCCTAACTAACAACTGGGATCAGCCTAGTGCTGTCCTAGTCCCTAAGTCCCTGGTTTAGTAAAAGTCCAAACAAATAGCCACACAGGCTTTGCCTCACCGCACAGGGGTTCACTCTCCCTAGACAGTCCACACAGGTCTGGGTCCAGGCATGAGCTAACATCTAATGAAGCTGGGAGTTCTTATAGAGGCCTAAATGAGCTGACAAGCTTCAGCTGGCCTCATCAACTCCCTGTCTGTACGACGCCCAGCCCTCTCCCTAGAGGTATGAGTCATCCATGAGCCCACTAGCCTTATACAACTCTCCACCTAGTTGTATAAGTCGGCGTAAAGCCTGAATCTGGGCGAAATATATCTACCCCCCTGGATGCAACCAGGTGACTTTACCTTCCTGCTGTCACAGTGTTTATCAGATGATGGGGGATCTAGGTGGAGCCTCCGTACTGCTCTCTCCTTTACAATAAAGTCTCCTCTTACCCGGTGATGTGAGGGGCGGCTGATTGTCCATCATGACGTCCTTGTAGAGATCCTTGTGTCCTTCTAAATCCTCCCACTCCTCCATGGAGAAATAGACAGTGACATCCTGACACCTTATAGGAACCTGACACACACAATGATACAGTCACCATCCAGACACATCCCTTGTCTGTTACTGGATTATGTCCAAGAATCCCCGGCACCGCTCACCTCTCCTCCATCATCTCTCTGGTGACTTCTAGAATCTTCTTTGTATTTCTCTATTCTATCAGGGAGGGAGGTGGAGGCAATGTGATGGTCATATGATCTCCAGACTTCACAGGAGGAAAAAAACTAAATCTAAACACAAATAGCAAAATCAATGTTCCCAGAATCCTCCTCACCTCACCATTTAGTTTTCCATTTTATTAAAGCCCCACTTCAGGTTGAGGTTTTGGTTGCAGCCAATAGCTTCATCACTGATCTGTAGGGATAAGCTCTGGCGTGTTCGCATTGAACACGTGCAGAGCCTGCCAGGATGACGGCACCGCGCTGCGCTAATAATAGCCAGGGAGACATTTCCCGGTCTCTGCAGCCGAGCATCGGGAAATGTCTCCTTGCCTGACATTAGAGCAGCGCGGTGCCGACATCCTGGCGGGCTCTGCACGTGTTCAATGCGAACACGCCGGAGCTCATCCCTACAGATCAGTGTATTCTGAGAAGGGAGCGTCCCCCATTGTCAGAATACAATAGTGCAGCGGGGAGGATTCCCCCATCCCCCTCCAATGTGCGGATGGAGGAATCGGTTCAGCTTTTTCACTCACTCTGCCCACTGGCTGAACGATAAAACTGAACCATGTATGACCAGCTTTGGAAGCAAGATATATTAATCATCAACTGATCCTCCTGAAGGGGTTAATCTACATATTACCTCCTCTGCCACCAAATCCTTCATTGTCTTCTCGCTGCGTCCTTCCAAATGGAATGTCCTGTCTTTACCTGACATCACTTCCTGTCTGTATTCCATAGAGTCTTCCTATCTGGGTAGAGGTGAGATCACCACCTTGTGGAGCTCAGAAAAACTGCAGCCCAGAAAAACGACTCGTAGTGTGAACGCATCCTTCTGCTGTGTGTATGTACTGTATATCCTTCTCCTTTCTCTCATCCCTGAGTGTGTATGAAGAGGCGGAGCTCCTGAGTGTGTATGAAGAGGCGGAGCTCCTGAGTGTGTATGAAGAGGCGGAGCTCCTGAGGGTGTATGAAGAGGCGGAGCTCCTGAGGGTGTATGAAGAGGCGGAGCCCTGAGTGTGTATGAAGAGGCAGAGCTCCTGAGTGTGTATGAAGAGGCGGAGCTCCTGAGTGTGTATGAAGAGGTGAAACTCCTGAGTGTGTATGAAGAGGCGGAGCTCCTGAGTGTGTATGAAGAGGCGGAGCTCCTGAGTGTGTATGAAGAGGTGGAGCTCCTGAGTGTGTATGAAGAGGCGGAGCTCCTGAGTGTGTATGAAGAGGTGGAGCTCCTGAGTGTGTATGAAGAGGCGGGGCTCCTGAGTGTGTATGAAGAGGCAGAGCTCCTGAGTGTGTATGAAGAGGCGGAGCCCTGAGTGTGTATGGAGAGGCGGAGCTCTAAGTGTGTATGAAGAGGCGGAGCACTGAGTGTGTATGAAGAGACGGAGCTCCTGAGTGTGTATGAAGAGGCGGAGCACTGAGTGTGTATGAAGAGACGGAGCTCCTGAGTGTGTATGAAGAGGCGGAGCCCTGAGTGTGTATGGAGAGGCGGAGCTCTAAGTGTGTATGAAGAGGCGGAGCACTGAGTGTGTATGAAGAGACGGAGCTCCTGAGTGTGTATGAAGAGGCGGAGCACTGAGTGTATATGAAGAGGCGGAGCTCCTGAGTGTGTATGAAGAGGCGGAGCACTGAGTGTGTATGAAGAGACGGCGCTCCTGAGTGTGTATGAAGAGGCTAAGCTCCTGAGTGTGTATGAAGAGGCGGAGCTCCTAAATGTGTATATGAAGAGGCGGATCTCCTGAGTGTGTATGAAGAGGCGGATCTCTGAGTGTGTATGAAGAGGCGGAGCTCCTGTGTATGAAGAGGCGGAGCTCCTGAGTTTGTATGAAGAGGCGGATCTCTGAGTGTGTATGAAGAGGCGGATCTCTGAGTGTGTATGAAGAGGCGGATCTCCTGAGTGTGTATGAAGAGGCGGATCTCCTGAGTGTGTATGAAGAGGCGGAGCCCTGAGTGTGTATGAAGAGGCGGAGCTCCTGAGTGTGTATGAAGAGGCGGATCTCCTGAGTGTGTATGAAGAGGCGGATCTCTGAGTGTGTATGAAGAGGCGGAGCCCTGAGTGTGTATGAAGAGGTGGAGCCCTGAGTGTGTATGAAGAGGCGGAGATCCTGCTGGAACAGCGGTCGGAGGAGGAAGCCGAGTCTAGGAGGGAGACTGACAGAAACCGCAGCAGACTTGCAGGAGTGAGCGAGGAGGATCCAGTTCCTTTGCCATCGGAGGTGAGGAGAGTGTGAAGGATGTTTGTGACTCTGGTAGATGAAAAGCTGGGAGTCATATTGCTCTGGTGAGTGGGGAAGCACTACTAAGGGGGCGCCCTCACCATCACGTGTGTAAGAGGTGGAAGAAGGCCGTGGCTACACTACAGCTGGCACAGTTTGGAGCACGGAGAACTTTACACCTTATCAACTTTTCATTGATTTGTGGATTTTTTGTTTAATAAGTTCATTGAAATAAATGAAAAGTGGAAGCAGTGGACTTGCAGAGAACACTATATTGAGCACAAAATTTTGTATGCAAAAAATCTGAGGAAAACGCTTGGACAGCCGCACTCCAAAAAAGGTTCTTTTATTTAAAACAAAAGCACAAACAACATGCCACAGCAAAAAAACAGCAAGTATGAGCTGACGTTTCGCACTGCGATTCAGTGCTTAATCATAGCTAACATACACATCTAATGCACCTCTTATATATACTCACATGAACTCATGATAAGAACAAATCAATTAAGACTTCAATTGACTGATGGATAGGCTAACAGCTGTGTCCCATCAGTACAATTAGGACATATCATGTTATCAGAAACACACACATCTACATTTTATATACCATTACCAACTCATAAAGACCATTAATAATATATACACAATGTGACAGCAGGAAGGTAAAGTCACCTGGTTGCATCCAGGGGGGTAGATATATTTCGCCCAGATTCAGGCTTTACGCCGACTTATACAACTAGGCGGAGAGTTGTATAAGCCCAGCTGGGGCTAGTGGGCTCATGGATGACTCATACCTCTAGGGAGAGTGTGGGGCGTCGTACAGACAGGGAGTTGATGAGGCCAGCTGAAGCTTGTCAGCTCATTTAGGCCTCTATAAAAACTCCCAGATTCATTAGGTGTTAGCTCATGCCTGGAACCAGACCTGTGTGGACTGTCTAGGGAGAGTGAACCCCTGTGCGGTGAGACAAAGCCTGTGTGGCTATTTGCTTGGACATTTAAAACCAGGGACTTAGGGACTAGGACAGCACTAGGCTGATCCCAGTTGTTAGTTAGGAAACCTGTATGTTTAGTTAGAGGTCAAGTTGACCAGGATTTATTTTGTTTATGTTTCTTTTGCTTTGCTGTGTTTTGTCACTGTAAATAGAAAATAAACCGCACCTTTTTTGATTTTGAAAACCACAACCTCCGTTTGCTGGGCCTGTTTTTGTGTGGGGAGCCCATCCCGGGGGTCACCCACACCCGCTGCCGAGCTAACCCCCTCACAGTTGGTGGAGAACCAGTGGCAGTTTTTTTTTAAGCCAGCATGGAGGAGATACTGAAACAGCTGGCTCTAGCAAATGCCAATCAACAGCAGACAAATGCAGGTTTGCAAAAGAGCCTTGCAGCTCATCAACAGAGCCTTGCAGCTCATCAACAGAGCCTTGCAGCCCAGCAGCAAGCTCATCAACAGAGCCTTGCAGCCCAGCAGCAAGCTCATCAACAGAGCCTTGCAGCCCAGCAGCAGACAAACGCAACTTTGCAACAGAGTCTGGAGGCTCAGCAACAAGCCCAGCAGCAATCTGAGGCCCGCTTCATAGACCTGTTGCAGAAGCAAGAGCAGAGACTACAACAACAGATGGAAGCAGTAATGCAGCAACGTCCGCAGACCAGTGAGGAAAGCCGTCCCACTAATACCGCGTCCTTTGGGGTCAGTCGTTTATTGACAAAAATGACTGGAGAGGATGATCCAGAGGTATTTTTGACCACATTTGAAAGGACCGCTGAAAGAGAAAAGTGGCCTGAGGAGCAGTGGGCTGGACTGGTGGCTCCTCTGTTAACTGGTGAATCGCAGAAAGCTTACTATGACCTAGAGCCTAACCAAGCAAAAGACTATGTGATGCTAAAAGCTGAAATATTGGCAAGGCTGGGTGTCACCCTGGCTGTCCGGGCTCAGCGTGTGCATAACTGGACTTTCCAGCTTGGAAAACCCCCCAGGTCTCAAATGTATGATCTCATTCACCTGAGCAGAAAGTGGCTACAGCCGGAGACTTTGTCCGCACCAAAGATTGTGGAACGTGTTGTAATGGATCGGTTTTTGAGAGCTCTTCCTACTGCCATCCAAAAGTGGGTAAGCCATGGAGACCCAGAGACGGCCGATGGTCTTGTGGATCGTGTGGAGAAATACTTGGCTACAGAGAACCTGACGGCCTCTTCCAGAGACACTCGGACTTTCCACCCTAAGACCAGACCATCCCCAGGGGCGGATAAGAGGATTCCAAGGGGTGAGGGTGGAGAGAGTGAGAGGGTGGGAGCTCTACCCCAAGTTTAGTGAGAACAGCCTGGGAAATCAGCGGCTCAAGAGGCGGCAAGAAGGATCGTTTGCTACCGCTGCCGGCAAGCGGGACATATTGCAGCCAATTGCCCGGTTGTGGAGGAACCCATGCAGTGTGACTTTCTGACGGGCAGACGTCAGTCGCTGTGTGCGACAGTCGCATGCACTGCCATTCGAGGAACTGAGAAACATTTATGCAAAATGTGTGTTAATGGTAGAAATGTTGTGGTATTGCTGGATTCAGGTAGCCTTGTGACCCTGATAAAGGCTGAGTTAGTTAAAACAGAGGTCTCTGGGAATAGCAAGGTAGCTGTTATTTGTGTGCATGGGGACACCCGAGAGTATCCAGTGACTACAGTGTGTTTCGAGACCCCCAAAGGTACCCTCTTTCATCCAGTGGGCTTAGTATCTCAGTTACCGCATGACGCCATTGTGGGAAGGGATTTTCCGAAGTTCTGGGAACTGTGGGATGATCCTGAGCCCCCCACTGGTGCCCCTATGTACCAGGAATGTGATAGCCAGAACTCCCCTGAGAGTGGTGAGGACTCTCCGGAATTTCCCTTATCAGTATTGGCAGGGGAGACTCAAGAAACTGGAGAGGAGCCCACCTCCTCAGACGAAAACCTACCGTCTGTGGAGTTTTCTGATCTTGAGGTTCACAGGGAAAACTTTGCCACAGAACAGTTGAAAGACCCCGCCCTAATAAAGGCACGGGAAAACGTAGTGAAAATAGATGGCGAGTTAGTGAACCCAGATAATACCTGCACTTACCCATACTTCAGCGTAGAGAAGGACCTACTGTATCGGGTGGCAAAAAGGGCAGAAGAAACCGTTGAGCAGCTTGTGGTGCCCAAACCTTACAGGAAGTTGGTGTTGGAGTTGGCTCATGGGCACATTCTTGGAGGTCATCTGGGGACAGAGAAAACCCGAGAGAGGGTATTACAGAGATTCTATTGGCCGGGGGTGATGAAGGACATAGAAAATTATTGTTCCTCCTGCCCTGTGTGTCAGAGGTCGGCCCCGATGCCACATTTCCGTAGCCCGCTGGTCCCTCTACCCATCATTGAGGTCCCGTTTGAGAGGATCGCCATGGATTTGGTAGGTCCTATAATCAAGTCCGCTAGGGGGCACCAGTACATATTAGTTATAATGGACTATGCCACCCGTTATCCAGAAGCGATCCCTCTCCGAAATACCTCGGCCAAAACCATAGCCAAAGAGCTATCTCTTGTGTTTAGCCGGGTGGGTATTTGTAAAGAACTGCTTACGGACCAAGGTACACCCTTTATGTCCCGGGTTATGAAGGAGCTGTGTAAATTGTTCAAAGTGACGCAATTACGTACATCTGTGTATCACCCCCAAACCGATGGGCTGGTTGAAAGATTCAACAAAACCCTAAAACAAATGTTGAAGAAAGTGGTGGATAGAGATGGAAAGGATTGGGACTGTCTACTTCCTTATCTGATGTTTGCTATTAGGGAGGTGCCCCAATCCTCTACGGGATTCTCCCCCTTTGAGTTACTGTATGGGAGACACCCAAGAGGGCTGTTGGATATTGCCAAGGAAACTTGGGAAAGTGAGAGTTCTCCCCACAGGAGTGTGATTGAGCATGTCGCCCTGATGCAAGACCGAATTGCACAGGTAATGCCCATCGTGAAGGAACATTTGGCCCAAGCGCAGTTAGCACAGCAGAGAGTGTACAACCGTGGAGCCAAGACCCGTACCTTTTCCCCGGGGGATAGGATACTGGTACTTGTCCCTACGGTTGAAAGTAAATTCCTTGCCAAATGGCAAGGCCCCTACGAGATAATGGAAAAAGTGAGCGAAGTGAATTACAAGGTCAGACAACCAGGAAGGCGAAAGCCCGAACAGATCTATCACGTTAATCTGTTGAAAGCCTGGAGGGATAGAGAGTCCCTAGTCGCAGACACTTGGTCACCAGCTCAAACTGGTTGCGTGATTCCTGAGGTTGGAATAGCAGCCACCTTGTCACAACCCCAACAACAGGAGGTTAAGGAGTTTGTGCTTCGCAACAAGGAGGTATTCTCTGAGCTGCCGGGACAAACATCTGGGGTAGAGCATGACATCATTACCCCGCCCGGTGAAAGGGTGAAGTTAAAACCCTATCGGATCCCAGAGGCCCGACGGGAGGCAATACGGGAGGAAGTACAGAAAATGCTGAACTTAGGGGTGATAGAGGAGTCCCAAAGTGATTGGTCTAGTCCCATTGTGTTGGTGCCTAAACCGGATGGGAGCTGGCGATTTTGTAACGATTTTCGTCAGTTGAACAAAGTTACAAAATTTGACACCTACCCCATGCCACGTATAGATGAGTTGATCGACCGGCTTCGAACAGCCCGATACATGACGACTCTTGACCTCACAAAAGGGTATTGGCAAATCCCCCTGGCCAAGTCGGCCAAAGAGAAAACCGCATTTGTAACCCCAGACGGGGCGTTCCAATATAAAAGAATGCCGTTCGGGTTACAGAATGCGCCGGCCACATTCCAGCGGAAAATGGACCAGATGCTGAGGCCCCATCGGAAGTATGCTGCGGCTTACCTGGATGACGTAATTGTCCATAGCACAGATTGGGCCTCACATCTGCCAAAAGTGCAAGCAGTCCTGGACTCTGTTCGGGAAGCGGGGTTTACGGCTAACCCCAAGAAGTGTACCATTGGGCAGGAAGAGGCCAAATATCTTGGGTACACCATTGGGAGGGGAGTAATAAAACCCCAACTCAACAAAGTCGAGGCCATCCAGAGTTGGCCACGTCCCAACAGCAAGAAGCAGGTACGAGCCTTTCTGGGAATCGCTGGGTATTATCGGCGATTCATTCCCCACTTTGCTTCTAAGGCTGTGCCCCTAACCAACCTGACGAAGGGGAAAGGGTCGGTCATGATTAAATGGACCCCCGAGGCTGAGGCAGCATTCCAATTCTTGAAACAAGCCTTATGTAGCCAGCCAGTGTTGTACTCACCCGACTTCTCTAAAGACTTTGTCGTACAAAGTGATGCGTCAGATGTGGGGTTAGGAGCAGTATTGTCACAGGTCTGGAACGGGGAAGAGCACCCAGTCATTTACCTCAGCAGGAAGTTGAAGTCCCATGAGGTAAATTACGCCACCGTTGAAAAGGAGTGTTTAGCGGTGAAGTGGGCTCTAGATTCCCTTCGGTACTACCTGCTAGGTAGGCACTTTGACTTGGTTACGGATCACGCTCCGTTAAAGTGGATGGCTCAAAACAAGGAAACAAATAGAAGAGTGAATAGGTGGTTCCTGGCCCTCCAGGAATTCAACTTCACAGTAAAGCATCGCCCTGGCGTTCAAATGGGGAATGTGGATGCTTTGTCTCGAGTACATGAATGCCTGATTGCTGGTGTTCCAACCCCGAGGTTAAAACAAGAGGGGGGGGTATGTGACAGCAGGAAGGTAAAGTCACCTGGTTGCATCCAGGGGGGTAGATATATTTCGCCCAGATTCAGGCTTTACGCCGACTTATACAACTAGGCGGAGAGTTGTATAAGCCCAGCTGGGGCTAGTGGGCTCATGGATGACTCATACCTCTAGGGAGAGTGTGGGGCGTCGTACAGACAGGGAGTTGATGAGGCCAGCTGAAGCTTGTCAGCTCATTTAGGCCTCTATAAAAACTCCCAGATTCATTAGGTGTTAGCTCATGCCTGGAACCAGACCTGTGTGGACTGTCTAGGGAGAGTGAACCCCTGTGCGGTGAGACAAAGCCTGTGTGGCTATTTGCTTGGACATTTAAAACCAGGGACTTAGGGACTAGGACAGCACTAGGCTGATCCCAGTTGTTAGTTAGGAAACCTGTATGTTTAGTTAGAGGTCAAGTTGACCAGGATTTATTTTGTTTATGTTTCTTTTGCTTTGCTGTGTTTTGTCACTGTAAATAGAAAATAAACCGCACCTTTTTTGATTTTGAAAACCACAACCTCCGTTTGCTGGGCCTGTTTTTGTGTGGGGAGCCCATCCCGGGGGTCACCCACACCCGCTGCCGAGCTAACCCCCTCACAACAAGTAAATGGATATATTTTTCTACACGAACATGTAACATACACATAAACCCTCTGCCAGTGTGGCATAATTACTATAGTGCAGGAAAAGACCTCACCTAATGCATATAAAGTGTATTATCACATGTGCAATGTGTATTAATAATATGTGTATGCATGTGTGAGAAAATTCGATCATACTGATCCTATACGTTCAAAAATATAAATATGGGGTGAGTGACCCATATGGACAATAAGTGAATCTAAAAACGTAAGATAGGGATGAAAGAAGGAGGAATAAAAAAAAAAAAAAATGGGGGGGGGAGGAAACCAGAGAACTAATTATTTGATAGCAGTAGTGAGGACTGTATGTGTGTATATCAATGGATCGATATAAACTAGCTCTTGCTTGGACGTTCTGGTGTAAACTCTCCAAGTTGGCATCTTTTTTTATCCACATATTTACAAAATAATATTTTTTCCTTTTTTTTTTTCTTTTTTCCTTTCTTTTCATCTTTATTTTTTATTTTATTTCTTTTTATTTATAACTAGTGTCCAGTGTGTGAAATGTGAAAGGAAGAGTGGGTTGATAATTAGTGTATATTGTTACAGGATACCATAAAAACGTTGTGAATTAATGTGTATTATGAAAAAATCTTTATATTACTTCAACTGGTGGTAGTTTTATTATTTCTAAAGTGAAGTGAAATAAATTAAAGTGAAATGAATTAAAATTAATTGAAAAATCATGTGAAATTAGAGAAAAAAAAGAAAGGGGGAAAAAGAGAAGAGAACCCGACGTGGCAGTGAAAAGTCACGTGCAGACCTGGTGGTATATTACTAGATGATATAAATGCAATGAATGGCCTGCATACGATTTGTGGGAATGGATTATCGGTCCCTAAACCATATATTTTAAAGTCCACCTTGAGTGTTCCTAGAACAACCATTTAGGCTTATGGGTTTAAAGTCATGTACAGGATAATATTTTGTTATGTTTAAATCTGAGTCCAAACTAGCATGTAAATCATGCCTGATACAAGATCGATATGCCTAATTCAAGACGGATATATGTTATAGCACCTATGCTTGTATTGAACATGTTAATCGACAGGTCGATTGAACGATCCTGTCTGAGGTGATTTCAGGCATGTGTGTACACAGCTGCCGACCTGAAAATATAAAACAAAATGAAAAACAGGCCTGCGGCCAATTTTTTAGGGAGAAAAGCTTCCAATCCCAGAGTAATAGCAATGTCCACTTTGTATGCTTGAGAAATATAATTTAATTTAGGCTCACAGATCTACAAGAACCTTATGTTCGGACCGGTGAGCCATATCTAGCGCAAAGTGGACATGGCGATGTTGCAAATGCACAATAGGTAAACCTGATAATTAACAGGTCAGTTCAATGTCCATATCGGCATAATTCCTAGTGTGCATGTGCATTGCCATGTCTGTCTGTTCTGATTCCACTATGTGTGAATAAATGTGTTGTGGTGTGTGTGTGTCTTTTCAAAGTACAATAGTCTATCCAGAACAGATGTATCTATTAAAGAGCAGGGACACATGGACTACGATAGTTCCCATTCATTTGTGGTTGGTTAGTTAACTTGTGGAAAAGACTGAAAGAGAAATGACACTCAGGCCTCGTACACATGACCGAGAATCTCCTCAGGAAAAACACGTCGTTTTTCTTGAGGAGATTCTTGGACAAGAAACTTGTCCCGGCCGAGTGTACACACGCTCCATTCAAAGAACCCGCGGTTCTTTGAATGGAGCAAACGCGGTGACGTCATCAACTACGACAAGCGTGCGCTCGTCACATTCGACGCCGTCGCCGCCATCTTGCTACACCCTACCTATGCCTAGGAAGCTACCGCGCATGCGTCAAAGTCAATTCGAGCATGCGCAGGGTTCCACGGCGACAGGTAAGTGTACACACACACACTTTTCTCGTCGAGAAACAGGCCGACGAGAATCTCGACGAGAAAATAGAGAGCAGGTTCTCTATTTTTCTCGTCGAGATTCTGGTCAGTTTTCTCGACGAGAAACCATACACACAAACGATTTTCTCGGCAAGAAAGCTCTCTCTGCAGTTTTCTTGTTGTTTCTTGCCGAGAAACTCGTTCGTGTGTACGAGGCTTTAGATTTTGCAGAACTCTTACTACGGGACCAATGTGTGGCCGATAAACGGCCAATGGTATGTCACTGAGAAAATATGGGGTCTAAAGTGTAATGTGTTTGGAAGGCAGCAATCTGCCATGACACAATACACATCGCTGTGTCTATGTCCACATAATATGCTAAAATTGCATCGGAACGGACATATAAAAAGCACGTGTATAATAGAAAATTACATATGGAAATTTTTAAAAGAGCAGATAGATGCAGACCATAGATCGATGGGAATAAAACATAGTTAATAACTCATCTATATTACTTGGTGTATTAAAAGAGGCCGCGTTGACCTATTTACTCATGCATGCACATACACCTGTATACAGCCCCATTCCATCAAAACCAGTTATACTATATCCAGTTGGGGAAATTATGTATCCCTGTGTGGATTAATGAAATTTCAAAGATTCCGTGTGTTTGTTGTTACATAATATTTCCTAAAAAAGGAGCATGTTAATTGGTATTTGAAGGAATGGGAGAAAATGAGAAAGTAAAATCGTAAGGGACAGTGTATTAACCATTGCAGAAACAAGTTTTGGGAAGTATGCAAGGCCATTGGGGATACATGCACATGTATATGTGTGTTAACAGTTCTTAGTGGGATGGTTATTCATAAAAGTGGGATACATCCCACTCAAAGTTCAACCCTAACGGTATCCTTGTGTGTAAATTAAAAATCCAAAAAACGTCCCTTTTGCATAACATCCTAAACTTGTCTCCTCCCCTAATAGGAACCTTCATACTTTCTATACCTTGTATGCGAAGATGTGAAGTGTCTTTCCAGGTGTACAGTATTCCAATGTTGGGCCACATTGGTTTTCTTATTTATCTCGATATCATACAAGTGGTCTCGTAGACGGTCTCTAAGTCTGCGTATTGTGCGCCCAACATATTGTATATTGCAGAGTTCGCATGTGATAACATATACTACATATTTTGTATTGCAGTTTATGAACTGTGCAATATTGAATGTTTTTCCATTAGTACAGGATTTGACCTTATCCCCTTTTTTTATGAAACCACAGTAATCACAACTTTTTATACCGCATCTGAAAGTACCCTTAAACGTAAGCCAATTTTTACTTGAAATATTGCTTGAATACAGGCTAGGTGAAAGAGAGCTGCCCAAAGTGGGTGCTCGTCGGGATATTGTTTTTATGCCTTTAAACAATATTTCATTGTAGATTGGATCATTAAGCAGTATGGGAAGATATTTAATGACAGTGTTCCTGATTTTACTGAATTCACTGCTGTAAGGTGTGGAGAAGACTGGTATGTTGTTATAGGATTCCTGTGTATTCTTGGTGGTACATGTTTCTATTATTAGGCTGTCCCTTTGTATTTCATTGACAGCTGAGAGAGCTTTGTCTATAGTTTTGGTACAGTATCCCCTATGTTTGAATCTGAGGGACATTTTTTGGCCTTCCTCCTTGAAAATGTTTGGTTCAGTACAAAGGCATTTAAGCCTAATGCCCCATACACACGATCGTTTTTCTTGCCATTTTTTTTCTTGCCGTTTTTCACGTCGTTTTTTTTCATGTTTCCTCTCAAGCCTGTCTTGCGTACACACGATCATTTAAAAAAACGATCAAGCAAAGCGCAGTGACGTACAACACGTACGACGGCACTATAAAGGGGAAGTTCCGTTCGAATGGCGCCACCCTTCATGTTAGTAAAGTTTGTTGAGCGACGATTCGCTCTTTTCAGTCTCGTGCTTTTCAGTCCGTGACTGCGTGACGAATGTGCTATCTCCATTACGAACGCTAGTTTTACCAGAACGAGCGCTCCTGTCTCATACTTGATTCTGAGCATGCGCATTTTTCTTTCACGTCGTTAAAGCATACACACTATCGTTTTTCACGTCGTTAAAAAAAACGACATGAAAAACGACGTGAAAAAAGAGAGCATGTTCGAAATTTTTAATGGCCGTTTTTCACGTCGTTAAAAATGCTCTGGAGCCTACACACGATCATTTTTAATGGCCATTTTTTTAAATGGAATTTTTAACGGCATGAAAAACGATCGTGTGTATGGGGCATTAGAAATTGCCCATAAGGTATCCCTCCTTTAGTGTGATTGGGGTGGGCTGAATCTGCTCTCAGCAGGGTGTTACCTGCTGTAGATTTCCTGTGTAGACTTGTAGTGATAATATTCCCTACACCTGTCAGTGTCACATCTAAAAAGTCCATGGTGTTCGTATGGATTTTACCTGTGAATTTCAAATTCAGGGAGTTGTCATTGAGGTACATGAGCCAATTTTGAAGATCTACCTGGTCATCAGACGTGACAAACAACAGGTCGTCTATATAACGACAGTAAAACATGGTGTCCAGTCGGCGGGGGCTATCATGTCCAAAGATGCGGGACCTCTCCCACCAACCCATGAAGAGGTTGGCTAGTGAGGGTGAAAATTTCGCCCCCATAGAGGCCCCGCATCTCTGGAGATAATAGACCCCGTCGAACATGAAGAAGTTGTGGGTTAACAAATACTCTAGAGCCCCCAAGATGAACTCCTGGAGTACTAAGGAAAATTTTCCTGACTCGCGTAGAAAAGTGGCAACCGCTCGTATGCTTGGACCATGGGGGATACTTGAATAGAGACCGACCACGTCGCAACTGATCCATCTATAATTTGTATTCCATTCAAATTTGTTTACTTTTGACAAAAGTTGCTTGGTGTCTCTCAAGTACCCCGGTAAATCTACCACCAAGGGTTGTAGCTGACTGTCCAGCCACTCCCCAAGGCGTTCATTTAGGGAGCCTATCCCTGCCACAATGGGTCTTCCCGTGAGGGGGTTTAACCCCTTGTGTACCTTGGGCAGGTGGTGGAATATCGGCATGATGGGATGTTCAGGAATGAACATGTCTCTTTCTTTTTCAGAGAGTCCTTTAGACAATAGAGTGAGTTCTTCATTAGTCATTTTTCTGTCAGAGATGTTTATCACGTTGATTATTTCCTCTTCCCTCGTAGTGTGTAGGGGGTGTTTTTGTGGCTTCCTGTGTTTCTGTCCTCCTCTTCTTGTTTTCTTAAAGCTGATTTCTTTTTCGCCTTTGTGTTGGCCCCGCGAGGGTTTCCAAGGGGACGATCTCCATCTGTGCAGTGTGTATGAAGAGGCGGAGCACTGAGTGTGTATGAAGAGGCGGAGCTCCTGAGTGTGTATGAAGAGGTGTAGCTCTGAGTGTCTATGAAGAGGCGGAGCCCCTGAGTGTCTATGAAGAGGCGGAGCCCTGAGTGTGTATGAAGAGGCGGAGTTCCTGAGTGTGTATGAAGAGGCGGAGCTCCTGAGTGTGTATGAAGAGGCGGAGCTCCTGAGTGTGTATGAAGAGGCGGAGCTCTGAGTATGTATGAAGAGGCGGAGCTCCTGAGTGTGTATGAAGAGGCGGAGCTCTGAGTATGTATGAAGAGGCGGAGCTCCTGCTGGAACAGCGGTCGGAGTAGGAAGCCGAGTCTAGGAGGGAGACTGACAGAAACCGCAGCAGACTTGCAGGAGTGAGCGAGGAGGATCCAGTTCCTTTGGCATCGGAGGTGAGGAGAGTGTGAAGGATGTTGGTGACTCTGGTAGATGAAAAGCTGGGAGTCATATTGCTCTGGTGAGTGGGGAAGCACTACTAAGGGGGCGCCCTCACCATCACGTGTGTAAGAGGTGGAAGAAGGCCGTGGCTACACTACAGCTGCCACAGTTTGGAGCACCGAGAACTTTCACACCTTATCAACTTTTCATTGATTTGTGGATTTTTTGTTTAATAAGTTAATTGAAATAGATGAAAAGTGGAAGCAGTGGACTTGCAGAGAACACTATATTGAGCACAAAATTTTGAATGTTTACATTATTTTTTCACAGGTTCCTACTTTAATATAGCAGCAAACATTACGAGATTAAAGAAATAGGTGCAAAGTGGAAGCAGTGGATCTGCAGGGAACATCATCTTGAGCACAAAGCACTTTATGTTGTATATGAATTTGCAGATTGATCAGTTTATTTAATTTATAGATAAACACTTTAAGATGAATGAAGTAGGTGTAAAGTGGAAGCAGTAGATCTGCAGAGAATATTATTTGAGCCCCTAGCACTTTATATATGAATGTCTCCACATATTTTAGTGTATTGGTGATAATTTATGCGCACACACAATAGGACAGCACTGTGACACATAATGCTCTTCTAGGTGATACAGGGAATACTTATCTTTGTTACAGCAGCAGTCCGGTAGAAGTTATTTCTGTAGGTATTTGAGTTGTTACACATAGCGCAGGTTTTTTTCTATTTATATTGGTGACATAATTGCCCAAATCTGGGGATCAGGAGCCATTTCCACCCTTTACTCTCGGCTGGGGTTCTTTGTATCCATATAACAGATGTGCTACATGACTAAATCTGACATCAATTTTACTGCAAAATCAAAGGAGCCAAAATATCTCCCTCCGAGCAGTAATATATTTCTATCCCCCTTGGTGGGAGTGGAGATGACCCATCTATAAGGATATACAGTACATACACACACAGCACAAGGCCGTGTTCACACTACCAGATGTTTCTCTGGGCTGCAGTTCCTCTGAGCTCCACAAGGTGGTGATCTAATTTCTACCCAGAGGTCTTTATGGAAGACAGGAAGCCATGTCAGATACAGACAGGAAGTGATGTCATGTACAGACAGGAATGCTCCCTACCATAGTGTCCTCCCGACTAGCACTCTTAAAGGAGTTGTAAAGGCAGGTGCATTCTATGCATTAAGATAAAAAGCCTTCTGTGTGCAGCAGCCCCCCTCAGCCCCCCCTAATACTTACCTGAGCCCCATCTCTCTCCAGCGATGTCCACGAGTGCCTCAATCTCCTCCTGATTGGCTGAGACACAGCAGCAGCACCATTGGCTTCCGCTGCTGTCAGTCAAAGTCAGTTAGCCAATCAGGAGAGAGAGGGAGGCTGAATGGGGGCTCGATGTCTGAATGAACCCAGAGAGTTGTGACTCAGCTCGGGTGCCCCCATAGCAAGCTACTTGCTGTGGGGGCACTCTACAGGTGGGAGGGGCCAGGAGAGCCAAAGAGGGACCCAAGAAGAGGAGGATCTGGTCTGTCATGTGCAAAACCATTACAGAGCAGGAAAGTATAACATGTTTGGTATTTTTAGAGAGAAAAAAACTTTACGCATGTAGCGGGTATTTGAATTTAAGGGAAGCATCTGGGTGGTAGTGTAACCCAGACGCACTGATTGCTAGGGAATCCAAGACCCTTTTATGGTTCTTGGAGGACTCTGGTGGTGTGAGGTTCCCTGGCCGGAGTTGAACCCACACCGCAAGACTGTGCCTTTTTGTCCTCCCCTGGCGCTGGTACGGCGGGGTGGGGAACCCGCTGTGACGCAAAGGGAGAGGGGGTAAAAGGGGCAGACGCCCTTACCATGGGGGTTCAGAGTTCGGAGTCGGAGGACGCGGCCGCACTCAGGCACCCTCAGCCTGGGTGCTGGCGTTCCGGTGTTCCAGGCCCAGGTGCCCTTGACCTGGCCGGAGCGGGAGATGGAGTCCATCTCAGGCACCTTTAGCCTGGGGTGAGGTACTATGGCGGATGCCTGGGGCTCAGTACCTTCGACTGAGTTCCACGAGGGTGGAGGAATCTGAGGGGGCCCTAACTCCTTGGGTGCCCGTGTCTGAGGTCGAGAAGACTGGTGAGCGGAACTTCTCTGGTGACAGAGAGGCCTCCGGTGACTCCCTTGGACGGATATCCTTCCCCTGACAGGGGCTGTGCTAGCAAAGGTAATTCATATTCTACCTCATATAGTCAGTGGCAGTGACTATTCGCCATTGGTGACACCACAGTGGTTAGCGATACTTTAAAGTATTGTGCCTCGACCTACTCCCATTAATACTGAACTGTTGCAAAGGTCCCAACTTGACTGTGCTGTACGTTTATTCGCTGAGAAGAATAAAACTGTGTTGGACCTATTCAGTGTGTGGAACTCTGGTTACTAGGAGCAAAGGGGGAGTCAAGGACGAAGGAAAGGATTTGACTCTAGGACACCTACACAAAGCCCGACCTTTCTGGCCTTCACCTCTTCACTATGGAGGACATGGGCCGTGGTGTATCTCATCCCTCTCCCCCGGTACTAACACCCCTAGACAAAGACAGACAAGCCAAGAATGAGAAGGGGTAAGAGGGGTGAGGTTGCTACACGCGGTAGCACACATAACCCCCCCCATTCAATAACTTGGTGTCCTGATAAACAAACATGCCAATGTCCCACAGTAGCACCCTTCAAAATTCCTTCAAACGGCCCTGTCCCTGTGGGTAGGGTGGAGGTACATACAGCACTTTTTGCTGATGTGATGTTTGTGCTGGAACACTGTGACCCTTCACCCTTTTCTCCTGATGCGTGCTGGGGGAGGGGCTGTACCAGGAAGTAAGAGTGTGTGTGTGAGACTAGAAGCAGCAGCAGCATGGATGCATAGATCTGGTAATGACAGAAGCCTGTTGTATTAAGACTCCTCCATGTAACAAGTCATCATGTTTCTGAGTGAGTAATAAACCCTTCCCTGGTTAAGAAGTTCATCTGGCCTGTGTGTAACTTGCTGAGCAGATACTGGCAGCATTGCTACCAGCACCCTGAGAGACCCCGTGTCTAAGGGACATAACAGTGGCGACGAGGATTGTGGATTTTAGCACACATGGCCTTCATAGGGTTTATTCAACCATTTGATCCTACTGCTGAATTATGGAGCTCCTGGGTAGAGAGACTGGAGCAGTATATGGAAGCAAATAGTGTGGCTGCAGAAAAGAAGGTTGCAGTTTTCCTCACAATATTGGGTCAAGCTGCATATGGCACTCTCAGAGACCTCATTTCTCCAGACAAGCCGGCCTCTAAGCCCCTGCCTGAGTTAATTCAGAAGCTACATGAGCACTACAACCCAAAGCCATTAGAGATTGCAGAGCGGTTTAAATTCTACGGTAGAAGGCAGCATGCCGGGGAGGACATAAGGACTTATATCATTGCTTTACGTAAACTAGCTGCCACTTGTCAGTTTGGAGACTACCTGCAGACGGCTCTCTGTGACATGTTTGTTATGGGACTCTGCGACCCAGCCATACAGAAACATTTACTCACAGAAACCGTCTTGACTCTGACGAAAGCCACTGACCTTGCTACGGTCATGGAGTTGGCTACACGGGACGCCACCCTACTGAAGGCACCACCTGAAACTCCTGCAAGCCAGGGAGAGGAAATATTCCACTCTGCTATCACCTGACACCCAAGACGGCCGTCCCCAAATCTGCCTAAACCTCGCCACCCTAATTCTTCTGTCTATAGGACACCAACTTGCTACCGTTGTGGTAACACTACTCACAGTGCACCTGCTTGCAAGTTCAAGGATGTAGTTTGTTTTCTTCATGGAAAGACTGGCCATATTAGGCGTGTTTGCCGCAGCTCATGCTCCCCGAACACTACCACAAGCAAAGGAGGGGGAAGGGTTTGGGACTTTAAATGAGGCTCATCAAAAGATGTGACTCCATCCCGTATTCAAGAAACAAAGCAAAGGGAGGTTTGGGACTTTAGATGAAGCGATAGACTGGTGGGGGTTTGAAAAAAGATATTGGACAGATTGGTATAGTATACATGTATTGTAATAATGATCCACATATATACAGGTAATGTGTACATAGGCACATAGTATAGTCCATATACATGATATTTTCATAAAAAGTAACAATGCGTAACATACAATATCTATGACCACATATAAACCAAACAGCACAAACATACTGTAACGCAAATAAAATAAAATTGAAAAGAGACATAAAATTGGCATGTCTGAATCATGTCACTATAGACCAGTGTTTCTCAACTCCAGTCCTCAAGGCGCACCAACAGGTCATGTTTTTGGGATTTCCATTGATTTTCACAGGTGATTTGAGCAGTTTCACTGCCTTAGTAATTATCACAGCTGTTTTATCTGCAGGTAATCCCAAAAACATGACCTGTTGGTGCGCCTTGAGGACTGGAGTTGAGAAACACTGCTATAGACGCATGTAGTTACATCCTTTGTTGCCCGACGCGTTTCGTGTGGATGCACACTTCCTCAGGGGCGGATGCTACAGGATATCTGAAAAGACAGGGTATGTTCAAATCAGATGATTGACTCAGTGCCATCAGAAAGGCCAATGTGTCAATGTTGGATACTTACGAGATGTATCGAGCTATGGTGTATGTGGGAAATGGGCCGTAGGGACTGTCCGTCCCCGGAACTGAGGAGGCAAGTATTCCAAAACATGACAAGACGCGAGGCATCAACACCAGAAAGAAGACCGCCATTTTAGTCATAGAGAGCAGGTATCCGGTCTTGGTAGTGTGTAGTGTGTAAATGTCTGTAATGGATGGATAAGTCCATCAAAGATTGCCCATGGTAATGGGAAATGCACATGGTAACATAAAGACTAAGTACTGGGGTTGCAGTCGGGCAACAAAGGATGTAACTACACTACACTGACGTGATTCAGACATGCCAATTTTATGACTCTTTTCAATTTTATTTTATTTGTGTTACAGTATGTTTGTGCTGTTTGGTTTATATGTGGTCATAGATATTGTATGTTACGCATTGTTACTTTTTATGAAAATATCATGTATGAGGACTATACTATGTGCCTATGTACACATTACCTGTATATATGTGGATCATTATTACAATACATGAACACTACCACAAAAGTTAAACGTAAACAGACATTTCATATGGATACTGACAATAACGGCTCTAGCTCTGATGAGGAGACCTGTGTCCAGCATGTTGGACTGTTTTGGGTAGCTGGGAGTACTCCTGCGATAAAAGTGGATGTCACAGTCAATGGCTGTCCTGTCTCCATGGATGTCATACAGGTGCGGCTGTGTCTGTCATTTCATGGACTGATTTAAAGGCATCGGGTCTGTCCCTACCGCTCCAACCTACAAATCTCACACTACAAACCTACAGCAAGGAACTACTACAGCCCTTGGGTTATGTTGAAACCCCTTGTTATATTAGGCAACGGCAGTCAAACTCTACGCCTTTATGTTGTCAATAAAGGAGGTCCTCCGCTGTACGGTAGGGACTGGATCAAAGCCCTGGGCATGCCTCCTCTTGCCATTGCCCAATGTAAATTTCTTTCTGAGGTAGACCATTGGGTGGAATGCCTGAAGTCATGCTTTAAGGGGGTTTTTGAGGACTCTTTGGGCACAGTAATAGGAAAAATGGCCCACCTCCTCTTGAAGCCTGGTGCTACACCTCATTTTTGTAAGGCAAGATTAGTACCTTTTGCCTTGAGAAAGAAAGTGGAAGCAGAGCTGGACCACCTATTGGCTGAAAATATCATAACTAAAGTTGATAGAAGTGAATGGGCATCGCCAATTGTGCCTGTCAAGAAAAAGAGTGGAGAGATTAGAATTTGTGGAGATTTCAGGGTTGCCCTGAACAACCAACTTCTTGTGGATCAATACCCATTGCCTCGACTTGAAGATCTATTTAGCTCATTGGCTGGGGGGCAAAAGTTTACAAAAATAGACTTAAAGCAAGCTTACCTGCAACTGCAAGTACACCCAGATTCACGCCATCTGTTGACCATTAACACCCATAAAGGATTATTCCAATATAACCGCATGGTTTTTGGCATAGCCCCAGCTCCAGCCATCTGGCAGCGAATCATGGATGAGGTCCTGGCAGGCATACCGTTCACTCAATGTCTACTAAATGACATGCTCATCATCAGTCCCACTGATGAAGAACACAGAAAGAATGTTGAAACTGTGCTAGAGAGACTCCAAAGGTATGGTTTACGTGTCAATCTTTCAAAATGCGAATTTCTAAAGTCTTGACTGGAATTTTGTTCCCACACTGTGGACCAACATGGGTTACACACTACTGAAGAAAAGGTTAAAGACCTTACCCATGCCCCGACTCACACAGCTCAGGTCCTACCTTGACCTCCTAAATTACTACCACCGTTTCTTGCCGAACCTAGCACACCAGCTTTACCCATTACATTGCTTACTGGATGCAAGGGCTAAATGGATATGGACAGCCAAATGTGAAGAAGCTTTTCGGCTTTCTAAAGAACTCATTCTGTCTTCTCGAGTTCTGGTCCACTATGATTTAAAGAAACACGTCACCTTGGCTTGTGATGCCTCGCCTTATGGACTGGGTGCTGTGCTTTCCCATGTCATGCCAGATGGCACAGAGCGCCCCATTTCTTTTGCCTCCAGGTCTTTAACCTCAGCAGAGCAAAACTACTCCCAGATAGATAAGGAAGCTTTGGCCATTGTATGGGCCACAAAAAAAAATCATACGTACATCTATGGTCGGGAGTTCACACTTATCACTGACCACAAACCTCTGTTGTCAATACTAAACCCTCAGAAAGGAATTTCTACAACAACTGCATCTCGCTTACAAAGGTACGCTTTATTCTTGGGAGCTTATACTTATTCTATCAGATACCACTCCCATGATGCCCATGGCAATGCAGATGCATTTTTCCAGATTGCCAATTGGAGAGCACTCACCAAGAGACGTACGCATAGTGGAAATACACAGGCCGAAATCCTGCAGGTCCACCTCCCTAATTGCCAGACATACAGTCACAGATCCCTTCCTGTCTCAGATATTCTCAATGTTCAGGCTGGATGGCCAGAGAAAGTCCCAGCCGAATTTTGTCCGTACTTTGCCAGAAAATGTGAGCTTGTGACTAATGCTGGTTGCCTACAGTGGGGCAACAGAGTGATTATACCTCAGTATTTGCAACCAACCATGCTAAGGATACTGCATGAGGGCCATCCTGGCGTGGTACACATGAAGCAGCGATCCCGGAGCTATGTTTGGTGGCCACAAATGGACACAGCAATTGAAGATTATGTGGCTTATCCTTACGGGTAATCCACTGAAGGTGTTGGAGGAATTCAGACATCGTCTCACCGTTCTCTATTCTGCCCCTACCCAGCCCCCTAACCAAAGCCTGACCTCCTTCCTGACAGGACTGACATTGCCCAAACTGTCCGACATGCACGCTTCTCTAATGGACCGAGATATACAATTGCCGGAAGTCCTGCAATGCATAAAAGAACTAAAAGTAGGCAAACGACCGGGCCCGAACGGCTTTACGGCACTTTATTATAGGAAATTAGAGGCTCCATTTTGCCAGAACATTAGTAGTGTCCGTGTCGTAGGCCACCGTGAGACGAAGATAAAGGGACGAGAGGGGCTTCCCTATCACACCTGAGATCAGCAGTCGCTCGATCACATCTGAGTCAAGGGTCCCCGGGTCCGGGAACTGGGACGTGAGGGCATGTCGCAGCTGACAGTATCTAAAACTTAGGGAAGCGGGGAGGTGGTAGGATCGGCTCAGGTCCTGGAAGGAGAGAATCCTGCCACCCGGCATCACATGCCGGAGGGTAAGGACGCCCCGCCGAGCCCACACCACAGGGTCAGGGACCGAATCCAGGTGGGGGAGGAGAGGATTCCCCCACAGCGGGGTGTGCGGGGAGAAAGTATTGGGTTTAGCAAGTTTCACCCTGGAGGACATCCAGACTCGGAGGACAGTGGACATAGGCTTCGTGACCGAAGAGTGCGCTCTACTACCGAGAAAGACCAGGTTAGAGAGGGCAGCTAAGGAGCCCAGGACCGCAGCCTCAAGCGTGACCGCCGGATTCTGACGCGGTTGGGAGAACCACCATCGGACCGTGACAAGGACCGCCGCCCAGTAGTAAGCAAGGAAGTTCGGGAGGGCCAACCCACCCCCCGACAGAGGAAGATAGAGGATGAGTCTCGCTACCCGAGGGGGACGTCCAGCCCATATGGAGGTTGTGACTATACTGTCAAGCTTCCGAAAAAAGGACCGAGGGATAGGGACGGGAGTCTGTCTAAAGAAGTACAGTAGTTTGGGCAGGTATATCATTTTGATAAGGTTCCCACGACCCACCGGCGAGAGGGGGAGACCGCACCACGTAGCGCATCTCCTGGTGAGTTGATCCAGTACCGGGAGGACATTCTTCCCCACATAGCCCTCCAGCTCGAGACCAACTCGCACCCCGAGATAGGTAAATTCTTCCACCCAAGACAGGGGCGTGCGAGAGTTTGTTCGGGGTAGCGACGGGTGAAGTGGGAACAGCACCGATTTGTCCCAGTTGATTCTTATTCCCGAAAACCGACCGAAAGTGTCAAAGTGGGCCAGCGCGTTGTGCAGGAAGTCAGAGGCATCCGCGAGATACAGCAACATATCATCCGCATACAGCGAGAGTTTTTCTTCTAAGGGACCCACCCGCACGCTTCTGACCCCGGGATCCCCCTGAATATGGCCCGTCAGTGGCTCCAAGGCCAGGGAAAACAGGGCCGGCGACAGCGGAGAGCCCTGTCTGGTCCCCCTCTCCAAGGAAAACGAGACAGACAGGGACCTGTTGGTACGAATGCGAGCCCTGGGGTGAGAATAGAGCATTCGTATCCAGGACAGAAAGCGAGGGCAAAAACCATAACGGGAAAGGACCGACCACAAGTAGTCCCACTCGACCGAGTCGAAAGCCTTCTCGGCATCGAGTGAGGCCACCACTCCCGGGTTATCGGGGTCCGCGATCGCCATGTGAGTATGTAAGCGTCAAAGGTTGATATCCGTACCCCGCCCTGGCATGAAGCCCGTCTGGTCCGGGTGGACCAGGGCCGTGATGACGGTGTTCAAACGATTGGCGAGAATCTTAGCAAGGATCTTGGCATCCACGTTAAGGAGGGAAATGGGTCGGTATGATGAACTAAGGGTGGGATCTTTACCGGGTTTGGGGATGACCATGATTACCGCCTCGCACATCGAGTCCGGGAGACTCCTGGACTGAGATACTTGAGAAAAGAGCGACTGCAATCTAGGGGCTAGTTCATAGTTACATGGTTACATAGTTAGGTTGAAAAAAGACACAAGTCTATCCAGTTCAACCATAAAAAAAAAAAAGGGATTTTTATAACAGCTTACCTGTAAAATCCTTTTCTTGGAGTACATCACGGGACACAGAGCGACTTAGTCATTACTAATGGGTTATATAGATTACCTTCAGGTGTTGGCACTGGCCAATTCCAAACCGGAAGTACTCTCCCCTATATAAGCCCCTCCCATCCGGGAGCACCTCAGTTTTGTAGCCAAGCAATAAGTGTCCCAAAAAGAGGGGTGGGAGCTCTGTGTCCCGTGATGTACTCCAAGAAAAGGATTTTACAGGTAAGCTGTTATAAAAATCCCTTTTTCTTTTTCGTACATCACGGGACACAGAGCGACTTAGTCATTACTAATGGGACGTCCCAAAGCAATGCCAAATGAGGGGAGGGATACATAAGCTGGGCGCCATCAGGCATGAGGCTCTTTTGCGGCCTGCAACACACTGCGCCCAAAGGCGACATCCTCCTGACTTCTGACGTCTACCTGGTAGCATCTAGTAAACGTGTGTACTAAGGACCATGTTGTGGCCTTACAGACTTGAGCCAGGGAGGCTTGGTGATGCACTGCCCATGAAGTTCCAACTGCTCTTGTGGAGTGCGCCCTAACTTTGAACGGAGGCGGTCTCCTTTTCAAGCCATAGGCTTGTATTATGACCTGTCGAATCCACTTGGCTAAAGTAGATTTTTGATGCTGCCTGACCCTTTCTGGGGCCTTCCGGCAGAACAAACAAAGTATCCGTTCTACGAATCTGAGCAGTGGCTTTAAGATAAGCTTTAACTGCTCTTACTACATCCAAAGAATGCAATAACTTTTCCTCTACCGAACTAGGTTTGGGGAAAAAGGAAGGAAGAACCACATCTTGGTTCAAATGGAACCTCGATACCACCTTAGGAAGAAGGCTGGATGAGGACGTAATACTACTCTGTCCTTATGGATAACCAGATATGGCTCCTTACAGGACAAGGCGGCTAATTCCGATACTCTTTTAGCCGAACAAATGGCTACTAAGAAAATCAATTTCCTGGTGAAAAGAACCAAGAAAATGTGCCGCAATGGTTCAAATGGTTGTTTCTGTAGAACCGACAGAACCAGGTTTAAGTCCCATGGACATATGGGAATACTAACCGGAGGGCTAATACGCATCACTCCTTGTATGAAAGCTTTGACTAATGAATGCAAAGCCAAGGGCCTTTGAAAAAAATATTGACAAGGCCGTCTGACCCTTGATAGTACTCAAGGCAAGCTTCCTATGTACAGCCCACTGTAGGAAGTCCAGAATCCTACCTATTACGTACTGTGAGGGGGTTAGCTCGGCAGCGGGTGTGTGTGACCCCCGGGATGGGCTCCCCAGACAAAAACAGGCCCAGCAAACGGAGGTTGTGGTTTTCAAAATCAAAAAGGTGCGGTTTATTTTCTATTTACAGTGACAAAACACAGCAAAGCAAAAGAAACATAAATAAAATAAATCCTGGTCAACTTGACCTCTGACTAAACATACAGGTTTCCTAACTAACAACTGGGATCAGCCTAGTGCTGTCCTAGTCCCTAAGTCCCTGGTTTTAAATGTCCAAGCAAATAGCCACACAGGCTTTGTCTCACCGCACAGGGGTTCACTCTCCCTAGACAGTCCACACAGGTCTGGTTCCAGGCATGAGCTAACACCTAATGAATCTGGGAGTTCTTATAGAGGCCTAAATGAGCTGACAAGCTTCAGCTGGTATCATCAACTCCCTGTCTGAACGACGCCCCACACTCTCCCTAGAGGTATGAGTCATCCATGAGCCCACTAGCCTCAGCTGGGCTTATACAACTCTCCACCTAGTTGTATAAGTCGGCGTAAAGCCTGAATCTGGGCGAAATATATCTACCCCCCTGGATGCAACCAGGTGACTTTACCTTCCTGCTGTCACATACCCCCCCCTCTTGTTTTAACCTCGGGGTTGGAACACCAGCAATCAGGCATTCATGTACTCGAGACAAAGCATCCACATTCCCCATTTGAACGCCAGGGCGATGCTTTACTGTGAAGTTGAATTCCTGGAGGGCCAGGAACCACCTATTCACTCTTCTATTTGTTTCCTTGTTTTGAGCCATCCACTTTAACGGAGCGTGATCCGTAACCATGTCAAAGTGCCTACCTAGCAGGTAGTACCGAAGGGAATCTAGAGCCCACTTCACCGCTAAACACTCCTTTTCAACGGTGGCGTAATTTACCTCATGGGACTTCAACTTCCTGCTGAGGTAAATGACTGGGTGCTCTTCCCCGTTCCAGACCTGGGACAATACTGCTCCTAACCCCACATCTGACGCATCACTTTGTACGACAAAGTCTTTAGAGAAGTCGGGTGAGTACAACACTGGCTGGCTACATAAGGCTTGTTTCAAGAATTGGTATGCTGCCTCAGCCTCGGGGGTCCATTTAATCATGACCGACCCTTTCCCCTTCGTCAGGTTGGTTAGGGGCACAGCCTTAGAAGCAAAGTGGGGAATGAATCGCCGATAATACCCAGCGATTCCCAGAAAGGCTCGTACCTGCTTCTTGCTGTTGGGACGTGGCCAACTCTGGATGGCCTCGACTTTGTTGAGTTGGGGTTTTATTACTCCCCTCCCAATGGTGTACCCAAGATATTTGGCCTCCTCCTGCCCAATGGTACACTTCTTGGGGTTAGCCGTAAACCCCGCTTCCCGAACAGAGTCCAGGACTGCTTGCACTTTTGGCAGATGTGAGGCCCAATCTGTGCTATGGACAATTACGTCATCCAGGTAAGCCGCAGCATACTTCCGATGGGGCCTCAGCATCTGGTCCATTTTCCGCTGGAATGTGGCCGGCGCATTCTGTAACCCGAACGGCATTCTTTTATATTGGAACGCCCCGTCTGGGGTTACAAATGCGGTTTTCTCTTTGGCCGACTTGGCCAGGGGGATTTGCCAATACCCTTTTGTGAGGTCAAGAGTCGTCATGTATCGGGCTGTTCCCAGCCGGTCGATCAACTCATCTATACGTGGCATGGGGTAGGTGTCAAATTTTGTAACTTTGTTCAACTGACGAAAATCGTTACAAAATCGCCAGCTCCCATCCGGTTTAGGCACCAACACAATGGGACTAGACCAATCACTTTGGGACTCCTCTATCACCCCTAAGTTCAGCATTTTCTGTACTTCCTCCCGTATTGCCTCCCGTCGGGCCTCTGGGATCCGATAGGGTTTTAACTTCACCCTTTCACCGGGCGGGGTAATGATGTCATGCTCTACCCCAGATGTTTGTCCCGGCAGCTCAGAGAATACCTCCTTGTTGCGAAGCACAAACTCCTTAACCTCCTGTTGTTGGGGTTGTGACAAGGTGGCTGCTATTCCAACCTCAGGAATCACGCAACCAGTTTGAGCTGGTGACCAAGTGTCTGCGACTAGGGACTCTCTATCCCTCCAGGCTTTCAACAGATTAACGTGATAGATCTGTTCGGGCTTTCGCCTTCCTGGTTGTCTGACCTTGTAATTCACTTCGCTCACTTTTTCCATTATCTCATAGGGGCCTTGCCATTTGGCAAGGAATTTACTTTCAACCGTAGGGACAAGTACCAGTATCCTATCCCCCGGGGAAAAGGTACGGGTCTTGGCTCCACGGTTGTACACTCTCTGCTGTGCTAACTGCGCTTGGGCCAAATGTTCCTTCACGATGGGCATTACCTGTGCAATTCGGTCTTGCATCAGGGCGACATGCTCAATCACACTCCTGTGGGGAGAACTCTCACTTTCCCAAGTTTCCTTGGCAATATCCAACAGCCCTCTTGGGTGTCTCCCATACAGTAACTCAAAGGGGGAGAATCCCGTAGAGGATTGGGGCACCTCCCTAATAGCAAACATCAGATAAGGAAGTAGACAGTCCCAATCCTTTCCATCTCTATCCACCACTTTCTTCAACATTTGTTTTAGGGTTTTGTTGAATCTTTCAACCAGCCCATCGGTTTGGGGGTGATACACAGATGTACGTAATTGCGTCACTTTGAACAATTTACACAGCTCCTTCATAACCCGGGACATAAAGGGTGTACCTTGGTCCGTAAGCAGTTCTTTACAAATACCCACCCGGCTAAACACAAGAGATAGCTCTTTGGCTATGGTTTTGGCCGAGGTATTTCGGAGAGGGATCGCTTCTGGATAACGGGTGGCATAGTCCATTATAACTAATATGTACTGGTGCCCCCTAGCGGACTTGATTATAGGCCCTACCAAATCCATGGCGATCCTCTCAAACGGGACCTCAATGATGGGTAGAGGGACCAGCGGGCTACGGAAATGTGGCATCGGGGCCGACCTCTGACACACAGGGCAGGAGGAACAATAATTTTCTATGTCCTTCATCACCCCCGGCCAATAGAATCTCTGTAATACCCTCTCTCGGGTTTTCTCTGTCCCCAGATGACCTCCAAGAATGTGCCCATGGGCCAACTCCAACACCAACTTCCTGTAAGGTTTGGGCACCACAAGCTGCTCAACGGTTTCTTCTGCCCTTTTTGCCACCCGATACAGTAGGTCCTTCTCTACGCTGAAGTATGGGTAAGTGCAGGTATTATCTGGGTTCACTAACTCGCCATCTATTTTCACTACGTTTTCCCGTGCCTTTATTAGGGCGGGGTCTTTCAACTGTTCTGTGGCAAAGTTTTCCCTGTGAACCTCAAGATCAGAAAACTCCACAGACGGTAGGTTTTCGTCTGAGGAGGTGGGCTCCTCTCCAGTTTCTTGAGTCTCCCCTGCCAATACTGATAAGGGAAATTCCGGAGAGTCCTCACCACTCTCAGGGGAGTTCTGGCTATCACATTCCTGGTACATAGGGGCACCAGTGGGGGGCTCAGGATCATCCCACAGTTCCCAGAACTTCGGAAAATCCCTTCCCACAATGGCGTCATGCGGTAACTGAGATACTAAGCCCACTGGATGAGAGAGGGTACCTTTGGGGGTCTCGAAACACACTGTAGTCACTGGATACTCTCGGGTGTCCCCATGCACACAAATAACAGCTACCTTGCTATTCCCAAAGACCTCTGTTTTAACTAACTCAGCCTTTATCAGGGTCACAAGGCTACCTGAATCCAGCAATACCACAACATTTCTACCATTAACACACATTTTGCATAAATGTTTCTCAGTTCCTCGAATGGCAGTGCATGCGACTGTCGCACACAGCGACTGACGTCTGCCCGTCAGAAAGTCACACTGCATGGGTTCCTCCACAACCGGGCAATTGGCTGCAATATGTCCCGCTTGCCGGCAGCGGTAGCAAACGATCCTTCTTGCCGCCTCTTGAGCCGCTGATTTCCCAGGCTGTTCTCGCCAAACTTGGGGTAGAGCTCCCACCCTCTCACTCTCTCCACCCTCACCCCTTGGAATCCTCTTATCCGCCCCTGGGGATGGTCTGGTCTTAGGGTGGAAAGTCCGAGTGTCTCTGGAAGAGGCCGTCAGGTTCTCTGTAGCCAAGTATCTCTCTACCCGATCCACAAGTTTACCGGCCGTTTCTGGGTCTCCATGGCTTACCCACTTTTGGATGGCAGTAGGAAGAGCTCTCAAAAACCGATCCATTACAACACGTTCCACAATCTTTGGTGCGGACAAAGTCTCTGGCTGTAGCCACTTTCTGCTCAGGTGAATGAGATCATACATTTGAGACCTGGGGGGTTTTCCAAGCTGGAAAGTCCAGTTATGCACACGCTGAGCCCGGACAGCCTGGGTGACACCCAGCCTTGCCAAAATTTCAGCTTTTAGCATCACATAGTCTTTTGCTTGGTTAGGCTCTAGGTCATAGTAAGCTTTCTGCGATTCACCAGTTAACAGAGGAGCCACCAGTCCAGCCCACTGCTCCTCAGGCCACTTTTCTCTTTCAGCGGTCCTTTCAAATGTGGTCAAAAATACCTCTGGATCATCCTCTCCAGTCATTTTTGTCAATAAACGACTCACCCCAAAGGACGCGGTATTAGTGGGACGGCTTTCCTCACTGGTCTGCGGACGTTGCTGCATTACTGCTTCCATTTGTTGTAGTCTCTGCTCTTGCTTCTGTAACAGGTCTATGAAGCGGGCCTCAGATTGCTGCTGGGCTTGTTGCTGAGCTTCCAGACTCTGTTGGTGAGCTTGCTGCTGGGCTGCAAGGCTCTGTTGATGAGCTTGCTGCTGGGCTGCAAGGCTCCTTTGCAAACCTGCATTTGTCTGCTGTTGATTGGCATTTGCTAGAGCCAGCTGTTTCAGTATCTCCTCCATGCTGGCTTAAAAAAAAACTGCCACTGGTTCTCCACCAACTGTGAGGGGGTTAGCTCGGCAGCGGGTGTGTGTGACCCCCGGGATGGGCTCCCCAGACAAAAACAGGCCCAGCAAACGGAGGTTGTGGTTTTCAAAATCAAAAAGGTGCGGTTTATTTTCTATTTACAGTGACAAAACACAGCAAAGCAAAAGAAACATAAATAAAATAAATCCTGGTCAACTTGACCTCTGACTAAACATACAGGTTTCCTAACTAACAACTGGGATCAGCCTAGTGCTGTCCTAGTCCCTAAGTCCCTGGTTTTAAATGTCCAAGCAAATAGCCACACAGGCTTTGTCTCACCGCACAGGGGTTCACTCTCCCTAGACAGTCCACACAGGTCTGGTTCCAGGCATGAGCTAACACCTAATGAATCTGGGAGTTCTTATAGAGGCCTAAATGAGCTGACAAGCTTCAGCTGGTCTCATCAACTCCCTGTCTGCACGACGCCCCACACTCTCCCTAGAGGTATGAGTCATCCATGAGCCCACTAGCCTCAGCTGGGCTTATACAACTCTCCACCTAGTTGTATAAGTCGGCGTAAAGCCTGAATCTGGGCGAAATATATCTACCCCCCTGGATGCAACCAGGTGACTTTACCTTCCTGCTGTCACAGTACTTATGTGGATGCCATTTCCTGGCCTCACACCACGTGATGTACGCCTTCTAGATCCTATAATAGATCTGCCTGGATACCGGCTTCCTAGCATTGATCATGGTAGATACCACAGGATTAGAGAGCCCTCTCTTTTTTAGAATGTGGGCTTCAATAGCCAGGCCGTCATACCTAGGGCTGGTAAGGAAGGGTAGTATATCGGTCCTTGCGAAAGCAGGTCCGGACGATGTGGGAGGGTCCAAGGACTTCCCACTGACATTTTTACAATCTCCGCGTACCATGCCCTTCGGGGCCACGCTGGAGCCACCAGAATCACTGGTTTCTTTTCTACCCTGATTCTGCGGATTAATCGCGGTGGGAATGCATATATCAGCTTGAACTGATCCCAAGGGAACACTAGGGCATCCGAACCGCAAGCTAGGGGATCCTTTGTGCGAGACACAAATCTGTCCACCTTTGCGTTGAATCTGGATGCTAGCAGATCTACATCCGGTGTTCCCCACCGCTGGCATATTGCCTGGAAAACCTCGGGGTGAAGAGACCATTCCCCCGGGCATAATTGTTGGCGACTTAAAAAGTCCGCTCTCCAATTTTCCACTCCTGGGATGAAAACCGCGGATATGGCTGTGACATACCTTTCTGCCCATTCCAGGATGCAATTCGCTTCCCTCTGGGCTGCACGACTCCTGGTGCCACCCTGGTGATTGACAGGTGACCCTTGGAGTTTGGATGTCCATGCTACTAGGGCATACCGGGCTGCTCGTATCTCTAAGAGATTGGTGGGCAGGGCCTTCTCTGCTTCTGACCACTTGCCCTGGAGAGACCATTGCTCCAGTACTGCCCCCCAGCCTATGAGGCTGGCAACTGTAGTGACCACCTTCCAAGATTCTGGGGCACCAACCACCAATGGAGGCTCTTGCGAACGGAAGGGGACAGGGACATTGGTAAGTCTAAAGCCTGAACTTTTTTGTTCCAGGCTGACAGTATGGCCCTCTGCAAGTTCCTTGAATGGAATTGACCGTAGGGTACCGCTTCGAATGAAGCCACCATTTTTCCCAGCAGCCTTATACACAGGCGTATGGATGGTTTTTCTTTTTTGTACCCACTAAGTGGGTCAAATCTTTCAAAGACGACACCTTCTCTGGAGGTAAGAAAATCTTTCTCTGATTTGAATCCAGTCTTAGCCCCCAAGTATTCCAGGCTTTTGACTGGTTTTAGGGCTGACTTGTCTCGGTTGATAATGCAACCGTGAGATTCCAGATACTTGATTATCTTGTGAACGACCACTTCTAGTTTTTTTCACTGAGTGGTCTATCAGCAACAAGTCGTCTAGATATGCCATTATCGTTACACCTTGTGTTCCTAGTTTGGCCAATCGTAGGGCCAGAATTTTTGTGAACACTCGTGGTGCTGTGGCCAGACTGAAAGGTAAGGCTCTGAACTGAAAATGGCGCCCTTCTACTGCAAGGCGTAGAAATTTCTGGTGGGCCGGACAGATGGGAATATGCAAATAAGCATCCCTTATGTCGATCGAGGCTAACCATTCCTGCCCTTGTAGGGCGGTGGCCACCGATCGGATCGACTCCATCCGAAAAAGTCCTGATATGTAGGAACTTGTTTAGCCCTTTTATATTTAATATGGGCCTCATGTCCCCATTTGGATTGGGGACTGTGACAAGGTTCGAGTAAAACCCGAACCCGTTTTCTTTCAAGGGAACCTTCATGATTACCCTTGGGGCAATAGTTGCTCTAGTGCCAGAAGGAGGGATCCACTCTTCTGGGGATCGCTTGGCACGTTTGACCTTATAAAATGGGCAGGAGGAATGTCTTTTAACTCCAGCCTGTATCCCAGACTTACTGCGGAGATCACCCATCTCTGATGGTGTCCCGCCAGGTCTCTGTGAACAACTGAAGTCTTCCCCTCACCCGACTGAGTGGGGGCAACCCTTCATGACTTAGGGGGAGGTTTTGTACCTCTCTTGACCCAGGGTTTCTTGTTACCCTGTGATTGTCCCTGATTTCTGCCCCCTGGATTTGACCGCGGAGGCCGTCGGAACTGTTTCACAGCCGATGTGCCAGGGACTGGAGAAGTAGGCCTCTTAAAAGAAGGACTTCTACCCTTGTTCTTAACCGGTAAGAGTGAACTTTTACCGGCAGAAATTTTCTGGATATATTTGTCCAGATCTTCTCCAAATAAGCGTTCTCCATGAAATGGGAAGCTAACCAGCAGTTTTTTACAGGGAGCTTCAGCAGACCAGTTTTTGAGCCACAGAAGCCTACGCATATGTACTATAGACAGCGTAAAGCGGGAGGCCTGTTGGATTGTATCCTTTATGGCGTCCACCGCAAAACACAAGGCTCTAGGCAGGTCAGCTAGGGCAAGAGCCTGCTGATCTGGTAAGTCCCTTAAGACTTGTTTCAACTGATCTTTCACTGCTTGGCAGACTCCAATCGCTGCTACCGCAGGTTGTGTCACCATGCTTGCTGTAGAGAAAGCAGATTTTAGTAAAGACTCCAATTTTTTATCTATTGGGTCTTTGAACATTGGAACATTATCTACTGGACATGTCAGTGATTTGTTAACAGAAGAGATGGCTGCGTCCACTGTAGGGACCCTCCATTTTTTAATGAACTTATCCTCCATGGGATAGATCACCGGAAATCTCTTGGGGGGAGCAAATATTTTATCAGGATGCTCCCAATCCTGGTAAATAAGCCCTTCTAATAAAGGGTGGATTGGGAAGGAACAGACAGCCTGGGGAGCTTTTAGCGACCCCAGCGAGGAAACAGTAGTGGATGGTGGTTCCGCCAGAGGCATTTTAAATGCTGATCGGACCATGTTAGTCAGAGACTGAACCCATAATCTTTCAGCCTGAGATGCTGAGAAAGGTTCTTCCACTGTTGATTCCTCCATAACTGAATCAACCTCATCCTGATCCCCTTCAGGTAGGTCGATCTCTGTGTGGGGCTGTTCCTCCACTAACAGGCACTCTGAAGGAGGAGACGGAGATCGGACGCGCTTTTCCTGTGACAGGGAAGCAGCGATCAATGCTGTTAATCTCTCTTCCAATCCTCCCAGAGTTGAGGATAAAACCTCCTCTGTTATATATACAGGAGCAGGTGGACTGGGGACAGCCGCAGCACCAGGCACTCCTGCGGGGTTTCTACGGCTACTGACCTCTGAATTCTCAGGGGAGATTGGTGCAGTACAAGCATGCCCAATATCCTCAGAGCCCGATGGAGACCCCTTTGGCTTCCTGGAAGACCTATTTCCGGAGCGTCTGGACGACATATCCTTTAAGCACAAAGCTGAGGTATTCCCGTCGTCATACACCAATTTTTGCTGGTAATAGTCTAACACAGTTGCTGCTATATACCAGCTGGTGTCCACTAAAGTGCCTTTCTATGGGGATGCCTGCATCAACCGCCTCTGTGTGCCACTGTTTGTTGCTAGCTCTGTTTGCATCCAGCTGACACTTGTACTGTGTCTTTTAACCATGCTGGGACGCCTGCACATGCGCAGAAGCGCCGCGGTGCGCATCGAGCGTCATCCACCCGCCCCGCCCCTTTTTTTTTCATAGGAGGCGCGTGCACGCGCCCGCACGCGCGCCCGTGCGCCATTGGCGCCCTTTTCGAAATCAAACAGGGACTAGGAGCCAGGGCCCTTTTTGCCGGAGGGCCTGTGCGGTGGATGAGCGCAGCAACAGGGCAGAGGAAGTGGATTCCCACAGAGAAACTTACCAACTGCCTGGATCTTTTGACTTGAGAAAACCAAAGATCCACATGACAAGAAAAATGGACTACAGCGGCCTCTAGTGGTTTAACACAGGTACCGCGGTCCCCTTTTTTTTTTTTTTTTTTTTTCTTGACTACTATTAAAATTTTACATTTTCAGTAGTTACAGGCAAACACAGATATTAGCGGGAATACCGTTAGGTAACAGACATAAAGACAAATTAGGCTTGGGGGTCCCCCAATAGAACCAAGTTCCTGGGGGCCCCCACTTACCTGATCCCCGCCGCAGGACTTTGTTTGGTCCACAGAAGTCCAAACTTCACCTATCACGGCAGGCATTGTAATTAAACCTTCAGGGACCGGGTTCCCAAGGATTCCACTCCCCTGGACCTGTATAGCACCCTGCACAGACAACATCTTGGTCGTGGGTATGACCAGAGCTCTGGATCCCAGGGTCCAGCCCTCCTAAGAGAGGCATTACAGGCAAAACCTTGCTCTTCTGCTGCAAGGCCCGGGTACCGACCGTTTAGCTATGAAGCTTTTTTGGTGGGATCCGGAACAGCTTACTAAGGCCCAAAAGAACCTGTACGCAAGCCCAGTGAAAACACATGTTACTCTTTGGCCAACACCTTAGACACTGGCAAAAAACTGAGGTGCTCCCGGATGGGAGGGGCTTATATAGGGGAGGGTACTTCCGGTTTGGAATTGGCCAGTGCCAACACCTGAAGGTAATCTATATAACCCATTAGTAATGACTAAGTCGCTCTGTGTCCCGTGATGTACGAAAAAGAAAAATATATATCGTACAATCCCATATACCCAATTCTATACCCACAGTTGATCCAGAGGAAGGCAAAAAACCCCAGCAGAGCATGATCCAATTTGCAACAGCAGGGGAAAAAATTCCTTCCTGATCCCCCGAGAGGCAATCGGATATTCCCCGGATCAACTTTACCTATAAATGTTAGTACTCAGTTATATTATGTACATTTAGGAAAGTATCTAGACCTTTCTTAAAGCAATCTACTGAGCTGGCCAGAACCACCTCTGCAGGGAGTCTATTCCACATTTTCACAGCTCTTACTGTGAAGAAACCTTTCCGTATTTGGAGGTGAAATCTCTTTTCCTCTAGACGCAAAGAGTGCCCCCTTGTCCTTTGTGTTGACCGTAAAGTGAATAATTCAAAACCAAGTTCACTTGTAGTTCCTCTACATATGATTTGTAGAACTCGACCGGAAACCCATCCGGGCCCGGAGTATTGCCCACCTGCATCATTTTCAAAGCTGCCCTTATCTCCTCTAGTTGGATGGGGGCATCTAGCTTACGCGCGGAGGAGGAAGTGAGGACAGGGACATCAACCGCATCCAGGTAGGCCGCCAAATCTTCCGACTCATATGCCACCCTGGAGCTATATAGGTGTTGGTAGAAGGTGGCAAAACAGCTATTAATTTCAGACGGGGTGGAGTGGAGGGTCCCATCCCGGTCCCTGATCTGCACAATGGCGGATATTCCCAATTGCTCTTTAGACAACCAGGCTAGGAGCCTCCCCGACCTCTCCCCCTGCTCGAAGATACGCTGGGATTGATGGAGCAGTTTCTTCTGCGTCAAAGCAGTACGCGGAAGAAGGGCCTGCTGTGTCAAAGACTGGAGGCGAGAGTAGTGCCGGGGATCACGGGTCCTGACATACAGGGCTTCCTGTCTAGCAGCTTCACCCTCCACACCAGTGAGCTCGGCCCTGCGTTCCCGCCTTACCCTCGCAATGATCGACTGGTATTGGCCCCCGGGAGGAGGCCTTGAAGGCGTCCCACACCGTGGTCTCAGCAGCCGTGCCCGGGTTGATCGTCCAGTAGCTTCGCAATGTAACCTGGAACTGAGGTTCCACCTCCGGGTCCGAGACCCAATATCTGGAGAGCCTCCATAAATTGTCAGTCTGGTCTGTCATAGCAGTCAGAGATAGGAGTAGAGGGGCATGGTCCGAGATCCCTCTGGGGAGAATGGCAACGTCCCGAACCCTGGGCAGGACAGGCGCCCCCACATAGGCCAAGTCAATATGGGAGAAGGATTTATGAGTGGCTGAGTGGCAGGTGAAGGCCCGAGACATTGGGTGTCTCCACCGCCAGACGTCTGTCAGACCATAGGTGTTAGCCCACTCTGCCAGCCCCTGATGGGTAGTCCCCGTTGGGGTGTACCTGTCTATACCCGCATCCGGGACGAGGTTGAAATCACCCATCAGGACCACATTGTCGCAGGAAAACTGCGCTAGTCTAGTCGAGATAGTGCCCAGGACCCAGAGGGAAGCGGGGGGTGGCAAATAGAGGCCCACCAAAACCCACGGGAGATTATAAATCAGGGCATGCACCAACACAAACCTACCATCAGGATCTAGAACCAAATCGAGAACTTTGAAAGGCAGTGATTTATGAACAAGAATACTGACACCCCTGGCATAGTTAGAATACGTGGAATGGTAGTGGTGACCCACCCACGGCTTCTTAAGGCTGAGGGTTTTGCTTCCTACCAGATGCGTCTCCTGCAACACACACACCTGAGGGTTGTACTTTTTGATAAACTGAAAAATGAAAGAGCGCTTAATGGAGGAGTTTAAGCCCCGTGTTTTCCAGGAGAGGACATCAAGGGTAGCCATATATACCTGTGAGGAAAAAGCCAGAAGAGATACTAAGGTGCCGGAGCCCCGGACCGTTCCCCGCATCTGAATCACGGCCGAGGGAAGAGCCAGGCCCTCCTATTAATGCAATCAATAAATTCAGGAACATTACTGTCATGTAGCATACAACATATAAACGTAACAGGGCGCCAACAGGGCCACCCAACCCCCCCCCCCCCCGAACATGGAGGGGAGCTTGCTTCCCAAACCAAACCCCAGCTCTCAGGCTGGACATGAAGGCAGTGAACAAGCGGCTACTCGCCCTTGTATGGCAGAACAATCAATAGGTCCTGAGTATCCATAGAAGGATAGTAATTTGTGTGGAACACCCGGAGCCCCGGGGCACAAAGCTTAAAGAACATCGTCCCAACATCTCAACAGAGAACAATCCTGGAACAGAAGGGTACATCAGCTCTCCGTGGGGGGGGCTCCCCACACATGGACAGGTGGGGGAAGGGGGAGGGAGGAAGGGCAGAAGGTAAGGAGTCCCAGAGAAGGAAATGAGGTGATGGGGGGGATAAGAGGGAAGGGTACGACAAGATGTCCGTAGTGTAACACAGGGGTACAACTTCCCTCATCCCCCCTGAGTCCGGCCAGAGAAGATAAGGGCAGGAGTCTACAGTTCACGGTCCGGGAGAGGCAGGGGGGGGATCCAGAGTCCCTGATCCAGCTCCAAGTCCGCCACCCCCGAGGCAGCACCAGTCAGCACCCCCCTTAGCGGAAGTAAAAAGGATGGCCATGGATCAGGCCTCAAACAAACTTCCCCAGACCGGGCAAATGACCCCGCTCCCCCCCCCAGAGAGCCTACTCACAGTCAGGGAAATGAAAGGAGATTCCAACCATATCAGCGCAGCAGTGACCCGGCCCAGGCCACGGCATCTCTCGGAGAAGTGAAAAGATGCACACATTTGCCATCTTGGACCCGCAGCTTCGCAGGGAAGAGCATGCTATATTTGATCCCTCGGTCCCTCAGCATGGTGCGGGCCTGGTCAAAGGATTTGCGCTGACGCTGTGTCTCCACGGAATAGTCCGGGAAGATGAGGAGTCTGGCATTTTGGAATTTCATTTCCCCTTGAAGGCGGGCTGCCCGGAGAACCCACCGGTCCTCTGGTAGCTGGAATGCGGTGGGCTCTCTCGATGGAAAAATGGGAGGAGAACCGGGCCGTGGGTAGCAGGGTGGGCAGCAACTGCTCCATGAAGGTGACCGGGTCCACGCCCTCCACACCCTTCGGTAGTCCCAGCACCCGCAAATTGTTGCGGCAGTTTTGGTTCTTGGCATCCTCCGCCCTGTGTTCGAGAGCCTTGACCCTGGCCTTCAGGGACTGGAGGTCCGTGTGGTGTTCCCTCTGGGTGTCCTCCATGTCGGACACCCGCCGCTCCGCCTGTGACACACCGGTCCCTGAACGAGTCCAGGTTTCTGCGGATGAGGGCCGTCTCTGCCTGTACATGGTCAATCTTCCCCGTTAGGGTAGACTGACAGGTGGTGATAGCAGTCATAATGGCCTCAAATGCTGCCGATCCTGCCTGGATCACGCCATCCGGCGGAGAGTCAGTCTGAGCCGCCATGTGGCAGGTCGAGGGAGGAGGGTTATTCCTGGGCTTCGGCGGTGTGTCCGCGGCAGCGGTATTGCGACGCCTCTGGTTCCCGGTTTTGTTGCGGCGCATTCCCCAAGGCACAGGTCGGTGAAAGAGGATAAGTCAGCAACAGTTACACAGCAGGATCAAGGTAAGGAGAGAGATCAGAGCGGGAGCTCGGCGGTTACACGTCTGCTCCCATCGTCATCTTGGACACGCCCCCGCTCTGCACCTCTTTACTGCAACCAAACTTACGATAGCAAAGGCGTGGAAGACTCCAGCACTTAGCTTTGAGGGGGTTAAAAATCGCATGGACACCATAATGGTAAATGAGAAGATGACTGCCATCCTCTTAGACACCCATGATAAATTCTTGAAGGTCTGGCAACCTTGGGTTGATTACACTAAACCCGTTAGATTTGACACCACCCTTCTTCGGATCTGATGTGCTTTTGCCCCCCACCGCGAGGACCCCCCCCCCCCCTTCCCTCTCATTCTTTTTTCTCTCCTCTCTTTTCTTTCTTTCCTTTCCACTTTTTCCTTTTTCTAAAAATCTCAGATTCTGTTTTTTTTTCTTTTACTTTTTTCTTCTCTCAGTGCTATTATTTTTCAGTCTCAGTTCGTAATCCATTAGGCCAGCGGCCCTGGCCCTGGAAGTGTTGGCTGCATAGCTAGATACCAAGGGCTGTTCACAGCTAGGCTCCTGTCGAGGCATTCCCCAGGCTTTTGTTGTTATCTGCTTCAGCCTTCCAATGCTGCTTACTGTTATGGCCAGCTATAGATGAGGGCGGTGGACAAGTTTGTTTTTCATAACACATTGGTGTTTGTATTGGTCCAGCAGCGCACCAACACCTTTGCAGCCATTGTGCTACCTGCCGGGTGTTTGGTGTGCTCCTGTACCTTTTAAGGAGGGGTGGCTCCCCTTCTGTCCACCTGTCCTCATCTACCCATCAGAATGCATGGGCCTCCATTGTGGGGACACTCATAGTTAGTGTAGGACCACAGATTCCAGGGGGCCTTGACGTGGCTCTGTGGCTCACGCATGCGTTTGCAAATGCGTGCGGACAAAACCCCTGTTTTTAACGCATACTGTTAGACAGGTTAATTGGTTGTCTGCGAGCTGGTCGGTAAGTAGGCTTGGTTTTTTCCTCGGAATTCTCCAGGCTTTTGTTGTTATCCTGTCGAGATGGACCTTTTACACATTTGCTAAATAGCAGACCTTGCCTTAAGGGCATTCCTGGGTCCTGAGCATCTTTGTTCATCTTTATATGTCTAATTTACCGGCATATTTTTTTTTTTGATTCTCCTTTTGATTTTTCCTTCTTGAAATGCTGCTCTATTTCTTTTTTTTTTTTTTGTGTTATGATCATTCATGATGTATTCATCTTAATGTTCAGCTGTAAAGTTGCAATGATTATTAATAAAGCTCTTTGTAAAAGAAGATTATGTGGCTCAATGTCCTGGGTGCTGTCAAGCTCAGCGACCTCAAAAGAAAGGAACCCTGCTACCTTGGCCATGGCCGACAGAACCGAGGTCAAGACTCCATCTCGATTTTGCTGGCCCAATCCAGGGTAAAATGTATTTGATCGTGGTAGATGCACATTCAAAATGGCCGGAGGTTTTTCAAATGCCTTCTGTTACCTTAGCTGCTAACATTCTAGTCTTAAGGAAGCTCTTTGCTCAATATGGTTTGCCAGCAGCCATAGTCTCGGACAATGGGACACAATTTACATCGCATGAGTTTCAATCCTTCCTCAGTGGCTTGGGCATCCATGACTAATGTATAACAGATGTACTTACTGCTTACCCATACCTCCCAACTTTGTAAAGTCCCATCGCGGGACATTCCGATGTCCCCTCTCCCCTGCCCTTCCAAGGTATCTTCCTTCATCCACAAAGACCAACACCCGCCACAGCACCCAAGGGGAAAACCTTACCCTTGGGGGCCCCCCACACCCCCAGAGCTCACTGTATGCCATATTGCATTCCCAATGCCCATAATTCCCTCCCCACAGCAGTGAGGTGCACACCATTGCCCCGCAGGTACCTCCAGACATCCACACCAACTCCATGTGCCTTACCACCAACCCTCCATTCCTCACTACAAATCTACTCACTTCCCAATTAAGCTTCGTAAGGGCCCTGTAGATACCCACTAAAGACCAAGCCCCATTCCATGTGGTCCGAGTGACAATGTCCAACCACCCAATGATCATGTCCCGGAATGCCATCAACCTTACCCCTAAATCAATACCACCTACGTGCAGGACTAAAACGTCAGGCGGCCTCTACAGACGTGCAAAGCTGTACTTCTGGAGCCCTCCTACTCCTTAGCATTCCCGTCCAGAACTCCCAGCCATCTAACACAAACCTCTTGGCTTGGAAACCCCACCTGCTGACCCACTGGCCCCACATCCGCCCCTTATTACCCTTTTTTTTTTTTTTAAACACCAACCAATGGCCCAGTATCCAGGCCACGGCCTGTACCAAACCTGCAAGAAAAGAAAGAAACAAGCCACCAAGACCTCAGCAAGCCCAAAACCCTCACAGCTCATACACTCTCTCCACCCAGCCCACACTTATTCGAATCCCACCCGCAGATGGGGGCGAATGTATAGCACAAATCTACGAGACTCCCACCTACCAAAGCGCTTAACCGCCTCAGCATACATCTCACCTTAGCCGCCTCGGTCGCGGCCCCAACCCTGAAATAACGAGAAGAACATGCCCTCTCATCCAAGCCCCAAAAACCGGCAGCACTTCCTGAAAATGAAACCCTGTGAAACCTGGACAACAAAGGGGACCCGTCCGTGTGCATTAAGAAGGACCCCACTGCCCTGGGACGCACTTCCCAAAAACCCCCTTCACAGCCCGACCGGACACCACTGCTAGCCAGGCAGAGCCAAGCCTGCACCAGCTGACCCCTGCCCACCTGCTCCATCTTGTATATCAGTAACATCAACGACACCCCCTCCTCCTTGCACCTAGTCTCATAAACCCACATTCCCCCTCGGACGGACTTGGAAAGGCTGACCAGCTCCCCAAACCAAAAGGCCCCAAATTTATTTATTCATTTATTATTATTATTTTTATTTTATTTATTTATTTATTTATTTATTTTATTAGAATAAACTTGCCCAAAAAAAAAAAAGCCCTCTAACTAGGGAAACCTCATATGCTGCTGCACAAACCCTGCAGCTGCCCCAACCCCCTTTTTTTTTTTTTTTTATATGATACAACCAGGAGATACCCAAAATTCTTCCGTAAAATCCGGGCGACCCTGCCTTTGACCAGAAACGCAAAACCTGCTAGTTTCTTACCCCAACGCGGGCCCGGCCACCCCCATCGGTCCGATTTCTATAAATAAAGTATAACGCCAACAGTCTAACCCTCTCGCCCACCGAATCCACTTCCCTCATGTGAACTACCACCTGCCACTCTTGCCTAACCTTTCCGAGAAGCGGACGACTCCAATGGAATCTTACACCTCCGGCCAGGACAGGGCACCCCGCGTTACCCCTCCACCAGCTCCACCACCCAGAAACTATCCCCACTGAAGCGGGGAAAACGCGCAAGCTATGACGTTCTCCACTGCCGTTTGATGCACCGCGTAAAACAACACATGCACTTGCAGGCAAAAAACCACACCGAGTGTTGCAATAGCCGAACAACCGGGGGAGATGACACAGCGACTCTATTGAACACTAGTACCACCCCCAGGTTATACCCGTGGAACCAAACCTTCCTCTCCCTGAACGAAGCGCCCCACCACTCCACTGCTAATCCACTGGAAATGACTTCATCAGCACCAGATCTTTTGTGAAAACCCCCGTCAATCCAAGACCGAGGCCCACTACACCCGCCCCGAAAGAATGCCCCCAAACCTGTCGAGCCACCCGACACTGTGTACCACCCCCAAATCGAAGTTGCTAACCGCACCAAACCCCCCCAGTCCTCTCTTGGGAAACCCGTCCAGTAATGAGACACACTCGAAAATCCTCCCCGTGAGTCCACCCAACGCACAAAATGCTCCTCGCGCCGTGCTCCAACGTAGACAGGGGCGCCGCGAAGATAGTGGGCGATGCCAGGCCTACGCACAGAAAGTCGTCCAAATAATGGCTGATGGGCGATACTCCTGACACATCCCCCATGATACATTCCCCCCAATGAGTTGAACTGCTAAACAGTGAACCGGAGACAGAGCAACCAATCGGCAGGCCCCGATCGACATAAAACACCCCAGTACCTCAACAACCCAGCAACGGAAGCTGTCCGGGCGGCCCTGCCCACCCGACGAACCCAATACACTGCCGCGTCAAAGAAAGTGTAACTCCTGTGTATCCTCCCAGGTCAATGGCATAGTTAACCAACCCCCCTTTTGGGAAGAAAGGTGGTGCATCAGCCTAAATTTGTTGAGATCCTTTTTTGGCACTACACCCCAAAGGGGAACCCCCAAATCAACTAAAGGTTAGGAAGAGAAAGGGCCGCCTATGCGTCCTAATGCTACTTTCCCTGGGCAGTTTTTTAGAAACTACATTGGGATGTAGCATGGCCAAACGTAAATCACTGGACCGTGGGGGAAAAGCCTCAAAAGCACAAGGCATGTGAAACCCCACTGAAAAAGAAAAAACCTTTGTCTAACAGCTGCGCTGCCGTACCATCCGTATACCTACCGAGAAACGGCCGCCGCCGTTTCACCATCACCGGTGTCCTCCCTCATGTTGACAGACCCAGGAAGCATCCCCTACCGAATTTGGGGAACAAAAGAGATCCAACAGGGTTCGGGGTTCTTCCCCCCAATTACCCTCATGTCAAATGCTTGCAACCTATTGGCAATAGTACCTGGAATCAACCAATACCTCCCCTTCTCTCCATCTCCCAATGTTGGACTCCGCTGGCGTAACCCTATCCGGTTAAATTCTTCTACCAGCAGGAGTGAACAACATCTCCACGTACTCACCCTTTCAGATCTTCTCCCGGTCCTCAGGCTTTAGGTGAGTACCCGGCGGACCCTCAAAACCAACTGTACCTTTGGCTGAATCAGCCAAACGGATGACATCCTGTTTTCCAGCGGCGTCCCCTGCTACCACGAACTTCCAAACCCTCTGCTGCACTTGCACCCGACTATTAGCTGCCATGTGCAGACTCCCCCACAGCCGGCACCGCTACGGGTGATGAGGATCTACCACCCCTCCCTGCAAGCGGTACCACGCGGCCCAACCACCCTCACAAATCCGCCAACCAAAATCTTTTGAGCCCTGCGAGCCTGAAGCTCCCCCAAGTGAAGCCCCATCCATTGTGTACATCCGGTGAGAATCACCCTGCGAGCCCCCCCATTACCGATGCCTCCCCAGCACCTGCAGTAGGACCACCCCCCCACGGACCCACTATACTATCTCCTATATGACAAAGGAATTTATTTATTTTTACTTATCAGGCTGCACAGAAAGATTCCCACCAGCCGACTGTCCCGCCTCCATCGCTGCCGACCGCCTCAGGGGAAACCGATCGTCCTCCGACTCCGTCAGCTCGCCCTGCGACCATAGGACAGCCGGCTCACCCGCATCAGATGAAAGCCCTCCAGGAGCAGCGTCTCTGGATGCCGAGGATCTGGCAGCCCTCCAGCCCCGCCACCGAGCTCCAGACCCGCCCACGGACTTCTCCGTCGCTTTCCGTGGGTCGGGGGGTCTCCCCCCCGCCCTGCCGAGAGTCATCAGACGCGTCTCGCCCTCCCCTGGACATCCATCATCTCCTGGGGGTCACCTGGCCGAGGCCGCGGAGGGCACAGTGACCGCGACAGATGATCTCCCCCGCTGAGGCTCCACCCCCCACTACCGTCCCTTCAGGGGTGAAGCCTGCACTCTCCCGGTCCACGTGTCGAGCGAGCTGCCTGGCCTCCCCAGATTACCGGTTCGGCCGAGCCCTGACTATTAGGGGGATAATTCCTGGGGACCCCCCTGTGAGCAAAGTGAACGCTGAGCGGGGGGGGCCGAAAGGGGCCATGGGGAGACTAACTGGCTAACGCTGGGCTCCAGGGGATGGTCGGGTGAGAAGCGTTCCGAAGGCAGCAACCTCTGAGCTCACGCTGACTCCCTCCCCCCCTGTACCTGCCCCCACCGCCCGTCAAGCAAGCATTGGCCCCCAGGGTCTCCTGTAGCCAACCTGCGCTCCATGGTGCCTCTTCCGACCGCAGCTAGGCCTGAAACAGCTCCCCATCTGCCATAGCTCTGTTTCCCTGAACTCTCCTTCACACTGTGGTGACCTGGGGGAGAGGACAACTCCTTTTCTTACTTAGGCCCCTTTCACACTGGGGCGGGCAGGAGCGGTGGCGGTATAGCAGCGCGATTTTCAGCGCTGCTATACCGTCGTTCTTACGGCGGTATGCGGTCGCTAGGGGGGTAAATTTAACCCCCGCTAGCGGCCGAAAAAGGGTTAATACCGCCCGCAAACCGCGGCTATTGCCGCGGTTTGCGGGCGGTATTACTGCGCTGTCCCATTGATTTCAATGGGACACTGCGGTAAAGGAGCGGTGAACACACCGCTCCTTTACCGCTGTAAAGAAGCGGCTAGCAGGACTTTTGGAGCGGTCCTGCTAGCGCACCGCTTCAGTGTGAAAGCCTTCGGGCTTTCACATTGAAGGCTAAAGGGCATGATTTTTTCATGCGGTATAATAGCGCTAATATTAGCGCTAAACCGCATGAAAAACGCCCCAGTGTGAAAGGGGCCTTACTCCCCCTCCCACTAAACTTGTCACCCAATCCTAATCCTTCTAACATCCTGTACCCTGTTTCCCTAGTCATGCCAGCCCTCCGCTCATTTCTTTTCTCTCATTTTTGCTCCGGGCTTTTCTACACTACAAAACAGCTCCTTATCATCCAGCCTCGAATGGGCTGGCAGAATGGTTTGTGCAGACGTTTAAGAAGCACTTACTGTCCACTCTGGACCAGGCCGGACTGTTAGAGGAGAAGCTGCTGGAGTTCTTGACCATGTACCGAAACACAAAACACGCTACTACTGGGCTGTCACCAGCTTTTCTTTTGTTTGGCAGGCATCTCCGCACCAAACTGGATTTAGTTCATCCACAGGAACAGTTACCAACACCTCCTCCGCCAGGCCATCCTGGATTCGGTGCTGGTGATCTTGTATGGTTTCGGAATTACAGAGTATTGCCTCATTGGCTTCCTGGCATTATTGATGGACCTCTTGGACAACGAATGTACCTTGTTTGTCTGGAGAATGGCGTTTGTGTTCGAAGACACCTTTCGCAATTGAGAAAGCGCATTTGCCTGCCAGTAGAAACAAACCCGACCTCTCTTTCTACCCAACCACCAGAGACTACTCAGGGCTCTACTGGTGACATATGGCATGGTGTCTGGCATGAGCCACAAGTTTACAACCAACTCCTGAAGCGTTTGGTGACCATATTCCTGAGGAGCACGGACATGTGCCTGGAGTTGCAAAGACTGATATTTCTGTTGGACACCCACTGACACCTCCAGAACCTTTAACAGCCTCTACCCCTCCTAGTGCTGTGTCACTTCGTAAGTCTGCCCGCCAAAGACATCAAACTCCTCTTTGGCAAAGCACTGAAATCTTACGGGACACTTTGGAGGTCAGGAAACAGGGACAAAAGGCTCATAACGTGATGCAGGAAACCACAGAACTGAGTTGGAGATACTATTTGCTGAACTGATCCTGCTTGCCTTGTTATCTTATGTGTTGAGTATTTTATGTGTTGAGTATTTTGTTCTCTTGTTATGTTTATTTATTTTAGTTTTTTGTTTTTATGGGAAAAAGAGATGTGATGTTTGTGCTGGAACACTGTGACCCTTCACACTTTTCTCCTGATGCATGCTGGGGGAGGGGCTGTACCAGGAAGTAAGAGTGTGTGTGTGAGAATAAAAGCAGCAGCAGCATGGATGCATAGATCTGGTAATGACAGAAGCCTGTTGTATTAAGACTCCTCCATGTAACAAGTCATCATGTTTCTGATTGAGTAATAAACCCTCTCCATGGTTAAGAAGTTCATCCGGCCTGTGTGTAACTTGAAAAAAGGGGGAATACTGCGCTAAATACATGTAGCGATACCTTCTACTAAGAAGGCCGCAAGTTTAGTTTGAGCCCTGAAAACAGCTCCGCCAACCCCCGGCAATGTACTCGACCCCCTACTGGCACAGTTAGTATTGGCAGCAATATATATTTTCTTATACTGTATGAGTAAACCCAGACACCAAGACAATAATAAAAAAAGGTATCAAATTTACTTAAGCTTTTGGTAAGAAAGGTTAACAGTGGTAACAGTTCACAGATAATAAATTGCAGAGCCCTGCAGCAATAACACACTATGCATTTAGAATGAACAGTAAAGGTGCGCCGCGTGGGCGACCGTTAACTAGGCGTCCTGTGACGCAGTAACCAAATGAACTAACTAGCTGGCCAGGCCTGGCTCAGATATCTACAACTCAGTCTATAGGGGATGATGGTTTTCTTCACCGGCAAGTCTTTAAAGGTGGTGCACATTAACAGAATAACATTTGTAATCCAATGGGAAGGTAGAGATGAAATAAACACTTTGCTATGTGAACTCTGAGTTCAGCTCTGATAAGGTTCTCCAGTGAGAGTATCAGAAATAACTTGTGGCCCACGGCAGTCTATAGGCACATTAGCAACAACAGTATATGGTCTGGGCATACGCCCTCTCACCCATCCGGACACGGTCCTAGTCTGGGAACTTCCACCGACTGTGTCACACACACACAGTGTCTCCAGCGATCGGGTCCCCGATCCAACCAAGGTTGTAGACAAGCGAAGTCAGATGCCACCCAGGCTCGCAGTGGGGTGGAAGGCTCTTTGGTGCTGCGCAAGGCCTCAGGCTTCAGGCCTTGCACTCCGACACATCCGCACAGGAGGATCAGTCACTGAAGTCTCGTGTCCCAAAGAGGCCGAGCCCAGCCTCGCCTCCTCCTTTTATAACCCCTCCCATCAGTCTCTGGGGTGGAAACATGCCGAAAAGGATTCTGGGCAACGTAGTCTCTCTCCTCTGCTTTCACTTCCAGTAAAGTCTTCTCTCTACTTCCTCCCGACTCACCTCTCACCTGGAACTTCTTGTCTCTCTGCATTAAGGGGAACACCCCGCTACACACTCCCCCCACTTAAACTCTTTGGTCCCCAAAGACATCTAACACTTTTAGATCTGCAAAACTTTTTAGCTTCAATGCGGTCGCATAGGATTGACAGAGGAGCCTCCCACCAATCATCATGTGATGGGGAGCTGCCCTGTCCACAGGTCGCTTCAGTGGGGCCGACCTGTCTAACTGTGCCAGGAGGTGAGCTGGGGTTGCCCTCCACCAAATGAACTGCGGAGGGATCCGGATTCTCTGCATTCCTCCTAGCAGTGACCACAGAATCTTCTGAGCTCTTCCCCATTTGTGGGTAAGTCAACTTTCTGGGAGGCCTTATGACTCTGCGAGCCCTTCGTTCCCTTGGGGTTTCTGGCTCTGGCGCCACAGGCTCTTCTTCTGTAACAGGCTCAGGCAACACGGCAGGCGCTGTAACATCTGCTTCAGGAGCCGAGGGATACATAGAGTCTCTAGGGTCCAGTTCAGGGTAAACATCACGGGCATCCTCCCAGTAATCAAATGAAGGACTATATGGGATGAATTCAGCGGCTTCTGCTCTCAGTTGCGTACCTATAGTGTCTTCAGTAGTTGGAAGATCTATAGCAGAAGTCCCTTGAGTTGGGGAAGGCCACAGCCAGTCAAGCTCTCTCTCTTCATCTCCACTGAGTTCAGAAGCTTCTGTATCTTCAGTCCGAGAGGTCTGGGACCGAGTGTTTGGCCTGGGGGTATCCAGAATAGAAACTGGTTCAGGGAAGTCCCCCACTGGAGGTATCCTGACTGCTTCAGCAAGTGGGAGCAGGTGGTTTCGATGCCACGTCTTCAGTGGTCCTACCTTCCCTTCTGGCTTCAACTTGTAGACAGGTAGGCCCGGCAGCTTCCTACAGATGACATAGGGTTCAGATCTCCATCTGTCTGCAAGTTTGTGTTTTCCAGGGACCCCCAGATTGCGTAGCAGTACTCGGTCCCCGGGCTGCAGGTCTTGTATCTGCACCTTCAAGTCGAAGTTTCTTTTGTTTCGGGCTCCCCTTTGATCTGAGGCCGCTTGAGCTTCTTCATAGGCTACTTTCAGGCTGTGTCTGAGCCTGTCCACATATCCTTTGTGGGATGTGGCTGAGGAGTGGTCTAAAGAGGTGCCAAAGGCCAGGTCCACAGGTAACCTTGCTTCTCTCCCAAACATGAGTCGATATGGGGAATAGCCTGTAGCATCACTGGTGGTGCAGTTGTAAGCGTGTACTATAGCTGCTATGTGTTTGCTCCAATGTTGTTTCTTCTCACTATCCAGAGTTCCCAACATGTTGAGCAGGGTTCGGTTAAACCTCTCTGGCTGAGCATCTCCCTGTGGGTGGTAAGGTGTGGTTCGGTTTTTCTTGATTCCTAACGAATCCAGGAGTTTCCGGATCAGCCGACTCTCAAAGTCCCTTCCTTGATCTGAATGGAGTCGCTGTGGCAGCCCATAATGGACAAAATACTTCTCCATGAGTACCTTGGCTACTGTGGAAGCCTTCTGGTCTTTGGTTGGGAAAGCTTGGGCATACCGGGTGAAATGATCGGTTATCACCAGAACATTTCCTAGTCCACTCAGATCGGGTTCGAGGCAGAGGAAATCAATGCATACCAGATCCATTGGGCCTTGACTCTGTAGATGGCCCATTGGGGCAGCTTGATGTGGTAAAATCTTCCTCTGGATGCAGCGTGCACACGAATGGCAGTACTCTTCTACTTCTGCCCTCATGCAGGGCCAATAGAACCGACTTCTGACAAGTTGAAAGGTCCTTTCCGCCCCTAAGTGGCCATGATTGTCATGTAGGGCCATCAGAACAGTCTCTCTGTGTTTTTCCGGAAGAAACAATTGCCATTTATCTTCCAGGTCATCAGAGGGGCCCCTTCGGTAGACCACTCCCTGATGCACCTGCTACCTGTCCCACTCTTTCCTCAACAGGCGAGCTTCCTTTGAGGAGTGACACAGGAGTCTATTTGGATCCTGATTCTCCAGGGCTTCCAAAACCAATTTCCCCATGGGGTCTTCCAATTGGTCGCATTTCAGTTCCTTCTTGGACAGTTTCGGCAGATGGGCTTCCTCCAGTTGGGTTACTCCACAGTATTGTTTGGGGACTCCTACCATGGTAACCCCTATTTCCTCTGCTCTGGAGCCTCCTCTGGCTTGGAATTCAGCTCCTTGACAAAGGGCCCGCACCCCGTCCGGTGCCACTTGGGTCCAATCTTCTATGTCACTGGTGGGGGCATGAGATCTCCTGGACAGAGCGTCTGCGTCTCGATTCCCAGCCCCTGGCCTGTACTTTAGGCTGAAGTTGAACCCAGACAGTGCGGCCAGCCACCTGTGTCCAGTGGCGTCCAGCTTGGCCGTGGTGAAAAGGTAGGTAAGGGGGTTGTTGTCAGTCTTCACAGTGAACTCCGCCCCATACAGGTAGTCTTTGAGCTTGTCTACTACCGCCCACTTAAGGGCCAGGAACTCCAGCTTGTGAGTGGGGTAGTTCTTCTCAGAGGGGGTCAGGCTCCTACTCACGTAGGCAACAGGCCGCAGTTGTCCTTCGTGTTCTTGGTAAAGTACTCCTCCCAGACCGTCATGACTAGCATCTACATGTAGTTCATAGGGTTTGGTTGGGTCTGCGTAGGCCAAGACTGGGGCAGTGGTTAGCCTCTCCTTCAATGCCTGAAAGGCCTCCTCCCACTTCTGGTTCCACTGATCTCTGACTGACTCTCCCGGCTTCCTGGGCCCTGAGTCGTCCTCTTCTCCCTCAGTCTTGAGCAGTTCATTCAATGGTCTAGCATTTCGGGCGAATCCCTCCACAAACCTCCTGTAATAGGAGCAGTACCCCAAGAAGGATCTGAGTTCTGTTACTGTGGTGGGTCTTGGCCAGGAGGTAACTGCCTCCAATTTCTCAGGGTCTGTGGCCACCCCTTCTTCAGACACTATGTGTCCCAGATAGTTCACAGAAGACTGGTAGAACCGACACTTCTCAGGCGAAAGCTTGAGTCCCTCCTCACTGAGTCTTCTCAACACTTTTTCCAGCCTCTCTTCGTGTTCTTCCAGGGTTCTTCCAAAGACAATGACATCGTCCAGGTATACAAGGACTTCAATAAGATTCATGTCTCCTACAGTCTTCTCCATGAGACGTTGGAAGGTAGCAGGAGCCCCAGACAGTCCCTGAGGCATTCGATCAAACTCGAAGAACCCCACTGGGGTTATGAAGGCTGTCTTCTCCTTGTCTTATGGATGCATAGGGATCTGGTAGTATCCACTCTTGAGATCCATAACGCTGAACCACTTGGCTCCAGACAAACTCTGTAAAGCGTCCTCTATCCTCGGAGTGGTGTACTGGTCGGGGATGGTTCTCCTGTTGAGGGTCCTGTAGTCTATACAGAGCCTCAATGACCCATTCTTCGTCCTGACCACCACTATCGGGGAGGCATAGGGGCTTCTAGACTCCCGGATCACACCAGTCCTCTTGAGTTCTGCGAGTTGTTCCCTTAGATCCTCCAGATCTGCTACTGGGACCCGCCTGACCCTCTCTCTGAAGGGCTTGTCTTCTTGGAGGCGGATTCGATGGGTGGCACTCCTTGCACACCCCACATCGAACTCATCTTTGGAGAAGATCTTCTCCCATCTGGTCAACTGGGTCTTGGCTCTCTCTTTCCAAGCCCTGGGCAGATTCGGGTTTTCCATGGACAGCTTCTCCCAAACACCTCTTCCTTCACCCGTCCCCTTGACTTCTGACAGGGTGACCGGGGCAGCAGGGCTCACCTGGCCCAGCAGCATCCTGGCTGGAATTTTAATGGGGCCACCTGTAGTTTTCCTAACACTCACCGGAACTCTACAATGGGCCTTCTTCAGGGCCTTCAGCGGAATCACTTCTGGTATCACTTCCAGACCGGAGGACTCTTCCCTTGGGTCGGACTCCAGCATGACAAAGGGTCCAGGTTGCTCCCAAGTAAGCTTCACAGTGGCTCTGAGACAGGTTACTTTGCCGGGCTGCAACACTACCCCTTCTCTTCCAAGTCTCCACACCTTCCCTATCCCCTCCCCAGGGGTCTTCTGCTCTAGGACCAGCCGTTGGTAGGCCGTCTTCAGCATGGGGTGGATCTTGGTGACCGCTGGCCCCTTCTCTTTCACTAGAGGGGTTAGGAGTCTTCGGACCGGGTCCGTGTTCGTCCCTATTATAAGGGAACTCTTGTTGGCTCCTGGCGGCCGAGGGCACACAACTGCCAGGGTGTCAAACACTTCGGCCTTCCCAGCCACAGATGGGTCAAAGGTCATCTGGATAGGCAGATAGCCATCATAGGGGAAGCTCTGGGTTCCAACCCCCCATATTTCCAGTTCCTCTATCTTCTGGATGGGCAGATGACTCAAGCTTATCGTAGAAATCCCGGTATAATAGGGTCACTTGTGCCCCAGTATCCAAGGTGGCTCTGGTGTAGACTCCCTCCACTTGAATGGGCACTATAGGAGATGGGCCTACCAGCTCCTCCGGATATGGCCTGGCAGGGGTCGCCTTCTTCTGGTCCTTTCCCTTTGGACTCTCTCTCGTCCAACTCCCTTTGGACTTTAGTCTTTCTTGGGCCTGGTATGCATCGATTTCCCTCCTTTCAACGGGCGTACAGACCCACTGAGGGATATTATTGTTTTTCTTAGTTGTGCATCCCCTTTGGGGAATGCTGTGCCTCTTCTGAAGGGTCTGGCCCTCTCTCTTTGGGATGTACCCCTGCTGAGGGATACTGTACTTCCTCTGAGGAGTTTTGTCTTTTCTCTTCTTTAGCTTCTCATTCAATTTGGAGCTTACTGAAGATGATGGGCACCAGGTTGGCTCCTTCACCGGGGCCCTCTGAAGTTTCCCGCCAGCTGTTTGGACTTTCCTCAACTACCGGGCTTGGACACACTCGCCTGAGATGTCCTACTCGTCCACATTTGAAGTAGGCTCTCTGTATTGGTTTCATAGAGCTGTTAGTGGTGGGAGTCTCCGGTGCCTTGAGTGGTGAGACTTCTTCTGTCTGGGGTTTCACCAGACGAGTCATCAACATCGTCATCATCTCCAGTATTTCTTTCTGGGTCTGGAACAGCCTCTCCAGTCCAGTCTGACTTGCGGGGAGGTGGTGAATAGGTGAAGACCATGATCCCTGTTCAGTGCTTGCTGCCAGTACACTGAGTTCCCCAGTGTCTGAAGGGACATCTATCTGCTGTACTTTGGCACTTGTGGTGCTAGGAGGTTGAAGTTTCCTCTGTTTTTGGTCCCTCTCAATCTCCATCTTATCTGCTTCATTCACTTTCTCAATGAGGACCTCACCCGGAGTTGAGGGGTCTTCCAAATGCTGCTTCAGTTGTAGCTTGATATAGTCACTCCTCAATCCCGTAGTCACAGATCTCCGGAATTTCTTTTGGACTAGCTCGGCTCCAAAATGCTCCCCAGTTCCTTCATCCTTGGATGTGGACAACAGGCGGTCTTTGCGCTCAATGGCCCGGAATAGGAAGTTCTGAGGAGTCTCTCTACTATCCTGGGTCATATTTATCAGTCGATGAAATAACGCGGCATCTTCCTCCTCATAATAGCTTTTCAGTATCCTCTTTAGCTGGTTCAGGGTCAATCCACTCTTCCTCTCTAACATGCCCCTGACACTTGAACCTGGGCTGATGGCATGAATTACAGCCTCTCTAATTTCAGATTCCTGATATCCTTTCTGTAGCCCCAACTCTATTTGGTGTAGGAGGCTGGTGTAGGACAGTTTGTCCTTCTGCCCTCCTTCTGCCCTCTTTCTCCTATCTGGCCGTCAATGCGGAAATCCTTCTGGATGGTTACTTCCTGCAGGCGGCCCTGAGCTCGTTTCTTCGGTACCTTCCCAGGTTTGGGCGTTATCTGACCATCTTTCTGATCCTCAAAAGCGACACGTAACCCATTAATGCGTTCGGCTATCATACTGGAAGTCTCCTGAAACCTCTCTTGTATGTTACGGTACTGTCGTTTCAGATCAACCAGCTGTTGTTCTGCCTGCGATTTAACAGCAGCCCCTGCTTTCCTGTCCAAGGGTTCTAACTGCTTCTGACTGGGATGTGTCAGGTGGAACTCAGTCTTTTCGGACAATTTTATATTGTCACCGTGGAAGTTTTCAGGGACATCCTGTCCCCACTCTATCATTGCATAGGTGCAGTTGGTCCTTGGGTCTGGTCTCACTGCGACCACTTAAGCCTTTCTATCCGGGGACAATGTTTGTACCACCTCTTTAATTCGTTTCTCTCCCCAGTCACTCCCTGGAAGTTCAATGGCCACGCTCGCTTCTGAGCATGTCCCTTCTGCTTCGCACCATTTGACTACTTTGATGGGGTCCATGCTGGTACTTCTGGCGTTCACCTGCTGTATCAGGATCCCGGACGAGAACCCCCACGTGTAGCGATACCTTCTACTAAGAAGGCCGCAAGTTTAGTTTGGGCCCTGAAAACAGCTCCGCCAAGCCCCGGCAATGTACTCGACCCCCTACTGGCACAGTTAGTATTGGCAGCAATATATATTTTCTTATACTGTATGAGCAAACCCAGACACCAAGACAATAATAAAAAAAGGTATCAAATTTACTTAAGCTTTTGGTAAGAAAGGTTAACAGTGGTAACAGTTCACAGATAATAAATTGCAGAGCCCTGCAGCAATAACACACTATGCATTTAGAATGAACAGTAAAGGTGCGCCGCGTGGGCGACCGTTAACTAGGCGTCCTGTGATGCAGTAACCAAATGAACTAACTAGCTGGCCAGGCCTGGCTCAGATATCTACAACTCAGTCTATAGGGGATGATGGTTTTCTTCACCGGCAAGTCTTTAAAGGTGGTGCACATTAACAGAATAACATTTGTAATCCAATGGGAAGGTAGAGATGAAATAAACACTTTGCTACGTGAACTCTGAGTTCAGCTCTGATAAGGTTCTCCAGTGAGAGTATCAGAAATAACTTGTGGCCCACGGCAGTCTATAGGCACATTAGCAACAACAGTATATGGTCTGGGCATACGCCCTCGCACCCATCCGGACGCGGTCCCAGTCCGGGAACTTCCACCGACTGTGTCACACACACACAGTGTCTCCAGCGATCGGGTCCCCGATCCAACCAAGGTTGTAGACAAGCGAAGTCAGATGCCACCCAGGCTCGCAGTGGGGTGGAAGGCTCTTTGGTGCTGCGCAAGGCCTCAGGCTTCAGGCCTTGCACTCCGACACATCCGCACAGGAGGATCAGTCACTGAAGTCTCGTGTCCCAAAGAGGCCGAGCCCAGCCTCGCCTCCTCCTTTTATAACCCCTCCCATCAGTCTCTGGGGTGGAAACAAGCCAAAAAGGATTCTGGGCAACGTAGTCTCTCTCCTCTGCTTTCACTTCCAGTAAAGTATTTTCTCTACTTCCTCCTGACTCACCTCTCACCTGGAACTTCTTGTCTCTCTGCATTAAAGGGGAACACCCCGCTACATACAAATAAATTAAACACCACCCCTAAATTAGCAGCAAGCTCCAAATGTCAGACAAAACATTAATTATATGAAGGAAGGGAAGGGAGCTGTGCAAAAATAATAAAAGCCTAAAAATATATACGGTGTACCATCAGTGAACAAAAATGTACATATATATATATAAAGCAGTCACCATGAAGTGTGACTAACCATTATTATTTTTTGATGGATGTGACCAACGAAAAAAATGTAGTTAAGTATGAATGAAAATTACAAATTGACACCAAATGAGTCCAATTTATAACTGAAGCAAAAAGTCCATGATATGATCTACAGTAAAATCTTGAAGATAAGGTGTAAAGTGAGAGAAAGGGTGAGCCTCAGAAGTTAACACCAATCTGCACTCGTGTACCACCACCAAATGAATGCGCTTACCAGAGGCAAGCTGGTTACAAGCCCAAAACACATAAATGGCCTCCTTCCTCACGGTGGATGGATATCCAGGGAATTGCACACTCTGGAGATTATGACTTTTTTACCCTTTTTGAAGAGGGTGGAAGAAGAGTTTCTTTCAGGTTTTTACTGCTGTCTGTATTCCTATTGGAAGATTTTTCCACGTGTTCTGTTCCAATGACAACAATAGGAAGTAACAGGGGATCTCATATGGCTGAAGATAAAAGGTTTCCCAGGCTGCTAAGTCTTCTCCTCCTCTTTCATCATCTTCAGATGCTAGATAAGATAAATATGTTGCAGGATACAAAATAGACGGGGACATTTATAGAGGGGCATGGGGGCAGTAGTCCTTAAATGTACAGCAACCCTCCTATCCCCCCTCACATCCACATCCTATTATTGTGTGACCAATACCATCCAAATAATTCTTACTTTAATTTACCAAAGTTATCCGTCTACAAGGAGACCTGTATAGATCAAATGACACCACCAATGAGGATGGAGGAGCCCCGGAGTCACATGACTGAGAAGATACTAAACTTCACCCTGGAGATCATCTACCTGCTGACCGGAGAGGTGAGGAGGATTCTGGGAGGTCACATGACATCACTATTATCTCTATTAATGAAACACAGACCTGACCGGAGAGGTGAGGAGGATTCTGGATGGTCACATGACATCACTCTTATCTCTATTAATAAAACACAGACCTGACCAGAGAGGTGAGGAGAATTCTGGATGGTCACATGACATCATTCTTATCTCTATTAATAAAACACGGACCTGACCGGAGAGGTGAGGAGGATTCTGGGAGGTCACATGACATCACTCTTATCTCTATTAATAAAACACGGACCTGACCGGAGAGGTGAGGATTCTGGGAGGTCACATGACATCACTATTATCTCTATTAATGAAACACAGACCTGACCGGAGAGGTGAGGAGGATTCTGGGAGGTCACATGGCATCACTCTTATCTCTATTAATAAAACACAGACCTGACCGGAGAGGTGAGGAGGATTCTGGGAGGTCACATGACATCACTCTTATCTCTATTAATAAAACACAGACCTGACCGGAGAGGTGAGGAGGATTCTGGGATTCTAACATGATATTCCTATTGGTTCCTCAATACAGAGATTTCCTCTTGTGAAGTCAGGTGATCATATGATAAGATGACCAGATTTTTTAAATGAAATCCGGAGACATTTTGTTATTTTTACTAGTAATGGCAGCAATCAGCGACTCTCTACCCATCGCCGCCCACCTCACAGCCTGTGAAATCTAATGCGCTGTACACACGATCTGATTTCCGATGGAATAAAATCCGATGGATTTTTCCATCGGAAATCTGATGAAGCTGACTTCCATCAGCCTTGCCTACACACCATCAGTCAAAAATCCGACCGTCCCAACCGCCGTAACGCCAAATGACGTAAAACCCCCCTGAAGAGCCGAGAAAAATTAAGTTCAATGCTTCTGAGCATGCGTCTACTTGATTCTGAGCATGCATGGGTTTTTTTCTCCAATGGAGTTCCCCACAGACAATCGGAATTTGCTATCGTTTTTTTTCCATTGGTATAATTTAAAACATGTTCTATTTTTTTATACCGATGGAAAAAAGACCGATGGGGCCCACACACGATCGGTTTGTCCGATGAAAAAAGTCCATCGGCCCTTTTTTCATCAGAAAAACTGATCGTGTGTAAGCGGCATTACTCTCTGGGCCCCGGCTACTACTGGGTGGGTAGCGGAGGAAGATCACTCCGCTTTGGAAGGAAAGGAGATAAACAGGCAGGCGGCTGGCCGGGGCTTGAGCCAAGACAGAAGAACATGGGAGCGGCACCCGAAACTGAAGAAATATTCCCTCCGCTCCGACCAGCACATGATCATCAGACAGGAGCACAGATAATGGAAAAAAATACACACCCTCCTTAAGCTAGGAGGAGCAGCGGAGCGGGGGTGTGCAATTCAGATTTTTTTTTTTATTCTGCACTGACTGTCTTTGAAATTGCCCCAACCCCTGTTCAAATCCAATCTTGGGGACAAAACCGGGGACAGACTTGGTCCGGGGACAGTGTCCTCAATCCGGGGACTGTCCCCTGAAACCGGGGATGTCTGGTCACCCTATCATATGACCATCACAGTGCCTCCATGTGACTCCCTAAAACCTGGGAGACACAACATGCAGAAGATTCTAGAAGTCACCAAGAAGATGATGGAGCTGCTGACAGGAGAGGTGAGCGGTGCCGCAAATTCTGGGACATTATCCAGTAACAGACAAGGGATGTGTTTGGATGGTGACTGTCATTGTGTGTGTCAGGTTCCTATAAGGTGTCAGGATGTCACTGTCTGTCTATTTCTCCATGGAGGAGTGGGAGTATTTAGAAGGACACAAGGATCTCTAATAGCATTCTAGCTCATTATAAAGTAATTACCTGAGATCGAAGCCCCCGCAGCCGACCTTGTTCGCCTCCTCTGTCGCCGCCATGTCTCCTGGAGTGACTTCCGGGTATCGCGGCTCCGGCTCTGTGATTGACCGGAGCCGCGATGACGTCACTCCCGCGCATGCGCGCGGGTGCTGCCACTAACGGCATGATCGCCGTTAGCAGCGGCACGCTCAGTGCGCCTGTGCGCCGTTATCTACGGCGCATGCGCCGTTGTCTACGGTGCATGCGCCATAGACATCGGTGCATGTCTTTTGCAAATATCTCCAAAACCGTGTAGGTTTAGGAGATATTTCTTGTACCTACAGGTAAGCCTTAATCTAGGCTTACCTGTAGGTAAAAGTGGTCTGTAAGGGTTTACAACAACTTTAAGGGCTCTGTGCTGGGAAGATCAGCATCTGACCCTAGAGAAGGTAGAGGCTTTCAGTACTACTTTAATATAAAAGTCTCCCTCCCCCCTCTAACCTCCATATATCTTCATGTGTGACTCCCAGGTAAAATCCCCATATATATTACTTCTGGGTATATTTATTATTATATATATGATATAAGATATATTACTTTCACTATTTCACAGTATAAATGAATCCCTTATAGTAGTGATTATCAGGTGTTTTTGTACTATAAAGGAATATTTTTTTTTTTTTTAACCCCATCATAACAGATGATGAAATAAAATCATGCTTATGCTACTAAATGTCCTATGCTGGCCATACACGGATAGATTTTTGGACGAGAATATTCACACAAATATTTGTATGAAAATTATTTGTACATTCGATGAATGGACGAGTGTAGTTTGAAAATTCCACTTGCTTTTAACATTCAATTTTAAAATTAATGTAACTTCTAAACAGAAACCACATACAAGATGTGAAAATTTGTTTGATGGAGAAAAGTTTTCTGTTCTGTTCCTTCTAATTTTCTCGTCACTGTGGTGGAAAATGAACGCCGATTTGACCCCACTAATGGTTAGAAAATTGGATGAATGTTTTTTTGAAAGAAAAATGAGTTTGTGTACGGCCAGCATAAGTGACATCAAGTGCAGGGAGCTTGTACCCACCTACCTGTCTATGACAAGGGAGTCTGTCATCCATCATATTATATTACACTCCTGTCTGATCATCTGCAAAACAGCGTTTTACCTCTTTTTTTATATTTTATTAATGATGATCTCTGATTGTGATCTGTAGCAGATTCACCCTCTAATAATACATCTATCTGTCTGTTATTCTCAGAGTGGATTAAATATCCAACTATATATCTGGATTAGGGATGAGCCGAACACCCTCCAGTTCGGTTCGCATCAGAACATGCGAACAGGCAATAAATTTGTTCAAACATCCGAACACCGTTAAAGTCTATGGGACTCGAACATGAAAAATCTAAAGTGCTAATTTTAAAGGCTTATATGCAAGTTATTGTCATATAAAGTGTTTGGGGACCCGGGTCCTGCCCCAGGGGATATGTATCAATGCAAAAAAAAGTTTTTAAAACTGCAGTTTTTTCGGGAGCAGTGATTTTAATAATGCTTAAAGTGAATCAATAAAAGGGAAATATTCCTTTAAATTTCGTACCTAGGGGGTGTATATAGTATGCCTGTAAAGCAGCGCTTATTTCCCATGCTTAGAACAGTCTCTGTCTGAACAAAGTGTAATTTCTGAAGGAAAAAAAGTCATTGAAAAGTACTCCTATGCCTATATACTTTTGCTAATAGGTGTCCCTTATACCCATCTCAAAAAGTTGGGAGGTAAGAAATCACCCCCTGAAGTCGCCCAAAGTAGTGTAGGAACTACTTTTGGAAATCTGTGTGGCGTCGCACCAATTCGGACAGTTCCATTGCCGTCAATAGGCGCCGATTTGGCCTGCAATTTGACATTGAGGCTATTGACGGGACACCTCTACAGCCTGCCCATGTGACTCCTGAGTATGTTCCGTGTGTGCTCAGAGTAAGACTCCACGACACTTTCCAGTGGGTCTCCTACAACCCATACTCAATGGAGAGAGGCCCTGGTCCCACCTGTCTATGGATTTCATTGTGGAGTTACCCAACTCCCTGGGCAACACGGTTATCCTTATGGTGGTAGACTGGTTCTCGAAAATGTCCCACTGTATTCCACTTAAGAAGTTGCCTACGTCTAAGGAACTGGCTTCCATTTTTGCTCGGGAGATCTTTCGCTTACATGGCCTACCCAAGGTCATCGTCTCAGACAGGGGAAGTCAGCTTGTGTCCCGGTTCTGGTGAGCCTTTTGTGCACAGTTGGGAATTCAGCTTGCTTTCTCCTCTGCGTATCACCAGCAGTCTAATGGGGCTGCAGAACGAGTCAATCAGTCCTTGGAGCAATTCCTGCGTTGCTATATTTCTGACCATCACAACAACTGGTCAGACCTCTTACCATGGGCGGAGTTTTCTCACAATAGCGCTCTGAATTCTGCCTCCCGTTTGTCCCCGTTTATGGCAAATTATGGTTTCCAACCTTCCATGTTGCCTGACTCGTTTGTTCCTCATATTGTTCCTGCGTTAGAGGAACATCTCCGTGGTCTTAGTTCCACTTGGGTACAAGTCCAGGAGGCGTTGCGAGTGCGACAGGCTAATGAGAGGTACAGACTCCATGCTGACCGCAGACGCCTGCCTGCGCCTTCCTACCAGGTCGGGGACAGGGTCTGGCTGTCATCTCGCAACCTCCGACTTCGTGTTCCTTCTCTGAAGTTCTCACCCCGTTTTTTTTGGGCCTTTCCGTATCCTTCGCAGGATAAAATCAGTGGCTTATGCGTTGGACCTTCCTTCCAGTATGCGTATCTCTAATGTGTTTCATGTCTCCTTATTGAAACCTTTGGTCTGCAACCGTTTTACCACCTCGGTGCCATGTCCTCACCCTATACAGGTTGAGAACTATGAGGAGTATAAAGTACAGTCCATTGTTGACTCCCGTAGGTTCCGTGGGCACATACAGTAATTGCACTGCAATTTGACATGGTGAGCTATGTGAACATGGGTGAAGTTGCATAGATATGAATGGAACTCATGGGGGGTAACTATTAATGGGACTCTGAGGTCCAAAGCTGCATGAAAATTCACCCAAGTGTGAAAGTAACCTGAGATTAGATAACACCTTTGAATAAGTCCCCATTTGCACTTGTGCGACCTTAAAATTGCACAGCTTTGGCATGACTTGAAGTAATGTCTGTGTAGTCTTGTGGTGTATGGACCTCAAATCGCATCAAAGTCAAACCAAGGTAGTGCAGGGACGAATTTGCCCCACTTTCACGATGCACAAGTGACAATAGGGCCAAATTCAAAAATATTATCCCTGCCTATCTTTCACACTGCTGCGATCTGAAAGTCACACTAATTTGCTGCCACTTTGCCGCTGCAACTTGGCCCCAACGTCTGGGAATTGCGTAATATTGCGCTTTATGTACCTCAAGTCACATGAGGCTCTGTTTCCACTATTGCAACCCTAAATTTGCGCGATTGTGCCACGATTTTGATGTGACTTGGAGCAATGCCTGTATATTCTTGAGGTCTATGGACCTCAAGTCGTATCAAAGTGGGACCAAAGTAGTGCAGGGACTACTTTGAAGTCGCACAGATGTGAACCGTACTAATTGGAAATCATGGGGTATGACTTGTCATGCGACTTTACAATCACAAGTCACATGACAAGTCGCGCTAGTGACCAGTATATATGTGTACATATATGTGTACGAATGTCTGTCTGTCCCAAGCGCGTCAAGATCCTACGGGGTTAATGACCGCACCAGCCAAGCAGACACTGGCTGCAAAAAGCGCCTTGAGGCGATTCAGTTCGCATTTGTAGCGCTATACAATTCATTCATTCACTAGTGGAAACCGAGCCTGAAAGTCACACCAAAGTAGTACAGGGACTATTATGAAGTTGATGCGACTTAAAGTAGCACATATATGAATGGTTATCATTGAGAATCACGGGGTACAACTTGTCATGCAACTCAGAAGTCCAAATGTGCTGAAGAAGTCGCCCAACTATGAATCAAATTATATATATTTTAATAGAAAGGAGCTCTCATTTATACTTGCATAGTCCTTACTGATTTTATATCAGCAGAACAAATGCAGGAAGTGATGTGTGCACATGGGGTGGAAGCAAATGTGTGGTGATGCCAAACAAATCAATGAACCCCACCCACACCAAATCTAACTACCAAATTCACCCCCACATTCAGTAAGCACAAGTACATATCTCCTATCCTTACCCGGAAAATGAGCAGCACCTCCTCTTTGCTAAAGAGGGACCTCGCCATGTCCACCTAGATGGAGATCCTGACCAGCACAGGAACTTCCGGGTGATCACAATGACTAAATTTCTGGGTCAGAAGGTGAAACCACGTTTTTTTGATCGCAGCTGCAAATATTTGATCGCAACCATAATTAGAATTGTTTTGTTTTTGTTTATTTGCAGGTATGCAAATCTGGATTTCTACATATACCGTATTTTTTGCACCATAAGACGCACTTCCCCCCCCCCCCCAAAAAATGGGGGAAATGTCCCTGCGTCTTATGTAGCGAATACTGAGCAGGCACCGCCCCCGCCTCGCCGTGTCAGAATATCGGCGCTCGGCTTCTCTGTGGAGGAGAGATGACAGGATGTGAGGCGGATCCTTGCAGGGGCATACCAAGGGGGAGCGGGGGGAGGCGGTCTGCCCCAGGTGCCAAAACATGGGGGGTGTCAGTGGCATTGCTATAATGGTGCACTCCGCAACCAGGTCAGTTGACACCCACCAGATGTGACACCATCCCGAAAGCAGCAAGAGCCCTGGCTGTTTTTTTTTTCAGCCGGAACACCCCCGGCACCGTGGTCTGGTCCAGTCTCTCTTCCTGCCTCTTTCCAACGGCAGCTGCTGCTGCAAACTGTGTCCCCAGTCTTCCTTCCTAGCTGCTGCCTGGATTCATATGACACTGAGAGGCAGCCAGTGGGGGTTGTGCATTGTAATGGCAGTGTCCTCCACTGCCTGAGGTGAGCTGGTGATCAGGGGGTGGGAGGTGTGGGCTGGCATGGTATCCACTGCCCAGTCACCTGAGCTGTTGTGATATAAGAGGCTAATGGGGTGTTTGTGTCTGCCCTGCCACCCTGAGCTGGGAAGGGGGGGAGGTTGCTGTGTCCACCACCACCACCACCCAGGTATAGTGTGGCTGAGCTGATTTGATAGGGGGTGTGGTACTGCTGTGTGTCCACTACCCACCTACAGTAGTAGTAGTAGTATAATATTAAATTATTTTAGTACACCATTTGGTTCAGAATATTATTTTTTTTGTTTTCCTCCTCTAAAACCTAGGTGTGTCTAAAGCCCCGTACACACGGTCGGACTTTTGGCCAACAAACTCCATTTTGAGCAAGTTGGACCAACAATCCGACTGTGTGTACGCTCCACCGGACAAACTTTTTTTGCTTTTTTCTTGTTTTCATCGGACAAAAGTTGGGTCTGCAAACGGACAAACTTTTGCCCAACAAAAGTCCGATGGAGCAAAGTCCGACCGTGTGGACAGAAAACCATTGGACTTTTGTCCGATGGACAAAACAACTAATGTTAAAATCAACCAACAATAGCAGAAGTTGACCAAAGGGTGGCGGTAAAGAGCAGAAAAGAGCAAAAAAAACACGTGATGTTGCAAAAAGTATTGGGAAAGTTTGCAGAAAAGTCCGAGCGTGTGTATGCTATGGGTGTTCCCGACCAACTCCGTTCGGACAAAAATCCACGGAAAAGTCCGATGGAAGTCCGACCGTGTGTACGGGGCTTTATGGAGCGAAAAATACGGTAATGATATTTGAAGGTAAACGTAAGGGAGTTTGATAAGAAATGGTGTCCCTGGGATTGCAGCAGGTGAATTACAAAGACAAAAGGCCCAGTGTGAGCCCTGCTTCACACTGACAGCGGGAGGAAATCGTGCGAGTTCAGCTGAACTCACACAATTTCATTCCCGATTTCAGGGGGGAATATCAGAGACAGTGGTGCATGTTTCTGCACTGATGTCAATAAAAGTTGCACCAATTAGAACGGTACAATTGCCACCGATTTGACATGTCAAATCGCACCAATGTGAACCAGAGCTGACACATACAACACTGCCTATCCTCCAGCTGAATTAATTACCTGCAATTCTCCACAGCTGTTATATATAAGGATTCCACCTTTATCATTTACTTGCAGGTGTGCTGGAGAGAAGTCTTTTTGGTGCACAAATACATATAGAAATTATAAGATATACTTCCCCCAAAACCACCACCCCCAAAACTAAATTAAAAAGAAGAAAGAAAAGAGGAAAAAAAAAACAAGCTCAATGTATTTTTATTTTGCCAGCAGAAACAAAATTATGTACATTCATTTACTAGCTTAAAAAAAAATTCTACAGTATATGGTGCTACATTTAGTAAAACAGTTAGCAATTGGGTTTTAATGGCCCTGCTTATAGGAGCTTACAATCTAAATTGTGTCTAAACCTTAGAGTAGACACAGCTTTACTTTCAGTGTAACGGCCCCCCCTACTGCAGCCCTTTATATAAGATAGGTTGTATTGTTAGCACACTGACACATGCCCAATAGAAGTACACACCCACCATCTTTCAATCTGTCTCTTCATGTATGTCTAAAGTGATTGCGCCCGATGAGCAGGAGGAACACATAATACTATTTGCAACTGTGTTAGCCCTTGGCTATGTGCATCAAATCTCCAACTACAGACCAAAGATCCAAGTCCATTTGCATGCACATAAAAAAATGCAAGTTTTCTAAGCATATGTACCTGTGCAGTGTAAACCCTACAATTTTAAATGATTAGTGCTAACAAACATTAAACTGGTTGTAAACCCTTGTAAAGATTTTTTTTTATACTACCTGCAAGACAAAGACATAATGAGCTAGTATGACTAGCATACTAGCTCATTATGCATCACTTACCTTAGATCGGGGCCCCCGAAGCCATCCTCGTCTCCCTCTTCAGCCACAGCCATCGCTGCAGAGATAGCCAGAATGTTACTTCCGGGTATCGCCGCTCCAGCCAATCACAGCGCCACTCCGGCGCTGTGATTGGCCGGAGCGGAGAAGACGTGACTCCGCGCATGCGTGCGGGAGCCGTCAAATCCGGTTAAGCCGGATTTGTGAATGGGATTAACCCTATGAATGCGCCGTTGTCTACGGCGCGCATGCGCCATAGACAGCGGTGATTTCTTTTTTGTAAAATATCTCCTAAACCGTGTAGGTTTAGGAGATATTTCTTGCACCTACAGGTAAGCCTTAATCTAGGCTTACCTGTAGGTGCAAGTTACATAAGTGGGTTTACAACCACTTTAATATCAGTCCCTGGCTGCAATGAGTTTCCAATCTAAAGTCCAAAACTAACTTTCTTACATTAGAGAGTATTTCGACAGGAGACTAAAAAATACCAGCATGTCTTGGGATTATGGTGAGAAACCCACACAGGGAGAACATATAAACTTCAACACAAGCATAAGCATGTTGGGGAATTGAACCAGCAACCCCAGTGCTGCTAGACAGAATTGCTACCCATTTAGCCAGCGGGCAGACTCACACATGTTCTCTTCATCCCTGTGGTGTGAACCAGCCCTAAGTCCATAGCCATGCTTAGTGTCTCCAAGCAATATGCAATATGTTGTCCTAAGTATTGGGGCGCCTGCCTTTAAACGCACATGAACTGTAATGGCATCCCAGTATTAGTCCGTAGGGTTCAAAACTCATTTGGCCCACCCTTTGCAGCTTTAACAGCTTCAACTCTTCTGGGAAGGCTGTCCACAAGGTTTAGGAGTGTGTCTATAGGAATGTTTGACCATTCTTCCAAGTGCATTTGTGAGGTCAGGCACTGATGTTGGACATGTTGCACGAGAAGGCCTGGCCTACAATCTCCACTCTAATTCATCCCCAAGATGTTCTGTTGTGTTGAGGTCAGGACTCTGTTCAGGCCAGTCAAGTTCCTCCATTCCAAACTCACTCATCCATGTCTTAATGGACCTTGCTTTTTGCACTGGTCCAAATCATTTGGTGGAGGGGGGATTATGATGTGGGGTTGTTTTTCAGGGGTTGGGCTAGGCCTCTTGGTTCCAGTGAAGGGAACTCTTAAGGCATCAGCATACCAAGACATTTTGGACAATTTCATGACCCCAACTTTGTGGGAACAGTTTGGGGATGGCCCCTTCCTGTTCCAACATGGTGGAGGAACTTGACTGGCCTGCACAGAGTCCTGACCTCAATCCGATAGAACACTTTTTGGCTGAAATAGAGCAGAGACTGCGAGCCAGGCCTTCTCATTCAACTTTAGTGCCTGGCCTCACAAATGCACTTCTGGAAGAATGGTCAAACATTCCCATAGACACACTAAACCTTGTGGACAGCCTTCCCAGAAGCTGTTCTAGCTGCAAAGGGTGGGCCAAATCAACCCTACAAACTAAGACTGGGCTGCCATTAAAGGTCATGTGTGTGTAAAGGCAGGCGTCCCAATACTTTTGGCTAGATAGATAGATATCGACAAGATTTACAATGGTGGTGGAACCCTCCTACACATAAATACAACATTTAGACATAGTTTTAGGACCTGGGAGATGAGACAACTTCTCTACATGAAGCGGCATGTTTGGGATTCGAACCCAGACACTCGGGGATGCTGCTAAGCAGAAGTTTTAACCTCTAAGCCACGGAGCTGCCACATGTGGAAACCTCCTACAAATAAATACTGCATTTCTTTGCACATACAGGTGATGGAATTACATTACTCAAGAGTTATTCTTCTTGATTTATTCTGTGATATTTGGTGGTTCTTTGTGAGTGTAGAATAGTGATATTACCCTCAAATTTTGGAGGAATTACATTTTGATTTCTGATGTTGGTACACATATAACATTTTTTGGGCTCAAATTATGATTATTTGGAAATAATAAAAAGCACACAACATTGTGACTCATTTTAAATTTCCATCAGCAATGGTATTGTTTGTGCTTTGTAAAGACACCTGTGTGAGTTGGGTAAAGATTGGTGTGAGATGGAGAGTAACAAGTGAAAGTGACAGAGAAAAAATATATTTTACCAAAACATTCCACATTCTTTTTTTTTTACAATCAGGTTGTGTTTATTGAGCAGACATGTATACATGAACATAAAAACAGATCTCGGCCAACATTGCCGAGGACATAACAGTACAACTAGTGACATATGACTCATTACATACCGCAGGTATCAATACAGTAAGGAGTAACACTGCTGGGGGGGGGGGGGGGGGCTCTCACGAACCCAGATACAAATCCAAATCAGGGCCCGACGTTTAACTGTCAGAAAAAGGAGGGGGGGGGGGGGAAAGGTAGCAGGTACTCTCTAACCATCACCAGACACTCCCAAATCCCCACAGACCATCCCAGGACTCCCGTCCTCCCCCAGAGGCCACAGGGCCCCGACCAAGGGCAAGGATCAAGGAGAGGACGTGTGGAGTGATCAGGGAGATATCCACGGCAGCCACACCTTGTCGAATTTCCAAGGGCAACCTCTGCTAATATACGTTAACCTGTACATTGGAATAGCAGCATCCACCATGGCCAGCCAGGAGGACACAGTCGGAGGGCTGGGGGATATCCACCTGCAAACAATAGATTTTTTAGCATAAAATAACAAATACGCAATCAACAGGTTTCTATGGCGGGGCCTCTGCTCATCATCCGGGACCCCCCAACAGGGCCAGCTCTGGCGTTACGGGAAGCGCCAAGTCCAGCCTCAGATTAATTAATTCAAATACCTCCCTCCAGAACGCCTGTATCTTAGGGCAGTCCCATAAGAGATGTATAAGGGTACCAGGGTGGATCCGACATCTAGCGCAGCTGGGGTCCCTGTCTGGGTATATCCTGTGGAGCCTGACTGGAGTAAAATAAACCCTATGAAGCAGTTTGATCTGTGTCAGTTTGTCTCGGGAGGAAATCACTAGCTTAGGGCAGTCCTCCAACGCATCCTCCCACTCTTCCCTACTCAGGGATGGAATATCCGTCTTCCACCTATCCCACAGTCTTTCCAGTCTCGGGGTATCTAACTTAAGCAGTATCCTATACAATTCCGAGAGTGGCTTCTTGAGGTTCTCCTGGGCCAAGAGCGATTCCACTGGGTCTAGTTCCAGCAGGGGCCGGGTGGGAAATTGCGCCCTATAAGCATGGCGCAACTGAAGGTATCGGAAAAGCATCCAGCCCGGCAGCCGAAACTGACCGCTGAGCTGAGTAAAGGTTAATAGCACCCCATTTGGCATGATATCTCTCAGTGTTTTAACTCCAAATCTGGCCCATACCTGTGGGTCGGGAAGCGATTTAAAGTGTGACAATGCAGGATTACCCCACAGGGGCTGAACCGGGGCCCCCCTCCCGGGCAGGGAAAAGCGTTTCTTAGCAACCGCCCAAGCCTTAAGTGTAGTTTTAGTAGGGACCGGGACCTTAGGATACGCCTCCGCCCCTCTATAGACCAAGTTTCGCAGGTCCGCCAGGGATCCCAGACAAGCAGCCTCGAGGCACACTGCTGCGTTAGATCTATCCACCAGTGTGCCGTCACCAGGACGGCAGCCCAGAAGTACACCATGAGATCCGGTAACGCAAGTCCCCCCAGTCGCGTAGGAAATTGAAGGGTAGATCTAGCTAGCCTGGGGACCGCCCCATTCCACAGGAAGGAGGTAATACACCCGTTAACTGCTCTGAAAAAGGAAGCCGGGATCCAGACCGGGCTGTTCCGGAAGATATAGTTAAATTTCGGTAGCAGAACCATTTTCAGAATATTGATGCGGCCTATTAGGTTCAAGGGGAGACCAGACCAGGCCAAACACTTGTCCTTTAAGGTAGTCAGCAGGGGGGAAACATTACGGGTATAGTATTGGGCAGCCTCCCTTGTCACCACCACGCCCAAGTATTTAAAGTCAGTGACCCATTGTAAGGGGGATGGGCTTGCCAGAACGGGGGCCTGAGCGTCCAATGGAAAGAGCACAGACTTGGACCAGTTTATTCTAATTCCAGAGAATCTCCCAAAAACTTCGAACGTCTCCAGGGCGGCCAACAGCGAGGGCCCAGCATCATTTAAGTATAGGAGGGTATCGTCCGCATAGAGAGATATTCTCTCCTCTAACCCCCCGACTGAAAGCCCAGCAATCGCTCGGGACTCCCGGACCGCAATCGCCAGGGGTTCCAATGCAAGAGCAAAAAGACCTGGGGAAAGAGGGCACCCCTGACGAGTACCCCTGAAAAGTGGAAAGGGCTCAGAGACCCAGCCATTCGTACGCAAACCCTCGCCACCGGCCCCCCATACAGCATCCGAATCCAGTGGATAAAACGGGGACCAAAGCCAAATCTACCCAGGACCTCCCACAAAAACCCCCACTCGACCGAGTCGAAGGCCTTTTCGGTATCCAGAGAGGCCACTACACGGGTTCCGATATTGTCATGTGTCATAGATAGATTTAAGGAAAGTCTACAAATATTAATGTCAGTGCCCTTACCCGACATAAACCCAGTCTGGTCTATGTGGACCAGCTCAGCAATCACTCCCGACAGACGGTTCGCAATGATTTTAGCAAGGACTTTAGCGTCCACATTCAATAAGGAGATGGGCCTGTAGGAGGCACAATCTAAAGGGTTCTTACCGGGCTTGGGCACCAACACAATAACCGCCTCCGCCATAGAGTCCGGCAGAGCACCCTGGTCGCTAAATTCTGAAAAGAGAGTTGTCAGTCTTGGGGCAAGGGTCTCCATATTCTGCGAATAAAATTCAGTCGGAAGTCCATCAATCCCAGGAGTCTTACCACCCTGCAAGCTTCCCATGGCCCCCTGAACCTCCTCTAGGGCAATGTCTTTCTCAAGTTCAGCTCTCATGTTCTCATCCAGAGTAGGGAAAGGGACAGAGTCCAAAAAGACCCGCAAATCAGAGGGCGAGTACTGAGCCTTCGAGGAGTAGACTCCCTGAAAGAATTGGGAGAATCTAGCATTGATACTTCCCGGGGAAGTAAGCACCGTACCACCCTCATCCCTCACACCCGCTATATGCGTGGACAGGGTCAATCCCCTGGAGAGCCATGCTAACAACCGCCCATTCTTATTACCATGTTCAAAAACCCGTTGGGCAGAGTGCAACATAGATTTCTTGGTCTGGTCAATTCGACACAGGGAAAGTTTCCTAAGGGCGAGTTGCCATGCAGAGTAGGCAGCATCTGTAGGGGCAGCAACATAGGACCTCTCACATTCCCCAACCTCCTCCTCCCCGTGCAGCAATTCCTTTGTGCCCTCCCTCTGCAGTAGAGATATCCTGGAGATATATTCCCCCCTGACCCAGGCCTTAAATGCATCCCACCGCACACCAGAGCTGGCCGAGTCCCCGTTAGCAGACCAGTATTTGCAAATAGACTCCGCCATATCCTCCTGTATCCTGTCATCCATTGCCCAGTATCTGGAGAGGCGCAACAGCCTCAACCCCCCGGACTCCACAGGCGACAGATCTAGGCAGACGGGCGCATGATCCGATATGCCTCTAGCTAGATGACTAGCATCCCGAACCCAATTGAGGGCCGCAGTGGAGGCATATACTAGATCAATGCGGGACAAGGTTTTATACGTAGCCGAATGGTACGTGTACTCCTTGGTATGCGGGTGAAAGTGTCTCCACACGTCCGTCAGCCCATATGCATCCACCCAGCGGGGGAGGTCCGAAGAGGGCCGAGCCACAGGATGTAGCCTGTCCATGCCCTGTGAGGGCACCATATTAAAGTCCCCAAATACATAAAGCACCGGTGCATCAAATTCAAGAATTATCCCCATTAGTTCATGTAGTACTGGTGTTGAAGCCGGGGGGGGGGTAAATACACCCCAGCCAAGACCAGTCGCTTGTCAAAAATACGAGCATGGAGGACCACATATCTACCCCCGGGGTCTGTGCGGACATCAATGATCTGGAATGGTAGAGACTTCCTAATCAGGATACTCACTCCCCGGGCATAGCAGGAGTAGGTGGAGTGATAAGCCGCTCCAACCCAGGCCCTGCGCAGAGCCAGGATTCGTGAGCCCGTTAAGTGAGTCTCCAGGAGTATACAGATATGAGGGTTGACCCTCTGCAGATATTTGAACACTAGAGACCTCTTGACCGCAGAGTTGAGGCCCCTAGTATTCCAGGAAACAACTCTAACCTGGGTCATCAGGGCGGATAGTAAATAAAAACAGCCACACCCCCCTCATACAAAAGATCCATAAGACCCAACTGCGACTCAAGGACCCCCCCCCCCACCCCCACCCCCAGCAAAACGACCTCCATAAACCTGCAAACGAAAATGATTAGACATGTCACATCATACAAAAATAGAGCTAGAACCATTCTTTCCCACTGCAACAGCAGTATAACAGCAGGGTCCCAACGAATCCCCACCCCCCCCACCCCATCCCAATCATGGAGAGCATATACCCCAAACTCCCAGACAACAGGTCTGTTTAAAACAAGGTCCTAATGTGGAGGGCAGTGGACCTGAGGAGTCCACACACTAGTCCAGGTGCTAGATCAGCACCAGAGCCGCTGGCCACCATATCAAAGGAAAAAAAGGGATTTTTATAACAGCTTACCTGTAAAATCCTTTTCTTGGAGTACATCACGGGACACAGAGCGACTTAGTCATTACTAATGGGTTATATAGATTACCTTCAGGTGTTGGCACTGGCCAATTCCAAACCGGAAGTACCCTCCCCTATATAAGCCCCTCCCATCCGGGAGCACCTCAGTTTTGTAGCCAAGCAATAAGTGTCCCAAAAAAGAGGGGTGGGAGCTCTGTGTCCCGTGATGTACTCCAAGAAAAGGATTTTACAGGTAAGCTGTTATAAAAATCCCTTTTTCTTTTTCGTACATCACGGGACACAGAGCGACTTAGTCATTACTAATGGGACGTCCCAAAGCAATGCCAAATGAGGGGAGGGATACATAAGCTGGGCGCCATCAGGCATGAGGCTCTTTTGAGGCCTGCAACACACTGCGCCCAAAGGCGACATCCTCCTGACTTCTGACGTCTACCTGGTAGAATCTAGTAAACGTGTGTACTAAGGACCATGTTGTGGCCTTACAGACTTGAGCCAGGGAGGCTTGGTGATGCACTGCCCATGAAGTTCCAACTGCTCTTGTGGAGTGCGCCCTAACTTTGAACGGAGGCGGTCTCCTTTTCAAGCCATAGGCTTGTATTATGACCTGTCGAATCCACTTGGCTAAAGTAGATTTTTGATGCTGCCTGACCCTTTCTGGGGCCTTCCGGCAGAACAAACAAAGTATCCGTTCTACGAATCTGAGCAGTGGCTTTAAGATAAGCTTTAACTGCTCTTACTACATCCAAAGAATGCAATAACTTTTCCTCTACCGAACTAGGTTTGGGGAAAAAGGAAGGAAGAACCACATCTTGGTTCAAATGGAACCTCGATACCACCTTAGGAAGAAGGCTGGATGAGGACGTAACACTACTCTGTCCTTATGGATAACCAGATATGGCTCCTTACAGGACAAGGCGGCTAATTCCGATACTCTTTTAGCCGAACAAATGGCTACTAAGAAAATCAATTTCCTGGTGAAAAGAACCAAGAAAATGTGCCGCAATGGTTCAAATGGTTGTTTCTGTAGAACCGACAGAACCAGGTTTAAGTCCCATGGACATATGGGAATACTAACCGGAGGGCTAATACGCATCACTCCTTGTATGAAAGCTTTGATTAATGAATGCAAAGCCAAGGGCCTTTGAAAAAAATATTGACAAGGCCGTCTGACCCTTGATAGTACTCAAGGCAAGCTTCCTATGTACAGCTCACTGTAGGAAGTCCAGAATCCTACCTATTACGTTCTTACGTGGATGCCATTTCCTGGCCTCACCCCACGTGATGTACGCCTTCTAGATCCTATAATAGATCTGCCTGGATACCGGCTTCCTGGCATTGATCATGGTAGATACCACAGGATTAGAGAGCCCTCTCTTTTTTAGCATGTGGGCTTCTATAGCCAGGCCGTCAAACCTAGGGCTGGTAAGGAAGGGTAGTATATCGGTCCTTGCGAAAGCAGGTCCGGACGATGTGGGAGGGTCCAAGGACTTCCCACTGACATTTTTACAATCTCCGCGTACCATGCCTTTCGGGGCCACGCTGGAGCCACCAGAATCACTGGTTTCTTTTCTACCCTGATTCTGCGGATTAATCGCGGTGGGAATGCATATATCAGCTTGAACTGATCCCAAGGGAACACTAGGGCATCCGAACCGCAAGCTAGGGGATCCTTTGTGCGAGACACAAATCTGTCCACCTTTGCGTTGAATCTGGATGCTAGCAGATCTACATCCGGTGTTCCCCACCGCTGGCATATTGCCTGGAAAACCTCGGGGTGAAGAGACCATTCCCCCGGGCATAATTGCTGGCGACTTAAAAAGTCCGCTCTCCAATTTTCCACTCCTGGGATGAAAACCGCGGATATGGCTGTGACATACCTTTCTGCCCATTCCAGGATGCAATTCGCTTCCCTCTGGGCTGCACAACTCCTGGTGCCACCCTGGAGATTGATATATGCCACTGCTGTGGCATTGTCTGATTGAATTCTGACAGGTGACCCTTGGAGTTTGGATGTCCATGCTACTAGGGCATACCGGGCTGCTCGTATCTCTAAGAGATTGGTGGGCAGGGCCTTCTCTGCTTCTGACCACTTGCCCTGGAGAGACCATTGCTCCAGTACTGCCCCCCAGCCTATGAGGCTGGCAACTGTAGTGACCACCTTCCAAGAAACCGGACTGAAGGGTTTCCCTTCCCAGATTCTGGGGCACCAACCACCAATGGAGGCTCTTGCGAACGGAAGGGGACAGGGACATTGGTAAGTCTAAAGCCTGAACTTTTTTGTTCCAGGCTGACAGTATGGCCCTCTGCAAGTTCCTTGAAATGGAATTGACCGTAGGGTACCGCTTCGAATGAAGCCACCATTTTTCCCAGCAGCCTTATACACAGGCGTATGGATGGTTTTTCTTTTTTGTACCCACTAAGTGGGTCAAATCTTTCAAAGACGACACCTTCTCTGGAGGTAAGAAAATCTTTCTCTGATTTGAATCCAGTCTTAGCCCCCAAGTATTCCAGGCTTTTGACTGGTTTTAGGGCTGACTTGTCTCGGTTGATAATGCAACCGTGAGATTCCAGATACTTGATTATCTTGTGAACGACCACTTCTAGTTTTTTCCACTGAGTGGTCTATCAGCAACAAGTCGTCTAGATATGCCATTATCGTTACACCTTGTGTTCCTAGTTTGGCCAATCGTAGGGCCAGAATTTTTGTGAACACTCGTGGTGCCGTGGCCAGACCAAAAGGTAAGGCTCTGAACTGAAAATGGCGCCCTTCTACTGCAAGGCGTAGAAATTTCTGGTGGGCCGGACAGATGGGAATATGCAAATAAGCATCCCTTATGTCGATCGAGGCTAACCATTCCTGCCCTTGTAGGGCGGTGGCCACCGATCGGATCGACTCTATCCGAAAAAGTCCTGATATGTAGGAACTAGTTTAGCCCTTTTATATTTAATATGGGCCTCATGTCCCCATTTGGTTTGGGGACTGTGACAAGGTTCGAGTAAAACCCGAACCCGTTTTCTTTCAAGGGAACCTTCATGATTACCCTTGGGGCAATAGTTGCTCTAGTGCCAGAAGGAGGGATCCACTCTTCTGGGGATCGCTTGGCACGTTTGACCTTATAAAATGGGCAGGAGGAATGTCTTTTAACTCCAGCCTGTATCCCAGACTTACTGCGGAGATCACCCATCTCTGATGGTGTCCCGCCAGGTCTCTGTGAACAACTGAAGTCTTCCCCTCACCCGACTGAGTGGGGGCAACCCTTCATGACTTAGGGGGAGGTTTTGTACCTCTCTTGACCCAGGGTTTCTTGTTACCCTGTGATTGTCCCTGATTTCTGCCCCCTGGATTTGACCGCGGAGGCCGTCGGAACTGTTTCACAGCCGATGTGCCAGGGACTGGAGAAGTAGGCCTCTTAAAAGAAGGACTTCTACCCTTGTTCTTAACCGGTAAGAGTGAACTTTTACCGGCAGAAATTTTCTGGATATATTTGTCCAGATCTTCTCCAAATAAGCGTTCTCCATGAAATGGGAAGCTAACCAGCAGTTTTTTACAGGGAGCTTCAGCAGACCAGTTTTTGAGCCACAGAAGCCTACGCATATGTACTATAGACAGCGTAAAGCGGGAGGCCTGTTGGATTGTATCCTTTATGGCGTCCACCGCAAAACACAAGGCTCTAGGCAGGTCAGCTAGGGCAAGAGCCTGCTGATCTGGTAAGTCCCTTAAGACTTGTTTCAACTGATCTTTCACTGCTTGGCAGACTCCAATCGCTGCTACCGCAGGTTGTGTCACCATGCTTGCTGTAGAGAAAGCAGATTTTAGTAAAGACTCCAATTTTTTATCTATTGGGTCTTTGAACATTGGAACATTATCTACTGGACATGTCAGTGATTTGTTAACAGAAGAGATGGCTGCGTCCACTGTAGGGACCCTCCATTTTTTTATGAACTTATCCTCCATGGGATAGATCACCGGAAATCTCTTGGGGGGAGCAAATATTTTATCAGGATGCTCCCAATCCTGGTAAATAAGCCCTTCTAATAAAGGGTGGATTGGGAAGGAACAGACAGCCTGGGGAGCTTTTAGCGACCCCAGCGAGGAAACCGTAGTGGATGGTGGTTCCGCCAGAGGCATTTTAAATGCTGATCGGACCATATTAGTCAGAGACTGAACCCATAATCTTTCAGCCTGAGATGCTGAGAAAGGTTCTTCCACTGTTGATTCCTCCATAACTGAATCAACCTCATCCTGATCCCCTTCAGGTAGGTCGATCTCTGTGTGGGGCTGTTCCTCCACTAACAGGCACTCTGAAGGAGGAGACGGAGATCGGACGCGCTTTTCCTGTGACAGGGAAGCAGCGATCAATGCTGTTAATCTCTCTTCCAATCCTCCCAGAGTTGAGGATAAAACCTCCTCTGTTATATATACAGGAGCAGGTGGACTGGGGACAGCCGCAGCACCAGGCATTCCTGCGGGGTTTCTACGGCTACTGACCTCTGAATTCTCAGGGGAGATTGGTGCAGTACAAGCATGCCCAATATCCTCAGAGCCCGATGGAGACCCCTTTGGCTTCCTGGAAGACCTATTTCCGGAGCGTCTGGACGACATATCCTTTAAGCACAAAGCTGAGGTATTCCCGTCGTCATACACCAATTTTTGCTGGTAATAGTCTAACACAGTTGCTGCTATATACCAGCTGGTGTCCACTAAAGTGCCTTTCTATGGGGATGCCTGCATCAACCGCCTCTGTGTGCCACTGTTTGTTGCTAGCTCTGTTTGTATCCAGCTGACACTTGTACTGTGTCTTTTAACCATGCTGGGACGCCTGCACATGCGCAGAAGCGCCGCGGCGCGCATCGAGCGTCATCCACCCGCCCCGCCCCTTTTTTTTCATAGGAGGCGCGTGCACACGCCCGCGCCCGTGCGCCATTGGCGCCCTTTTCGAAATCAAACAGGGACTAGGAGCCAGGGCCCTTTTTGCCGGAGGGCCTGTGCGGTGGATGAGCGCAGCAACAGGGCAGTGGAAGTGGATTCAGAGAAACTTACCAACTGCCTGGATCTTTTGACTTGAGAAAACCAAAGATCCACATGACAAGAAAAATGGACTACAGCGGCCTCTAGTGGTTTAACACAGGTACCGCGGCCCCCTTTTTTTTTTTTTCTTGACTACTATTAAAATTTTACATTTTCAGTAGTTACAGGCATACACAGATATTAGCGGGAATACCGTTAGGTAACAGACAGAAAGACAAATTAGGCTTGGGGGTCCCCCAATAGAACCAAGTTCCTGGGGGCCCCCACTTACCTGATCCCCGCCGCAGGACTTTGTTTGGTCCACAGAAGTCCAAACTTCACCTATCACGGCAGGCATTGTAATTAAACCTTCAGGGACCGGGTTCCCAAGGATTCCACTCCCCTGGACCTGTATAGCACCCTGCACAGACAACATCTTGGTCGTGGGTATGACCAGAGCTCTGGATCCCAGGGTCCAGCCCTCCTAAGAGAGGCATTACAGGCAAAACCTTGCTCTTCTGCTGCAAGGCCCGGGTACCGACCGTTTAGCTATGAAGCTTTTTTGGTGGGATCCGGAACAGCTTACTAAGGCCCAAAAGAACCTGTACGCAAGCCCAGTGAAAACACATGTTACTCTTTGGCCAACACCTTAGACACTGGCAAAAAACTGAGGTGCTCCCGGATGGGAGGGGCTTATATAGGGGAGGGTACTTCCGGTTTGGAATTGGCCAGTGCCAACACCTGAAGGTAATCTATATAACCCATTAGTAATGACTAAGTCGCTCTGTGTCCCGTGATGTACGAAAAAGAAACACATCTAAACAGGTAGCATAGGCATGTCTCCCAGACGATTCAGGATCCAAAACAGGAGCAATCGAGGAAGCCACCATCAGTCCTATGATTCCTTAAGGATAGCTGGTGGTAAGTCAGATAAGAACATCTCCTGCAAGCAGGGGCACAACACTTGTGAGGACAGTACTTGAGGCAATAATAGAGCATCATGCACACCTCAACCCAACATGGGATTCCCCAAAACATGGGGGGAATCAACAGAACTCAGTGGGTTCAGCAAACAAAATGAGGTCGGCAAGGCTGGCACCGTAGCAATCAAGGGGCAGCAGCGTGCCCGGTAAACATACCATCTCATCCGCAGAAGGAGGGCTGCCGCCAGCTCAGCGTTGGGGTTGCAGGGTGTCAATCCAGGAGAAGGCTTCCCACGGTGATGTGAAGATGCGGACAGTTTCTCCATCTTGTACCCGGAGGCGCGCAGGGAACATCATGTTGTACCTGATATCTCGGGCGCGGAGTTGGGCCTTGACCTGGTCAAATGACTTCCACATCTTCTGGGTTTCCATCGAGTAATCCGGGAAAATTAGAACTTTGGTGTTCTCAAAACGAAGCTCCCCCTTACTCCTCGCGGCCCTCAGGACCTCATCCCTATCCCGGAAATTGAGGAATCGGAGGATAAATGTGCGGGGGGGACCTCCGGCAGGATTCGGCCGCGGAGGGATCCGGTGCACCCGCTCCACCGCATAGAAGGGCGAGAAATGAGCTTCAGGCAAGAGCGTACGCATCAGGCCCTCCACAAACTCGGTAGGGGACTGACCCTCCGCACCCTCTGGAAGACCAACAATCCGGAGGTTGTTCCTCCTGTTGCGGTTTTCGGCATCGTCGGCCTTGTATTCCAGCGCTTTAAGTCTATTATGCATGGCCCGGAGGTCAGAGGAATGTCCTGTCACTGTGTCCTCCACATCACCAACCCGCCGCTCGGCCTCTGAGACCCTGGACCTTATCTTGTCCACATCCTGCCTCATAATTCCCAGCTCCATTTGCACAGCCTCAATCTTGGAGGTGAGTGTTGCTTGGCAATTCGCTATGGCTGCCATAATATCCGCCACATAGCTGGGTTGTGGCGGGGCCTCCTCCACCTGCACTGTCTGGGACGCCATCTTAGAATGTCGCTCCCCATGAGGCCGCACACAGGCTGGAGGGGAATCCTCGGAGATCTCTGGCAGCGGAGGGAACCGAAGCGTCTTACCTCCACCAGATCCTCCCCTACGTGTGCGGCGTCTCATCTGCTATGGGGAAGGAGCCACGATCGGAGCGTCTACCCGTCCGGATAGGATAAATTATCAGGTAGCCAGCGGAGCTCCGTTATGTGCGTCTGTTCAGGTCTCCATCTTGGCCACGCCCCCACATTCCACATTCTAGTCTTAAAAACAAAATATTTGAAGTAGAAGCAACATTATTGCAAAGGAAATTTTATTTCAGAGAAAGATACATTTCATCTCAACATTAAAGATTTATTTGTAAAAATTACAATTGTACCATTAGAATCAATGGCTAAAACTTGCATTGGACTACAATAGCGCCGATTTTTCATTTTCAAAAACGCATTTTAGCCAAGCGCTTATTTCTGTTTTTACTATAGCGCCCTGCTCAAAAAGACACTTGAGCTAAAATGAGAGTAGTTTGCAGGTCTGAGCATGCTCAGTTGTGCTGGCACTAGTACAAAAACGGGGACTTTATCTCTTCTCAGACTTTAAGCCCTGGTTCACATCGGTGCACCGATTTCAAAAAGTAGTTTCTGTACTACTTTTTGCGATTTCAGCCGCGATTTACATTGACATCTGTGTCAGATGTCTCTGTAATCGAGCTGAAATTGGGACTGACAGGCAGGAGTGAAATTGTGCGAGTTCAGCTGAACTCGCACAGCTTCACTCCCGCAGCCCCAGTGTGAACCTGGGCTTAAAGATATTTCAGTGTAGAAATCACTTTTTCACAGAGTTTAAAAGAAGATTATCTTTAAATAATATACCGCATATTTCAGTACCATTTAGGCAATTGTATCATGCTCCAAACATTATTTCCATGTGCACTACTCCAGGTTTTAGTAGAGTAGGGGTTTGGGTGCCATTTGTTTTGAGGGAGCTATAGTAAATTCGATTTTGGGAGTATTTTTTTACCAGCACTATAGTGAATACAAGTTTTAACGCAATTGGCAGCGCTATAGTAAATGACCTCCAGAATGTCTTATAGTGAGAAGCTTCATGAAGATATTGATCTCTGCTCATTTATGTATCTCTCTCATAACCAAAATTGAAATGATAAAATATACCTATTTCCTCATAAAAGTTCTGACAAGTGAGTAACAATTTCCTCACTCAGAACAGGAAAGTGGTTTCTTTCCCGTATGAGATCTCTGATGTTTGTAAAAATTGGACTTATCTGAAAAACATTTCCTGCACACAGGACATGAATACGGCTTCTCCCCCGTGTGAGATCTCTGATGTTTGGAAAGACTGGGCTTCTCTGAAAAACATTTCCCGCACTCAGGACAGGAATACGGCTTTTCCCCCGTGTGAGATCTCTGATGTGTGTAAAGATAGGACTTTCGTGAAAAAGATTTTGCACACTCAAGACAGGAATACGGCTTCTCCCCCGTGTGAGACCTTTGATGTGTAACAAGGTTTGATTTTTGTACAAAACATTTACCGCACTCAGAACAGGAAAGAGGCTTTTCCCCCGTGTGCAGTCGCTGATGTCTGTAAAGATCGGACTTTTGTGAAAAGCATTTACCGCACTCAGAACAGGAAACTGGCTTCTCTCCCGTGTGCAATCTCCGGTGTGTGCGAAGATGAGATATCTGTGAAAAACATTTTCTGCACTCAGGACAGGAATATGGCTTCTCCCCCGTGTGAGATCTCTGATGTGTATTAAGGCTGGACTTCTGTGAAAAACATTTACCACACTCAGAACAGGAAAGTGGCTTCTGCCCCGTGTGTGATCTCTGGTGTATGGAAAGATGGGAGATCTGTGAAAAACATTTCCCACACTCAGGACAGGAATATGGCTTCTCTCCAGTGTGAGATCTCTGATGTGTGCTAAGACCAGACTTCTGTGAAAAACATTTTCCACACTCAGAACAAGAAAATGGCTTCTCTCCCGTGTGAGATCTTTTATGCCTATTCAGATGGGATTTAGAATGGAAACACTTCCCGCACTCAGTACAGGAAAACCTCTTATCTGTTGGGAGGATGGATCCGTCCCGCACAGTCTGAGGTTCCTCAGGATAAGAGAAATACGATGGTCCGGCACCGTCCCGCACAGTCTGAGGTTCCTCAGGATAAGAAGAATACGATGGTCCGGCACCGTCCCGCACAGTCTGAGGTTCCTCAGGATAAGAGGAATACGATCGTCCATCTACACTGTGTGGTGCCGGATGGATATTTGAGGTAGTCGAGTTTTCTCCTGGACTATACTGTGTGATGTCCTCATCTTCTACTTTACAGTCTGGAGACAAAGTGAGACAATCCTCTGAGGTTTTCCTCATCTCCCGATCATCTACTAAAATAGAAATACAAAAGATTATTACTAGACATGAGCTGATTGGTTCCCCTAAACCAGGACTCCGCCCACATCAGGCGGCTTTGTCTCTGAGGATCTTACAATTCCCCCTCAAGGTAACTAGTAAATGGGTCCTCTGATCTCCTACCAGATCATTTCTTTATTCATGGACCTTAGTCAGAGAGTGAGGAAACAACGAGAACTGTCTTTTATAGGAGTGACAGTGATGAGGGGATTATAGGATGAGTGTCCCCACCCCCTCTATCACTCATTGCCACCTTCCCAACACAAGAAGTCCTGCACTTCCTTATTTAGTCCATGATTTAGTCATGAATAACAGTGGGGCTGAGCCCCACCAGAGGTCAGAGAGTGAGGATGGGGGGAGAACAACCAAGATGAAGACTGGACTGATCCTGAAGACCACCCTCATTGGGTTATTGACGTCTCCCTCATTATAACTTTCTATTTAAGTTTGAGGATGTTATCACATTATTATCAACATGTAAATGTCTGTGCTTCAATCAAATCATCAGATATAAGTGTATAGTGCAGGGGGTCAGGAGTATGTAATGTACAATATAGAGTATATAGTGCAGGGGGTCAGGAGTATGTAATGTACAATATAGAGTATATAGTGCAGGGGTCAGGAGTATGTAATGTACAATATAAATGATTCAGTGTAAGGGTCGGGGCTCATAATATTGGTATTCAGTGATCAGTGGAAGTTTAAATGTTTACATGAGACAAGTTGCAGAGGTCCCACACCGCTGCCTCCCATCTCCTGAGACTGCACTCAGTGACTTGGGTCTGAGACTATACAGACATATCCCTCCACCCGGCACAGACAGCAAACAGAGCAAGTAATCCTGGGATAATTGTTCTGTCAAACATCTTGCTAGACCCGGGCATGGGGCGGAAGACCAAAAATACATGCCCCAGGTTCCCAGGTCGAGTAACGCCTATGGTGAAAATGAACATTTTGCTGCCAGCTGAACCCCAGAATTTCCATAAATCCAGTCTAGATACATAAATTGTGTCTGCAGCACAGAGAAGGAAGATTATCAGAGAAATACAGGAATACAGGACGGGGAACACAGCTCAGAAAAGTGACCAGGGGATTACAGGCTGATATCACCCAGTCCCCGCCCTACTCTGGACCAATCAGTGAGCAGTATGGGTGGAGGAATGTATTTAGTGTTAATGACCCACCTGTGCTGATCTCTGTAGGAGTGTCCTCCTCTATAAATGTCCCCGTTATTCCATCCTCCTCCATAGTCTGCTGATCATCCCTCACATACCTCTCTTCTTCTGATTTAACCTCAACTTTTATATCCATCAGCTCTTCACCCTAAACCAAGAAAATAATAGAAGAGATCATCTGTAAAACATATGTTTCAATACTGTAAAAACACATTTAACCACCTGATTACCGGACACTATATTCCAGTCCAATTTTCAGTGTTCTCACATTTTCTGTACAGTGTTGCATGACTAAATGATTGTCATTCAATTACATTTTTATCATTTTTGTTAGACAGAGCTTTCTTTTGGTCATATTTAATTAATCACCAATGTGTTTTTTATTTTTTTGCTTATATTTCACTTTCCCGAAAAATTTGAAAAAAAAAAAAAAATGTTTTTGTTATAAAATTTTGTAAATAAACAATCTCTTTATTATCTAACATTCTGCTACATTTTTTGGTAAAAATAACCCAAATCAGTGTATATTATTTGGTCTGTAGGAAAGTTATAGAGTCCACAAACTATGGGATATATATTTGAGAATTGATCAAGCCTGATGTCATGACGCCAATCTCATTTCTTGAGGCCCTAAAACACCAGGATAGTACAAAAATCCCCCAAATGACCCCCTTGTAAAGTAGACAGACTGGGGTATTTAGTAAGAGGCATGGCAAGCTTTTTGTTGTCATTTTCGTCACAATGTCATTGTCATTTTAACAAGTTATATTCACACAGCATTGGCATACTTGCAATTACACCCCATAACACATTCTGCTATGACACTCAAATATGAGGATACTACATGTGTGAAAATTTTACACAGCCTAGATGCATAAGGTCCAAATATCCATGGAGCACCTTTAGGTGTTCCAGGAGAAATAATTACGCCTAAATTATGCATCTAATTTCCTGACTACCTATCACAGTCCTGGAGCACCAAGACAATAGAAACACCCACAAAGTGACTCAATTTTAGAACGCAAACAGTCCAATATATTTTCTGAAAGGCATAGGTACGGAGTCTTTTGAAAATGTAATTTCTTACCACAGGTTTTTGGAAAATGCATTTTTATTTTTATTTTTTTACACAAATTTGTCAATTAAAAATATATTTCTAACAGACAGCATGGACATACTAAAGCCTCATACACACAATTGGTCTTCCATCAGACAAATCCGTGAAATTTTGTCCGAAGGTCGTTGGCCGTGAACTTGTTCCGCATACAGATGGCAGAACTTTTTCAGCCAGCATACACAAAACTAGGTTGTTTTTCTGCTCTTTAGTGCCACCCTTTGGGAAACTTATGCTAATGTTGTCTGATGGTTAGCATTGGTTCGGAGCATGCGTGTTTGTACTTTTGGATTTTAGTCCGACTGATTTGTGTACACACGATCGGATAATCCGACGGAACACATTTGTTGTCGGACAATTTGAGAGCATAGCTATCCAACTTTTGTTGTCAGAAATTCCGACAACAATTGTCCAATGGAGCATACAGACAGTCGGATTATCTGACAAAACACATCCATTAGACAATTGTTGTCGAAATTTCCGATCGCGTGAATGGGTCTTTAGAAATACACACCAAAACATTCTGCTACTCCTCCTGAGTATGGGGATACCACATGTGTGAGACTTTTTCACAGCCTGGCCACAAAGAGAGGCCCAAAATCTTATGCCGCGTATACACGACCATTTTTCTCGTCGGGAAAAATGTAATTTTCTCCTATCACCTTCCAGGACGGCACACCTGAGAGATGAGAGCTCCTCCCTACAGGAAACACAATCAATTTACAGCTTGTTATAAGGCCCCACCCTTCCCCTTGATCCCCAGTATTGATTGTGTTTCTCCCGAACACAGCGACATGTTTGTTTTGTTTTAAAGAAACCTATAGACCGCGGAGGGTCTTATGGTACCCCTGTTGAGACAGGTTTTAGGGAGGCCGGGGAGGGCTGAACTAACCTGTAGGCTTTGGTCTTTCTCACAGGTTGCCCCCAAGATGAACCAGCGCTCTGGCCGCGGGGAGTCCGCGCCACCGCTGTAGTTCAAAATTACCGCCGTCAGGTCGCTCTCCTCACTTCCGGATTCTCAGGGCAGGAAGCACTGTACTCCAAGCCTCGCTCTGAGCGGCCGCGTCACAGGAAGTGGGCGGCACTGCTGACACAGACAACCAGGAAGTGATAGACGCCGGAAGACAGCGTGGGGAGCGGCGCGGACACGGCGCAAAGCGGTCGGCTAAACAATACCAGCCTTTCCTGCGGTACTGGCAGCCCAGGACCCAGCAAACCTCCTCATGGAGCAAGAGGAAGGGAGGGCCACTGCGACTGCAGGCAGATCCAGGTCGGGGACTGGTGAGTACAGGACCCCTTTGGAAAGGGAGGAGGAAAGGGAGTGAGAGTTCCTGGCCCTTAGGGATATGAATTCCTGGGACCAGCCAGTACAGGAACTGGAAATTACTATTCTCTTCTCTTTCCCCTCCCCAGTACAAACCTGCAGTCCTAAGGAAAGACAAAGCAATGTTTATGCATGTATACCTATCTCTTGTCTTTCAGAAACCCCCAGCGGAACCCAGGAGGCCTCAGTACAACCCCCTGCCGCAACAGGGAGTAGTTCCTCTAAAAGATGTGGAAACTGTGGGGATAAACTCCCTAAGTCCCACCAGAAGGCCCTATGCTACAAATGCATAAATAATTTAGCAGGGAAGGAGGCTTCTGCAATGATGAAAAAGTTCCTTGCATCTATGCAGACGGAAATGCTGGCTACAGTTAGAGCTTTCCGTGAAGCCGCTGGGCAGTCAGCAACCCAAGGTCCTGACACAGAGGAGCTTACCCCTAGAGAAGGTACATCTTCCCAAGAAAGCCTCTTTACAGTGGGACCCAGTGCCCTACTCCCACCCTCACAACCACCTCCTCTAGAGCAGATAGAGGGAGCAGAGGAAGAAAAGGGGGAGATAGAAAGCCTAGCCAGATCCGGTCACAGCTCAGAGGGGGAGTTGGATATAGAATCCTTAAGCCAGTCTCAGGAATAGATCAGACTAAGGAGACACCTCTTTGCTGTAGAAGATCTGGATGGACTCTTACAGGCAATTTATGCCACAGAGGAGATTTCAGAAACCCCTAAGATCACCTCAGCACAGGACAGGGTCTATAGGGGGCTGGGAAAATCTGAATCTAGAGTGTTTCCACTTCACCAATCCTATAAAGATTTAGTCTTAAAGGAATGGAAGGAGCCAGAGAGAAGGATTGTCAGACAAAAGACCTGGAAGAGGAGATTCCCCTTTGACCAGTCTGACGGAGAGACATTTTTTAAGCTCCCTAAATTGGATGCATCTTTGTCTCAAGTCACTAAATTGTCTGATCTCTCCTTTGAGGACGCAGGCAGTATTAAAGATCTAATGGACCGCAGAGCAGAATCCCTTCTTAGGAAGGCCTGGGAGGCTAAAACATCAGCCATGGGTCCAGCCTTAGCGGCAGCCTGCGTAGCCAGGAATACAGATTCCTGGGTGGGAAAAAAGCTTACTAGGCACATATCCCAGGGAACCAATTCAGAGGATGTTATTGATTCCCTGACAGTCATAGGAAAAGCTGTTGCTTATCTCGCAGATGCTGCTATTGAGTCCGCAAGAGCTTCAGCTAAAACAGCAGCTTTAATCAATTCAGCTAGGAGAGCTGTCTGGATTAAAGCTTGGGAAGGAGATATAACATCCAAAGGTAAACTATGTGGCCTTCCCTTTCAAGGTTCACTGTTGTTCGGACAGGGCCTAGACAATGTACTGTCAAAGGGGTAAAAAGTTTCCAGCAAAACCCAAAAAATAAAAATTTAAGAATTTATTTTCGAGGCCCCCCCTGGGCAACAACAGTATAGAACCAAAAAGGAACCCAACAGACGCTGGGGTTTTGGCAGGGGAAAGCAAAAGAATAATCTTTTGTTTACCTCCCCCAAAGTTGGTACTAAAGAGTCGAAGTGACGTCAAGATCAGGGTGGGGGGGTCGACTGTCCCATTTTGTTCCTCATTGGGAAAAGATTTCGGACAGCACCTACATTTGCCAGATTCTGCGAGAAGGTTATCGGTTGGAATTTCTGACAAAACCCCCCGCTATGATCACTCTCACACATCCTCCCAGGGATGCCTTAAAGAGATCTGCCCTCCTGGAAGGTATCCAGGAATTGGTACAACAGCACGTGGTGGTACCAGTACTAAAAGAACAACAATACCATGGATTCTATTCCCACGTATTTGTTGTTCGCAAACCATCAGGGAAGTACCGACTAATAGTGAACTTAAGAAACCTGAACAGGTATCTGGAATCCAAAAAGTTCACTATGGACAGTATCTACTCGGTACGCAAAAACCTCATGAAAGAAGCCTTCATGACGACCTTGGACCTCAAGGATGCCTACCTGCACGTGCCAATTCACGTGGAACATCAGGCATACTTGAGGTTCGCGGTAGTAGTCAAAGGAGAGATTTTTCACTGGCAATTCAGAGCCCTCTCATTCGGGCTAACAGCCAGTCCAAGGATTTTTACAAAAATCGTAGCAGAGGCAGTAGCCTTTCTACATCTCCAGGGTATATCTCTAATACCTTACCTGGACGATCTACTAATCTCCAGACAAACTGCCCCCCCTGGTCAGGTCACATACCAAAAAAGCAATTTCAGTCCTGGAAAGCCTGGGTTGGATAATCAATACAGAAAAATCCTCCCTCGTACCAGATCAGGTCAAGACCTTTCTGGGCTACATTGTGGACACCAGGCTGCAGAAGCTCTTCTTACCAGAAGACAAAGTGACAAAACTAACTTTGTCAGTAGGGGATCTGATAAAGACCCCGTTGCTTTCCAGAAGGGAAGTATTAAGAACCCTAGGCCTGATGTCAGCAAGTATACCAGCAATAGTCTGGACACAACTCCACTCAAGGACGCTCCATTTCTTCTTCCTGTCCTCATGGGACAAAAAGAAGGAGTCCTTGGATCAGGAGATTCTGCTAACCCCTCAGGTCCCGTCCTCCTTGGAGTGGTGGACAATTCCCAAGAACCTGAAAGGAGGCAGACCTTGGGCCCAGTGGAGTCCGGTAAAGGTCACCACCGATGCCAGTTCCTGGGGGTGGGGAGCCCACCTAGGAAAGGAAGTAGCCCAGGGGCAAATGGAACAACTCGTTAAGTCGGATGTCATCCAACTACAGGGAGCTCAAAGCAGTAGGGGAAGCCCTAAAAGCCTTTCAGGAGAACATCACGGGCAAGGAGGTTCAAGTAAGTTCCGACAACACAACGGTGGTAGCCTACCTGAGTCACCAGGGAGGAACCAGGTCCTCCCTGTTGGAACTATCCAAAGAGATTCTGGATTGGGCAGAGGAAAAGGTCCTCTCCATTTCCGCCATCCACATAAAGGGGATAAGCAATACCGAGACAGACTTCCTCAGCCGTCAGACGATAAGGCAAGGAGATTGGGAATTAAATCCAGAGGTATTTCTAAACCTGGTACAGTGCTTTGGAAATCCGGAAATAGACCCATTTGCCAACCGGCAAAACAAGAAAGTAAAAAGATATTTCTCAATTTCCCAAGAGAAGGAATCGGAAGGTCTAGATGCACTAACTAATGCCCCATACACACGATCGATTTTCATGCCGTTAAAAATGCCATTTTTAAAAATGGGCATTAAAACCGATCGTGTGTATGCTCCAGAGCATTTTTACCGACGTGAAAAACGACCATTAAAAATTTCGAACATGCTCTATTTTTTCACGTCGTTTTTCATGTCGTTTTTTTTAACGATGTGAAAAACGATGGTATGTATGCTTTGACTAGGTGGGAAAAAAAACGCGCATGCTCAGAATCAAGTATGAGACGGGAGCGCACGTTCTGGTAAAACTAGCGTTTGTAATGGAGATAGCACATTCGTCACGCTGTAACGGACTGAAAAGCAGGAGGCTGAAAAGCGCGAATCGTCGCTCAACAAACTTTACTAACATGAAGGGTGGCACCATCCGAACGGAACTTCCCCTTTATAGTGCCGTCGTACGTGTTGTACGTCACTGCGCTTTGCTTGAACGTTTTTTAAAATGATCGTGTGTACGCAAGACAGGCTTGAGAGGAAACATGAAAAAAAACCGACGAGAAAAACGTTGGTTTAAAAAATGGCATGAAAAACGATCGTGTGTACGCCACATCAGACCTGGAATTATAGGCTGGCATACGCCTTCCCGCCCTTGGCCTTGATTCCACGGGTCCTTCAGAAGCTCAGCAGATCTCCAGGTCAGATCCTCCTGATAGCACCCTGGTGGCCAAGGCGAGCTTGGTTTGCAAGCCAGAGATCCCAGGCAGTAGCAAAACCAGTGAAGCTCCCGTACAGGACAGATCTTCTCAGACAGGGGCCAATACTACACCCAAAACTGGAATTTTTCCAGTTGACGGCCTGGTTACTGAGCGCCAGATCTTGAAACGCAAAGGCTGCTCAGAGAAAGTAATAAGTACCCTTCTTCTGAGTAGAAAACTAGTAACTAAAAAAAATTATTTAAAAGTTTGGAAGACTTTTTGTTCCTGGGGAAAAGAAAGACAGATGACCTCCACTTCTGTGCCGGTTATCCTGGAGTTCCTCCAAGACGGAGTAGACAAAGACCTAACTGTCAGTACCCTTAGGGTTCAAATAGCAGCCCTCTCAGTCTATCTTGAGAAAAGATTGGCAAAAGAGGACCTCATTAAGCGTTTTCTGTTTGCAAGGGGAAGAGTTTCCCTGGTCCTTAAAGGTAGTTTTCCACCTTGGGACTTGACTACGGTGTTAGAGGCATTATCTAAACACCCGTTTGAACCTATAGAAGAGGTTCCCTTTAAGTTTCTAACTTTAAAAATAGCATTTTTGTTAGCTATTACTACAGGTAGGGGATTTGCAGGGACTATCCATGAAGGAACCATTCCTACTGGTACAGCCAGACTTCATATGACGCAAGACATAATATTGCCGTCCTTTTGTGATAAACCAAAAAATGAGAAAGAAAAGAAATTTCACTGTCTCGATGTAAGAAGGTGTCTCCTTACCTATCTAGAAAGAACAAAAAGTTTTAGGAGATCCAATCACCTACTCATTTTGTACACTGGGCCTAGGAAGGGACTTCAGGCCTCTAAGGCCTCAGTTTCCAGATGGATCAGAGAAGCTATCACTAGAGCTTATGAATGCTCTGGGAAGCAAGCACTAGCTAAAGTCAAAGCTCATTCAACCAGATCACTAGCAGCTTCCTGGGCTGAAAAAGCAGGGGCCTCCTGGGAACAAATCCGCAGCGCAGCCACCTGGTCCAGTCAATATACGTTCCTGAAGCACTATCGTGTGGAAGTGTTGTCACAGCAAGACTTGGCCTTCGGCCGGAAGGTCCTACAAGCTGTGGTCCCACCCTGAAAGTAGGCCTGTGGTTACTTGATTATCCTCTCAGGTGTGCCGTCCTGGAAGGTGATAGGAGAAAACCTACCTTAGACTTACCGGTAACGGTATTTCTACGAACCTTCCAGGATGGCAGGCCTACTTCCCGCCCTATGTGGAGGGAAAAAATAAGCTAAGCGCTAGGTGGTAAGTACCTAATATGGAGCTATGTCCCTTGTGAACCAGTTCGGGATTACTTTATTACATACTGGGGATCAAGAGGAAGGTTGGGGCCTTATAACAAGCTGTCAATTGATTGTGTTTCCTGTAGGGAGGAGCCCTCATCTCTCAGGTGTGCCGTCCTGGAAGGTTCGTAGAAATACCGTTACCGGTAAGTCTAACGTAGGTTTTTTTTCTCTTTAACGAGAAAAACGACCGTGTGTGGGCTTTCCATCATTTTTCCTTGACGAGAAAAATGGCAAGAATCACGACGAGAAAAATTACAACATGCTCTAATTTTTCTCGTCGTAATTCACGGTATTTTTTTTTCCGCGGCAGTTTTCTTATAGGGAAACACTGCCAGGGAACCTACACACGGTCGTTTTTCCCAACCAAAAGAAAAAATGTCAGGAAAACCGGCCGTGTGTAGGGGACCAAGTCGTTCCTCATTTTCCCCATCGATTTTCTCGACTGTGTTTTCACCGTCGAGAAAATTGACCGTGTGTACACGGCATAAGGAACACCTGCAGGCTTTCCAGAGGCATGGTGAGTCTTTTGAAGACTTAATTTGTTTACCACAAAGTGGGCAAGTGGCGTGACTGACCCTGGCGCCAATAGCCCCATTTAAGTCAGCCTGTGACTGCTGGACGGCGCTGGATTATCTCTTCAGTTTCCTGTGTTCCTATGTTCCTAGACCTTGTTCCTTGATCCGTGCCTATCTGTTGTGACCCGGCCTGCCTTGACCTCGCTTCCTGTTCTCTTTGTTTTGACCCTTGGCCTGCTTCTGGACTCTGCTTCTGCTTATTGATCACCCGGCTTGACCCTCGGCTTGTACCTGGACCCTGCTTGTGTATGACCTTGGCTCGCCCCTGTAACTGCTCTGGACTGACCTACCTGTGTATGACCCCCGGCCTGGCTTCTGGTATCTCCGCTCATCTAAGCACAACGAAGCTCAGTTCTGCCTGCTGCAGCCATCCCTCAGTGGCTAAGTCCATTAAGCTACAAGCAAGCACCTGGCCAACCGTGCTTCTGTGGGCACCGCGCTCCCTGTCCCCAACTCCAGGGTCGTGCTGCACTCAGCCGCAAGGGGAGCCCTCTTGGCATCTTAATCTCCATCCTCGCTCCTGACAACCACTTCCAGTCGGGCCAATTCTGACACTTCTTTTCTTGCTAGAAAACGACTTGGAACCCCCAAACATTATATATATATATATTTTTAGGTAGAGGCCCTAGAGAATAAAATGGTTAGTTTTTAAATTTTTCATGTCAGACGGTATTTGCACAGCAGTTTTTCAAACGCAGATGTTTGCTTTAGAAAAAATACACTTTAATTAATTTTAATGCACAAAAAAACACCATCTAATACCTATGTTTTGGTAAAATATAAAGGATGATGTTATGCAGAGTAAACAGATACCTAACAGGTCTCACTTTAAAATTGCGCACGCTCATGGAACGACGCCAAACTATGGTGCTTAAAAATCTCCATTGGCGACACTTTTAAAGCCTTTACAGGTTTCCAGTTTAGTTACACAGGAGGTCTGGTGCTGGAATTATTACTCACTCTGACATTCCTGGTGATACCTCACATGTGGTACAATTGCTGGTTACGTATGCATGAGGGATCAACACATGCTTTTGATTGCCATTGTGCGCGAGCACGGTGAGACAGGGGCACTTTAATACCTTTTTTTTTTTTTTTTTTTATTATTATTTATTTTATTACATTTTTTTTTTATTGTTACAATGTCTCTCTAAAAAAAATTATCAGGTTTATTGCCATCACAAAAAAAATAAACATCGCTTGTAATAAGCAGTGACAGGTCCTCTTTACTGGTCTGTTAGACCCTAGATGCCTCCTCTGCACTTGAAAGCATTGGAAAAAACTTGGACTAATTCCATCCAATGCTTTCATAAGCTAAAATTAGCTTGTAAACAAAAGACCCAAAAACGGAAGTGACAAAATTCTCAACACTTCCGGTTTCTGATATCACACAGTGGGAGGAACGACATCCAGTCCTCCCACTGTGTCTCAGGAATGGGACGCTGCCAGTCATATCCTTACCCCTCGATTTCACTGGAGAGCTCAGTAAAGGTGATGGTGGGAGGGGGGTGGACCCCTTCCACCGCCTGTAAAAGTAATCCATCAGCTCTTTAGCCACCGAAGACAGAATTTTTGGCTGTAAAGAATGATATCTTGCTGCAGCTGCAGAGATGACCAAGATATCACCCTTCCCATCCAAAAACATTCGGATGCATTCTATGTAATGGGAAGTGGTTAAGGGGGCAGAAATTAGGCATCTTTTTTAGATAAACTGGAGCATCAGGACAGTAAGGACACTGGCTCTATTGACACTGGTACTGGTATGGCAGTACACTGGCATGGCAATGATCAGGACACTATGAGGGATGGTGGTGATCAGGATGCTGGTATGGGGTATGGTATTATGGTATTGATTAGGATGCTGGTATGGGGTATGGTATTGATTAGGATGCTGGTATGGGCAATGGTGGTTATCAGGACGCTGGTATGGTGTAGGACGGATATCGGGATGCTGGTATGGGGTATGGTATACATTAGGATGCTGGTATGGGGTATGGTATTGATCAGGATGCTAGTATGGAGAATGGTGGTTATTAGGACGCTGGTATGGTGTATGGTAGTGATCAGGATGCTGGTATGGGGAATGGTGGTCATCAGGACTCTGGTATGGAGTATGGTAGGGATCAGGATGTTGGTGTGGTGGTTATCAGGACACTGGTATGGTATTAGGTATGTAACTGTGAGCACTGGGACAGGTGTGATGGGCTGGCTGCACTGTTTATTAATACTACACTGGGGGTGGTGATCGGAGGTACAGGGGTAGGCTGGGGATGCAGTCTGTGAGTGTATGAGCAGTGTGACAGGCTGCTGCAACAGTTCTCTGCTCTCACAGTGAAAGCAGAGAGAACCAATGTTAACTTTCAGTTTCCTTTGTGATTGGACACAGCAGTCATATGGTACCAAACCAATATGATTTCCCAGACACAGAAGTAATGGGATCTGGAGTGTTCGGGTGACACACGGATCACCGGGCTCCCGGATGCGCTCTTACCTCCTGTACAGCTGTTTATAGGCTGCGTGGTTAAAAAAAAAATCAACACATCACCTCTATTCGTCTGTGTTCTAGATGCTCCTTCCCACCAACCTTGTAACAGTGAGGGATGGTGTGACCTTCCTGTGTGGAATCCCGGGAATACAGAGGACGGGGACATCTCTCTGGTGGATTTCTGTAGCTGCATGGCTCCACCATGGTGTCCTGGTACAGATCTTTGTGTCCTTTTAGAAACTCTGATTCCTTCATCACCCCATCCTCATCATCCTCCTCTTTTATCTCTTCTTTAACCTCAACTTTAGAATCTCTCAGGTTTCCACTCTGAATATAGAATAAAAATTACATCAATGCAGATAATGTACAGATCCTAATAATACTCTCAGTAATTGTTCCTCATCTACCTGATGATGGTGAGGGATGGTGTGACCTTCCTGTGTGGAATCCCGGGAATACAGAGGACAGGGACATCTCTCTGGTGGGTTCCCATTACTGGATCCATCTGTAGGAAACACACACACTGACTGAATACATTGTTTCTATGTGTTTATCAGATGATGGGGGATCTAGGTGGAGCCTCCGTACTGCTCTCTCCTTTACAATAAAGTCTCCTCTTACCCAGTGATGTGAGGGGCGGCTGATTGTCCATCATGACGTCCTTGTAGAGATCCTTGTGTCCTTCTAAATCCCCCCACTCCTCCATGGAGAAATAGACAGTGACATCCTGACACCTTATAGGAACCTGACACACACAATGATACAGTCACCATCCAGACACATCCCTTGTCTGTTACTAGATAATGTCCCAGAATTCCCGGCACCGCTCACCTCTCCTGTCAGCAGCTCCATCATCTTCTTGGTGACTTCTAGAATCTTCTCCATGTTGTGTCTCTCAGGTTTTAGGGAGTCACATGGAGGCACTGTGATGGTCATATGATCACCGGACTTCACAAGAGGAAATCTCTGTATTGGGGAACCAATAGGAATATCATGTTAGACTCCCAGAATCCTCCTCACCTCTCCGGTCAGGTCTGTGTTTTATTAATAGAGATAAGAGTGATGTCATGTGACCTCCCAGAATCCTCCTCACCTCTCCGGTCAGCAGGTAGATGATCTCCAGGGTGAGGTTTAGTATCTTCTCAGTCATGTGACTCCGGTCCTCCTCCATCCTCATTGGTGGTGTAATTTGATCTATACAGGTCTCCTTGTAGACGGATAACTTTGATAAATGAAAGTAAGAATTATTTGGATGGTATTGGTCACACAATAATAGGATGTGGATGTGAGCGGGTAAGAGGAGGGTTGCTGTACATTTAAGTACAGGAGTGATATCGCTGTCACTCTGCAGTAAGAGAAGGGATTGGATTGGATAGCAGGGAGATGCTGATGGTGGAGTAGAGAGCTCTGGGGAATGAGTCTGTTCTCTTCCCTCCAATTGCAGCCCCATGTGGGTAGGCTAGGGACAGCAGGGGAAGGGGTTTGTTCTTTTGATCTTGGTCTATTTTGTATCCTGCAACATAATTCTTGACCAGTGAGATGGGGAGGTGAAGCCTCCTTCACTTGCTGTCAGGAGTTCTTTAAAAAGGTCAGAAAAGTAAGTGCAGGTGGGGTGGGAGGACCATCAGAGACCAAAAGCCCCTATGAGCCCTAAAGTCCCCTCTTACCTCAGAAGCTTGCAGCCTGACTACCCCATTAGAGGCCTCCACAGTCCTTTGGCAGCACTAACCTCTGAGTTGTTCAGCTCTAATACTTCCTAAAAGGGTCCCAAAGTCTTATAGCTACACTTCCTCCTCAGGGGTCTCAGAGACCTTCAGATACAGTAAACCCTCAGACTCCCAGAGTCCTTTAGTCCCACTACCTTCTCAGAGACCCCTCAGCTCCTCTTCTTCCCTCAGAGCCCTCAGTATTTTCCTCCGTCTGACACCAATGATGGAACATATTCTTCATGGCAGGCTGGGGAATGTTTTCTTCCTCCTAACCAGCAATGTAAGGGGCTCTATGCTCCATACTCCTGACCCCTGCACCCCATCATTGTGTTGGCTCCATATTGTAATGATTGCCCATTGTCTGCCTATGTAGTGTAATAATTGCCCTTTGTAGGCCATGTATGGTCAGGTTGGTCATTGTCTTGTCTATTTATTGTCAGTGCTGTTTGTTTAGAGGACCATATTACTAGAATTTATCTCCAAAATGAAGAGAATGTTCCGGTAGGGCTGGGAAAAAAAATCGATTTTAATCTTGAATCGAGTTTTGAGTTCAAATCGATTCAGATTTGAAGAAAATCGATTTTTTTTTTAGATTTTTTTTTTCTCCCTTCAAAGTTTCCGTAGCAGGGCTGCAGGGGGCGTATCCGGAATGGCACTGGGCGGCGTTACCCCAATTACATCTACTCTCCGCCGTCTGCCTACCTGATCAGCATGTCATGCAGACAGACGGCGGCCATTGCAGTGTTCAAAAGCCGCGCCTCCCGAGTCCTCGTCTGTGATAGGCGGAACACTCAATTTCACAGCAGGCAGTATTCAGCCTATCACGGACATCCTCTCATCCTCGTCTGTGTTATGAGGATGAGCGGATGTCCATGATAGGCGGAACACTGAATGCAGGGAAATTGAGTGTTCCGCCTATCACAGACGAGGAGGAGGCGCGGCTTTTGAATACTGGAATGGCCGCCGGTGTAGCAGTAAAATCCGTATCCCATGAAAATCTGCATCAGGTATGGGCACAGTGATTGAAGCACGGGCACAGTGAGGCATTGGGCACAGTGGGGCATTAGGCACAGTGAGGCACGGGCACAGTGAGGCACGGGCACAGCTCAATTCAACTAAGAGTAACCTCAAGATTTTTTGTTGTTTTATTAGCTAAATCCAAATACAGTATTAATAATTTGGATGTTTACCAATCTTTGTTGCACACTGACTTTGCAGTTAAAGGGTTTGCCTTTGCAATTTTGTTTGTTGATGCACTTTAATATAATAAAAAAAAAAAAAATCGAATCGTAAATCGAGTTTTTTATAAAAAAATCGCAGAGTTTTTTATTAAAAAAAATCGCAGATTTTTTTGGGGGGGAAAATCGCCCAGCCCTATGTTCCCGACCCCATAAATGGGGTTAATCTACAAATAATAAATGTTGGGGCAGCGCTCGCACTATGGACAAAATATCTGAATCCACAACACGATAGTTCCAAATAAAGCTTTCTTTTTTTATTTAATCTTTATTTGGAATTATCCATATACAATAGAGTTAAAAACACATTAGTATCATCAATACATTAATTTACACTTCATATATATCGGGGGTTTTTTATTTTTCCTCTCCCCCTACCCTCCCTTCCCCTACGACCCGACCTCCTACCCTCCCCTGATCTGTCTTCCATTATTCTCTCTTTTTTTTTTCAGTCTCCATTGTCCGCTTCCCTCATTCCCTCCACAAATTTCCCTGACAATTTAAAGACCTGCCATTTCTCCCAGATCTCTCTATATCTTTCAGCCTATCCCTCCTCTCTGATGCATAGATACTCCATCTTACAGGTATGATCTACTCTTTCTAGCCACTCTTTTTTATGCTTGGTTTTCCTTCATATAGCCATTTTTTTTGGTATTAGTCCTTTTGCAGCATTGAGTAGGGGTGGGATTAATGTTTTCTTGTATTGTTTTTTTTTGTATTTGTACCATGAAATAACTAACCCTTGGACTTGTTTAAGTTCCTCTCACCTGGTATCTCTGCAATATATTCAAAAAATTTCCTGCCAGTATTCTTTTTTATTTTTGGACAATCCCACCAAATGTGCATAATTGTGACAATTTGTTTACAGTTCCATCGCACCATGCACTTATAATTCGCTTCAATAGTCGTTATATCCATTGCAAAATTATGCACTGCTCCAACCATTTGTGTTCTCTCCAGTTTTATACCCATTTCTTGTTCCCATTTGTCCCTTGGCCTTCTAGTTCTGTTAACATATCGTTTATAGTGTTGCCACCTCATCCCTTTAAAACCGAACACATATTAATTACACGGGTTCTGTGGCTGATTAAGGTGGTAATTAAACTCACTTGGTGCCTTATCTGCATTAAATTAGCCTCAGAACCCGTGTAATTCATATGTGTTCGGGTTTAAAGGGATGAGGTGGCAACACTAATCGTATACTTGGGATATCCCGTGTTTTAACCTCCCTGGCGGTATTCCGGAGTCGGGCTCGGGGTGAGTTTTTCATTTAACACCAATAACACCGCTGGGCAGTATCACACCCAGAGCAGAGCAAACAATTTGAACTATAATTGGTCTGAGCCCAACTACTGGCTCAGACTGCCCCTAAATTTCCATATAGTGCCCCCAAATATGATACACACATAATAATGTGGGTATCATCATCTGCTGGAGATAATAGACATCACAGTGACTATGGAGGAAGAGGACGGACATGAGGGGGGTTACTGGGTGTAAATAGAAAAGAAGATCTTATTACCTCCTCTGCTGCCACTTCCAGCAATGTCTCCTTTCTACTTCCTCCTGACTCACCTCTCACCCGGAACTTCCTGTCTGTGGGATTGCCATCACTTCCTGTATTCCATAGAGACTTCCTGTCTGGTCTGGTTAGAAGTGAGATCACCACCTTGTGGAGCACAGAGGAACTGCAGCCCTAAGAAATGTCTGGTAGTATGAACTTGTGCTGTGTGTGTATGTACTGTATATCCTATTCGATGAGGTCATCTCCACTCCCACCAAGGGGGATAGAAATATATTGAATAAATAGTGGTATTTGCGCTGCGCAAAAAAAAAGAGAGCGTGATAAAAAGCAAACAATGGTGTATGTGAAGAAAGTGGTGTCCGTCTATAACAATGAATACAACGTGATAAATACTGCGTGAAAAAATGTGACCAGTTAGATGATCCAGTAGAAAAGTCTGTATCGCAATACAAATTGGTAAGTGATAAATCCAGTAAAACTCGATGTGAAGTATACAATCTATATATATGTAGCGGGGTATCGTTTTTCATAAAGAGACTACAGTTCCCAGCATGCTTTAGGGCACCCAGGGTGCATTTCCCCGCGCAAGGACTGCTGGGGTGGACTTTATAAGGGAGAGGCGGGGACTGGTGCTTTCTATTTGGACACCGCCCTCCCAGCAAGAGGATCCCTGTGCTGACCTGCTGTGTGCACAAGGCCTGAAGCCTGGGCTGTTTCCAAAGAGCCTTCCGCTCCACAGAGGAGTCTGCGGAGCGTCTGATCCTGTTGCCGAGTGCTGTCATCAGGAGGACCGAAGACCCGGGTGTCGTGGACACTGTGAAGCGAGTCACAGTAACGGAAGTAGCGGACAAGGACTGGTCTGGTCGGGTGAGAGAGCGCCTGCTCAGAACTACAAAACAGTATCGTTAGGCCCATTAACTTTATACAGGCCTATCACAGTGATTTCAGTTACACTCTAGGGACACTGTCTGCTGAACTGAGTTCTTAGTCTCCCTGGTAGTACCAAGTTACTGATCATCAATTCTTTGTTGGATTACAGTTTTGTTCCTGAAAGTACACCACCGTTGTTTTGCCAGCGAAGATTTCTTCCACAGAACAATACCCAAATCATAGTCAGGCCTGACTGGGTAGTATAGGACATTGCTGGGCGCCATTTTTGCTCACGAGGGAGGATAGCTGCAGCGGGGTCTGTTAACAGTCTATCACATTTCTGAACGTTAGTGTTTTATTAATTATACTCATATTGCAGGGCTCTGCATGTGACATTGCATACTGTTTTATCCTTCTAACTTTTTACCAACAGTAAAAATAATAGAGTTAAGTATATTGGTTGTCAGTGTAATTTACTGTGCTATACCATATTGTGGGATTGAGTCATATAGAATATTAGAGTGATTGCAATTCTATCATCCCCTTTACTAACTGTGCCACGAGAGGTTAGCGCCGATTGCCAGGGGTTGACAGCGGTGTACTACAGGGCCCAAAAACAAACAAGGCAGCCCTCTTAACTGGGGGTATCGCTACACGTGGGGGCTCGGTTCTGGGATCCTTGTATAGTGCACGCTGCAATCAAGCCAGTCAGAATTATCAGCATGGACCCGCAGGCAGTGACACAGTGGTGCGCAGAGTGGGCTATTGATTCAACCCGGGCGGTAGCTATTGAACTCCCGGGAGGGATCCAGCAAAAAGAAGAGGTAAAGCAGCTAATAATGTCAATATCGCCGTGCTGGAAAGCATGGGCGGTGGATATAAAGTCAGATACCTCGGGTGCATATGCACTAGTGGAATGGGGAAGAGGAATCCCAGAAGAATTCAGAGGTCAGAGTGTAAAGGCCAAAGATGACCAAACGTATCGCTTAGTGCATACAGAGGCTGTGAAGAGGGAATCTCCACGAACCTCCCCGCCATCATCTCCGCTATTCTTCCCCAAAATGGAAAGTAGTCGTGAGATGAAAACTCCGGGGTCACCCCTGGCCGCTATAGGACCGGAACTATTGACTGCTCTAGGAGACTTTGTTACTAAGTGCCAGAAAAACAACACGGTACATATAGAAGCCGGGTACCGGAAGCTCCGGGTGTTTTCAGGACAACGACCTGTGCCACCCGGAGAGGAAGACTTCGACACCTGGATTGAGCAGGCAATGCAGGCAGTAGAAGAAAAACAAAATTACTATTTCAGATCCCTTCTATCTGTCAGCCGGCAGCCTTCTTTGTGGACTAGTCATTTTTATAAGTATGGACTAATATGACATTGATCTTATGAGTTTATTCCTCCTAATCATTTTACCGCTGTTCCCATATTAGTTTTGTACACACACCCTTATCCCGAGTGCGCTTGATTAACCCCTTGTGTTGAATGCAGGCAGTAGAAGGATGGGAAGTTCCAGAAGCGCAGAAGAAGCAGCGCATCAGTGAAAGTCTGAAGTGTGCTGCTGCTGAAGCGGTAAAAAATCTTAGGTGCAGCAATACTGTTTGTACTGCAATGGATTATCTGTCTATGTTGCAGGAGGAATTTGGCCAGCTGGAGAAGGTGTCTGAGTTGGTGTATCAATTTGAACATACCCTCCAACAGCCGGGGGAGAAGTTGTCTGAGTATGTCCGGAGACTGGATAGAATGCTGTGCCAAATTGTATTAAAAAAAGGAATGCTGCCGCAAGTCATAGACGCTACCAGGATGAAGCGGATCCTGAGGGGAGCCTTGCGTTCGGATCCAGTTTGGCTTCACTTGAAGACCTCTGACGGAGTCATGGCTTTGAGTTACCCAGACCTTGTGCAGATCATAAGGGACGAAGAAGCCTTGCTGAAGGACCAACAGGCGGTTGAGAAGACCACAAAATACAAACAATATTCGCGCTACTAACAAATGTGAGCAGCTACAATGCCTATGGAAAAAGCAAAAAACAAACAATATACAAAAAATGTAGCGCTATACATAAAAGTTATATACAAAACACCCAAGTGTAGTGCTCAAAACAAATAAATGTAAAAGAGTCCGTGAAAAGTCCAAAATGGACAAAATATGTGTGTAAATAAAGTCTTTGATGACCATTCAAACGTGGATAGTCTTGAAATTTTCAAAACACAACTGGTGACTTTCAAAGAGCAAATGACTATAACGTGACCACCACCAAATGGAAAGGAGGCTTACCAGATGGAATGGACCCAGTAAACGTATGTCTAAAGGGTCAAACAGGCTTGGTACATGTATACTCGTAGGTCTAGAGTCCTGGCTGGCGTTGCACACATCAATGTCCAAAATCCAGGGTCTAGTGGTGTCACCAAATATCCGAACCCAGTATGATGATGGGATAGCTCACAATGGAACCATATTATAGGGAAGAAGGAGAGAGCACATAGCGTAATAACGTAGATACTATTTATTAAATGCAGGTAGATACACTTACATTCAAGCATTCAAACAGATTCCACTGCTGCCACTGAGTGTTTTGCAAAGCGCTACGTTTACTGCTTGAATGTAAGTGTATCTACCTGCATTTAATAAATAGTATCTACGTTATTACGCTATGTGCCCTCTCCTTCTTCCCTATAATATGGTTCCATTGTGAGCTATCCCATCATCATACTGGGTTCGGATATTTGGTGACACCACTAGACCCTGGATTTTGGACATTGATGTGTGCAACGCCAGCCAGGACTCTAGACCTACGAGTATACATGTACCAAGCCTGTTTGACCCTTTAGACATACGTTTACTGGGTCCATTCCATCTGGTAAGCCTCCTTTCCATTTGGTGGTGGTCACGTTATAGTCATTTGCTCTTTGAAAGTCACCAGTTGTGTTTTGAAAATTTCAAGACTATCCACGTTTGAATGGTCATCAAAGACTTTATTTACACACATATTTTGTCCATTTTGGACTTTTCACGGACTCTTTTACATTTATTTGTTTTGAGCACTACACTTGGGTGTTTTGTATATAACTTTTATGTATAGCGCTACATTTTTTGTATATTGGTTGAGAAGACCACCCCACCAGTTTCGGTGGGAGTCACAACAGCAGTAGCTATTGAGCTTGATTCAGAAGTAGAAACCTTGAAGTCTCAGATGGCCCAGTGCTGGATTTATTGACCTCTTTACTGGCCAAGAACTCAGGAGCCAAAGAGAAAGCAGAGATCAGGAGTAAACCGTGCCAAAATGTTTCCACTTCAACACCCCCGCAGACAAGAAAGGAACCTGTCCGCTTCAACTGTGGAGGAGCCGGCCACATTGGGAAAGTGTGCCCCAGTCCAAAGAAGAACAGAGGCACTCAATACCAGCAGGCGGAAAACTTCAGAGGGCCCCGGTGAAGGAGTCAGTCGGGCGCCCACTACTCACAGAAAGCTCCAAAAAGATGCAAAAACAAGCAGAGGCAAAAGAGAAGAGAAACAATGCCCCTCCAAAAAATCCCCCATACCACCTGTCGGGAGTTGAAATTTAACAATCTGAAGGAAATCAATGCATACCAGGTCCAAAAAGGGTTGAGGTCCAGAGAAAAATGGAAGAAAAAGAAAACCTCAATAGGAAAATCAAGGAGTCCAAAGAAGGAATCACCCCAGAAGAGGTTTCCAGACAAGTTAATAGGACCCTCCCCTCTAGTCTCCGTTCAAGTGGAGGGAGTCTACACCAAGGCCTTCCTAGATACAGGAGCCCAAGTGACTCTTTTATACAGAGACATTTACCGGAAGCATTTGAGTCACGTGCCCTTACAGAAGCTGGAAGATCTACAGATGGGAGGAATTGGCACTCGTAGCTTTCCCTATGACGGTTAGGTCTCAATCAGGCTGGCCTTTGATCCATCAGTGACATGGAAGGCTGAAGTCTTTGACACCCTGGCGGTAGTTTGTCCTCGCCCATCAGGGGCCAACACCAGTTCCATGCTAATAGGGACCAACACTTACCTGGTCAGGTGGATGCTGACCCCTCTAGTGCAGGAGCAGAGTCCCACCACAGACAAGATTCACCCTATGCTGCAACAGGTGTACCAGAAGTTGGTCCTGGAACAAAAGGCCCCAGAAGAGGGGGTGGGGAAAGTCTGGAGACTGTCAAGAAAGGAGAAGATATTGCAGCCTGGTGAGGTGACCTGTCTTCAGGCTACGGTAAAACTCTCCTGGGAGCAGCCTGGCCCCTTTTGTGGTCTTGGAGCCAGACCCCTTGAACACCCACCCAGGATTGGAAATGATCCCTGAAGTGGTCCCGTTAAGGGCATTGAAGAAGACAAAGGGCCAGATTCCAGTGAGCATCAGAAATGTCACTAGTTCTCCTATGAAGATTCCAGCCCGGGTACTACTGGGCAAAGTAAATCCTGCTACCCCAGTGACCCTGTCTGAATTGAAGAGAGCTGAAGGAGGGGAACTCAACCTGGAGGGACTGTCTGGAAGACACCACCTTGCCACCGAAGTGGAAGGAGAGAGCCAAGGCTTAGCTGACCAGATGGAGAAAAATATTCTCGGCAGATGAGTTTGACGTGGGGTGTGTGAGGAGTGCCACCCATAAAATCCGTCTGCAGGAAGACAAACCCTTCCGGGAGAGGGTCCGGCAAGTTCCCCTGGCTGACTTGGAAGATTTGCGTGAACAGTTGACAGAGCTTAAGAGAACAGGGGTTATTCGAGTGTCCAGGAGTCCATATGACTCCCCCATCGTGGTGGTAAGGAAAAAGAACGGGTCATTGAGACTCTGCATAGACTACAGGACTCTCAATGGGAGGACCATACCCGACCAGTACACTACCCCCAGGATAGAAGATGCTTTGCGGTGTCTGTCTGGGGCCAAGTGGTTCAGTGTCATGGACCTGAAGAGTGGGTAATACCAAATCCCAATGCACTCTGAAGACAGAGAGAAGACGGCCTTCATCACCCCAGTGGGATTCTATGAGTTCAATAGGATGCCTCAAGGCCTGTCGGGAGCCCCCGCCACTTTCCAGAGGATGATGGAGAAGATAGTGGGGGACATGAATCTTATCGAAGTTCTGGTGTACCTAGATGACATCATTGTCTTCGGGAAGACTCTGGAGGAGCACGAAGAGAGATTGGAGAAAGTCCTGAAGAGACCCAGTGAAGAGGGACTAAAACTCTCCAGGGAAAAATGGCAGTTTTACCAGTCTTCGATCCACTATCTGGGACACATAGTGTCTGCAGAAGGAGTGTCTACAGATCCTGACAAACTGGACGCAGTTACCTCCTGGCCTAGACCAACTACAGTGACTGAGCTCAGATCCTTCCTGGGGTTCTGCTCTTATTATCGTAGATTTGTGGAAGGGTTTGCGAAGATTGCCAAACCCCTAAATGAGCTGCTGAAGACAGAATGAGAGGAGGATGATACTGGCCCCAGAAAGCCTGGAGAGTCCGTGGAAGGCCAGTGGACAGAGAAGTGTGAAGAAGCCTTCATGTTGAAGAAAAGTCTGACCACTGCCCCTGTCTTGGCCTATGCTGACCCTAAGAAACCATATGAACTGCATGTAGATGCCAGCCATGATGGTCTGGGAGGTGTACTGTACCAAGAGTATGAAGGACAGCTAAGGCCAGTTGCCTATGTTAGTAGAAGTCTAACACCAGCAGAAAAGAACTACCCCACCCACAAGTTGGAATTCCTGGCTCTGAATTGGGCAGTCGTGGATAAGCTCAGATATTACTTGTATGGAGCTGACTTTACAGTTAAGACTGACAATAATCCACTCACCTACCTTTTTCACCACAGCCAAGCTGGATGCCACTGGCCACCGTTGGTTGGTAGCCCTGGCCAGATTCAACTTCAGTCTCAAGTATAGGCCTGGAGCTGGGAATCATGATGCAGATGCATTGTCCAGAAGGGCTCATGCACCCACCCACCACACAGAAGACTGGACCCAGGTAACCCCGGACGGGGTACGGGCCTTGTGCCAAGGAGTGCAACTTCAAGCTAGTGGTGGGTCAAGGGCGGAAGAAATCAAAGTTTCGGTAGTGGAGATGCCCAAGTGTTATTGTGACGTGACCCAGATTGTCGAGGATGACCTGCCAAAGCTGTCCAAGAAGGACATAAGAAGAGACCAGTTGGAAGATCCCTGGGGAAGATTAGCTTTGAAGGCACTGGAAGAACAGGATCCAGGCAGGCTCCTGCAGGACCCCTCAAAGGTGGCTTGACTGGTCCACAAAGAATGGGACAAGCTACAGGTGCATCAAGAGGTGGTCTACCGAAGGGGCCCTTCTGATGAACTGGAAGAAAAGTGGCAACTGTTCCTGCCAGAAAAACGCAGAAGAACTGTCTTGGCTGCCCTACATGATAACCATGGCCACTTGGGGGTCGAACGAACCTTCCAGCTTGTGAGGAATAGGTTCTATTGGCCTTGTATGCGGGCTGAAGTGGAGGAGTACTGCCACTCATGTGCTCGCTGCGTTCAAAGGAAGACATTACCACGTCAAGCTGCCCCAATGGGTCATCTGCAGAGTCAAGGACCCTTGGACTTGGTATGCATCGACTTTCTCTGTCTAGAACCTGACCTGAGTGGACATGGAAATGTTCTGGTGATAACCGACCATTTCACCCGCTATGCCCAGGCCTTTCCAGCTAAAGAACAAAAGGCCTCCACCGTAGCCAAAATTCTGGTGGAAATATACTTTGTGCATTACGGGCTACCACAACGCCTTCACTCAGACCAAGGGAGAGACTTTGAGAGTCGTCTGATTAAGAAATTGCTGGACTCTTTAGGTATAAAGAAAACTCGTACTACCCCTTATCACCCCCAAAGTGATGCCCAGCCGGAGAGATTCAACAGGACTCTGTTAAATATGTTGGGGACTCTAAGCAGTGAGGAGAAGCAGCGAGGAGAAGCAGCATTGGAGCAAGCACATAACAGCACAACCAGTGATGCCACAGGGTACTCTCCCTACAGATTGATGTTTGGCAGGGAAGCAAGACTGCCTGTGGATCTGGCCTTTGGCATCTCAATGGATCACACATCAGCCACCTCTCACAAGGGATATGTAGATAGGCTGAGGAAGAGTCTGAAACTGGCGTTTGAACAGGCTCAAGTGGCATCAGAGCAAAGAGGAGCCCGAAACAAGAGGAGCTTTGATCTCAAAGTTCGAATCCAGGACCTGCAACCCGGAGACAGAGTGCTGTTGCGGAACTTGGGAGTCCCTGGGAAACACAAACTAGCAGACAGATGGAGACCCGAACCTTATGTGATTTGCAAAAGGTTACCAGGCTTGCCGGTATATCAGCTGAAGCCAGAAGGGAAGATGGGGCCACTGAAGATCTGGCACAGAAACCACTTACTTCCACTTTCAGAAGCAGTTCGGATACCTCCTGTAGAGGATTCCCCTGGACCATCCTCAAGTCTGAATACACCTAGGCCCAATACTCGGTCTCAGGCAACTCAGTCTGGAGGAATGGATGTCACTGATCAAAGTGAAGATGCAGAAGAAGAGCTTGAATGGTTGTGGCCGTCCCAGGCTCCTGAGCCTCTGTCCATAGATCTTCCACCCTCTGAAGGTACCCTGGATAGTACATTAAACATGGAAGCCACTGAGTTTTTCCCATCCAGCCCTCTATCTGATGACTGGGAAGATGCCATAGGGTCGCCTCCTGCTCAAGATCAAAAGGGACTCCCTGGATCTTCCTGCACCTGATCTGAATGCTCCAGAAATTTTGGGATCTAATACACCTACCCCAGAAGAGGAGCCTGTGGTGACGGAGACAGTTACCCCAAGAGCAAAGAGAACCATTCGTCCTCCACGGAAGGTAACCTATGCCCAAATGGGGGAAAGCTCTGAGGACACAGTAACTACTGCAAGAAGGACAATACCAACACCTGGTCCCTCCACTGTGCATTTGGTGGAGGGCAACCCCAGCTCACTTTCTGGCACAGTTAGGCAGGTCAACCCCATTGATGTGACCTGTGGGCAGGACAAGCTCCCTACCCAGTTTTGGTGGGAGTTTCCCCTGCCAACCTCTTTTGCAGCCCTCACTGAACTTGTGTCTTCCTATTGCTAATACTGTCTTTGGGGACCAAAGATTCTAAGTGGGGGGAGTGTGTAGCGGGGTATCGTTTTTCATAAAGAGACTACAGTTCCCAGCACGCTTTAGGGCACCCAGGGTGCATTTCCCCGTGCAAGGACTGCTGGGGTGGACTTTATAAGGGAGAGGCGGGGACTGGTTCTTTCTCTTTGGACACCGCCCTCCCAGCAAGAGGATCCCTGTGCTGACCTGCTTTGTGCACAAGGCCTGAAGCCTGGGCCTTGTGTGTTTCCAAAGAGCCTTCCGCTCCACCGAGGAGCCTGCAGAGCGTCTGATCCTGTTGCTGAGTGCTGTCATCAGGAGGACCGAAGACCCGGGTGTCGTGGACACTGTGAAGCGAGTCACAGTAACGGAAGTAGCGGACAAGGACTGGTCTGATCGGGTGAGAGAGCGCCTGCTCAGAGCTACATTACAGTATCGTTAGGCCCATTAACTTTATACAGGCCTATCACAGTGATTTCAGTTACACTCTAGGGACACTGTCTGCTGAACTGAGTTCTTAGTCTCCCTGGTAGTACCAAGTTACTGATCATCAATTCTTTGTTGGATTACAGTTTTGTACCTGAAAGTGCACCACCATTGTTTTGCCAGCGAAGATTTCTTCCACAGGACTATAACCAAAGCATAGTCAGGCCTGACTGGGTAGTATAGGACATTGCTGGGCGCCATTTTTGCTCACGAGGGAGGATAGCTGCAGCGGGGTCTGTTAACAGTCTATCACATTTCTGAACGTTAGTGTTTTATTAATTATACTCATATTGCAGGGCTCTGCATGTGACATTGCATACTGTTTTATCCTTTTAACCAACAGTAAAAATAATAGAGTTAAGTATATTGGTTGTCAGTGTCATTTACTGTGCTATACCATATTGTGGGATTGAGTCATATAGAATATTAGAGTGATTGCAATTCTATCATCTCTTTTCCTAACTGTGTCACGAGAGGTTAGCGCCGATTGCCAGGGGTTGACAGCGGTGTACTACAGGGCCCAAAAACAAACAAGGCAGCCCTCTTAACTGGGGGTATCGCTACATATACAAACTGCATAAGTATAAAGCTTCATGAATAACGCGATGAACAGAGCATAAAAAAACGTGACCACATAAAAATAAAAAACAATGATCCAGTAAAAAAGTCTGTTGGATATGGCTGCCGTCCGTTTCATCTTTACACCCCCTTTTTTGTTATATAGATATTGTTTACATCTACCCCACTTTCTTCTGATGTCTGGGAGTCATGCTGGTATTGTACCATTTTGGCTTCATCTTATGGATGTTAAACCGTTATTTGTTCACACTTGCCCTGTAATTCCTTACCACTGTAGTGATGTGATCATTTCTTTGCCCATTTACCAAGTATATACTCTTGTTATGCAGCGTTTGTTTTCCCTTTTCCAATATGGTTGCTATGCTCTCTGTCTCACCAAGGATGAAGTCATCAAGAAGAGCAGAGCACGGCAAGAGGTTTTGTGGGTAAGGGGTGGAGAGAGAGACATGTGGGGATAGAACAGTAATGGCTGCTAAGAGAACACAGACTGTGTAAGTGCTGCAGATTCACCTCACTGAGAAATACATACAGAGACTGTTAATGATTTCATGTTCCTGTTCGGAAAATACTTTATGTTGGATAGTTCACTGAATGTTATTTCTTCAATACATGGACTTTCCAATACAATGCTGTGTGGATTACTGTCTATGTGAAGATATATTTCTCAATTGGGATTTCACTTGCTATTCACAAGCCCCAATGGAGTGGAGGCTCTGTGCTTGTGTAGCGACCTCAACCCCCTTTACCTGCCTTTTGGCTCCTCGCAGGAAGAGAGGGCACACCACGCCACAAGCCCGTACCCTCCTGTGTAAAGAGGTTGAGCGGTGTTGTTGGTGGGTCTCCACGGCCAGAAACCAGAATCCTCCAGAGTGATTCTCACCTCTACAATAGATAGAGATAAGTCCTTGTTCTCCCCAGTAACTTGAATGTCCACACCAGCTGCAACTCCAATGCAGAGTTTATTTTCTCTTTGCAAAATAACAGTCTCTGATAGGAAAAGGTTGGAGTAAAAGACAGGACAGCATAAGGTGTGGGAGAGGTCCAGGCACAAACACAATCACTTCACTGCTCGGCTTTTCAAGCAGACTCAGCCCAGATGGATAGTCTCCCTAGGAAGGGACTAGCAGACAAATGGTACTCTAACTTAACCGCACAGTCTCTGCCACAGACCTGGTGAACTTGGTCTCTGGTCTCTGCCACAGACCTGGTGAACTTGGTCTCTGCCACAGACCTGGTGAACTTGGTCTCTGCCACAGACCTGGTGAACTTGGTGTCTGCCACAGACCTGGTGAACTTGGTCTCTGCCACAGACCTGGTGAACTTGGTCTCTGCCACAGACCTGGTGAACTTGGTCTCTGCCACAGACCTGGTGAACTTGGTACTTCAAAACTTAACGATCTTTGTAAGGAGAAGACATCCCTCCAGAGAGTTACCGGGCCCCTTCCTTGTTGCAAAGTACGATTGATAGGTGCAGCGGAGTCAGTTCAGATCAGACATTGTGTAGTAACAGGAACTGGCTTTTTTATTGGAACATAACCACACTAGCAAAGATGTCACTTCACATTGTAAGAAGAATCACAGACAGGAAACAGAAACCAACAAGTACATCACAGTATACAGGAAAAACAACACATCATAGAGAAATACATAGCATAGCATATCACTGAGCATTAGCGACATCTTGTGTCCTTTTTCTAAACTGCAGTCAAATACAGTAAGCTAAGCTGTAAGTTTGTTGTATGTCGGCTTAGTCTGTTAAACCCATCTTCTTTGTAAGCCTTGAATGTCTTTCAGCAGTCAGGGGCTTTGTAAGGATATCTGCTGTCATATCCTCGGTTGGGCAATAAAGTAACTCAAGAAGACCTTGCTCTTGAAGATCCCTAAGAAAGTGGAACTTCACATCAATGTGCTTGGTTCTTGAATTAACTCCTTCCATGTGTGCAAGTACAATGCATCCTTGATTGTCCTCATAGATTTCAGTTGGTCCCAACTGTGGTTGACCTAAGTCTGTTAATAGCTGTCTCAGCCATATAACTTCTTGGCTTGCCTGCACTGCAGCAACGTATTCTGCTTCAGTAGACGACAGTGAAACAGAGAGTTGCTTTTTACTAGTCCAACTGATGGCACCTCCTGACAGAAAAAATAAGTAGCCACTGGTAGATTTTCTGTCACTGGTGTCTCCTGCCCAGTCAGCATCCACATATCCTGTTAAGGTGCTTTCATCACTTGGTGGTAACTTTAGCTTGTAGTGCGAAGTCCCTTTTTAAGATAGCGAATGATTCGCTTTACAGCATTCCAGTCCTTTTGACTTGGCATCGAAACCTTTCTGCATAGGATTCCGACAGTTGCTGCAATGTCCGGCCTTATAGCGGTGGTAAGGTACAGCAATTTCCCTATTGCTTTCCTGTATTGAGTATTAGTAGGTAATGGGTTATCTTGACAATTCATCTCCTTTAGGTAGTTGGTTTCCATGGGAGATTTTACTGGTTTGGCGTCTTCCATTCCAAATGTTTCAATTATTTCTTGTATTTTGTGTCTTTGGTTCAGAAGAAAGCTGCCATCTTCCTCTCTCTCGATCTGGATGCCGAGGTAATTCTTTATGTTGCCAAGATCTTTGGTGTCAAAGTGCTGATTTCGTTTTTCCAGTATTTCTGCTTCATCCCCTTCTTGCTCAAAGCAAATCAGGATATCATCCACATAGATAAGCATATAGACCCATCTGTTTGCCAATTTCTTGTGTATAAGCAGGGGTCTGCTTTACTACTTTGAAAGTTTTGATGTGTAAGCACTTCATTTATTTTTATATTCCACGCTCTGGCTGCTTGCTTTAGACCATATATACTCCTGTGAAGTTTGCACACTAAGTCTGACCTTTGTTCATCTTTGAATCCTGGCGGTTGTTCCATGTAAATTTCTTCTGTTAAATTGCCATGTAGAAACGCGGTTTTCACATCAAAATGTTTCACTTGCATTTTCCATGTGACGGCTACTGTCAGTAAAGTCCGTATTGTAGTGTGCTTGACTACTGGTGCAAACGTCTCATCATAGTCCTCTCCGTATTTTTGAGAATAGCCCTTGGCTACTAGTCTTGCTTTGTACCGTTCAACTGTGCCATCTGCACTGTATTTCACTTTAAAAGTCCATTTACAGCCTATGGCTTTCCTTCCGGGTGGTAGTTCTGTAAGTGTCCATGTTTTAGTGTCATGCATGGATTTTATCTCTTCCTCAGCAGCCTTTATCCATTTAGTTGCTTCTTGTTCTGAAAGTTGAGATATGTCTTCCCAGTTTGCAGGTTCGTTGATACTGGCAGTACTTGCTTTGTATGAGAGACGTATAGGTGGTTTACCTTTGTTTTCTCTTGTTGAACGTCTCGTTTTTGTGTCTGAGCCTTCTTGTGTCTGCTCTTCAGTACTGGTTGAGTCTACACTCACTTTAACTGTTTGTTCGGAAGTTACAGAGATGGGCTGGTCAATGTCAGTTTTCTCTTCTATTCTTGCTTCTACTGTTGTCATTACATTGTCTCTTAAATCTTCAACAAAAGTTATGCTGTTGCTAATGGTAACCTTGTCTGTTTTGGGATTTAGGATTCTGTAACCCTTGACATTGTCACTGTATCCAACAAAGATACCTTCAAACGCTCTGTTTTGGAGTTTAGTGCGTTTTTCTTCAGGTATGTAGATGAATGCTTTGCATCCAAAAACTCTTAGGTGTTTTACACTTGGCTTCTCATTGTGCCATAGTTCATATGGGGTTTTCTCCACTGTTCTGGAAAGAAGGCTGTTCTGCAAATATGTAGCTGTCATAGCTGCCTCACCCCAGTATTTTTGTGGTAGTCCAGAGTCTGTCAGCATACATCTGATCATTTCAGTCAGAGTTCTATTCTTTCTTTCAGCTACTCCATTTTGGTCTGGTGTATACGGGACTGTCTTTTGATGTTCTATTCCATTCTGTTTTAGGTACTCTTGTATCTTACCTCCTGTGAATTCACCTCCATTATCGCTCCGAAGTATGAGAGGCTTCCTCTGAAACTTGTTACTTGTCTTTATTATATAGTCTTTTAATTTGTCAAAAACTTCACTCTTGTGTTGCATTAGGTAGGTGACTGTGTATCTTGAATAGTCGTCTATGAAAGTCACTATGTACCTGTTGCCTCCAGGTGTTGGTGGGTTTAGGGGACCACACACGTCACTGTGAACAAAGTCAAGTGGTCTTGAAGCTCTTTTCTGACTGACTTTGGGAAGTGTTGCTCTTGTAGCTTTGGATTTAATGCAACATTCACATTTAATGGTAATTGGACAAGGGGATACTATCAGATCCCTTGTCAGCTTCCTTCTCTGTAGTTCCTGTATGCATTCTGGGTGTCTGTGACCTAGACGTCTGTGCCATATATGTATACAGTCATTGTGCTTGTGTGTACATAGTCTCACCTTTTCCTTCACTGTGTCGAGGTGATATAGATGATCATCCAGCTTGGCACTTGCTATTGTCTGTTTGCCGTTTAGAATGGAACACTTGTCACCTTGGAATTTTACAGTGAGTCCTCTGGCTGTTAGACGCTTCACAGATAAGAGTCCTCCTTCTAGATTAGGAACATAAAGCACATCTTTCACTGGTATGGCTAAATTGTGTCCCGCATCATCAGGGCATACAAGGGTTCCATGCCCATATCCTTCTGCATGTATTTTGCTTCCATCTGCAAGATAAATAGTTTCTTTGTTGCTCAGATCAAGTTCTGTGAAGAAACTTCTATCACTCGTCATGTGACTGGTTGCCCCCGAATCGATGCACCAGCCTTGGCATTTATTGTTGCCTGTCGCTTTAAATGTGGCATTCCAGTTACCTTCCCTTGGATCATTGATTGTGGTTTTGACCTTTTGTTTAGTATAAGAGGGACGCTGTCTCATTTGCTCTGCTTTCCATATAGTACAGTCTTTCTTTATGTGTCCCTGTTTGTGGCATCTGAAACACACTCTGGTCTCTTTCCTGTGTAATCTTGCATCTGTAGCTTTTAAGAGCAGTGCTGGTGTCGGTTTCTGTGGAGTCATGCACTAATTCCTTTCTTCTCTGATACTCATCTATGAGCCTGGTTTTTACAAATGCTAGCGTCAGATCTGTCTCAGGTCGTGTCTCCAGTGCATTGATTAGTGCAGTATATGTATCGGGCAAACTGCATAACAACATGGCTGCAATGTGACTGTCTGTTATATTCTCCCCGATCGATCTGAGTTGCACAATCACTTCCAGCATTGCGTTTATATGCTCCTGCATGTCCTGTTCTCTGCCAAGTCTCATCTTGTAAAGTTTCCACAGCAGAAAGAGCTTGCTGTTTAAACTGGATCTTTCATGCAGTCTTTTCAGTACATCCCACATGCCTTTCGCTGTGTTCTCATTGCGTATATGAATGAGCTGATCATCCTCCACTAGTAGGCTTATGGTGGCCCGTGCCTGTCTGTTTTTCTTGTCCCAGTCCTGATTATTATCCTGTGGCCTCTTTTTAGAGGTAACCTCCCACAAGTCATCTTTGGATAATAGCATTTCCACTTTAAACTTCCATAGCTGATAATTGTCATTTTTCAGCTTGGCCACTGAGAGTTTAAGCTCAGAGTTTCCGGCCATTTTATCCCTCCTTTATATATTGTGACAGCAGGAAGGTAAAGTCACCTGGTTGCATCCAGGGGGGTAGGTATATTTCTCCCAGATTCAGGCTTTATGCCGACTTATACAACTAGGGAGAGAGTTGATGAAGCCCAGCTGAGGCTAGTGGGCTCATGGATGATTCATACCTCTAGGGAGAGTGCTGGGCGTCGTGCAGGCAGGGAGTTGATGAGACCAGCTGAAGCTTGTCAGCTCGTTTAAGGCCTCTATAAAAACTCCCAGCTTCATTAGGTGTTTGCTCATGCCTGGACCCAGACCTGTGTGGACTGTCTAGGGAGAGTGAACCCCTGTGCGGTGAGACAAAGCCTGTGTGGCTATTTGTTTGGACATTTACTAAACCAGGGACTTAGGGACTAGGACAGCACCAGGCTGATCCCAGTTGTTAGTTAGGGAAACCTGCATGTTTAGTCAGAGGTCAAGCTGACCAGGATTTATTTTGTTTATGTTTCTTTTTGCTTTGCTGTGTTTTTGTCACTGTAAATAGAGAAATAAACCGCACCTTTTGATCTTGAAAACCACAACCTCCGTCTGCTGGGCCTGTTTTTGTGTGGGGAGCCCATCCAGGGGGTCACACACACGCGCTACCGAGCTAACCCCCTCACAATATAAACAGTCTTACTTGTCTATAGGAGATGTCGCTGGAAAGCTTCCTTATGTCGATCTCCGCATCAGCCACACTGTCTTCCGTTCGAGGCTTTGTTCTGCCTGGGCCGCACCTGGTCATAAGTCTTTATCCGGATACTGGGCCCATAACCTGTTGCAAAGTACAATTGATAGGTGCAGCGGAGTCAGTTCAGATCAGACATTGTGTAGTAACAGGAACTGGCTTCTTTATTGGAACATAACCACACTAGCAAAGATGTCACTTCACATTGTAAGAAGAATCACAGACAGGAAAAAGAACCAACAAGTACATCACAGTATACAGGAAATACAACACATCATAGAGAAATACATAGCATAGCATATCACTGAGCATTAGGGACATCTTATGTCCTTTTTCTAAACTGCAGTCAAAATACAGTAAGCTAAGCTGTAAGTTTGTTGTATCTCCAACATTCCTTCACCTTGACTTCTCATCGGTCCCTCGGAACAGTTCCTCCCCTGGCCTCCTCATCCAAGATATAGGTCCCCTCGCAAGGCGGCACCCTGGGATTCCTTGATCCTTGCTGGGCCCCAGCTGAAGGTGCTGGGCCCAAGGCCTTTGCCGCAGTCCCAGGACTAAAGGTGCCTGGGACTGATAAACCGTCCTCCGCCCCTGGGCCGAAGGTGCCCAGGGCAGACAGGAACACACTCCTTGGGGTAGGACCCCCGACCATGACCGAAGAACCTCAAACAGGCAGCGTCCGCCCCTTTTTATATCCTCTCCAAACATGCACAGCAGGCCTGCCACACCCACGGTATGGCTGCTAAAAGGGGACACACAAGGCACAGCACTGTATCAGCGGTTCAACCCTGGCCTACTATGGCAGCGCCACCTGCAGGTCACAGGGAACTGTACACCGATACTCTCCCTGCGGACAAAAATGGTTGATAGAATCCTGACAATTGGGGTGTTTGAGCATAACTACCACTCAAACACTTCCCCTAAATTTAGGACCCCGCTACACTTGTTAAAGATCCTGCCCTGATCACACAGATTATGAAGACTCTGCTCCTAAAATACTATACAAGTGGCGCCATCATTCCTCATTAGCCGCAGAGAGAGAAAAGAATAGTGCTACATTTGGAGGCTATTGCTGAGATAAATGTCTTGGATCACGACATTAAGGAACGACCATGTCACTGTTATTAACAGAAGCTGTGAGGCAGTGGGCCCTGGAAGAGGGACTTCCACCTAAAAGGACATTTGCTATTTTGTGTGTACCTATTACTGTGAGCGCCCATAGACTGCAAGAGGCGCTACAAGCAAACGAAACCTTGCAGTCTGCCACTCTTGTGGATAAAAGAGAGGAAGATGAGAGTTATGAACTGTATAGCCATTATCTCTGCCTCAGTGAGGTGGATTTAAATCCAGCTAAAGGGCCCTTTTGCATATATCCAAAGGGGGCTGAAGTAGTTGGTTGTGCTGTAGTATTTCCAGTAATCTCACCTCCAGTAAGGCGGAAGTTACCAGCCCTGCCTATAAAAGTGTGAACCATTGAATATGTAGCAACCACGCCACCCTCCTTCTCCACTCTTTGGCTCGTTCACAGGAGAGGAAGGCGCACAGTCCCCACCATGCCCGTACCCCCTGGTTTGCAGAGGTTAAGCACACTTGTTTTTTACTTACGGGTCTTTGCAGCGAAACTGCCCTTTGAGTTGGCTTCTGTCCCTAGAATGTAAGGACAAAAGTCTCTATGTCCCAAGTAACTCCAAGGTCCACACCAGCATCAACTCCAACATAGAGTTTATTTCTTTATGCACGAACATCCACAATGAGAAGAAGAGAAAGGTGTTAGGAAGACAGATCAGTTCAGGCACTATTGTTTCTTCGCCACTCAATCCCGAATGGGTATAGCTCACCCGGATAGTCACCCGAAGGCACTAGCACCCGGCGTGTAACTCAAACAGTCTATTAGATTCCCTAATGGATGCGTTCGGGAGATCCTCTGCCACAGGATCTATAGTGTCCCAAACCTCCTACTGGTCCTGTTGTTTAGATCCCTGTTTCCGGATGGATGACATCCCTCCGGAGAGTTACTGGGCCCCTTCCTTCACTTTGATCTCTCACCAGTCCTTCGGAACGGTCCTCCCCCAGCCTCCTTTTCCAGAAACAGGTCCCCTCGCAAGGCGGCACCCTGGGATTCCTCCTCCCGAAGTGGGCTCCAGCTAAAGGTGCTGGGCCCAGGGCTGAAGTTGCAGTCCCAGGACTAAAGGTGCCTGGGACTGAAGTGCACGTGGCCCCATGGCCTGGAGGGCCACGCACCAGGACTCAGACTCTGGAACCAAAAAGAACCGACCTCTCCCAGGCGGAGTCTGCCCCTTATGTATCCTCTCCCGGCATGCCCAGCAGGTCAACCACACCCACCGTACGGCTGCCAAGAGAGGACACCAAATCACTGCCCTATTACCTGTGGTTCAACCCAGAGTATAGGTGACAGCGCCACCCACACTTCTAAGGGGAACTGCACACCAGGCAAAACAACAGTAAGGCAGAGTCCAGCAAAATGGAAGATTCGAGACAACTACCACTTGAATCACCCTTAAATTTGGCATAGCAGTCCCTAAATTTGGTACCCCCGCTACAAATACAACTGCTTCATCAGGAGAAACTCTAATGTTGACTGCTACAGCCGCTAAGCAGGAAACAAATATTGAGCACCTGCTGCTAAAAGTCACTGAAGTCATTGATCAGAATTTACATGCTGATTCTTATCGCAAATTAAAGGCTTTTTCACGGGTGCTCCCTATCCCCGATGGTGAAGAAAGCTTTGAGGTATGGAAAGATTTTGCACAACAAGTGATAGAGGAATGGACCTGCTCAGAGGAAAAGAAAAAAAACAGCACATCATGGAAAGTTTAGGACCACCAGCATCCATTATCATTAGAGCTTACAAGGACACTCATGTGAGTACCAGTGCTCAAGAATATATTGATGTTTTGAAAGATGCTTATGGACGGCACCGGGACCCGGATCAGATGCTTGCTGATTGACAGACAAAGTATAAAGAGGACGAGGATGTTTCTGTGTTTGTGAGGAGGCAAGAAGTGCTTCTAGGTAGATTGCTCACTGAAAAGGTCATCTCTCCTACGGATGGTGACAAATTAAGGACTGCTCAAATAATAAAGGGACTACTGCCACATCACCCAACGTCACCGGCCTAAGAGTGTTATGAGAGAGAGAAACTTTACTTTCACTGAAACTATGACTGAAGTAAAGAAACAGGAATCTGATATCCATTTTAGTTCCCTTTCTAAGAGCAAAATTAAACAGAGTTCTTTGGTTGAGCACAAAAATGAGACTGTTGCTAAAAACAATGAAGTGGAAAGACACCCACAGCCTAGAGCTCAATCTGCTGATAAAACCTCCAATGACAAGTCTCTCTTCCACATCAAATGTTTCCGCTGTGGACAAGCAAGCCACACAGTTCGTCAGTGTCCACTGCTGGCTGATAGTTCTGAAATTCACAGTAAAGCTGGACATGTGTACAAAAGAAAACAGGGAAAATCTAGAAAACAAATGTTTACCAAACTACCTGGGATAGGCCGCAGATGTACTTTCAATTTGTTTGTTAATGATATACCCACTACTGCTCTGTTTGATACTGGTTCTCAGCTGACTATATCATATACAGGCCCTTCTATCGGCAACACTTAAACCACCTCCCTTTGCAACCTATGGACACTATGCCTGTTTATGGTGTGGGAGAAAATCCTGTATTTATGGATGGTTGTCTAGAAGTCGAGCTTCGCATTCCTGGTGTGATAGCTGATGAGGATCCCCCACGTAAAGTCATTGCTTATGTGAGCCCTCCACCTGGGGGGTAACGAGTATGCTCCTATGATTGTGGGTTCCAATGTGGAAGCCGTTGAGGCTGCCTTCATACGGTTTCTTCAGCCCCAACAGGGAACTCCTCTACCTTTTTAATGCCTGTTGCTCCAGAGCTTCAAAATATCTGCCAAACCTTTGCTCCTGATCTTCCTGGAGGGTGTGTGGGAAATCCATGGCATCCTATAGAGCTTCCAGCCGGGGAAGTGAGAGTGTTGCGGGTTTATGTGGAAATTTCACCAAGTGCAACCGATAGCTTTTTCCTGCTGGAGACTGATACAAAAGTGGCTGCAAAGAATGGCTGGGAGATAGTCTTTCCTTTCTGGTACTATTGTTTAAAATGTCCGAGAATGGATGTTGTTACTGTTCGGAACTTTACCACATACCCAGTTATAATACCAGCCTGGAAAGAGGTAGCCTATTGTTACCCAGTGGAAACCATTAGGTCCTACCCTGCCAAGGTCGAGGAGAAAGAAACCAATTTAGACTTTCACCTGAATGATGCTGATAGTCCTGCAGAGCACAAACAAGCACTAGGAGAGCAGCTAATGGAATACGATGATGTTTTCTCAACTGATGACATCATCATGTTGGGTGTGCTAAAAGTATTCAGCACAGTATTCGCCTAACAGATAGCACCCCATTTAGAGAGACCCAGGCGCATACCTCTTAAAGATCTGGATGATGTTCGAGAGTGCTTGCACAAAATGAAAGATCAAAACATCATTGTTGAGTCTAAAAGCCTGTATGCATCCCCAATAGTGGTGGTCAGAAAGAAAAATGGTGGAGTACGAATATGTGTTGATTATAGGACTCTAAATCAGCAAACGGCCTCAGACCAATACACACTACTTCGCATTGAGGAAACTCTTGATGCCCTGCAAGGTAGCAAATGGTTCACAGTAATGGATTTAAGATCCGGTTATTACCAAGTACCAATGAGTGAAGAAGATCAAGAAAAGACAGCTTTTATCTGCCCCCTGGGGTTTCTCCAGTTTCCTCCCATGCCTCAGGGCACCTGCAGCCTTCCAGTGTCTAATGAATCGGACACTGGTAGACCTTTGTCCCACTCAATGTATTGTCTACCTAGATGACATAATTGTTTTTGGCTCCACTCTGGAGAACCATGACCAGAGACTGTTTAAAGTGCTAGATCGTCTGAGAAAAGAAGGTCTGAAACTCTCCCTGGACAAATGTAAGTTTGCTCGCTCTTCAGTAAACTTTGTGCGTCACATAGTATCTGCAGAAGGGGTAGCAACTGATCCTGCTAAAGTGGAGGCTGTGGTAACCTGCCCCGTCCCACAAATCTGAAGAAACTGAGGTCCTTCTTGGGGTTTTGTGGCTATTATCGCCACTTCATTAGAGGCTATTCCAAGACTGATCGGCCTCTTAATGACTTGTTTAAAGAAACCCCTGGCATTAAAACAACCAGCAAAACTCCTTTTCAGTGAGAGGTGGATTTGTGCTTGTGAGGACGCTTTTATACAGCTTAAGAAAAGTCTTACAGAAGCGCCAGTGTAGGCTTATGCAGACCCACAAAAGCCATACATTTTGCATGTAGATGCCAGATATGATGGATTAGGAGGAGTCCTACATCAGGAGTACCCAGGGGGACTAAGGCCTGTTGCTTATATTAGTCGCAGTCTAAGCCCAGCAGAAAGAAATTATCCTGTTCACAAACTGGAATTTCTTGCCCTGAAGTGGGATATTGTTGAAAAGCTGCATGATTACTTGTGTAGCGGGTGGTTACATTTAGGGGGAAGCATCTGAGTGGTAACCAGGCTCAGATGCACTAATTGTTAGGTCTCATGGACCATTTCTATCCCTGGGAGATAGTACTGGTGTGTAAGTTCACTGGGGCCTATGGGTGGCGCTGTTGCCGTGGGCCCGGGTTGAACTGCAGTAAGAGGTTGTGTCCTTTTTGTCCCCTCTCGGCAGCAGTACAGCGGGGCGGGAACCTGCTGTGCCTGTCGGGAGAGGATATAAAAGGGCGCGGCCATCTTCCAGAGGGGTCATCAGTTCCGCACTCAGGCACCTTAAGCCTGGGTGCGTGTGTGTCGCCTCCGGGTGCCCTAGGCCCGGAGGCCTGGTTGGGTGGTCTCCGGGTGCCCTAGGCCCGGAGCTGCTGTTCCACCCCAGACACCTTCAGTCTGGGGTGAGGTACTTTGAGAGAGGCCCGGGGCCCAATACCTTCAACTGGGTCCCCCAAGGGATCGAGGGCTCCTAGGGTGCCCCCTGGAGTGGGTGCCCGAATCTAGGATGAGGAGGCCAGGGAGGTGACCCTTCCCGAAGACCCAGTACAGTATCGCTGGTGATGGTGGGGCCTCTGGTAACTCTCCGGATGGATGTCCTTTCCCTGACAGGGGTCATTACTTCTAGAAGGTAATCCACGTTCTCATGGTCTGTGGCAGAGATCCATCGTGAATCAGGTCGGTGGCAGAGACCCAACAACCAGGCCTGTGGCAGAGGCCCTATTCACCTGGTCTGTGGCAGGGACCCCCTCATGGTCGGTGGCAGCGACCATGTGCCAAGCCTGTTCGTGCTATCCAGAACAGGAGAAACCCAAATTTTAGTTTGTGCCTGGACCTCCTCCCACCTTATCTGACCTGCGTTTGTCTCAACCCGTCTGCTCTTAAAGAGACTGTTTATTGTGCAAGAAGGAATAAATAAGTGTTGGACCTTTCAGTTGGTGTGGACAGTTGCTTACTGGGGAGAATTAAAGACTTGTTTCTGACTACTGCAGAAACAAGGTTAGCACTGGAGGCTTTTTTACACCAGCTGCAAGCAGGCCCGAAAAACTAACACCGCTCAACCTTCCCATCCAGGAGGGTACAGGCTTGTGGTGCGGTGTGCCTCATTCTTTTCCTGCGGAGGAGCCAAGCAGAAGAAAAGCAGGTAAAGTCTGGGGTTGGTGCGCTACACTTGTATGGGGCTCAGTTTGAGGTGAGAACTGACAACAACCCCCTCACTTATGTTTTGACTACAGCTAAACTGGATGCCACTGGTCATAGGTGGCTTGCTGCCTTGTCTAATTACCAATTCACTCTCAAGTACAAGCCACGGCACAAAAATATTAGGGCTGATGCTCTCTAGGCGTTCTGGGTTGCCAGTGAACTTAGAAGAAAGTGAATGGGAGGAAGTACCTGGGCCTGTTGTGGCTGCCTACTGTGCTACAGCGGCTATACAAGAAGACAATATTGTTTTCTCTGACTTACGAGTTATTGACTCCTTGGGAGCTGGTGAAGAGTGTATCCCAAACATGTATTGCTGCCCCACCGCTTTAGGGGTACCAGAAAACATCCAGCTGCAACAGAAAGATATGATCCTTTAACAAAACAGAGATCAAGTAATCAGACATGTTAGAGAGTCTGTTTTCCACAAAGATCCTAATTACATGAGAAAAACCCTACCTGAGCAGAGTACCTCCTATCTTAAAGAATGGAATCAACTCAAAATAATTGGACTTTTATACAGGGTACATTTGTTCCATGATCATCCTGGAAGGAGACAGCTAGTGCTCCCTCAAGTCTACAGAAAATCTGTTTTGAGAAGTTTGCATGACCAACATGGACATCTAGGAGTTGAAAAAACCTACGGATTAATCCAAGACCGTTTCTTTTGGCCACGAATGAGGAAATTTGTTGTGGACTATTGCCGCAGATGTGTGAGATGTCTACAAAGGAAAACTTTGCCAACTCGAGCTGCTCCTATGAAACACTTCAAAAGTTCTGGTCCAGTGGATTTAGTGTGCATGGACTTTTTGTGTATTGACAATGACTGCAGTGGTGTAGGAAATGTTTTGATTGTGACTGATCACTATACTCCATATGCTCAAGCCTATCCCACCAAAGATCAGAAAGCAGTAACTGAAGCTAAAGTGTTGTGGGAGAAGTTTTTTGTTCATTATGGATTGCCAAACCGACTTCACTCTGAACAGGGGCGGGACTTTGAAAGTCGTCTAATTAAAGAGCTGTTAATATTGCTTAACATTGACATAAACGTTTCAATCGCACCTTGTTGAACATGTTGGGTACCCTCCCTTATGGTGCTAAGACAAACCTGAAGCTGATGTGTTGGCGCTATGGTACATGCCTACAATTGTACCAGACATGAATCAACTGGTTTCTCTCCTTATTTTCTCATGTTTGGGAGACAAATTGACATTCAGTTGGGTGTGTCTACTGATGGAGTGAAAAATAGAAAGCACTACCAGTATGTGGAACGACTTAAACAGAGTATTTAAAAGAGGCCTATCAAATGGCTGAGGAAAATCCCGCAAAAATAAATGCTGCCAATAAAAGGCATTTTGATGCCAAAGTTCATTACAAAGACTTACAACCTGGTGATAAAGTGCTTCTCCGCAATTTGGAACCTTCAACCAAACATAAATAAGCTGATCGCTGGCGAAATGAGTTGTTTGGAATTCTAGGCAGTTTTTCTAAAACTTCAGTCTACAGGATTCGAGGATCTGAGGGTCGGATCAAAGTCTGGCACAGAAATCACTTGCTTCCAGTACCACAAGTTGCTACTGCTGATGAGGAGCCACAATCTGATATCGTTACAGATTCTAATGATGTGCCTTGTGGAGACAGTGGAGACCTGAGTGATGACGGTGACTGGTTTACACCTCCACCAGAGTCTCCTGTACAGGTTCCTTCACCTATTACTGATCGGGGCCTTCCTCAGAGGGGAGGTCTGAACCCAGCTACTCCGTTTTTGAACCAACAGCCCAAAACTACAGTTCCCAGCATGGTTGGAGCACCAAGTTTTCCCACTAATGCTGTCCCAGAGTTATCTGGACTAATTGTGGGTAAGTGGGTGGAGAGAGAGAGACATGTGGAGAAGAGAACAGAAATTCCTGCTAAGGGAGAAAGACTGTAAGTGCTGAAGTTACCCCTCACTGAGACATACATAGGGACTGTATTTTCCAAACAGGAACATGAAATCATTATGTTGGATGGTTCACTGAATGTTCTTTCTTCAATACATGGACTTTCCAATACAATGCTGTGTGGATTACTGTCTATGTGAAGATATATTTCTCAATTGGGATTAAACTTGCTATTCAAAAGCCCCAATGGAGTGGAGGCACTGTGCTTGTTAAAGATCCTGTCCTGATCACACAGGAGAGAAAGCGAAGGAGAAAGAGAGAGAGAGAGAGAGAGAGAGATCACTTCCTGCAACCAATATTACAAAATCTTCCTTCATACATTAAGGACAGTATTCAACTATTAAATATGCTACAACAATACGTTTGGGAACCCTTATAACGTTGGCTTTCATTAGATGTAGTTTCCCTCTACACCTTGATCCCGCATAATGTTGGGCTACAGGCTGTACAGTATTTCCTCTATGGGGGCAAATTTTGCCCCAGCTATGCAAATCTCACCATGGGCTATTGGGAACAGGAACGCATTTGTCAGCATAACCCATATGCTTCCCATATAGTGTTTTATGGACGTTATATTGATGACGTGGTCATCATTTGTGATGGCCCGGAATCGTCTATCCCCGCATTTGTGCAACACCAATACCATGGGTTTGTCATTCGCCTCACTATCTCATGATAATAAGCTTGCCTTTTTGGATCAGGAATTGTTTCATCATGAAATCATCTGTACACAGAATTTCTACCAAACCTACCTCTGACAACTCTTATTTGCATCATCCGCGTTGGGTCAACAACATTCCCAGAAAGGAGAATTTTATATAATTCCTGTCATCTGTAAGTCAATAGGCACCACATCCCGTTTTGAATGAAAGCAAAAAATATATAGGAAATGGGATTTTAAAGGTGCAAGAAAAACACAATATATATCACAAAATTATTATTTTATTTATATAAAAATAGGAAAGTATATATAGAAAATACAATAAAATCCATCTATAATAAGATCTAATTTCAAAGTTGCATACAGACAAATTTCTTGACGTTTCGCCAATTTAACTGGCTTCAGGAGTTTTTTTGTCAAGCATTACTGAAACACAGAATATACAATATGAGCATACAATAATACACGGAAAATTTCTTTACAAAATAATAAGTATTCCTCACAGGGATGACACAGAAAAAGACCAGACCAACCGCATGAGAGCTTCAAAATTACCTGTATATTATAGATAAAAAAATAAAATAGAATAGTTGCAGTCAAATCGGGGGCACTTCAGAAATGGAGTAAATTGGTGTACCATAGAGGGGGTACTCTTTTCACAAAGCACAGAGCATATCAATGTGCATAAGAGAGTACTGGGAAGTGGTGGTAGACCATCTGGGGGAGAGGATAATATGCAAATTAATTATATATACTATATGGGTAAGTATTAATTGGTTATAGGAAGAGGCAATAGATGTATATATCTAAACCCCGGTTGCTTCAAAAAGTCTCAAGAAAACCCCAATTATCCAATCCAGGTTGGAAACGCCTATGAGTGGTATAAAAAATATTATAAAAAATAATATACATTTTTGAACCAATCACCAAAGTAACCACAAGTGATCACAGTAGATACAAAGCACTACCTGGCTGTACCAGCCTTGGATTCAAAGTCCAAAGAGAGAGGAATCAGGAGCTACAGCCGGTCAGATAAAATAAACCCAGCTTTGATCTACAAGGTAAATAATCACCAGTAAGAGCCAGTCAGGAATGGACCTAAATAGACAAGAAAGATCTAGTAATAATCCAGGATTCAAATACCTCAATTGTGTGATTTGGACGAGCAAGCCTCTCCCGATAGCAGCAGCTATACCACCACAGCAACAGACAGATACTCTTATAGTAACCCCCTTCCCCGCCAATAGGACACCACTTTGGCGCCAAATCTAGAGGCGGGGCGGACACGTCAATTCCGTGATTGAATGGGCCGACGCTCTTACCGGAAGTGACGCGGATGTTTACTGGGCGTCCGGAAATGGCGTGGGGAACGTCGGAACCGCGCACCCAAAATGACGCTCATGGTGAGCCAGACGTGGTGGGATGGAGAGCCGCGGCTTATCCAGCAATATTCTAAAAGAACCACTAGGTGGTAGCATATAGAAATCGCCAGAAGAGTAACACCAGAGCGTCTGAGGGAAATGAATTTGTGGACAGGCTGGAAAGAGGAAATGCCAGAATAATTAACTTGGCAAACAGCAAAAAATTCAACACACAGGCAGCGTCAATCATTAAGCCGACTAGCGGCAAAGGATTGAACGCCCTTGGCGTCCGTATGGTCACCTAAACTCCTTAGGAGTTAACCCCCTGAAGGAAAAATGCAAGGAAAGGAAAAAAAAATAAAAAATGAAATAAAGAAAAAAGGCGAAGAAAAGGAGAGGGGGAAAAAAAAGGAAAAATGTGATTTATTAGAAAGAAGGAAGTAAAAATTAATTAATTAATAATAAATGAAAATAAAAAAGTAAATAAAAAGGGTGAAGGAAGAATAAAGATGAGAAAAGAAAAATAAATAAAATGGGGAAACAGAAAAAGAAAAGGGAAAAAAGAAATTGCAAAATCTCTTAACAATTCAATACTGAAGGTAAAGAATACAATAAAGGTTAATATAAACATTTTGAATAGGCACATATAAATGATGTCAACTACGGCCGGAAAAGACAAATCCAGTCATTCCTGCGAGGAATAGAATAAACATACATAAAAAACAAATGAGAAAATTAAAAACAAAAACATTGTTTAGTTCAAAAATTATCTGCAAAGAACATAGCTAGATTTTCAGAGAAATGGCTTATAGCTAATGGACACGTTGAACCCTGGATAAGTGGTGGCCATTAGTGAATAAATCCACTTGGCCTCCCTTTGTAGAAGACTCTTATCAACATCCCCACCTCTCTCATTTATGGGAATATACTCTAATGCAAAAAACATCATTTTCGACAAGTCGAAATAGTGGTAAAGACCACTATGTCGACTTATCAGGGTTTCCATTTTTTTCTTTTGAATGAGAGACACATGGTCCCTCACTCTATGAAAAAGGGGCTTCTTAGTTTTTCCAACATAGAAGGCGCTGCAATCGCATTTCATGAGCTATACAACGCCTATTGATTGACAATTGGTGAAAAACCTTGGCCTGTAGATGACCCTATCGGGAAGGAGAACCTCGGTGGAATTGAGCATGAATTTGCAAAAATCACAATGATCACAAGGGGCCGTGCCTCTACATTTCTGACGTGCCCCCGATTTGACTGCAACTATTCTATTCTATTTTTTCATCTATAATATACAGGTAATTTTGAAGCTCTCATGTGGTTGGTCTTTTCTTTTTCTGTGTCATCCCTGTGATGAATACTTCTTCTTATTATTATTTTGTAAATACATTTTCTGTGTATTAATATTGTATACTCATATTGTATATTCTGTGTTTCAGTAATGCTTGACAAAAAAACTTCTGAAGAAGCCAGTTAAATTGGCGAAACGTCAAGAAATTTGTCTATATGCCACTTTGAAATGAGATCTTATTATAGATGGATTTTATGGTATTTTCTGTATATACTTTCCTATTTTTATATAAATAAAATAATATTTTGTGATATATATTATATTGTGTTCTTCTTGCACCTTTTTAAAATCCCATTTCCTATATATTTTTTGCTAACATTCCCATATACAGGACTACAATACTCATGGCCAGCTACTAAAAACGAAATTTATGGAAAAAAAGCTATCCCAAAGACATTGTTGAAGATACCTTTCAACATTATTTTGATAAAGATGTAAGGAGCGGTAGAGAAACCAAAGCAGCTGACAGTTCGCAAACAGTGTGATTCGTCACGCAGTTCCATAACCAATTTAGGAAGATGGAAAGCATCCTTGTAAAACACTGGCCCATATTGAGCGAAGATCCTCATTTGAAATCAACGCTAACCGATCGACCCTTATGCCGCGCACACACGACCGTTTTTCATGACAAGAAAAATGCAATTTTTAAAAAATGGTCATGAAAAACGGTCGTGTGTATGCCCCAGAGCAAATGGCCGAAAAAAAATTAGAACCTGCTCTATTTTTTCTAGTCATTTTTCACGTCGTTCTTTTTAACGTCGTGAAAAACGGTCGCGTGTATGCTTTTGCGAGGGGGGGGGGAAACGCACATGCTCAGAATCAAGTATGAGACGGGAGCGCTCGTTCTGGTAAAACTAGCGTTCCTAATGGAGATAGCACATTTGTCACGCTGTAACAGACTGAAAAGCACGAAAACTGAAAAGCGCAAATCGTCGCTCACCAAATTTTATTAACGCGAAGATCAGCAAAAAGATCCCAAAGGGTGGCGCCATTCGAATGGAACTTCCCCTTTATAGTGCCTTCGTACGTGTTGTACGTCACTGCGCTTTGCTCAAACGTTTTTTTTTTTCATGAACATGTGTTTGCAAGGCAGGCTTGAGAGGAAACACGAAAAATCACGTAGAGAAAAACTTCATTTTTTTTTCCATGACATGAATAATGGTCGTGTGTACGCAGCATTATGCCCCATACACACGATCATTTTTAATGTCATTTTTAAAACTGACGTTTTTCTTGTCATTTTTTTTCTTGTTTCCTCTCAAGCCTGTCTTGCGTACACACCATCATTTTAAAAAATGTTCAAGAAAAGCGCAGTGACGTACACCACGTACGACAGCACTATAAAGGGGAAGTTCCGTTCGAATGGCGCCACCCTTCATGTTAGTAAAGTTTGTTGAGAGACGATTCGCTCTTTTCAGTCTAGTGCTTTTCAGTCCGTTACAGCATGACGAATGTGCTATCTCCATTACGAACGCTAGTTTTACCAGAACGAGCGCTCCCGTCTCATACTTGATTCTGAGCATGCGCATTTTTTTTCACGTCGTTAAAGCATACACACTATCGTTTTTCACGTCGTTAAAAAAAACGACATGAAAAACTACGTGAAAAAAGAGAGCATGTTCGAAATTTTTAATGCCCGTTTTTCACGTCGTTAAAAATGCTCTGGAGCATACACACGATCATTTTTAATGGCCATTTTTTTTAATGGCATTTTTAACGGCATGAAAAATGATCGTGTGTATGGGGCATTAGTCACGTATATACGAGCCAAATACATTAAAGCTCAAATGGCTCTGAGCAAAATAAAACTCTCACGTCCCACTGCTAGTGCCCCCCTAACCTTCTTTAACATTAATGGGATGTATCAATGTAAGAAACCTTTATGTCTCACGTGTAAACACATGACACATAGGCAGAATGAATTTACATATAAAGGGAAGCAGTATACCATACCTGACTTCTTTACATGTTCCTCAGAGTACGTAGTGTACTGTATGACCTGCCCTTGCAGCCTGCTTTATGTAGGTTGCACTATACGTACCCTTCATAAAAGGTTTGGTGAGCATTGGAACTTTTTGGAAAAGGGTTTTGACAAACGTAGTGTTTCGTGACACTTCAAAAAGTTTCATAAGCGGTCATCTTTAGGCTTACGCGTTTGGGTTATAGAGGCTATGTGAGAGAGAAAATTACTGGATATACACTTTAGACAGTTCTCTCCTACATGTAAAAATCATAATTTTTTTTGCTAGAAAATTATTTAGAACCCCCAAACATTATATATGTTTTTTAGTAGACACCCTAGGGAATAATATGGCGGTCGTTGCAACTTTTTATCTTTTACGGTATTTGTGCTACAATTTTTCATGAATTAAAAAATAACAAAACTGGAAAGTTAGCCCCATTTTTTTCTATAATTTGAAAGATGATGTTGCGAATACTCATGGAATGGCACCAAACTTCAGTATTTTTTTACAGGTTACCAGTTTAGAGCTACAGAGGAGGTCTAGTGCTAAAATTGTTGCTCACGCTCTAACGCAAATAGCGTTTTTTTTTACTTTGCGGTAGGTTTTTAAAGTGTAAAAAAAAATAAAGTGCAGCTGTAGCGGCCGCGCTGTCCATTCATTTCAATGGGCAGAAGCGGTGGAGGAGTGGTGTATACACCGTTCCTTCACCGCTCCAAAGATGCTTTTTGCAGGAGTGTTTTTTTTTTTTAACGTCCTGCCAGCGCATCGCCTCAGTGTGAAAGCCCTCTGGATGAGAACTGATGTGGCATGGAATTAGTACTGATATGGCATGAATGTAGCACAGATTAGTACTGTTGTGGCATGGATGTGGCACAGATGAGCACTGATGTGGCATGGATGAGCACTGATTTGGCATGAATGTAGCATGGATGAGTACTGATGTGGCATGGATGTGGCACAGATGAGCACTGATGTGGCACGGATGAGCACTGATGTGGCACGAATGAGCACTGATGTGGCACGAATGAGCACTGATATGGCACGGATGAGCACTGATGTGGCATGGATGAGCATGTATGGGCATGGCTGAGCCATGGATTGAGCATGAAGGAGCCATGGATGGGCCATAGTTGAGCCATGGATGGAGCATGGATGGGCACAGACGAGCCATTGATGGAGAATAGCTTGGCATAGATGAGCCGTGGATGAAGCATTGTTGGGCACAGATCAGCGCTGTGGGCACTTCCGATCCAGCCCACAGTGCTGCTGCACCCGCTCCCTCCTCTCCTCACACGCTGTATCGATCGGTGTGAGAAGAGGGGAGGAGCTAAACTGGACATGCTCTGGTTTGTTGACAACTGATCACTCTGTCATTGGACGGGGCGATCATGTGGTAAAGGGAGGACCTGACGTCACGGACATTCCGGGGTGCGCGCCCCAGGGGACGCGCGGGAAGCGTCATTCTGGGAGGACATCCCTGGACGCCCTCCCAGAATTAGCCGACCATGCCGTAGCCATCTTTCGGCTATGGCCCGGTCAGAAAGTGGTTAATTAGGGGTGGGGCATTCATATAAAATGGGTGTGGTTCTACAAGAAGCATATTGATAACCTATTGTACAATAAAATGTTATAATACTGTATGTAGCGGGTACCTCAATATGGGGGTCGCTATGTACTAAATTTAGTGGTAGCATGAGCCATAGTTTGCCCAGGTTCTATAATTTGTTATACTGGACTCTGCTCTGCTGTAAGTGTTGTCTGGTGTACGGTTCCCCTTTGGCCTGTGGGTGGCACTGTTGCCCAGGCCCAGGGTCATACCTCAGGTGACACAGTGGCATGATTGGGTGTCCTCTCTCGGCTACCGTGCGGGGTTTCGCCTGATGTGCATGCCAGGAGGGGATACATAAAGGGCAGACGCCATGAGGAGGTGTGTGTGCCCCTGAAGGAGGGCAAGGGAGTGTGCCCCGTGGGGATGCGTGATCTGGTCGAGGAGTCTCGGGCACCTTTAGCCCGAGGCTACAATGTTCTGGGTAGGCCCAGTACCTTCAACTGGACCTACAATTAGAACACTGGAGTCCCAGGGTACCCAGGTGAGGGTAACCCGCTCTGACTGAGAGGAAGCCAGGGGAGGATCGATCCCACGGAAGAGATGAGTGATGGTAGGTCGCTGTCTCGGGAGAGGCCTGGTGACCTGTCAGAGGGAAGGATTCCTTGCTCCGCAAGATAACCCTGTAAAGTGCCCATTGGCATCATCGGTTCTTTAAGTTTTACAGAGGTTCAAGTAAAGTTCTGGATTCAGGAATAACAGGATTCTGCTCTATTAGAGGATCTCCTGAACCCGTCCCAGGCGGGGGACAAAGTTACAGTATTGTTCGAGCTCCACTCCGGCTGCTAGAACTGTGAGAGGGATCTATCCGGGTGAGCTAAATCCACTCGGGATCGAGTGGCGACGAGTAAGCCAAGTAGTATGTGCCTGAATCCACCTCCTAACTTCGCTAGCTTTTTTCTCTCTTCAATTTCCCCGTTAACTGAGGCAAAAGGAAAATAAACTCTTTGTTGGAGTTGAAGTTGTGTGGACATTGACTTTCTTTGGGGAAGGAACATAGACTTTCCCCTATACTCTAGGGACGATAACCAATGGATGGAGGTAACTCGCTGCAGGACCCAAAATTAAAGAACTCAACCTTCTAAACCAGGAGGATCCGGGCATGTGGCACGGTGTGCCTTTATCCCTGCAAGGTGGAGGTAAGCAGGAGAATAGGGTCCGTGTGCTACATGTATACACAGACCAGAAGATCTCGCTCATTCGTAAAATGATTTATGGATTTGGTTATCTAGATAGTCTTTAGGGTTTGTTTGCATTTATTATTCAGCAGCATCTGTGTTTTGATCACTTTTCAGAGAACGGTTGGCAGGCAGCTGGGAGGCAATATACCGTATCACCACTTGCATTAACACTGAAAATCTGCACCACTACACAAAGAGGGGGTGAAAAGGGGGTGCAGAGGGAGAAGGGGGGTAAAGTGGGGGGGCAGTAGGGTGAAAAGGGGAAACAGGGAGTGATGGGGGACAGAAAGGTGAAGAGGGGAATGGGGGGGGGGGGGACTATTGTTAGCGAAATTAGGCTGTACGCAGAGCACACAGCCAAATCTTGTGTCTCTAATAAGCACACATTTCGTCTTAATGACATAATGCATCTTACCAATCATTTGATTTCCCATTCATCCAAATAACCAAACATCACCGCACTGCTATGTTCTCAGCTCCTCTGCATCTCTGCCTGGGAGTACTCTGTCTCCCTGATCCCACCATCCCTCTGTCACTGATCCCACCATCCCTCTGTCACTGATCCCATCCATCCCTCTGTCACTGATCCCATCCATCCCTCTGTCCCTGATCCCATCCATCCCTCTGTCCCTGATCCCATCCATCCCTCTGTCCCTGATCCCATCCATCCCTCTGTCCCTGATTCAATCCATCCCTCTGTCCCTGATCCCATCCATCCCTCTGTCACTGATCCCACCACCCCTCTGTCACTGATCCCACCACCCCTCTGCGACTGATCCCACCACCCCTCTGCGACTGATCCCACCACCCCTCTGCGACTGATCCCACCACCCCTCTGCGACTGATCCCACCACCCCTCCGCGACTGATCCCACCATCCCTCCGCGACTGATCCCACCATCCCTCCGCGACTGATCCCACCATCCCTCCGCGACTGATCCCACCATCCCTTTGCGACTGGTCCCACCATCCCTCTGCGACTGGTCCCACCATCCCTCTGTGACTGGTCCCACCATCCCTCTGCGACTGGTCCCACCATCCCTCTGCGACTGATCCCACCATCCCTCTGCGACTGATCCCACCATCCCTCTGTCACTGATCCCACCATCCCTCTGATGCAGCGGCGCTTTGCCGGCGGTTCGGCGGGCTGGTGTTTCGGCGCTGCCCATTGATTGATTTCAATGGGCAGGGGCGCTTTAGGAGCGGTGTATTCATCGCTCCTACAGCGCCTCAAAGATGCGGCTAGCAGGACTTTTTTGAGCGTCCTGCCAGCGCACCGCTCCAGTTTGAAAGCACTGGGGCTTTCACACTGGAGTAGGGTTGCCACCTGTCCGGGATTCACCCGGACAGTTCGGGTTTGGAATCCTGTGTCCATGTTTCCAACTGCCTGAAACCCGGACACATTATTCAGACTATACTATGGCCTCCCAGCAGGGTTGCTGGCTCCAGCTGTCTAAGCTGAGAGTGTCTGTTACACTCTCTTTCACACTGTTTACAAGCCAGCACTAACAATCCCCCCACATACAGATGGGAAAGAGAGAGGGCTCGATCTACTCCTCTTCCTCCCACACCTACCCCTCTGTGTCTGCCCACACTCCAATCCCCGGTGCCTCAGAAAAGGGAAGTGGGGGGCCGGAAATTTGAAGTCCAGCAGCCTCAGATACATCTGAATGAGAGGAGCTGACTGCCAAGGGGTGAGTGAGCTCACCATCCATCCCTGTCTGTGACTGAAGTCTCCCCCCCTTCTCTTTCCTTCCTTTAAGTGAGTACATTAAGGTAAATCCAGGTTCTCAAAGCACCCCTTAAATCAGAGTTCCGCTTTACATCAGAGGCCACAGTGTTCCCCCTTACATCAGAGTCCTCTCCGTGCATTAGAGTACTCAGTTTTCCCCTTAAATCAGGGTTCTCAGAGCATCCCTTATGTCAGAGTCCCCAGAGTTTTCCCTTACATCAGAGTCTGCAGAGTCCCCCCGTACAGTGTAAGGGAACTCTGCGAGTTCAGTTGTAAAAGGGGAACTCTGTGGACTGTGTGTGATGTAAAGGGGGACTCTTGTGATTAACTTCTTAAGATTAAAATTGTTATTTAATTGAAAAATATAAGTATAGTTTATACTATTAAAAAAAAATGCTGTGCGCCGCTAAAGTGTTTGGGTTTGCCTTGAAGAAAAGGTGGCATCCCTACACTGGAGTGAGAGAAAGTAGCCTAATGCCGCGTACACACGATCATTATTCACGGCGGTTAAAAAACCGCCGTGAATAATGACATTTTAAAGGAGGGAACAGCTTGTTCCCCACACACGGTCATTTTTCTCGTCATTTTTTAAAATGACGAGAAAAACGATCGTCTATGGGCTCCGCGGCAGTGTTTCCTTATGGGAAACACTGCCGCGGAAGAAATGTCAGGAAAAACGACTAGAAAAATTAGAACATGTTCTAATTTTTCTCGTCGTTTTTAATGCCGTTTTTCACGTCGTGAAAAATGACAAAAAGACCACACACGGTCGTTTTTCTTGTTGAAAACAAAAAATTTCATTTTTCACGACGTGAAAAATGATCGTGTGTACGCGGCATAAGAAGTATTGTTGTTTTTTTAATCTCATGGATGAAATGTAAGAAATTAATGCATACCGTATATCATACAATCATTCCATAAACACATACCACATATCATTTGAGGAAAATATGCTTATAAAATAGTTTACCATTTGCCAATAAAAAAAAAAAGATGAACCGGATTTCATTAAAAAAATCTGGTCACCTTACCTTAGACGCTGATTGGTCTCCCTTTGCCTGAGCCCAAAAAACATTTACACTTTATGCTGTGCAGCGACCTCACCCCTCTCACCCCTTCTCATTCACGGCTTGTCTGTCTCGTCTAGGGGTTAACACTGGGGGGAGGGATGAGGTACACCATGGCCCATGTCCTCCAATGGGTGGAGGTGAAAGCCAGAACTATCGGGTTTTGTGTATGTGTCCTAGAGTCAAATCCTCTCCTTGGATTGACTCCCCTTTGCTCCTAGTAACCAGAGTTCCACACACTGAATAGGTCCAACTCGTATTTATTCTTCTTAATAAATAGTCATACAGCACAGACAGGTTGAGACCCATATACCACTTCAGTATTTGTGGGGAGTAGGCCAAGGCACAATTCTTCTAGATAGAGCTAACCACTGTAGTATCACCAGTGGCGAATAGTCATTGCCACTGACTATATTGAACAGAACATGAATTACCTTCGCTATCGTAGCCCCTATCAGGGGAAGGACATCCGTCCAAGACAGTTACCGGAGGCCTCTCCGTCACCAGCAATGCTGCGCTGGACTCTGCGGAGAAGTTCCGCTCACTGGCCTCCTCGTCTCAGACACGGGCACCCAAGGAGTTAGGGCCCCCTCGGATTCCTCCACCCTCGCGGAACTCAGTCGAAGGTACTGAGCTCCAGGCTTCCACCATAGTACCTCACCCCAGGCTAAAGGTGCCTGAGATGGACTCCATCTCCCACTACGGCCAGGTCAAGGGCACCTGGGCTCGGAACTCCGGAACGCCAGCACCCAGGCTGAAGGTGCCTGGGCGCGGCTGCGTCCTCCGACTCTGAACCCCAAGGTCAGGGCATCCGCCCCTTTTATCTCCTCTCCCTTTGCGTCACAGCGGGTTCCCCGCCCCCCTGTACCAGCGCCAGGAAAGGACAAAAAGGGAAGCAGTCATGCAGTGAGTGTTCAACTCCAGCCAGGGCGACAGCGCCACCTGCAGGCTGCAGGGAACCTCACACCACCAGAGTCCTCCAAGAACCACAAAAGGATCCCAGATTCCCTGACAATCAATGCATCTGGGTTACACCACCACCCAGATGCCTCCCCTAAAATCAAACACCCGCTACACTCTCCCCCTGGTAATTTGACACTGGTCCCCAGTGTCTGGTGCAAACCCATGCCTCCCAAGGAGTGGTGACATAAGTTCGACCCAGAGACCAAACTCAACAATTTAGTCATGAATTGTGCCAGGACCTAAAATGGGAAAGGGAAACAGGAATAAAAAAACAATGAACTTGGTATCAAACTTTTAAGGGACTTTATACATTAAAATTCCCCCCTCACTATCTAAGGACCACCCCATTCTCAGCAGCCTTGATAGAAGAAATCTCCTGTCGAGGAAAAAAAAACAAAGAAACACACATCCTAGCATAATGTATGTATTTTTCTTGAAAGGAATGGGTCTATCCGTAAAGAAACCCATTCTCTCCAATAGTGTAGTGCAAAGTGTGAAATGAACAATCGTTGCGCAACACCGCTACCTGGTGGCAATGCCGCAGTAAAGGCACTTGTCAGATCCAGATGAACTTCTGCTTCTCTGTGCTGTGACCCTATGCTGGCTAAACCCCAAAGTCACTGATTTATTTTTTCCTTTGATGGGAGGAGAAGGAGGAAGAACAAAAATAACAACAGCTCCTATTTCTCCAAAGAGTAAAACATCCCAAAAGAAAAATTAGAGCACAGTCCCTGTCTCTGGTAGCAACAAGGAAAAAATGGAAAGGAGTCTCTTTCTCCTATAAATAGAACTTGGGATCTGGCAAAAACAAAGGCTTCAAGTGCTGGTCAAAAGCCTCCACATGGTACTCAATGCTCCCTCCATCCTTCCGACAAATTACCACCTTGTCCGCATTGATATGCCTTCCCACCATCCACTCCGCCTTACAGTCCTTGAATTTTCTGGTGACTGTAGGTGAGCATGCGAGGTATCGGCGTGCATGAGGTACCTTCAGCTTTGTCCAGACAAAATCATTGTACCACCGCTGCCGAAAAACTTCTACCTCGTAGAGCAATTCTCGGGGTAGATATGGGTATTCCCACCCATATTCTCTGGCAACTTTTGGCAAAAGAGAAGCTGCAGCCTTGCCAGAGATGGCATTGTGGCACGGTCTCCCACTCCAAGTAGAACAATGGACTCCGGATGGCGAGGTGCAGTCACCACCTCTGTAGATTTGGGCCTAGGAGCCCGCAGTGATGCCCGTTGCACTCCCGCAACAGGAGCAGGTGAAACGCTTGATGGTTCAAGAAGTGGGATCACGGACAGGGAATCAGATTCCTCCCTAGGCTCCGAGGCCTCCACCCGGGGTGTACTGTCCCCAATAGATATAGGTGGGTCCCTTAAGACACGGGACGCGAGTAGCTTCATCTTGTCCCATCCCTTCTTGTAGAAGATCTCATCTATCTTCCCATCATCACCGGCATCTGATAACGACTCTAGGTCGGAGGTGTCATAACACTCTGCGGGCAGGCAATTCCCCGTAGACACGGAATCACCCCCCTCGATGGGCTCCACCGACTCTGGGCTCCCGACACCTCCAACCACACACACTGTCCCGACCCCTGGCTCACCTGGGCCTTTTGAAGAACAAGGACGTCCAGGACTCTTCCCTCCGGATCCATCCAAGCCAGGCAAGCGACGGGGCGAAGCTCTTCCACGACCACAGGATGCCATCACCAGGCCAACTTTCCTCTTCGGCGGTGGGAGCAGGGAGCTTGTGGTGACCGAGGCAGCATCCTCAGATTTCTCTCTCTTCATCTCCGCTTGGGCTGTCACGTCGCCCTGGTCAGCGCGCACAGGAAACGCATAGGCATCGATCTCTCCCTCTGGAGTGGCAGTCCCTGTGAGGTAGTTGAGGTGGAAGGCGCGAGGCCTTTCTGTGGATGGCTCCACCTCGAAGAGGAACTCTTTGCAGACCTCACATCACCCGAACGGCTTCAACTGGACCACCAGTCCCGAACAGCCGGGACAGATCACACCGAGGGCCTCTATGTCTCTGCAGGTATACAGAGCCAACTGCCCCCGGGGCCTTAGTCTTATTCCCGTATCTGTAATCTGGGCAGAAAAATAAGTCATCTCGGTGATGGAAGAAGCAGAAATCCACGGGGTACTTGAAGTCATCCTGACTGTTTGCTGCTCCAATGCGTACTGACCCCTTCGCGCCGGAATCTCCACGTGTGTCCTTCCACATGGCCAGACTCCTCCCACACTCTGCATTTGTTTGCGGGCTTTTCCTTCTCCCCGCCCACGAACTGCGCAGCTATGGTTTGCCTCGTGGCTCGTTGGCCAATATGGCCGACCTACTCGGAACTCCTCCGTGCAGCAAAGTTCAAATTCAGACACCATACACATCCCGGACACGATGCCCCCACGTGTAGCGACCACACCCCTCTCACCCCTTCTCATTCACGGCTTGTCTATCTCATCTAGGGGTTAACACTGGGGGGAGGGATGAGATAAACCACGGCCCATGTCCTCCAATGGGTGGAGGTGAAAGCCAGAACTATCGGGTTTTGTGTATGTGTAGCGGGGTCTTTAAATTTAGTTGGGATACACTGGGTACTAGTATGACCCAGGTGTGTGGATTATGAGAGGTTTTGGACCACTTTGTGTTCGTGGAGGATTGGACGGTGTAATGGTCTCCTTGGCCTCTGGGTGGCGGGGTGCCCGGAGGCTCGAGGTAGATTAACTGTCACAGTGCTACCCTTTTTGTCCCTTTTCGGAGATGGTACGGCGAGGGCGGGGAACCTGCCGTGGTGTTGAAGGGAGGAGATAAAAGGGGGAGAGGCCCTAACTACGAGGTCTTCGTCTTCTGGAGGTTCTTCCTCACGCGCCCAGGCACCTTAGGCCTGGGTGCGGGCGGTTCCGGATTCCGGCCCAGGCGCCCTAGGCCTGACCGGAATGGAGTTGGAGTCCATCCCAGGCACCTTCAGCCTGGGGTGAGGTACTAAACCAGGAGGCCTGGGGCCCAGTGACTTCGACTGGGTCCCGCAAGGGTGGAGAAGTCCGAGGGTCCCTGAGGTGGATGGGGCCCATGTCTGAGGTGAGAAGGGCGGGGAGGTTACCCATTCGGAGAGTCTGAAGCAGCATCAACCCAGTGACGGATGGGCCTCTGGTAACTCCCTTGGAGGGACATCTTCCGCTGATAGGGGCCGCAGCGCAGCAAAGGTACTCCTATCTATGTTCTCTTGAGTCACTGGTAGAGACTCACAAGTTCTAAGTCCTTCCTAGCTAATGCTATAGTAACCGCTGGCGAGATCGCAGTGGTTTAGCTGACAACCAGGATAGTGCCTCGACCTGCTCATCCCCGTATCAAAATGTTATCAAGTCGCAACCAGTTGGCTACTGAAGCACTGTTTATTGTGAGATGTACAATAAAACAAGAGTTGGACTGTGATCGGTGTGTGGAACTCTGGTTAATGGGAGCAAAGGGAAGTGTTGGCGCAGCAGGACTTGATTCCAGACAAAGGCACATAGGCCCGAGGAAATATCCGGTACTGGCCTTCACCTCACCCACAGCTATGGGGAGGACATGGGCCGTAGCGCATCTCACCCTGTCATGTGACATACCCCTAGACAAAAGAGATGGGGTGAGGCCGCTACACGTGGGGGCTCGTGAGTCCGGGATGATATGTGTTTTGACTTTGGAAGAAGGAATGGCTGTGTCTGGACTTTGCTGCCCGGAGGAGTTCCGAGCAGGTCGGCCATGTGATTGGCCAAAGTGTATCCCTGCCCAAAGTCGTGGAAATGACCCTAAGACGGGAAAGGCCCATGCGGAGGAGCGAGAAGAGGGAGAAGTCCAGCCGTGTGAAGTACTACATGTGGGGGCTTTTATTACACTGCGCCACGAGGCAGCCCGTGACTGCGCAGTTCGTGGGCGGAGCCTGATGGAAGCCCGCAAAAACGTGCAAGTCGTGGGAGGAGTCTGGCCATGTGGAGGAACTCACGTGGAGACTTCGGCGCGTGGTCAGTGCGTGATGGAGCAGCAGACAGTCTGGATGGCCTCAAGCTCCCCGTCGATTCTGGTTCCCTACCCCACGAAGATGACTACGTTCGCTGCTCCCCTTACAGACACGGGGATAAGACTCAGGCCCCGAGGACAGTTGGCTCTGTAAACATGCGGAGACACGGAGGCCCTCGGCGTGATCTGTCCCGGATGCTCGGAACTGGTGGTCCACCTGAAGCCATTCGGGCGTTGCGAAGCATGCAAAGAGTTCTTGTTCGAGGTGGAGCCATCCACAGTAAGGCCCCAGGCCCTTCGCCTCAACAGCCTCACATGTACCGCTACTCCGGAAGGGGAGATCAAGGCCTTTGCGGAGGTCCCCGTACGCACTGACCAGGGCGACGTGACTGCCCAATCAGAGACTGAGAAAGAAAAATCCGAGGATGCTGCTTCGGTCACCACAGATTCTCTGCTCCCACCTCCGAAGAGGAAAGTCGGCATGGTGCAGGCCTCCTGTGGTCGTGGAAGAGCTTCACCCCGTCGCTTGCCTGGCCTGGATGGATCCGGTTGGAAGAGTCCTGGACATCCCAGTTCTACAAAAGGTCAAGGTGAGCCAGGGGCTGGGACTGTGGTGGTGGTTAGAGGTGTCGGGGGTCCACAGTCGGTGGAGCCCGCAAGGGAGGGTAGTACCACGTCTACCAGAGACTACATTCCCGCCGAGATGTATGACACTTCCGACCTAGAGTCACTGTCGGATTGTGGAGATGCCGGTGAGATCGATGAACTGTTTCACCAGAAGGGCTGGGACAAACGCCCGTTACCTATGTTACGTGCACCGCTGGATTCCCCTATGTCAATAGGAGACAGCACGCCCCGGGTACAAGCCCCGGAGTCTATGAGGAAGCCTAGTCCTCAAATTACCTTCCCACAATCTACAACATCGCCCGTCTTGGTGGCGGGGATGCAACGCGCATCACTACGAGCCCTGAGAGAAAAGCCAGCAGAGGTAGTGAAAGTACCTCGGCATCCGGAGGCCATCGTTCAACCCGGAGAGGGTGAGCGGGATGCCATGCCTCCTTTGGCCAGATTGCAATGAATTTTCTCACAGAGAGTCGCCCGTGAGTATGGGTGGGAATATCCCTACTTGCCTCAGGACTTACTTTTTGAAGTTGAGGTCATACGCCAGAGATGGTATGACGAATTTGTTTGGGAAAAACTCAAAGTACCCCATGAACGAAGATACTTGTCCTGTTCGCCAACAGTGTTGAAAAAGTTTAGACTGCAGAGCTGACTGGATGTGGGGCCGCCATATCCACGCAGACAAAGTGCGCATCTGCAGGAAAGATCGAGAGGACGCTGACTATTCGATTGAGGTTTTCGATAAACATCTGAAGCCTTTGTTCTTGCCTGGCCCAAGGTTTTATTTGTGAGAAGTGACTCACCTGGTTTTTTTTCTGTGACAACCTTCCGGTCTTTGGTTGCCGGAGCATCTGAACTGTGCCCTAGTTTTTTATTTGGGCTTTTGTTTTCTACTCTTTGGAGGAATGAGAGCAGTTTTTGTTTGTTCTTTCTTCCTCACAGTTCAAAGACAAACTTTGGGGGTAGAATCAGTGTAGGGACGCAGGAAGAATGAAGATTGCACCAAGTGTCATTACCGCGGCACTGTCACCAGGTGGCAGTGTTGTGCAATGGCTGTTTTTTTTTTTTTTTCTCCCGCACCACTTTACTTATTGGAGCGAATGGGTCTCTCGGCTGATGGACCCATTCATTCCAAATTAACACAGAATGTTAGGATGTGATTTTCTTGTGTGTTGTTGTTGTTTATTTTTCCCTTCTGCAGGAGATTCGTCTGTCAAGACTACTGAGTATGGGGTGGTTCTTAGACAGTAAAGGGAGGGATTGTATATGTGTACATGTTAGATGGTTTTAAGGAAAAGTTTTATTTATTTTATGTTCCCTTCCCCTTTGAGCAGGTCTTGGTATGGTTAAGGTTCAACATTTTAGGGATAGCCTCTGAGTCAGGCTTATGTCACCACTCCTTGGGAGACATGGGTTTGCACCAGACGCTGGGGACCAGCATCAAATCACAGGGGGGAGTGTGTAGCGGGGTCTTTAAATTTAGTTGGGATACACTGGGTACTAGTATGACCCAGGTGTGTGGATTATGAGAGGTTTTGGACCACTTTGTGTTCGTGGAGGATTGGACGGTGTAATGGTCTCCTTGGCCTCTGGGTGGCGGGGTGCCCGGAGGCTCGAGGTAGATTAACTGTCACAGTGCTACCCTTTTTGTCCCTTTCCGGAGATGGTACGGCGAGGGCGGGGAACCTGCCGTGGTGTTGAAGGGAGGAGATAAAAGGGGGAGACGCCCTAACTACAAGGTCTTCGTCTTCTGGATTTTCTTCCTCACGCGCCCAGGCATCTTAGGCCTGGGTGCGGGCGGTTCCGGATTCCGGCCCAGGTGCCCTAGGCCTGACCGGAATGGAGTCCATTCCAGGCACCTTCAGCCTGGGGTGAGGTACTAAACCAGGAGGCCTGGGGCCCAGTGACTTCGACTGGGTCCCGCAAGGGTGGAGAAGTCCGAGGGTCCCTGAGGTGGATGGGGCCCATGTCTGAGGTGAGAAGGGCGGGGAGGTTACCCATTCGGAGAGTCTGGAGCAGCATCAACCCAGTGACGGATGGGCCTCTGGTAACTCCCTTGGAGGGACATCTTCCGCTGATAGGGGCCACAGCGCAGCGAAGGTACTCCTATCTATGTTCTCTTGAGTCGCTGGTAGAGACTCACAAGTTCTAAGTCCTTCCTAGCTAATGCTATAGTAACCGCTGGCGAGATCGCAGTGGTTTAGCTGACAACCAGGATAGTGCCTTGACCTGCTCATCCCCGTATCAAAATGTTATCAAGTCGCAACCAGTTGGCTACTGAAGCACTGTTTATTGTGAGATGTACAATAAAACAAGAGTTGGACTGTGATCGGTGTGTGGAACTCTGGTTAATGGGAGCAAAGGGAAGTGTTGGCGCAGCAGGACTTGATTCCAGACAAAGGCACATAGGCCCGAGGAAATATCTGGTACTGGCCTTCACCTCACCCACAGCTATGGGGAGGACATGGGCCATAGCGCATCTCACCCTGTCATGTGACATACCCCTAGACAAAAGAGATGGGGTGAGGCCGCTACATATGTGTCCCAGAGTCAAATCCTCTCCTCGGATTGACTCCCCTTTACTCCTAGTAACCAGAGTTCCACATACTGAATAGGTCCAGCTCGTATTTATTCTTCTCAATAAATAGTCATACAGCACAGACAGGTTGAGACCCATATACCACTTCAGTATTTGTGGGGAGTAGGCCAAGGCAAAATTCTTCTAGATAGAGTAACCACTGTAGTGTCACCAGTGGCGAATAGTCATTGCCACTGACTATATTGAACAGAACATGAATTACCTTCACTATCGTAGCCCCTATCAGGGGAAGGACATCCGTCCAAGACAGTTACCGGAGGCCTCTCCGTCACCAGCAATGCTGCGCTGGACTCTCCGGAGAAGTTCCGCTCACCGGCCTCCTCGTCTCAGACACGGGCGCCCAAGGAGTTAGGGCCCCCTCGGATTCCTCCACCCTCGCAGAACTCAGTCGAAGGTACTGAGCTCCAGGCTTCCGCCATAGTACCTCACCCCAGGCTAAAGGTGCCTGAGATGGACTCCATCTCCCGCTCCGGCCAGGTCAAGGGCACCTGGGCCCGGAACTCCGGAATGCCAGCACCCAGGCTGAAGGTGCCTGGGCGCGGCTGCGTCCTCCGACTCTGAACCCCAAGGTCAGGGCGTCCGCCCCTTTTATCTCCTCTCCCTTTGCGTCACAGCAGGTTCCCCGCCCCCCTGTACCAGGACAAAAAGGGAAGCAGTCTTGCAGTGAGTGTTCAACTCCAGCCAGGGTGACAGCACCACCTGCAGGCCGCAGGGAACCTCACACCACCAGAGTCCTCCAAGAACCACAAAAGGATCCCAGATTCCCTGGCAATCAATGCATCTGGGTTACACTACCACCCAGATGCCTCCCCTAAAATCAAACACCCGCTACAGCTGTAAATCTCAGGATACAGTCTGGGACACAGACATCAGAGAACATACAGCTAAAAAGAGTGACTTTCCTGGCAAATCAGATATACAGTCCATACCATACACACAGCACAAGGCCGTGTTTACACTACAAGAGGTTTCTCAGGACTGCAGTTCCTCTGAGCTCCACAAGATGGTGATCTCACTTCTACCCAGGCAGAAAGTCTCTATGGAATACGGACAAGAAGTGATATCAGGTGCAGACAGGAAGTTCCAGGTGAGAGGTTAGTTGGGAGGAAGTAGAGAGGAGACATTGCTGGAAGTGGCAGTAGAGGAGGTAATAAGATCTTATTTTCTATTTACACTAGGGTGACCACATGTCCCGAATTGCCCGTGACAGTCCCGCATTTTGCAGGTCTGTCCCGGGCACCTTCATTCCAGGACAATACAGTGTCCCGGAATGAAACTGACATCCCCCAGGCCAATCTCATGCCCCCAAAAAAGACTGCCACATCACTGCTTTACTCACTGACAATACTTGTCCTGGCTGGGAATGCCTGGAGGAGCACAATCCCCGCCCCCTGCTTGTGATTGGAGAAATCATAAATCCCACCTCTTGTGTCCAATCACTGTGCTGTGATTCGTTACAGCACAAGCTGATTTTTGGAAAGGGGGGTGTCCCTGAATGGTTGTTTAAAAATGTGGTCACCGTAATTTAGACCCAGTAACCCCCGTCATGTCCGTCCTCTTCCTCCATAGTCACTGTGACATCTTTTATCTCCAGCAAATGATGATACACACATATATAGTGTGGAAACCTAGATTAACCCCTTCAGGGGCAGAACATTTCCCCATTTACGGGGTCGGGACATTCTCTTCATTTTGGAGATAAATTCTAGTAATATGATTGTGACAGGAGGGTCACTTTGGACACAGGGTGAGCCAGGAAATAATGGACATTAAGAAATATATCTTGGACTACCTAAAATGGGTCTGTAATATTTATCCACCATATTCCCAAGGATATCTGTAAAGGACTATTTACTTATTCTGAACTCAACAGGTTGGTTCTGGACAAAATTCGGGCCGCAGGCCTGACCTTGAAACCAGACAAGTGCCATCTAGGTATGGCGGAGGTGCAGTACCTGGGACACCGAGTGGGGTGTGGGAACCAGAGACCAGAGCCAGCCAAGGTAGAGGCAGTAGCTAACTGGCCCACGCCCCGTACTAAGACGCAGGTATTAACCTTCTTGGGGACTGCAGGGTACTACCGACGTTTTGTCCCTTACTATAGTGCTATCACCAAATCCCTGACTGACCTGACGAAAAATAATTTACCCAGGCAGGCCCTGTGGTCTCCAGCTTGTGAAACCGCGTTTCTAGCCCTCAAGCAAGCTCTTGTAAATGCCCCTGTCTTGGCTGCCCCCGTACCTAACAAACGTTTTCTTGTCCACACAGATGCTTCCATGTTTGGACCTATGGACTAACTTCGGAGTCAACCCGTCTGGGGTCACCTCCTGTGTTAGTCTCCTGCCGAAAGGGGAGATGTGTGACAGGAGGGTCACTTTGGACACAGGGTGAGCCAGGAAATAATGGACATTAAGAAATATATCTTGGACTACCTAAAATGGGTCTGTAATATTTATCTACCATATTCCCAAGGATATCTGTAAAGGACTATTTACTTATTCTGAACTCAACAGGTTACTTGAGAGATACTGAGGTGTTCAGCCTCAATCACCTGTCTGCCTAGTGTAATGCTAATGAATTCCAGCTTCTAGAAGACCTGTTCATTGTTTGTGGTGATGTGGATTGGGGAAATTAAGTGTGTCCTTGTGCGTATTGTAAAGTAACAGACAGTCTGGTCAATATAAAGGTCATGCATAGTTATTTAAACATAAAGGGGATTAGAACCTGTTGTCTCCTAGCAGACGTCAAAATAATGTATATTGAGTCTTGTTATGTTATGGGTGGAGCTGGACCATTGTTCATTTTAGGTTAATGCAGTATTGGATGGGTATAAATGTTACAATGTTTTTCTCAATAAACTCATTCGATCCTAGAAAGATACAGAGCGTGTTGTCTCGTTCTTTGGAAGGATTAATTCCTATGGGAAGGGGTCGTCTGGCTGTGGAGGATCGACAGTGAAGTTGTGTCCAGGAGAGGGAAGGGATCTAAACGGCGTTACCCCCTTTCGTATTTGGGGTGCCATTACATTGGTTGGCAGTAGTGGGATTTTCCCTCCAGTTACTGGGACACTTCAAACCACCACAGTGAATGACCAGCTATGCAGCCTGCAGGAAAGCCACGCTGAAAGACTTACTTGAGAGCCGTGGAGGGACCGGTGGGACAAAGAACAAGGCCACCTTGATCAGGGAACTAACCGAGATGGATCAGAGGGATGGTGATGCAGGACCCCGGTCAGTTGAAGACTTGTTTCAGCAACGAGTTCGACAGCGGGTGGCATTATATGGTGCTAACCCATCAGAGACCGCCATACAGAATGCCATTAGAGACATCCAGCTGGAGGATGAGCGACAAGAGAGAGAACTAGTGCGGCAACATGAGCGGAGAATGGCAGAAATACAGCAATCGGAGACAACACCTAAAGATGCAGCGCCTTTCCGTAAGTTGCCCTTTCTGGCTTTCAAACTATTTAAGGAGAGAGAGGAGGAAATTGAAGCGTTCCTACAGGACTTTGAGAGACTATGCCAGATACATGAAGTACTGCCCCAAGATTGGGTCGCCTTACTGGCCAGTAATTTAACGGGCAGAGCGGCGGATGCGTATCGGACCCTGGAGGATGAGGACGCTAAAGACTATGACCGGGTAAAAGAAGCTCTGCTAGCCCGATTTGCTATTACACCCGAAGCCAGCCGGATTAAGTTTCGAGAATCCCGGAAACAAACCCACATAACATACGTGGAGTGGGCACATCGTCTGCAGCGAGACCTTAAGGGCTGGCTCCAGGGAAGCCACGCTCGCACCATAGAGGACATCACCCAGCTAGTACTCTTGGAACAGTTCTTTAACCACACCCCTCCGGTACTACGGGATTGGGTGCGAGATAAGCGACCACGGACTGTACAGAAAGCGGCTACTTTGGCCGATGAATATCTGGACTCTCGAAGGTCAGGCGGAAGCGAGCGCTATCCACTATCTCGGCCCAGTTTATCAGCCTCTAACCCAACTTCAGCACCAACCCCAGCGGCCACTTATCCTCAGCAGCCCAGGTTCAACTCCCAGGACTACGCACAACCCATCAGGTGTTTCGGATGTAAACAGCTAGGGCACAAAAAGCCAGACTGTCCGTTGAATCCAGCCATCCAGTCCCAGTCATGGAGACAGCCAGCAAGGGGGAGCCCCCGCACACCCATGCCTGCGGCCCACTGCGTTGAGGAAGAAGAACATTGGGGCGTCCTGCACGAGGCTGATCCAATACAAGCAGCTAACCGGGACAACCAACAACAACACAGGCAGACTGTCTGGGTTAATGGAACGGTAGCCAATGGCTTACGTGATAGTGGCGCTACCATGACCCTACTACAGAAGAACCTCATCCCAGAGAGCCAACACACCGGAGACACTGTAGCCGTAAGTGTAGCGGGAGGTACCGTCTTCCGGCTACCTGTTGCCCGTGTTCACCTGGACTGGGGGGTTGGTTCGGGACACGTGAATGTGGGGGTGATGAAGGATTTGCCAGCGGATGTACTACTGGGGAATGATTTGGCCCCCCTCCTTTCTGCTTACGCCCCGAGGGGCCCCGATGAAGTCAACCCTGTGACTACCCGTGCCCAGACACATACCGCTGGAACCGGCCCGCTTGCTGCTGAGACCCAGGTGAGACTATCTTCCCCGACACGTACCTTAGGTCAGGCGCCCCTAGGCTGGGATACCCCAGAAGCATTCGGGAGGGAAACTCGGGAGGACCCGACCTTACACAAGTATAGGGCTAAGGCAGATACTCAGGAAAGAGGAATAGATGGGGAGCTTTTTGAATGGGTGGGGGAGAGACTGTATAGGATCCCTAAGCCACCTCAGAGAAGTAAGGCCCCTTCGCAGAAATGACAACTGGTGGTACCTAAGAAATACCAGCTGGAGATTCTGCGAATCGGGCATGATGTGCCGCTAGCAGGACATCTAGGGTTCCGTCGCATGGCCCATAGGATTACACAGAATTTCTTCTGGCCCAATCTTAGCCAGGATGTGCGACAATACTGCACAATGTGTGACACATGTCAACAGATAGGTAAGAGGGGGGACCACCCTAAGGCTAAACTCATGTCCATGCCTATTATTGGGGAGCCTTTTTACCGCATAGCCGTTGACATTGTGGGTCCCCTGGCCAGGCCTAGTCCATCCGGGAAGAAGTATATTCTCACCGTGGTGGACTACGCCACCCGTTACCCAGAGGAAGTAGCTATGTCTAACATTGAAGCAGAGACAGTAGCTGATGCCCTGGTTAAGATTTTTACCAGAGTGGGGTTCCCTAAGGAGATTCTCTCTGACCAGGGAACCCAGTTCACTGCAGTGCTCACCCAGCAGTTGTGGAAGGTGTGCAATATTAAGCCCTTGCTGAGATCACCGTACCACCCCCAGACTAATGGTCTCTGCGAACGCTTTAACGGGACCCTCAAGCAAATGCTGAGGACCTTTTGGGACGCTTGCAGAGACTGGGAGAGATTCCTGCCTCACCTTTTATTTGCGTACAGAGAGGTACCCCAGAAATCTACTGGGTTCTCGCCCTTCGAGTTGCTCTATGGGAGAAGGGTCCGCGGACCCCTCGATCTCATCAGAGGACACTGGGAGGGAGAGACAGAGCAAGAAGGGACCCCCATAGTGCCCTACGTTCTGGAACTCAGGGACCGCATGGAGCAACTGTCTCTGATGGTAAGGGAGAATCTCCAGGCAGCCCAGGGAAGACAGAAGAGATGGTACGATCGGGGTGCTCGACAGCGTATCTTCCAGGTGGGGCAGAAGGTCTTAGTGCTCAAGCCTGTGAAGACCGACAAGATGCAGGCATCTTGGCAGGGCCCGTATAAAGTAGTAGCCCAGGTATGTGATACTACCTATGTTATTGCCAGCTGTGCAGATGAAAGAATCCAGCGAACCTTTCATGTGAACCTGCTGAAGGAGTATCAGGAACGGCAGGAGGATGTTGCTGCAGTATGTGCCCCTGCTGCGGACGACCCAGAAGGTTTACCCCTCCCTGACTAACTAGAGAGAGAGCCCCAGACTGACCTCATTAGCCTTGTACAGCTAGGAGACCGGTTAAGCCCCACAAAGAAGGAACAGGCTAAGCAGCTCCTGTGGGAGAAACAGGCGACGTTCTCCCAAATACCGGGCTATACGACCCTGGCTGTGCATAAGGTAGAGACCCCTGGACAAGCACCCCTTCGACAGCCCCCCTACCGTATCCCTGAAGCAGTCCGAGAAGAAATGCGGAAGGAGATACAGGAGAGGATTCAGTTAGGAGTCATTGAGCCTTCTGACAGCCCTTGGGCCTCGCCTGTAGTCCTGGTGCGTAAGAAAGACGGAACTACCCGGTTCTGCGTGGACTACAGGCGACTCAATGAGAAGACCACCACCGATGCCTACCCGATGCCCAGGGTAGACGTACTGCTAGATCGGATAGCCAGGGGACGTTATTTAACCACAATAGACCTGTGTAAAGGTTATTGGCAGATCCCCCTGGCCGAGGATGCTATCCCCAAGTCGGCATTTGTTACCCCATTTGGCCTATACCAGTCTAAGGTCATGCCATTTGGGATGAAGAATGCCCCGGCCACCTTCCAACGTATGGTGGATAGGCTCCTCGATGGCTTCCAGGATTTTGCATGTGCATACCTGGATGACATTGCGATCTACAGTGGGTCTTGGGAGGAGCACCTGGTTCACGCAGGGGTGGTTCTGGACAAAATTCGGGCCACAGGCCTGACCTTGAAACCAGACAAGTGCCATCTAGGTATGGCGGAGGTGCAGTACCTGGTACACCGAGTGGGGTGTGGGAACCAGAGACCAGAGCCAGCCAAGGTAGAGGCAGTAGCTAACTGGCCCACGCCCCGTACTAAGACCCAGGTATTAGCCTTCTTGGGGACTGCAGGGTACTACCGACGTTTTGTCCCTAACTATAGTGCTATCGCCAAATCCCTGACTGACCTGACGAAAAAGAATTTACCCAGGCAGGTCCTGTGGTCTCCAGCTTGTGAAACCGTGTTTCTAGCACTCAAGCAAGCTCTTGTAAATGCCCCTGTCTTGGCTGCCCCCGTACCTAACAAACGTTTTCTTGTCCACACAGATGCTTCCATGTTTGGACTGGGGGCTGTGCTGAGCCAAGTTGGGGAGGATGGAGGAGAACACCCTGTCGCATACCTGAGTAGAAAGCTATTACCCCAGGAAGTGAGCTATGCGGCAGTGGAGAAGGAGTGTTTGGCCCTGGTCTGGGCCCTTAAAAAGTTGAACCCTTACTTGTACGGACAGGAATTTTCACTGGTCACCGACCACAACCCATTGGTCTGGCTTAACCGGGTCTCAGGAGACAATGGCAGGTTGCTGCGGTGGAGCTTAGCCCTACAACCTTACAACTTCACCATCAGCTACCGACCCGGTAAGCAAAATGGCAATGCTGATGGGTTGTCCCGGCAAACAGACGTCCTCCCGGGCTCCTAGTGCAATGTTGATGAGTTATCCAGACATCGGAAGAATGGACCTATGGACTAACTTCGGAGTCAACCCGTCTGGGGTCACCTCCTGTGTTAGTCTCCTGCCGAAAGGGGAGATGTGTGACAGGAGGGCCACTTTGGACACAGGGTGAGCCAGGAAATAATGGACATTAAGAAATATATCTTGGACTACCTAAAATGGGTCTGTAATATTTATCCACCATATTCCCAAGGATATCTGTAAAGGACTATTTACTTATTCTGAACTCAACAGGTTAATTGAGAGATACTGAGGTGTTCAGCCTCAATCACCTGTCTGCCTAGTGTAATGCTAATGAATTCCAGCTTCTAGAAGACCTGTTCATTGTTTGTGGTGATGTGGATTGGGGAAATTAAGTGTGTCCTTGTGCGTATTGTAAAGTAACAGACAGTCTGGTGAATATAAAGGTCATGCATAGTTATTTAAACATAAAGGGGATTAGAACCTGTTGTCTCCTAGCAGACGTCAAAATATTGTGTATTGAGTCTTGTTATGTTATGGGTGGAGCTGGACCATTGTTCATTTTAGGTTAATGCAGTATTGGATGGGGTATAAAGGTTACAATGTTTTTCTCAATAAACTCATTCGATCCTAGAAAGATACAGAGCGTGTTGTCTCATTCTTTGGAAGGATTAATTCCTATGGGAAGGGGTCGTCTGGCTGTGGAGGATCGACAGTGAAGTTGTGTCCAGGAGAGGGAAGGGATCTAAACTTTCGTATTTGGGGTGCCGTTACAATGATCCTCTAAACAAACAGCACGGACAATAAATAGACAAGACAATGACCATCCTGACCATACATGGTCTACAAAGGTCAATTATTACACTACACAGGTAGACAATGGGCAATCATTACAATATGCAGCCATCACAATGATGGAGTGCAGGGGTCAAGAGTATGGAGCATAGAGCCCTTTACATTGCTGGTCAGGAGGAAGAAAACATTCCCCAGCCTGCCATGAAGAATATGTTCCATCATTGGTGTCAGAGGGAGGAAAATACTGAGGGAAGTAGAGGGGCTGAGGAGGTAGTGGGACTAAAGGACTCTGGGACCCCTGTGGAGAAAGTGTAGCAGGACTTTGGGAGCCTCTTTCGAAGTAATAGGGTTGAACAACTCTGTTTTGTACAGAAAGTACCTGATCGTAGAGCCTGATTTGTAGGAGGAGACCTCTCTTACAGCCCTGGCTCAGGAGTCACTGGAGTGAGGACAGTGAGCTCGAGAGCGCAGTGAGGTAGGAGTGCATGAGGAAGGTGTAGTGGTTGGCACTGTGGCAAGGTGGTGATCCTCCAGGGGTGGCTGGAACTGTAGGCAGCAGAGGTGGTTGCAGGTCAGCGACCTGGGAGCTGGCGGGTACAGGAACAGCGGAAGCTGGAGCAGGGTAAGACCAGCCAGGTTAGGTGCACACAAACAGCAGACAGCATGTCATGGTTGAGTTCACCTGCTGGGGCACTGAGGTTCACTTTGCCAATGGCTGCAGTTCCAGTGTCCACCAGCAGGTGTCTCCCAAAAGCCAGCAGGTTCTGATCAGCCACACCTGGCTCCAGCTGCCAGGTGGATACGTAAAGCTGCTCCTCCCTTCCCCCAGTGCGTCATTATCCTGTCTGATTGCCTCCTTGCTACCAGATTGCGCCTGATACCTTTCTGAACCTTCCTGTGTCCTGATCCGTCCTGCACCCCTATGCCTTGTTCTATGCCCTTGTACCCAGTCGTGTCCCCTTCCTTGCATCCCTGTTGCTTTTGTCCCTTAGTTGTAGATATTGTATATAGATAGTAGTTAGGTTTATTAGTTATTCTTGTTCTTGTTTGCTGGAGTGGTTTATGCTTTCACTGGTTACTGTGTATGTTTATTTTTGTGTGTTCACTGTAAATAAATATCACTTTAATGATAAATACTTTGTTTGGTCTCAGTTCCCTTGTGTAGCTACTTGTCTGGTTATCTTAGACGCTGATCCTGACACAGCAGGAGGGTCAGAGCAGGTAATCAGACGTATGGTTCAGCAGGCTTAAACGTAGTCAGAGATACAGGCAAGGTCTGGCGGCAGGTAGGAGACTGAGCAGGGTCAAGGCGAGCCAAGGTCAAGATTGGAGATATATCGGGTGACCGGGAAGAGCCGGGTCGGTGCAGGTAACAGGTATTCAGGTTTTACAGGTTCAAAGCTGCAGATCAGACAGCAATGCATCATTGCAACTGCTGACCTTTTAAAGGCAGAATGGCGCCATAGCGCTAGGGCGCGCGCAATTGGTGCATGCGCGCTTGCACGCCGGCACACAGGCACAGAAGGATGCAAGAAACGTCTTCTCATTCTAGCAGGTCCCTGACATTGCCCCCCCCCCAAGGGGCAGCCTCCGGATGCCTAACCGGGCTTCTTTCTCAGGATGGGCAAGAAAAAAGGCACGGATTAACCTCTGGGCATGGATGTTGCCTTCAGGTTCCCAGGAGTTGTCCTCCGGACCGTACCCCTTCCACTTGACTAAGAATTGAGTTAGCCCTTGCCGTTTCCTACAATCAAGGATGGCCTCCACCACGTATTCCTCGAAACCGTCAACCAAAACTGGTTCTGGTGGTCTGGCTCCCCTGTCAGGAAAGGGGTCAGGTGCTGCAGGCTTTAACAGTGAGACATGAAACACTGGGTGAATCTTTAGGGAGTCAGGTAAGGATAATTTGTAAGATACCTCATTGATTCTTCTTCTTACTGGAAAGGGTCCCATGAACTTGGGTGCCAGCTTCTTGGATGGGCAGGCCAACCTGAGGTTGTTCGTAGAAAGCCATACCCGGTCACCTGGATGAAGGTCCAGCTCCCCTCTCCTCTTCCTGTCATAGGCTTTCTTGCTGTCCGCTTGGGCCTTGATTACTGCTTCCTGCAACACCCGGTCATTGCGGCTGAGGAAATTCACCGTGCTCTGTACTGCCGGGACTGGAGATTCTGGAAGAAAGTCAGGTAAAAATGTTAAATGGAAGCCGTAATTAGCAAAGAAGGGGGCTTGCCCAGTGGCCGAATGGTTGGCATTATTATAGGCGAACTCTGTTAAGGGCAATAGGGACACCCAATCATCGTGTGCAAAGGACGTGAAGCATCTGATGTACTGTTCAAGAGTCTGATTTGTCCTCTCAGTTTGCCCGTTGGTTTGGGGGTGAGAAGCTGAGGACATGGCAAGTTCAATTTCCAAGATTTCGCACAGAGCTCTCCAAAAACGTGAGGTGAACTGGACCCCCCTGTCTGACACAATGTTTGATGGGACTCCATGGAATCTGATGATTTCCTTAATGAAAACACGGGCAGTCTCAGCAGCGGATGGATTGCCCTTTAGTGGCAAGAAATGGGCTATTTAGACAGGTGGTCTATGACCACAAAGATTGCTGTACACCCCTCGGAACATGGAAGCTCCACTATAAAATCCATAGCAATAATTTTCTATGGTCTATCAGGTACAGGTAGGGGTTTCAGTAGTCCCCAGGCTCGGTTCCTTGTTTTGTTTACAGACGGGGCATGCACTGACGTATGATTTGCAGAACTCCTCCAGACCCGGCCACCAGAATGTGCGCCGTACCAGCTCAAGAGTCTTGCGGACTCCAAAATGTCCTGCCAGCGGGTGGTCATGGAGGAGCTTTAGTACCTCAACCCGAGTGCTTCCTGGAACAAAAATTTGGCTCCCCTTCCAAAATAATCCATCTCTGGAAGTCAAGGTGGTACCAGGGGGTTTGGAAGAGTCCGTGGATGCTTGTCTAATTTGAGAGAGAAGATCAGTCTGTAGAAGTAAAAAAATTACCTGCTGGTAGGATGGTGTCGGAAACAGATAAATCCTTGGGGCTGTCATGCATGCGTGATAGCGCATCTGATTTGATGTTTTTTTAACCTGGCCGGTAGGTGATGTGAAAGCAGAGGCGTGAGAAAAATAGAGCCCAACGGGCCTGCCGAGGCTTCAACCGTTTAGCGGACCTTAAATACTCTAAGTTCTTGTGATCGGTATAAATTAATACTGGGTGGGCAGCGCCCTCCAACAGGTACCTCCATTCCTCTAATGCCGCGTACACACGATCATTTTTCCCGTCGGGAAAAATGACATTTTTTTTTTCGCCGAGAAAAACGATCGTCTGTGGGCTTTATGCCGTTTTTCTCGTTGAGAAAAACGGCAGGAAAAACGATGAGAAAAATTAGAACATGTTCTAAATTTTCTCATCGTTTTTTCCATCATTTTTTTCCGCGGCAGTTTTCCCATAGGGAGACACTGCCGCCGAGCCCACAGACGGTCGTTTTTCTCGACAAAGAAAAAAATGACGGGAAAAACGGTCGTGTGTGGGGGAAAATGCCGTTCCCTCGTTTTTCATTTTTTTTCATGTCGTGATTCACGGCGGTGTTTTCACCGCCGTGAATCACGATCGTGTGTACGCGGCATTAGGCGGCTTTGATGGCAAGTAGCTCACGGTCACCAACATCATAATTTTTCTCCACGGGGGAGAGTTTCTGTGAGAATACCCCACAGGGTGCATTAAGTCTTTGCTACTTAGGCGTTGGGAGATGGCAGCCCCGACTGCTACTTCAGATGCATCCACTTCAAGAATGTAAGGCAGTGCAGGATCAGGATGGCTGAGAATTGGAGCTGATGTGAAAAGTCCTTTAAGTGTGTCAAAGGCTTTTTGGGCCTCAGGGTTCCAATGGAAACGTGAGTTCTGCTTGGTTAATTGTGTGATGGGTGAGATTATTGCGGAAAATCCCTTGATAAATCTCCTGTAGAAATTTGAAAAACCCACAAAACGTTGCACTCCTTTCTTATCCAAAAGGTACAGGCCAGTCCAGTATAGCGGCAGTGGCGTCTCCAGCTTTCATATTTAGGGGGGGCACATGGGGGGACAGGGACAAAAGTAGGGGGGCTAACTATAAAATGCAATTATAGATAGAGATATATATATATATATCTCTATCCTGGGGCCCTTTACTACGATCCCACAACGGGCCCTTTCACATGTTCTGCAGTGAGCTCCCTTCCTACTATACTGGGGCCCCCCAGGGTGGCAGAAAACAAGAGATATATGTCACCAGCACACCAAGAAAATATAAGGGCCCAAAGCAGTGGGAGAACTATCAGGGTTGCAAAGATTGTCTTGCCACCGGGCCCTGGTGTTTTGCCACTGTGGGGTTCCCCAGCTGTCCTGTCCCTGTTATTGACAGCACTGGTCTGGCATCTGTCTCCTTGGCAGCGGCGGCAGTCTATTAGGACCTAGTGCTGGTGACATTATGGGTGCATGCAGGGGAAGGCTGGCATTATTGGTTATAGATAGGGTTGTCCCGATACCGATACTAGTATCGGTACCGATACAAAGCATTTGCGCGAGTACTTGTACTCGCGCAAATGCTCCCGATGCCCAGTCCGATACTTTTTTTTTCTCAGAGCGGGGGGCGGAGAGTGGGATGGAGAGTGTGCGGCGGGGGGCGGAGAGCGTGGCGGGGGCGGAGACCAGGGCCGAGAGCAGGACGGAAAGTGTGCGGCGGGGGGCGGAGACCAGGGCGGAGAGCGGGGCGGGGGGCGGAGACCAAGGCGGAGAGCGTGGCAGAGACCAGAGCGAGTCTTCAGGCAGGTAAGTAAACTGAATCTGATCCAATTGCCTGTCTGCTGCTCAAATGCTCCCGGAGCTGTTCCCCTTTCACCTCCATGCCGCTGTGCCCCCTTCACCTCCGTGCCGCTGTGCCCCCTTCACCTCCGTGCCACTGTGCCCCCTTCACCTCCGTGCCACTGTGCCCCCTTCACCTCCGTGCCGCTGTGCCCCCTTCACCTCCGTGCCCCCTTCACCTCAATGCCGCCGTGCCCCTCCTCCACCCCCTCGGTATCTCAGGATGGAGAGCGGAGGTAGGAGCCGGTAAATCCGGCTCCTTACTTGTCGGAATGTACAGAGTCATCACTGACTCTGTCCATTCACATAACTGAAACATCGTAAACTGTGTTTACAATGTTTCAGTTTATGAATGGAGAGGAGCCGCTGTCTTCTCTCCATTCATTTTCAGCGCAGCTGAGGCTGCTGAGAGAGGGACTGGGGAATCTGTGTCCCTAGACCCTTTCCCTGTCTCAAAGGGGAGATGTCAGAGGTCTGTTAAGACCCCTGATATCTCACCAAAGCCCCCCACAACAAGGCTGATAAAAAAAAAAAGAATAAAATAAAATAAAAATTTATTGTAAAAAAAAAAAAAAAAAAAAAAAACACACACACTGACACTGACCCCCCCTTAAAAAAACAAAGCATTGTAAAAAAAAAAAAAAATAAATAAATTGTAAAAAAATAAAAAATAAAAATGTAAAAAAAAAACAAAAAAAACTGACACATGAGATTAAAAAAAAGTATCGGTATTCGGTATCGGCGAGTACTTGAAAAAAAGTATCGGTACTTGTACTCGGTCTTAAAAAAGTGGTATCGGGACAACCCTAGTTATAGAGAGCCGAGCCCCCAGCTGGTCACCTAGCAGCAGTAATGCTGCATAACCTTCTCTGTTGACATGCTGATCGGAATGTGATCCAGGTGATGCTCCCAGTCAGATCTAATAAACACAGTATTTATTAGCATCAAGAGTACAACCACATATATATATATATATATATATATATATATATATATATATAAAAAATCAACCGTATGTTCAGCAGCCATGTGGGCTCTATGCCTGTAAAGTGTGGGCTTTGATCAATAAAAATCACTGATATTTGACTAGGAGCATCACGATCAGCATGTCAGAGAATGCTCCACTGCTGCCAAGCAACCTGCAGGGAGCTCAACTGTCTACAACCAATAGAGATGGGCTCGGGTGTGTTTGAAATCCCACATGCCCCATCCCGCCAGGAAGCCGACACTTCACAGTGCTAATCACAGCCAGTGAGACATTTCCTGATCTGTGCAGCTGCGTACCGGGAAATGTATCACTGCCTGTGATTAGCGCTGTGCAGTGTGGGCTTCCTGGCAGGCTCTGGCATGTGGAATTTTGAACATGCCCAGCCCATCTCTAACAACAAATTGCGCTGGCCCTCCTGTACATCAGCCCCATAAAGTAACCAGCACTGGGTTCCAATGTGCTGCCATGGAGACAGAGACCAACGCTGTGAATAGCCGGGACAGGACAGCAACTCTGGTTGTTCCAGCACTGGTCCACACTGGGAGGATACCCCCATCCACCTATAATGTGTAGATGGAGGAATTGGATCATTTCTTTTTCTTTCATTTAACCTAATAGTTGAATGAAAAAAAGTGATCAATGTATGGGCTGCCTAAGAGCTAAGACCAGCCATAGACAGTTTAAATCTCAGCTGGTTCAGCAGGAACTGGCTGATATTTGAACCATTAATGAGCAGATTCTCTTATGATTATCACCAGTGGTTGCTATAGCCACTAGTGATAATCACTGTTTGTCGGGAGAATACAATTGCTGGGCAGGAGGGTTTCCCCTGTCACCACTGTCTGTGTTGATGGGGGAATTATGCAAGTTTCTTTCCTGCAATCTGTGGATGCAGGAAATAAATTTGCACCGTATATTACCTGCCTAACTGAAAGTGAAAGTAAATTGTGAATGTCTTGAAAGAACAGGAGAGGGGGAGGGAGACAGATGGGGGAGAGAAGGGATGGAGATAACGCAGTTCAGTGATTACAGTGTACTGCAGTCTGCAATGCACACACTTACCCACGGTCCAGGCTAGAATCTCAGGCATCATTCACAGACAGCCAGGAATGCTGCTGATTTTCATATTTCCCGCCCACACATCCCCTCTCTTCAGATACAGCACACCTGGATAGTGTGGGCGGGACTGGAAGGAGGAGGAGCTGTATTCCTCCCTGCTCGTATGTGAGGAGAGTGGGGGGGGGGTGTCTGAACTCGCTGGGCTGTGAAAGAGTGTCATAGACTGACACTCGGCTCAGCCCCCCCCCCCCAGGGACGCCATTGCTTCCCTTCCATTGGACTGTGATCGCGACGGACGCCAGCCTGACAGGTTGGGGGGGGGGGAGTCTGGGGAGTTCAGTCGGCCCAGGGTAGTTGGACTCCCGACGAATCCCAACTGCCGATCAATGTCTTGGAACTCCGGGCAATCAGGCTGTGCCTCTCCAAGTGGTCACAGAGGCTACAAGGGCGTCCAGTCAGGATCCAGTCGGACAACGCCACGGCGGTGGCATACATCAACCATCGAAGAGGAACAAGGAGCTCAGCTGCAGCGTCGAAGGTCACTCACATCCTAAAGTGGGCAGAAAGGAGCGTGCCGGCTCTGTCGGCTGTTTACATCCCAAGCGTAGAAAACTGGCAGGCGGACTATCTAAGTCGCCAGACACTGGACCAGGGGGAATGGTCGCTACATCTGGAGGTGTTTCAACTCCTTTGCCAAAGATGGGGCATGCCAGACGTGGATCTCCTGGCTTCTCGACTCAATTGCAAGGTGTCGAGGTTTGTGGCCAGGTCCAGAGATCCCTGGGCAGACGTGTCAGACCCGTTGGTGGCTCCATGGGGTCAGTATCGGCTAATTTATGCCTCCCCCCCCCCACTGAAACGTCTTCCTCGTGAGAGTGGAGGCCGAGGGGATCCCGGTGATCCTAATTGCCCCAGATTGGCCTCGGCGTCCCTGGTACGCCGATCTAGTGCGCCTGGTGGCGAATGCACCTTGACGACTACGGATGCGGGAGGACCTTCTCTCGCAAGGTCCCTTTCATCATCCTGCTTTACAGTCGCTGGCTTTAACGGCATGGCTATTGAGAGCAAGGTACTAAGGGACCGAGGCCTGTCGGATTCGGTCATTTCCACCATGCTGAAAAGTGGTCTTCCTCGAAAGATATACCATCGCACGTGGAGAGCCTACATCTCTATGTGTGAGGAGATGGAGTGGCGTCCACGGGTGTATTCTATTTCCAGGATCCTGCTGTTTTTACAGCGTGGAGTGGATCAGAAACTTGCCTTAAGCACCATTAAGGGGCAGATTTCAGCCCTGGCTGTTTTCTTTCAGCGACCCCTGGCGGCTCATTCACTGGTGAGTACATTTGTGCAAGGGGTCCGACATGTGGCTCCTCCGGTTCGACCAACACTACCTCCATGGGATCTGAATCTGGTGCTCTCTGCACTTCAGAAACCTCCCTTTTGAGAACATCAGGGAGACTCCTCTTTGGTTGCTCTCTCAGAAGGTGGCCTTCCTGGTAGCTATCACATCGGTCAGGAGGGTTTCTGAATTGGCGGCCTTGTCTTGCATCTATCCATAAGGATAAAGCGGTGCTACGCCCGCAGCCTTCCTTCCTTCCGAAGGTAGTTTCGGCCTTTCACCTGAATGAGGACATTATAATTCCACCCTTGTGTCCTCGGCCATCGCATTCCAAGGACTGTATTCTTTAGACGTGGTATGTGCCTTTCGGGTGTACCTGTCTGCTACGGCTCGGTTCCGGAGGTCTGATTCACTATTTGTGTCGGTAACTGGTCCAAAGAAGGGCCTGGCGGTCTCATCAGCCACCATTTTGCGGTGGATTAGACAAATCGTAATCCAGGCGTATGCCCTTAAGGGGCAGGCGCCTCCCTTTCACGGCGCATTCATCCAGGGCAATTGGTGCCTCCTGGGCTTTCCGGCATCAAGCGTCTGTCTCACAGGTGTGTAAGGCGGGGGACCTGGTCGTCCGTTCACATTTTTTTCCAAATTTTACAAGGTTGATGTGAGTGCATCTTCGGATGCTTCCTTCGGCCGCAAGATTTTGCAGGCGGCCGTTTAAGTTTGCAACTCCTCCGTTGAGGAGCTCTGTTTGTTTGGGGTGAAGTTAGTTTTTGATTGCTGTTCCCACCCCTCGTTTTTTTTTACACTGCTTGGGGACGTCCCTACTGTCAAGAATTAAGGAGCTGTGTCCGTCCAGGGACGAAAAGAGAAAATAGGATTTTTGTACTCACCGTAAAATCCTTTTCTCTGTCGTCCATGGACGGACACAGCATCCACCCCTCCTTTTAAAGTTTGTACTGCTTTTTTACGAACTCAGCTGCTGACTGCAGGGTGTGGGGTTATGACCAGAGGGACCGCCCCCTGGGCGGGGCTTTTCAACTCTGTTTAAGTTACATGTAATTAAATATCTAACATGTCTGGCTAGTCTTCTTCCTTAGACAGGAACATAACCCTACTGTCAAGAATTAAAGAGCTGTGTCTGTCCACGGACGACAGAGAAGGATTTTACGGGCAGTACAAAAATCCTATTTTCCTATGATGGTCAGCTCCATCTAGTGACCATAATGGGGTATTTTTCCTGACATACCTCCATTAGTAAAAATATCACAATACTGCATTATGACCACTAGATGGAGCCAAGGAAATCGATGTATGAAATAAAATACATCCAATATTCCTCACAGCTGGGCAAATGCTGGTTACATTCGTTCAACAATTTTTTTTTATAATTAAAAAAAAGAGGAAGATTTGGCTAGATAAATGTATTATATCCATAATATTTATCATTTCAAAAAGAACCTTGTATGTCAGACTTTATTGGTACAAAAAAGGCAGAACATTAAAATTACATAAAATATAAATATTTCTTACAAAAATGATAATGGTGGGTTAAAACTACATGGGAACAAATCCATCAAACATTAGGCCATATATATTCATAATGATTCATTTAGCTTTGCTGAACTATCCAAGTCTGACGTGTTTCACATCGATAAGCTTCCTCAGGACCTTTTATGTGTTGGCAGCAAAGAAAATCTGCCTAACTAAAAAAAAAAAAAAAAAACTTACAGAATATAAATACATAGCAAACTCATCATTTTATAATATTGGAAATTATCATCTGTGCCACTTACACAATGCTTGGAGGACATATCAAGAAGACGGTGATAAATGGTGGGGTCAAAGTAGCTTGCACAGTCAGCTGGTCATGAGATTAACGGGATAATAGACATGTGCATAAGGAAAGTTAAAGTAAAAAAATATATATTTTTTTACTTGTACAAAATTAATGTTTCACTCAAGCACATAAACCCCCCACCCAAAAAATGTTGACCCCCCCACTCCCACATATAAGCACTTACAAAAAAAAACTCACACATTGGGGTGCCTATGCCTGAAAATGTTGATTGCGATACACGTGTTACATATCACCGGAATGAGAACAATAATTCTACACCAGACCTCCTCCGTAACACTAAACTGATGACCTAATAAATATAGGGTACTGAAGTTTGTCACCATTTCACAAGCGCACACAAATTTAAAGTTTGATATGTTGGGCAAAGGGTGCTGGAAAAAATTGGTGGCCACACAAAATATTGACACTTTGGGCCCAATTTGGACATTTTCATTTAGGGGTGTACTCACTTTTGTCGCCAGTGGCCGTGTTGAGTTATTTTGGAGGGGACAGCAAATTTACACTGTTATACAAGCTGTACACTCACTACTTTACATTGTAGCAAAGTGTCATTTCTTCAGTGTTGTCACATGAAAAGATACAAGAAAATATTTACAAAAATTTAACTGAGGGGTGTACTCACATTTGTGAGATACTGTAGAAGACATTTCCCGCACTCGGGGCACTAATAAACCTTGAGGGTTGTGTGGGATCCCAGATGTACAGGAAGACAGGACTTCAGTGAGGAACAATTCCCTCACTCAGGACAGGAATACGGCTTCTCCCCCATGTGAGATCTCTGATGTCTGTAAAGATTGGACTTCATTGAAAAACATTTCCCGCACTCAGGACAGGAATACGGCTTCTCCCCTGAGTGACATCTCTGATGTGCATAAAGATGGGGCTTCTGTGAAAAACATTTACCGCACTCAGTACAGGAATACGGCTTCTCTGCTGTGTGAGATCTCTGATGTCTGTAAAGATTGGACTTCACTGAAAAACATTTCCCGCACTCAGGACAGGAATACGGCTTCTCCCCTGTGTGAGATCTCTGATGTCCATAAAGATGGGACTTATCTGAAAAACATTTCCCACACTCAGGACAGGAATACGGCTTCTCCCCCGTGTGAGATCGCTGATGTTTGTAAAGATTGGACTTCTGTGAAAATTGTTTCCTGCACTCAGGACAGGAATACGGCTTCTCCCCTGTGTGAGATCTCTGATGTGTGTAAAGATGGGACTTCACTGAAAAACATTTTCCACACTCATGACAAGAATTCAGCTTCTCCACTGCATGAGATCTCTGATGTGCATAAAGACTGGACTTTTGTGAAAAACATTTCCCGCACTCAGGACAGGAATACAGCTTCTCCCCTGTGTGAGATCTCTGATGCCTGTAAAGACTTGACTCCACTGAAAAACATTTCCCACACTCAGGACAAGAATACAGCTTTTCCCCCGTGTGAGATCTTTTATGCACATTAAGATGCGATTTAAAATGGAAACACTTCCCGCACTCAGTACAGGGAAACCTCTTCTCTGTTATAATGACGGCACTGTCCCGCACAGTCTGAGGTTCCTCAGGATAAGAGGAATACGATGGTCCGGCACCGTCCCGCACAGTCTGAGGTTCCTCAGGATAAGAGGAATACGATGGTCCGGCACCGTCCCGCACAGTCTGAGGTTCCTCAGGATAAGAGGAATACGATGGTCCGGCACCGTCCCGCACAGTCTGAGGTTCCTCAGGATAAGAGGAATACGATGGTCCGGCACCGTCCCGCACAGTCTGAGGTTCCTCAGGATAAGAGGAATACGATGGTCCATCTACACTGTGTGGTGCCGGATGGACATTTGAGGTAGTCGGGTTTTCTCCGGGACTATACTGTGTGATGTCCTCATCTTCTACTTTACAGTCTGGAGACAAAGTGAGACAATCCTCTGAGGTTTTCCTCATCTCCCGTCCATCTACTAAAATAGAAAGAAAAATATTATTACTAGACATGAGCTGATTGGTTCCCCTAAACCAGGACTCCGCCCACATCAGGCAGCTTTGTCTCTGAGGATCTTACAATTCCCCCCTCAAGGTAACTAGCAAATGGGTCCTCTGATCTCCTACCAGATCATTTCTTTATTCATGGACCTTAGTCAGAGAGAGGAAACAATGAGAACTGTCTTTTATAGGAGTGACAGTGATGAGGGGATTATAGGACGAGTGTCCCCACCCCCTCTATCACTCATTACCATCTTCCCAACACAAGAAGTCCTGCACTTCCTTATTTAGTCCATGATTTAGTCATGAATAACAGCGGGGCTGAGCCCCACCAGAGGTCAGAGAGTGATGATGAGGGAGAACAACCAAGATGAAGACTGGACTGATCCTGAAGACCACCATCATTGTGTTATTGACTCCTCCCCCATTATCACTTTCTATTTAAGGTTCCAAAGTTTTATCACATTATTATCACCATGTAAAAGTCTGTGCTCCAATCAAATCATCAGATATAAAATGTCCAGCTGGTAGGAAATGGGTGCAACAAAAGAGAATACATGCAGTGCCTTGAAAATGTATTCACGCCCCTTGAAATTTTCCACATTTTGTCATGTTACAACCAAAAACGTAAATGTATTTTATTGGGATTTTATGTGATAGACCCATACAAAAGTGGCTCATAATTGTGAAGTGGAAGGAAAATGATAAATGGTTTTTTACAAATAAATATGTGAAAAGTGTGGGGGGGGGGGGGCATTTGTATTCAGCTCCCTTTACTCTGATAGCCCTAAACCTAGTGGAACCAATTGCCTTCAGAAGTCACCTAATTAGTAAATAGAGTCCACCTGTGTGAAATTTAATCTCAGTATAAATACAGCTGTTCTGTGAAGCCCTCAGAGGTTTGTTAGAGAATCTAAGTGAACAAAAAGCACCATGAAGGCCAAGGAACACACCAGACAGGTCATGGATAAAGTTTTGGAGAAGTATAAAGCAGGGTTGGGTAATAAAATAATCTCCCCAAGCTTTGAACATCTCACGGAGCTCTGTTCAATCCATCATCGGAAAATGGAAAGAGTATGGCACAACTGCAAACCTACCAAGACATGGCCGTCCACCTAAACTGACCGGCCGGGCAAGGAGAGCATTCATCAGAGAAGCAGCCAAGAGGCCCATAGTAACTCTGGAGGAGCTGCAGAGATCCACAGCTCAGATGGGAGAATCTGTCCACAGGACAATTATAAAGCCATGTACACACGATCGGTTTTACCGATGAAAACAGTCCGATGCACTTTTCTCATCGGACAAACCGATCGTGTATGGGACCCATCGGTCTTTTTTCCATCGGTGTGAAAATAATAGAACATGTTTTAAATTTATCCGATGGGAAAAAAAACTATAGCAAAATCCGATCGTCTGTGTGGAAATCCATCTGATAAAAACCCCACACATGCTCAGAATCAAGTCGACGCATGCTCAGAAGCATTGAACTTAAGATTTCTCGGCTCATCAGAGTGTTTTACGTCACCGCGTTTGAAACGGTCCCTTTAGAATCCATAGGATATCCGATCGTGTGTACAGGGCTTTAGTCGTGCTCTCCACAAATCTGGCCATTATGGAAGAGTGACAAGAGGAAAGACATTGGTGAAAGAGACATAAAAAGTCCTGTTTGCAGTTTGTGAGAAGCCATGTGGGGGACACAGCAAACATGTGGAAGAAGGTGCTCTGGTCAGATGAGACCAAAATTAAACTTTTTGGCCTAAAAGCAAAACTCTATGTGTGGCGGAAAACTAACACTGCACGTCACCCTGAACACACCATCCCCACCGTGAAACATGGTGGTGGCAGCATCATGTGGTGGGGATGCTTTTCTTCAGCAGGGACAGGGAAGCTGGTTAGAGTTGATGGGAAGATGGATGGAGCCAAATACAGGACAATCTTAAAAGAAAGCCAGACCCCAGAGTCTGCAAATGGCTTGAGACTGGGGCGGAGGTTCACCTTCCAGCAGGACAACGACCCTAAACATACAGCCAGAGCTACAATGGAATGGTTTAGATCAGAGGCGTAACTAGAAACTTCAGGGCCCCGGTGCAAGAAATCATGAAGGGCCCCCCCGAAAAAGCATAATTGTGAAACTTTTTTTTTGAGGGGTGTTGGGGGGAGGGGGTGGCATCAGTGGTGGTGTTGAAGGGGGGTGGCAGCAGTGGTGTCTGGGGATGTGGTGGCAGCGGCTGTGTTGAGGGGTGGTAGCAGTGCTAGTGTGGAGAAGGGGTGGCAGCGGTGGTGTTGAGGGGGGTGGCAGCGGTGGTGTTTGAGTGGTGGCAGAGGTGGTATTAAGGGGGGTGGCAGCGGTGCTGTTGAGGGGGGTGGCAGCGGTGCTGTTGAGGGGGGTGGCAGCGGTAGTGTTGAGGGGGGTGGCAGCGGTAGTGTTGAGGGGGGTGGCAGCGGTGGTATTAAGGGGGGTGGCAGAGGTGGTTTTGGGGGGTGGCAGCGGTGTTATTAAGGGGGGTGGCAGAGGTGGTGTTGGGGGGGTGGCAGCGGTGGTGTTGAGGAGGGGGGTGGCTGCGGTGGTATTAAGGGGGGTTGGCAGAGATGGTGTTTAGGGGGGTGGCTGCGGTGGTGGGGGGATGGGATGATCAGTAAGAGGCAGAGGTGGTGGAGGTTGGAATCGATTGCACTGGCAATTTGTCACTTACTTAGTTCAGGCAATCGTTTCCTCAGAACTCTGTCACACAGTGAGCCCAGGGATGCCTTTTCCTCATGGGCACTGTGATCGCAGGAGAGAGCTCCTCCCCCTTCACGCGATTGGTGTCAGCTGACTTTCTTTTTCAGTGACCGCCCTCGCCTCCCGAGTCCCGACATCATTCTCTCTGGATAGGGGCGGGGCGGTCCACGTCCACTGGCTCAGCTCTGCCTTCTCTCCCCTATCCATTATCAGCGGACGATACCCCCCCTTCCTCCCGCGGCATAGCTAACTGGCGGGCCCCTCACATTGGCAGATCGACGGGCGGGGGGGGGGGGGGGTCCGCAGTCACCGCACACTGGCGGACGGACGAAGGGGGGCCCGGGGGCCTCCCTAAAGTAGCGGAACTGTGGGGGGCGTGTCCGGATGTGAGAGCCGGCGGACGTGTTTTTGAGGAGCTCCGGCTATCCTGTTTGAATCCTTTGCCATCCGTGCATTTCCATCGACTTAAAAGAGTAAATACTCACTCCAGCCTGTTCCCCTGTGTCCCGTCTCATCCTGGGACAAAATTGTGGAGACTCTCTGCCCGGATCGCCTGCACGCCTGAACCTCCACTCACCTGCGGCCGCCGCCATCTTCCCGGCCTGCAACTGTGTTGTACTGAAAGGACCCGATCCCAGCTTGCCTGCAGGTAAGAGACTGTCATCCGGTCACATCTGCCTGCCCATCCACCTTCCTGGCCCGATCCGGAGGTCCGCCGGGCCGAAAAAGGGATCCGTGGAGGCCGCGACCCGGTGCGGCCTAGTGCGGCCTGTGAAGCACAGGTCTTTCCTAAACCGCCGCCCCGCCGGAAGTGCACCGCGGCCGACATCAACGAGCGCAACAGCGCGGATCGCCTGCCTTCTCACGCCCTGTCATCCCTGCCAAGGCCTGGGGTAGTGTAGCACTGAACTTGCCTAAATTGGAGCAGCTGCGTTACCCCTGGAGCCCAACTTCTCCGGTCCTCCGCCACCCCTCTGCCTCAGCCTTGCTGCTCTCGTCCCAGCTTCTCATCCTTACCATCCTGTCCCTACTTCTTTGTCTGCTGTGGGGTGGGGGGCTGCTGGTAACCACTGACGGCCTGCCCTGCTGGAGGGCTATCTTTACCTGGTGTCTGCAGTGGAGCCTGACTGGTGGCGGCACCTGACATAATCTCTCCTGAGACACCTGCTGTGGCCTGGGTCGCCCCTTACCTACCTCCTGGGTGCTCGTCTGAACACCGACAAATCTCCTGAGAGTGGGCCCCCCCTGACGAACTGTCAGATGTCCTCCTCCTCCAAAAAAGGGAACAGGTCCTCTAAAGCCGCAAAGACCAACGTACCACTCCTGCTGCCACCGCCATCTTCCCCACAATCTGATCCCATACTTCTGGGTCGGCTTCGGGCCTTGCTGGCTGGCTTAGAAATGGATCCCATTGAAGCTCCGCCGACAGAGGGGCCAGCCCCACTGGCTAAGGATGGTACAGCGGTGATCCTCGCTGCGATCGAGCAGAGTAGGACCTCGCTTTTGGCGCATATTGACCACCTCGCTGAAGAATGTAACCTCATACGAAACGACCTTGACAAAATGAGGGGTAGAATGGCGGAAACTGAGTCCAGAGTGTCGACCACTGAAGATCTTACGGCCTCCCATGCCGCCTCCATTGCCGAGCTGCAGCGCACAGTGCAGTCCCTCGTCGCAAAGTCAGATGATGCCGAGAACAGGCTGAGGCGCAACAATGTCAGAGTCCTAGGTTTGCCTGAGGGGGAAGAGGGAGACCACCCTGCTATATTTGCGGAGGAGTTCTTTAAAAATCTCCTGGGCCTTACAGACATTCCCCCTACCTACGTGGTGGAGAGGGCCCACCGGGTGTCCGCGGGCTGAGCCACCCCGGGGAAACCCCCCAGGCCCTTCTTAGTCCGTTTCCTTAATTATCGGGACAGGGACAAGATTCTGTCGGAAGCCCGCCAACATCCCACGCTCAAATATTGTAACTCCTCTGTCCTCCTCTTCCCTGACTTTTCGGCGGACTTGCAGAGAAAGAGGAAAACCTTTAACGATGTCCGCAAACGACTTAGAGATAAGAACATTAAATATGGCATGCTTTACCCAAGCAGCCTACGAGTCCAACATGAGGGGGCGGTCCGCTTCTTTGATAACCCAGCGAATGCTGACGACTGGCTGACCAACTTGCGTTGAAGGGATCTTCTCACGGTCTCCTATGATGCACGGATCTTCCACATCCTTGTTCGCTCTATCCTACTACACTTCTTCAACCACCGGAGTTACTTCAAATGTACTTTTACACGAGACCCCCACAAGGCTTTAGATTGCCCTTGTTTTCGCTTTTGTTTTTCCTCTTAAAACACGGACTTTATTTTCCGCTGACTTTGAGGATACAGGTTTATGGGATAGATATCCCACGTCCCTCTGCACCTTGTTCTTACGAGACGGACGAGACACTGCCCGTTGACAGAGTGGATGAACTACTACCAGAAGTGTAGGGCCCCCAGTGTAAGGGTTCACTAGCACTCTTTATAAAAGTTTTTCTTTTGGGTAAAAACTGTTCCCAGACCTTCCCCCCCGTTAGGAGGTAGGCTGGGTATAGTAGGATAGGCACCGTGCCTGGGAAGTTAGATTAGGGATTTAGTCATCCCTTGTTCTTATGGTTTTCTATTTCTTATTTGTATACTTTTGTTTTGTGTTACGCTTAGGTACTGTCAGCATTTTCTGCAGTGTGACCGGGATCTTGCTGCTTGTGGGGTGCACCGGTACATGCCCTCTAGAGTATCTCCTTAATTGTTCTTCCCCTTCCTCCAATGGCTAGTCAAGTAGCAGACTCCTTCACCGTTCTCTCCTGGAATGTCAGGGGTCTTAACTCCAAATTTAAGCGAGCCCTTTTATTCAAATACTTAAAATCTCACTCCCCCCAGCTTATTCTCCTTCAGGAGACTCACCTCACGGGCAGCAAGATTTTGACTCTCAAGAAACCGTGGATACAGCGAGCGATACATGCCACTTATTCTACATACGCCAGAGGTGTATCGGTCCTTGTCCACAAGAATTTCCCCTGTGTTATTGAGGAGATCCGTACTGATCCCCAGGGGAAATTTGTGATAGTGGTGTTCACGCTATGGTCTGTCAGGTATATTGTTCTTAATGTATACATCCCTCCCCCGTTTTCATCCGCATTATTGTATGAGGTTCTAGAAAAAATTTCACCTTTCTGCCCAGGAAAGGTTCTGGTAATGGGTGACTTTAATGCCATTTTATCGCCTGTGCTAGATAGACCTGCCCCGACTAAGAAACAGTGTATGGACCTCTCTGCCTGGGCTCAGGCGGTGGGGCTGGTGGAGATCTGGAGGTGGAGGCACCCTACCACAAGAGCTTATTCATGTTTTTCGGCATCCTATAAGACTGCGTCGCGGATAGACCTAGCCTTCTCCAACCCTGCACTGTTAGCGGATGTTCTGGAGACGTCCTATCTGCCTAGCGGTCTGTCCGATCATAGTCCCTTAGTGGTGGTGCTTCGCTCCCCGGCTTCCCGGAGCGCTGCGCTCTGGAGGTTGGGCACACAATGGGTCTCTCATCCTGACCTCGCTGGCCAGCTGCCACCCCTGCTGTCTGAGTTCTGGGAAAATAATAAAGACTCCTCTTCTCCCGATATTGTATGGGATGCCTTTAAAGCTTTCACGAGGGGACAGTATATTTCTTCTATTGCTAGCATCAAAAAACAACAATCGGCTGCAGCGCTGGCGCTGCAGAAGGCTGTTGACGATCACACTGCTACGTATAGCAATGACCCCACCCCAGTTCACTTTGACCTACTAATGGCGGCTCAGAGGGAACTGCAGTTGCACCTGGCTGAGGTCACGCGACTCGAGTCGTATAGAGGTAAACAGAGGGCCTTTGAACAGGGTGACCGGAATGGCCGCCTGCTAGCCATGATGGCACAACACGACCAACCCCTTACCCTTGTATCCACCCTACAGACCCCGGGGGGCGGGACGGTGTCCTCCCCCTCTGATATTCTACAGACGTTTAACTCCTTTTATGGCAAGTTATACTCGTCCGGTCTGTCCTCAGAGTTTCAGCCGGAGTCGCTGAACGGTCTGTTAGACCCGTTGGCGCTTGGCTGGCTCTCGGACCACGAAAGAGAGATTTTGGTCCAACCTTTTACGGTCTCGGAGGTCGTAAAGGCTATCCGATCCTTCCCCCCCGGCAAGGCGCCGGGGCCGGATGGGCTTCCAATAGACTTTTATAGGGCTCATGTGGAACTTCTAGCACCCCTGCTGGCACAACTGTATACTGTATGCCTGGCAGACGGTAGTCTGCCTGTTTCAATGTACCACGCATACTTGACACTGATATATAAGGCTCCCAAAGACCCCACTTCCTGTGCTTCATATCGTCCTATTGCATTGCTTAATTCTGACTTTAAAATTCTGACTAAGCTTCTGGCCCTTCGGTTATACCCCATGCTACCCTCAGTGATAGACCCAGACCAGACGGGTTTCATGCCCCGTAGGTCCACGGATGTGAATCTCAGAAGACTATTCACCAACATACATGCTCACCACCTCAATAAGGGATCTCGAACTGTGGCCTCTCTGGACGTGGAAAAGGCCTTTGATATGGTCGAGTGGCCCTTCTTGTGGGAAACTTTACGCAGGATGGGGTTTCCTCTGCTGTTTATCAGGTGGCTCCAGGTGATCTACAAATGCCCCACTTCCTCGGTGCGCTTGGGAGGTGGACTATCGGCCCCCTTCGGGCTTACCAGGGGAACGAGGCAGGGCTGCCCTCTCTCTCCGGCTTTGTTTGCCCTCGCTATCGAACCGGTGGCGGAGGCACTTCGCACCTCACCGCACATTAGGGGTCTCCGACTCGGGTTGCTGGAGGAGAGGGTGGCCCTGTACGCGGATGACATGCTACTATTCCTAAATGATGCCGGCCCGTCCTTGCAGGGAGCGCTAAATATTCTGGACACCTTTGCAGAGGTCACCGGTCTTAGGGTAAATTGGTCTAAATCCCTCCTGTTCCCAATTGATCCAGCGGCTAGGTCCACATCCCCTCCTGATAGCCCCCTCCTGTGGGTAGACTCCTTTACATACTTGGGGGTACATGTCTCTGGTTCAGCCTCAGACTATATATCCTTAAATCTAGCCCCATTACTATTGGAGTCCCAGACGAAGCTCAAATCCTGGAGTAACTTGCCCCTGTCTTTATGGGGGCGAGTTAATCTCATAAAAATGAAGATTATTCCCAAACTGACATATCTTTTCCGCCACTCCCCACAATGGGTGCCCAAGTCCTTTTTTTAAAAATTGAACTGCATCTTTTCTTCCTTCTTATGGGGCCCCTCTCCTCCCAGATATAGATTGACGACTCTAATGAGGCCACGAACGCAGGGTGGCATGGCATTCCCGGACTGTCATAAGTATTACCTCTCCGCGCAGTTGGTGACTGCGGCGTGGTGGCTACAGCCGGACAGAACGAACTCGTCGACTGTGCTGGAAGCAACAGTGGTCGGTTCGTGGGAAGCTCTTCAATTACTACTTTTTAGGGGCCCTCGTGCCCCGTATCCTCTGACCCCTTCTATGCTTACCACCCTGCGGGCATGGCGGACAGGATTAGCCATTGAGAAATGTAAACAGTCTGAAATTTCCCCCAATGCCCCTATCTGTCTGAACCCTAGTCTATCTCACATTTACAAGATCCCTGACCCCTACGCGTGGACAAAATACGGTATCAAACTTGTGTCTCACATAATATCTCAAAACTCCCTACTCCCCTTCTCGCACCTTTCCTCCCAATACAACCTACCCGACCATTTCCTATTTAGATATCTGCAACTGTCCCACGCATTTGCGGCGCAATTTCCGCAAACTTCGTGCATCGTGGCCCAGTCGGAACTGGAGAGGACACTTAGATTTAGCTGTGAAGACAAACCCACCTCACATCTTTATTCGTACTTGATCTTTGTGTCTCTTCCACCTCTGGACAAACTCTGGAATAAATGGCAGACTGATATCCCCACATTAGATAGGGATGACTGGGACGATGTGTGGGACCTCCCATTCAACTCCTTAGTCTCCATGCGTGACAGGTTAGTGCAGTACAAAATAGTTCATAGAGCTTATTTCACCCCACACAGACTGCATAGGATGGACCCAGCCCACTCCTCGGGGTGTTGGAGATGCGGCGCCTCACCGGGCGACTTCTCCCATATCTTCTGGCGGTGTTCAGGGGTCCAGCAGTATTGGGAAATGGTGCTGGATCTAATTAACAGAGTTGCCTCAGTCGCTGTGCCTTTGTCAATGGAGGTGTGCCTTTTGGGGCTCATTGAGACCATTGTACCATCCTCTGCCAAACGCACGCTAATTTCCTTGCTGCTCTTCTATGCCCGAAAGAATATTGCTATGCAGTGGAAGAAGCCTGCCCCCCCCCTCTTTGGCGCAATGGAAACACTTGGTAAACGGCAGCCTTCCTTTATACAAAGATACCTATGCCAATCGGGGCTGCCCACTGAAATATGACAAGGTCTGGCGCAATTGGTTAGATGAGCCCGAAACAGCCTAGCGAGTTGGGGGTGAACCAGGTCATCGTGTCAAGGTCTTGCCTTGCTCTTCTACCTTCCTCTTCCTCCGATGACCTCTGATATGTTCTCATTGACTAGTGGGTCTTACCATACTGGATGCCCTCCTAGATTTTATTTGGGCGGTGCTGCTGTACCCTTCCATGACTGTGCATTGTATCGCTGGGTTCACATTGCAATTGTATTCTCATCTGTACATGTTCTTTTTCTATGACTGTAGGTGCTTAAGCTGTATGTTTTGTACGTGTTAGAAAATTCAATAAAAAACAATTATAAAAAAAAAAAAGTAGCGGAACTGTGGGGCCCAGTCGCAATTGCGACTGCTGCGACCATGATAATCCCGCCACTGGTTTAGATCAAAGCATATTCATGTGTTAGAATGGCCCAGTCACAGTCCAGACCTAAATCACATTGAGAATCTGTGGCAAGACTTGAAAATTGCTGTTCACAGACGCTCTCCATCCAATCTGACAGAGCTTGAGATATTTTACAAAGAAGAATGTGCAAAAATGTCCCTCTCTAGATGTGCAAAGCTGGTAGAGACATCCCCAAAAAGACTTGCAGCTGTAATTCTGTGCCACTTTGTGTTGGTCTATCACATATAATCCCAATAATATATATATTTACGTTTTTGGTTGCAACATGACAAAATGTGGGAAATTTCAAGAGGTATGAATACTTTTTCAAGGCTCTGTATTATCTTTATATATAGCAGTGGGTAGAGGGGATAGAGCAGAAGTTAGGACCATATAATGTACAACATATTGTATAAGATACAACAGATAGGACTATATAGTATCAGAATGATGTAATGTACACCATAGAGTAAATAGTGCAGGGGTCAGGAGTATGTAATGTACAATATAAACTATACAGTGTAAGGGTCAGGACATAATATTGGTATTCAGTAATCAGTGGAAGTTTAAATGTTTACATGAGACAAGTTGCAGAGGTCCCACACCGCTGCCTCCCATCTCCTGAGACTGCACTCAGTGACTTGGGTCTGAGACTATACAGACATATCTCTCCACCCGGCACAGCCAGCAGACAACAGAGCAAGTAACCCTGGGAGGATTGTTCTGTCAGAGATCTCACTAGACTCATGTATAGGAAGGAGGTCCAAGATACATGTCCCAGGTGCCTAGGTCTAGTAATATCTATGATGACAATCAACAATTTGCTGCCAGCTGAACCCCAGAATCTCCATAAATCCAGTCTAGAGACATAAATTGTGTCTGCAGCACAGAGAAGGAAGATTATCCGAGAGAAATACAGGAATACAGGACGGGGAACACAGCTCAGGAAAGTGACCAGGAGATTACAGGCTGATATCACCCAGTCCCCGCCCTACTCTGGACCAATCAGTGAGCAGTATGGGTGGAGGAATGTATTTATTGGTAATGACCCACCTGTGCTGATCTCTGTAGGAGTGTCCTCCTCTATAAATGTCCCCGTTATTCCAGCCTCCTCCATCGACTGCTGATCATCCCTCACATACCTCTCTTCTTCTTCTTCTGCTTTAACCTCAACTTTTATATCTATCAGATGTTCTCCCTAATCCAAGAAAAATAAATAAAACTTCATCGGTAAAATATAAGCTCAGCACCCACACATCATCTTCACGAGTCCATGTTCTAGATGCTCTGTCCCACCAACCTTGTAACAGTGGGGGATGGTGTGACCTTCCTGTGTGGAATCCCAGGAATACAGAGGACGGGGGCATCTCTCTGGTGGGTTTCTGGTATTAGGTGGCTCCATCATATCCTTGTGTCCTTCTGAAAACTCCTCCATCACTCCATACTCCTCATCCTCCTCTTTATACTCTTCTTTAACAACAATATTATAATCCCCGAGATTTTCACTCTAAAAGATATTTTAAAAAAAAATACATCAATTGTAACAATGCAGATAATGTACAGATCCTAATGATACTATCAGTGATTGTTCCTCACCTACCTGATGATGGTGAGGGATGGTGTGACCTTCCTGTGTGGAATCCCGGGAATACAGAGGACGGGGACATCTCTCTGGTGGGTTCCCATTACTGGATCCATCTGTAGGAAACACACACACTGACTGAATCCATTGTTTCTATGTGTTTATCAGATGATGGGGGATCTAGGTGGAGCCTCCGTACTGCTCTCTCCTTTACAATAAAGTCTCCTCTTACCCGGTGATGTGAGGGGCAGCTGATTGTCCATCATGACGTCCTTGTAGAGATCCTTGTGTCCTTCTAAATCCTCCCACTCCTCCATGGAGAAATAGACAGTGACATCCTGACACCTTATAGGAACCTGACACACACAATGATACAGTCACCATCCAGACACATCCCTTGTCTGTTACTGGATAATGTCCCAGAATTCCCGGCACCGCTCACCTCTCCTCCATCATCTCTCTGGTGACTTCTAGAATCTTCTTTGTATTTCTCTATTCTATCAGGGAGGGAGGTGGAGGCAATGTGATGGTCATATGATCTCCAGTAAATGTGTATATAGACCGCGCTGCCAAAAATGAAAATCAAGATTTTTAAACAGTTTGACAAAATAAAGAAATGAATGACACCAGAATATACAAGTAATGTCCAACGTATCAAAAAAGTCCCATTCAAATATTAGTTGCTTGAAAAACAAGAAGTAGGTGAACAGGTTCTGGTGCCATTAGTAACAGAGAAACACGTGACCACTTCCAGGGGACCCCACATGGATGACACTCACCACAATGGATGGATCTTCTATTACTAGAAAGGTCTCACTGTGCATTTTTTGGTTGGACCCGCTGTGTATCTTGTCACCAACTTGACCAGTCACATGTATCTGGATGTGATATCTTCCAATGCGATATACTGCCACTCCACCACTAATAAAAGCGGTATAATCCGTTTAGTATAGGTCTCCAAACTATGGATCAGGGGCTGCATGCGGCCCTTTGCTTGCCTTTATCTGGCCCTTGGGGCACTATTCCATCCACTGACACTAACAATGGGGTACTATTTATCCCACTGACACTAACAATGGGGCATTATTTATCCCACTGACACCAACGATGGGACATTATTTATCCCACTGACACCAACGATAGGGCACCATTCCTTCTATTGATATCAACAATGGGGCACTATTCAGTTAATTGATACAAACAACGGGGCACAGTTCCTCCCACTGACACCAATGATGGGGCACTATTCCTCCCACCGACGTCAATGATGGGGCACAGTTCCTCCTACTGACACCAATGATGGGGAATTGTTTACTTCCACTGGACATTTTCTACTCCCACTGGCCCCTCTAAAGTCTAAACCGGCCCTTTGTTTAGAAAGTTTGGAGACCCCTGATATATAGACTGATGAGGTGGGAAAGATGACACATCTCCAAAATGGAGAGTGTTCCGGCCCTGTAAGTGGGGAAATGTTCTGACCCTGAAGGGGTTAATCTAGGTTTCCACACTATATATGTGTGTATCATCATCTGCTGGAGATAAAAGACGTCACAGTGACTATGGAGGAAGAGGACGGACATGACGGGGTTACTGGGTGTAAATAGAAAATAAGATCTTATTACCTTCTCTGCTGCCACTTCCAGCAATGTCTCCTCTCTACTTCCTCCTGACTCACCTCTCACCCGGAACTTCCTGTCTGTACCTGACATCACTTCCTGTCTGTCTTCGTAGAGATCTCCTGTCTGGGTAGAAGTGAGGTCACCATCTGGTGGAGCTCAGAGGAACTGCAGTCCTGAGAAATATATCAAAGTGGTCTTGTCCTGTGTGTGTATGTACTGAATATCCTTCTAGATGGGGTCCAGTCTCGTCTCCAGCTTTCATATTTAGGGGGGGGCACAGGGACAAAAGTAGGGGGGCCAACTATAAATTACAATTATATATATATATATCCTGGGGCCCTTTACTTCTGTTGTGAGGCCCTTTATTACGATCCCACAACGAGGCCCTTTCACATGTTTTGCAGTGAGCCCCCTTCCTACTGTATTGGGGCCCCCCAGGGTGGCAGAAAACAAGAGGTATGTCACCAGTACACCAGGAAAATATAAGGGTCCAAAGAAGTGGGAGAACTATCAGTGTTGCTAAGGTTGCACTTGCGACCAGGCCCTATTGTTCTGCCACTGTGGGGTTCCCCAGCTGTCCTGCCCCTGCTATTGACAGTGCTGGTCTGGCATCCATCTCCTTGGAAGCGGCGGCAGTCTATTAGGACCTTGTGCTGGTGACATTATGGGTGCATGCAGGGGGGGGGGGGGAGGCTGCCGCTATTGGTTGTAGAGAGCTGAGCCCCCAGCTGGTCACCTAACAGCAGTAATGCTGTATAACCTTCTCTGTTGCCGAACGGTATGTGATCCAGGTGATGATCCCAGTCAGATCTAATAAACACAGTATTTTCTAGAATCAACAGTACAAATATATATAAGCAACCGTATGTTCAGCTGCCATGTGTTCTCCATCCCTGTTATGTGTGGGCTTTGATCAATAAAATCACTATCATATTCAACATTAGATTTGACTAGGAGCATCACCTGGATTGCATTCCGATCAGCATGTCAGAGAAGGTTCCACTGCTGCTGAGCAACCTGCAGGGAGCTCAACTGTTTACAACTATAAGAGATGGGTGTTAGATAAATTTAGTATTATACCTTTAATGTCAGCTATGAAATTGCAACCTTATATATAGAATGCTTAGAAATATAGTTATATATAAGGTTGCAATTATGCATGTGTAGCGGGCATGTACTATTTAGGGGAAGCATCTGGGTGGTAGCATGACCCAGATGCACTGATTGGAAGAATAGGGCTGTATTCTGTTTGGGTGAGGACATCAGTGGTGCACAGTTCCCTGCGGCTCAGTAGGTGGCGCTGTGGCTCTGAGCTGGGGTTGAACCACTACTGCAGTGCCATACCCTTTGTGACCTCTCGCGGCAGCTGTACTGCGGGGCGGGGAACCCGCTGTGCATGCTGGGGGAGGGTATAAAGGTGGCGGACATCTTCGCCACGAGGTCCGAGTCCCAGGCACCTTCAGCCTGAGGGCTGCTGTCCGTGTGCGGTGTACAGGCGCCCTTGGCCTGTACACAAGGAGTTTGTGTTCCATCCCAGACGCCTTCAGTCTGTGGTGAGGTACTTAGCCGGAGGCCTGGGGCCCAGTATCTTCCGCTGTGTCCCCGCGCGCACTTCCGGGACCGTGGAGGAGGTCTCCATCAAAGGAGAAATCCGAGGATGCTGCTTCGGTCACCACATGGTCTCTGCTCCCACCGTCAAAATGGAAGGTCGGCCTGGTTAAGGCTTCCTGTGGCCGTGGAGGAGCTTCGCCCCGCTGCTTGCCTGGCCTGGATGGATCCGGAGGAAAGAGTCCTAGACATCGCAATACTACTACAGGCCCAGGTGAGCCAGGGGTTGGGACTGTTGGTGTGGTTGGAGGTGTCGGGAGTCCACATTCGGTGGAGCCCGCTGAGGGGGTGACTCCGAGTCTACAAGGGGTTACCTACCTGCCGAAATGTATGACACCTCCGACCTAGAGTCGCTCTCCGACATTGGAGACGATGCAGAGATCGACAAGATTTTCTGCCAGAAAGGCTGGGACAAGATACCTCTGTCCTCGTCCCGTGCAAAAAGGGACTCACCCATGTCTGCAGGGGATAGTACACCCCGGGTGGAGGCACCAGCGCCTGAGGAGGAGCCCTGTCCCCAGTCTGCCCTTCGATCACCGGTGCTACCTGCCTCTAACACTGGGGGTCAGAGACTGTCGCTGTGGGCACTCATGCCCCATTTGGGAGTGATCAAGGCCCCTCGCCATCCAGACTGTATTGTCTTACCAGGTGTGGGGAACAAAGCTACTATGCCTCCCTTGTAGGGTTGCCACCTTTCCTTCAAGCAAAACCTGAACACTTTAGTGGCCTGGGACACCTTTGGGTGCCCCAAGGAGAGTAGTAATGTGGTAGGCATAGCCTGCTGCAGCGAACAGTGGGTGCTGCCAAATTGCTCTTGCTGACATCATTGCCCAACCCCCCCCAGTGATGCCACACCTGCCCAGGGCTGTCTTAATGAGAAAGCACACCTGGGCACTGCCCAGGGGCCCCAGCTGCATGGGGGGCCCTTGCCCTTTCCCCAAAGTAGCTGGTCCTTGAGCCCGGGCTGCCCTTAAAAATTGGGTCAGCCCGGGCTGCCCCTCTACATCCCAGATATCCCCCCAGCACTCTGACCCCTCTACACTCTAGATATCCCCTACCTCCTACCTACTTGATTTCTGTTTACCTGCACTGTCACCATTGTAGGGGCCCCAGAGCATTACTTTGCCCAGGGGCCCATGATGCTATTAAGACGGCCCTGCACCTGCCCCCAGACAGCCACCCTCAGCCCTGGACAGCAACAGATGTGTGTGACTATCTTGGTTACATGGGGAGCCACAGCCCAGTCTGAATAATGTGTCCGGGTTGCAGTCTGCTTGAAACCCGGACACCTGATTCAAAACCCAAACTGTCCGGGTGAATCCCGGACAGGTGGCAACCCTACTCCCTTGGCCAGGCTCCAATGCTTGTTTGGTCAGAAGGTTGCTCATGAGTACGGGTGGGAATACCCATACTTGTCAAAGGAACTGCTATATGAGGTTGAAGTCCATCGGGAGCGTTGGTACAATGACTTCATATGGACACATATTGGGGTACCACACGCCCGTAGGTACCTTGCTTGCTCTCCCAAGGCATCACAAAGGTTCAAGGACTGCAAGGCAGAATGGATGCTGGGTCGGCACATCCACGCGGATAAGGTGCTGATAAGCCTGAAAGATAAGGAAGATGCAGAGTATCAGATTGAGACCATGGATCAGCATTTGAAGCCCCTTGTCCTGCCGCATCCCAGATTATATCTGTAGGAGAAAAGACTCCTTTCCTTTGTCCTTTTTTTTCCCAAGTGGTGGAACTTTCTGGAGTTTGTGTTTACTTCTCCGGAAAAATCAGTGACTGTGCCCTAGTTAAAGGGGTGTTTGTGCTCTTCGGAGGAATGGAGACTGTTTCCGTTGTTTGTTCTCCTTTCTTCCATCCAGCAAAGTAAACCATTGACTTTGGGGTAGTTAGAGCCAGGGTACAGAGAAGTTCCGTCTCGGGATTTGACAAGTGCTATGACCGTGGCGCTGTCACCAGGTGGCGGTGTTGCGCAGCGACATTCACTTTTCACACACACACACACACACTTCAGGAAGGAAAGAATTTCTCTGCGGAGGAGTTTTTTCGTTCTTACACGAACATATGTGTCAGGGATTTGTGTGCTTAACATTTCTTTCTTTCCCCTCTGCAGAAGAACATCCCATCAAGAGCCGCTGAGAATGGGGCGGGTTTTAGCTAGTGATGTGGGAGGGAAGAAAAATGTCGATGATGTGACTCGAAATGTTTTACTGTTGTGTGTTGTTTCCCTTCCCTTCCTTTTCATGTCAGGTCCAGGCACAACTGTCAGTTTCCAAAGTTTTTTTTTTTAGATTTTTTGCTAGTCTCTGGATCAGGTTATGTTATCTCCTGTTGGAGAGATGGCTTGTTCCAGACACTGGGGAGAGAGTGTAGCGGGCATGTACTATTTAGGGAAAGCATCTGGGTGGTAGCATGACCCAGATACACTGATTGGAAGAATAGGGCTGTATTCTGTTCGGGTGAGGACATCAGTGGTGCACAGTTCCCTGCGGCTCAGTAGGTGGCGCTGTCGCTCTGAGCCGGGGTTGAACCACTACTGCAGTGCCGTACCCTTTGTGACCTCTCGCGGCAGCTGTACTGCGGGGCGGGGAACCCGCTGTGCATGCTGAGGGAGGGTATAAAGGGGGCGGACACCTTCGCCACGAGGTCCGAGTCCCAGGCACCTTCAGCCTGAGGGCTGCTGTCCGTGTTCGGTGTACAGGCGCCCTTGGCCTGTACACGAGGAGTTCGTGTTCCATAACAGACACCTTCAGTCTGGGGTGAGGTACTTAGCCGGAGGCCTGGGGCCCAGTATCTTCCGCTGGGTCCCGCGAGGGAGGGATCGTCCTAAGGTGCCCCGGGTGTTGGGCACCTGAATCCAGAGCGTAAGGGACCGGAGAGGGGACCCTTTGTGAAGCTGGTGCAGCATATTGCCAGTGTCGGGTGGACCTCTGGAGACCGCTCGGATGGATATCTTTCTCCAACAAGGGCCTATTCATACAGGAAGGTAATTCATGTTCTGTGACCGGTGGCAGCGGTACATCTAGTCAATTCAGGTCGGTGGCAGAGACCTGCTACTGTATTAGGCCTGTGGCAGGGGCCTCAACAGTTCACCCGGTCGGTGGCAGCGACCAAACTCACGGTCGGTGGCAGCGACTGTGCGCCAAGCCTATTCGCCAAAGAAGGAATAGGAGGGTTCATTGTGCCTGGGCCTACTCGTATCCACACCCTGTTTGTTTGTTTAAAAGTTCAACTGATACTGTTCATATGTGAAGAAGAATAAAGGAGTGTTGGACTTTTTATGGTGTGGGGCTCTATTACTGACAGTCAAACTTGCCCTCTACAGGAGGGCCAGAGGCTCCATCCAGAACACAGAACTCGGAGGTAAAATAGTGTTGGCCTTCACCTCTACACCTTAGAGGACATGGGCCGTAGTGAACCTCACCCTCTTCCCGCATACCCCTAGACAAGCAAGCCATTTTATTTACTAAAAGGGAACGGGGGGTGAGGTCACTACACATGTATTTCTTGGATTAGTCATATAACCATATTATGTTGTACTGAGTACTGAGTTAAAACTGCTGAGTAGTTATAAAACTATATTATGCTTACGTTTGTAAAGCCCACAACAATGAAATGTTTAGAATCACGTGAATAGAACATCCTGTGGCAGGGTGTTGCCTGAACATGGATATTCCCTTCTTCCTGCTATACGTCAGAATAAAGGTTGGAATTATACACGTGATTAGGACGTTACAAGCAGGAAGAGGGAAGGTTTAAGGGTGATAAAAAGCAGCATGTAATCCTATGACAGCCAGAAAATGTCTCAATAGTAAGCCTGAATGTACATTTTCTCTGCATATGCAAATAAATATCTTAACTTGACTCGAGGAACGGTCTAAGATGGCAATTATTCTGCAACATTTTGGTCTTTCGAGCCGGAAGTCCAAATTCCTGGAAAGCACTAGCCAACAACCCAGTGAACCGACGACCGTACGACAAAAACTGTAAGTCCTCCATCTTAAATTTGATGTTAACAGAGGCCGGCTCACTGAACTAGTGCCTCCCGGGCAGCGACTTACCGGATCAGCACAAGAGCAGTGTCATCTTAAGAGCATGATAGGCCCCCGGGCAATACGGTGCACTGGGGCCCTGTCTACACAATCACGCACGAGAATTTTTTACTGACAAAAATCATGACATTTACTGGCAGAACCACATTTTTTACTGCCACTGCAAAAAGGTACCTAAAATTACAGTTTTCAGTGCCAAACAGTGCAAATGTCAGTATTTAAACTATAAACATATAGATTGTGCTATTAGCAATGTGTTTAAGTTAAACAAAAGTAAAAAAAAAACATTTCTTCATTGACATGAAGGTTAGGTTACTATAACCCAGCCAGCACAGATTTTCCTCTTACATCAGAGTCCGCAGGATTCCCCCTTACAGTGAAAGGGAACCCTTATGTAAAGGGGAACGCTGCAGATCATGATGTAAGGGGAAACGCTGATGTAAGGGGGGCTCTGGTGACCAGAGACCACCTTATATCAGAGTCCACTGCTTTCTCTTTACATCAGAGTTCCCACTTACATCAGAGCAACAGACCACCCCCCGATCTCTTTGTGCAAGCTGCACAGTCAGCCAGACAGCCACTCACCATACGACACCAACCAGGGCACTCCGTGCCTGTACTGGCTGGTGGCTGGGCAGGTTACAGGCTCACGAAAACCGGCACTGCCGACAGGGGTCCGACTCCGCCACACTCTGCTTCAAGCCTGCTGTGCTGTCTGCTCTGACAACTCTACTCTGTCCATTCACCCTCAGCTCCTCCTGCTTTTTTTTTTTTTTTAAGTCTGGCGGGTGTGGCTAACGTCATCATCGGCGGACAGACAGAGGCAGCACTCGTGGAGGATCGGATCTTCTTGGCGATTTCCGCAAACTGCGCATGCACAGTTCTGACCCGCCGCTTCCCACCATTTTTTACTGGAGTCGCTGGGCAGCCGGTGGGGCCCCCCAGGCAAGTGTGGCCCCCGGGCAACTGCCCAGCGTGCCCAATGGAAAAGATGGCCCTGCACAAGAGACCGCTCTCGGGGCAAGGTAAGATATTTTAATTTATTATATTATACTTTTAGGCCTAAATGTGATTAGGGATTTAATGAATTAAGGGATTTGCTTGCATACATATAATATAGAGATTAATTGGATGTTTATTTGTTGTGTATATGTTTTGCCTTATCAAAGTTAAGGAAATATAAGTAGATACGTCCGTAGTTTAAATCCCTTTGATATAGGAGTATGGTCCCATTCTAATACCCGGGTGCAGATAAAGAAAATTTGTCGACAAAGGACCTAGGTCCTGACAGCCTTGTAAACTGCAGAAATTCCCGTGGGGGACACATAAATATTCCTACATCAAAAAAATGAACCCCTGTTGATACAAAGGTATGGCCTGATAGATTTCCAGGTAACAAGTAGAGGTCATTTGACGAGCCCTTGTGCTCAAACAGCCTCATATGTTGTGTAAAATCCTGTACAAGGCATATAAATACCCTTTGAATCAACAAATATTAATGTTTTGATAAAGTGTGGGAACAGCAGTTGGGAGAAATAAAGTCTCTCTTGTAATTCTGTTCATGCTCCCTACAGTTTACTGAAATATTAATGTTTTGATAAGGAGTGAGATGAACAGTCAGGTGAAAATACATTCCCTTGTAATTCTGTTCATGCTCCCTACAAAAGAAGACAAGACACCAGTATTTTAGCAGGACACAAGATCAATAATCTAGAAGTGATATGTCATGACTAGAAAGTTTGTGAGTAGCTGCAGAAGTGATAAGATACTGTGTGCATGTGTTGTGTCAGTGTGAGGGGAAAAAGATGAGGGGGGGAGTGTTTCCTGTATGGTAAGTGTGTCTGCAGAGAGAGAAGCAGAAGGAAAGGATGGGAAAGAATCTGAAATTTTGGATGTGTGTAATGTTGAAACTTGTTTGCATGCTGAAGCCAAGCCAGAAATAACCTTGGTTGCAAAGGGTAGTTGGGTAACATTTCTCTGTGACACCGGGGCTTGTAGGACCCCAATACACCCTCTGGATATGCCACCAGGGGTAAAGGAAAAAGGTTTAGTATATGTAAAATCTGCAAATGGGTTGATGCACCAGGAGACCGTGTCTGAAGGCGTTACTGTAGAAGATCCACAGACAGGTAAAAAGGCTCAGTGTAAAATTTTAATTTCAACTAAATGTCTTGTTAATTTGTTGGGTAGAGACATGTTGCATGCTCTCGATATTTCTGTCGTACCAGTGGAGAGGGGCCTCAAAGCCCATCAGCTGTGTGAAAAAACAAATCACAGCCGTGAATGATGAGCCCCTGATACTGGTACAGCTTGGATTTGCAAACTGAGGGATTAGAGATGCCCAAAACCCTGACAGAAATAATTGAAGAGCCTGTGAGGAAAGGGTACAAGGTCCAGATGAACCTCTATTGCACTATGTACTACAAAAGGACCACTGGGCCTGTTAGGTCCTATGAGAAACAGTAATGTGTCACACTAACACTGAAGTGCTCTTAAAATGCCTGTACTGTGATAAGGAAGGAAATAACATGGCTACTTGTCTCATAACACAGCCTATTCTGCAAATATACAGGCAGGATACTGTACCTCATGTTTCGGTCACCCGGAACTCCGAGGTATCATGGCATGAGCTAGGAGAACTTATCACGGACTGGGTCAAACTAACAGATGAGGAACTAAAATCCAGAGGGATTCAGAGGTACAGATTAGCGTGGTTTGTTGAATGTACAACCAGAACTCGAGTGATTGAAGTTTTGACAAAAGACAGTGACTGACACTTTTTGACCCAAGGGGAAGGGGATACCTTAAAAGACGTCCCCGATTTCTTGTGATCAAAAGGAAAGACAGACGTAGGGCTAATTAAGACAGACAGTCAGTTCTGGTTTGCACTTATGTACAAGGGAAAACAAAAAAGGGTACACATACACCAGGTTACCCCAGAGATATTGTGAAAATCCAACTATCTTCTCACAAGAAATGTTCAATACTTTGTCTCGAGTTGTACCTCCCAGTGGGAGTCAAATTCTCTTGTATGGGGATGACATTCTGGTAGCGGCTCCTTTTGGAGCGACAATGTAAAATTGACACCTTGGCTCTGATGCATTTCCTCGCAGAACAAGGTCACAAGGTTAGAAAAATAAACTACAACTTTTGAAAAACAAGGTGAAATACCTGGGTTACATTATATCTCAAAAAAGGCAGACATCTGGATAAGATCCGAAAAGAGGCCATCCTTCAAGCCCCCAAACCACGTACTAAAAAAAGAAATGATGTCATTTCTTGGCATGGTAAATTTTTGTAGAGCATGGATAGCTAATTATGCTACGGAGGTGGTGCCTCTTTCTGATCTCATCTATGGTACACAAATGTCTGCAAAAGGTTCCATCCAGTGGAATGTGCAAGCAGAGGATGCATTTACAAAGGTGAAGCACCTCATTGTGGGTTCTACTGTGCTTAGCCTACCCAATTACAGAAACCCTTTATCAGACTGTAGATTGTAAAGAGGAGTACATGATTTCTGTTCTCACTCAGGTTTATGGGAACGAACACAAACTAATTGTATTTTACTTAACTAATTTGCCCCACTGTGTACAAGCTGTAGTAGCAGCCTCATTGGCCATACGGTCATCTGCATTGATAGTATTGTTCCACCCCTGGTACTTAAAGGTCTCACATGTTATTTCAGTGATCTTACTATAAGACAGAATCTCCTATTTATCTCCAGTCAGGCATGTTTAATGCATGACTACACTTCTGGGACAACCACACGTTACAATCAAGAAGTGTACTACATTGAATCCCGCTACACTAATGCCAACACCTGGTGATGGGGATCCACATGATTGTATAGCTCAAATTGAGTACTCCCTAGGAAGGATCTCACTGATGTTCCCTTTCTAGATGCTGACATTACCTTTTTTGTTGATGGGTCTTGTAGACAAAAAACGATAAAGGGATAAATCAAATGGCTTATGCTATTGTAGCGGGCATGCACTTTCCCTGTGTATTTAAACCTGGCAGACACCAGTAATGTGCAGTTCCCTGCAGCCCACCGGGTGGCGCTGTCACCTTGGGCTGGGGTTGAACCATTGCTGTGTGCCGTACCCCTTTTTGTCCTCTCTCGGCAGCGGTATGGTGGGGCGGGGAACCCGCCGTGCTTGCTGGGGGAGGGTATAAAGGGGCCGGCCATCTTTGTCACGGGGTCGGAGTCCCAGGCACCTTTAGCCTGAGGGCAGTGGTCGTGTTGGAGGTCCTAGGCGGCCTAGGCCTAGAGGACGTTTGGAGGTCGTGTTCCATCCCAGGCACCTTTAGCCTGGGATGAGGTACTCGGATGGAGGTCTGGAGCTCAGTGCCCACCACTGAGTTCCGCGAGGGAAGGAAGTCCTAGGGAACCCCGGGAGTGGGTACCCGAATCCAGAGGCGTAATGGACCGGGAGGGGGTACTTGCCTGAAGACCTGGTGCAGCATATTGCCGGCGACGGGTGAGCCTCCACCAGAGACAGCCTGGAAGGATATTTTCCCTCGATAGGAGACCGCAACCCACTTTCTGAAGGAAAGTGGAGAGGTCATTGTGTCTGGGCCTACTCCTTTCCACACCTCCCTGTCTGTTCTACTCGTTGAGGGAGTCCAACTGTCTGTGCATTACTCTGTTATCGGAAGAATAAAGGAGTGTTGGACTTTAATGGTGTGGGGCTCATTTTCTGGCAGACACTGTACAAAGGAGGAGGAGGCTCTGGTGCAGAACACCGACCCGAAGGTAAAAAGAACTTTGCTCACACCACACAAACATCTGCGGTGGAGGCTTGGCGTGGTGACCCCGCACTCTCTCCTCTGAGGTACCCCTAGACAAGAGACAGACGAGCTGATATATGAGAGAGAGAGAGTGGAGGCCACTACACGTGGGGGCTCAGGTCCGGGATGGTGTTCGTGCTACAACGGAGTTTGGACGTGTCTGCCCGGAGGAGTTCCGAGTAGGTCGGCCATCATTGGCCAAAGTGCATCCCTGCTCGAAGTCGTGGACATGACCCAGTGAAGGGAAAGGCCCGCGCAGAAGAGCAAGAAGAGGGGGGAGCCCAGCCGTGTGAGGGACTACATGTGGGGGCTTCTATTTGCACTGCGCCACCAGACACACCCTCCCTGCTCAGTTCATGGGCGTGACTCAGGAAAGGAGAAAGCCCGCGAACTAGGGGACCGGGAGGAGGAGGAGTCCAAGACGTGTGAAGGACTACACGTGGGACTTTGGCGCAAAAACTTGCAGTGCGCAATGGACCAGCAGCAAGTCACCATGTTCGGACATACATCGTGGATTCCGGTTCACCCTTCTACCACGACTCTGACTGCTGCTGCTCCGGTGACCGATACGGGGATTCGGCTAAAGCCCCGGGGACGATTCGCCTTGTATTCATGCATGGACGTTGAGGCCCTGGGTGTGATTTGTCCCGGCTGTTCGGGACTGGTGTGCCAACTGAAGCCATTCGGGCGATACGAGGCCTGTGGGGAGTTCTTATTTGAAGTGGATCCAGTTATTGAGAAGCCAAGGACCATCTACCCCGGCCATGCTGCAGGCAACACCACTCAGAGAGGAGGAATCACTGCTTTGACAGCCATCCCTGCGTGCACTGCAGCGACCGCGGAGGAGGTCGCGTCTACTCTACGGGAGAAATCCGAGGATGCTGACTCGGTCACCACTGTCTCACAGCGTCCGCCACCGAAGAGAAAGACCGGCATGGTAGCCCCGTCCAGCGGTTGTGGTGGACCATCCCGCCCGCCTACGCCCGGCCCGGATGGATCCGTCGACAGAAGTTCCGGACATCCCTTCCAAAGTAAAGGCCGAGGTAAGCCGGGCGGAGGGACTTGGTGTGTGGGCGGAGGTGTCGGGGATTCACGGCCCTGTGTGTCCCCGGGAGGTGGCAAGTCAGTTTCCACTACAGGCTACCTGACCGCGGAGGAGTGTGACACCTCCGACCTAGAGTCGCTCTCCAATCTGGGAGACGATGTGGCCATAGACGAGATCTTTTCGCAGAAGGGTTGGGACAAGATGCCTCTCTCCTCGTCCCACAGAGCCAGGGACCCACCCATGTCTACAGGGGATAGTACACCCCGGGTGGAGGCACCAGCGCCTGAGAAGGGATCCCATTTCCAGCCTGCCCTTACATCCCCGGTACCACCTGTACCCAGTACCGGGGAAAAGAGACTGTTGCTGCGGGCACCTATGCCTAGATCAAATTTGATCAAGGTCCCTCGCCATCCGGACTCAATAGTCTTACCCGGCGAGGGGGACAAAGCTACTATGCCTCCGCTGGCGAGACTACAACGCCTATTTTCTCAGAAGGTTGCGGCTGAGTATGGATGGGAGTACCCATACTTGTTCAAAGAGTTACTTTATGAAGTGGAAGTCTGCCGGGAGCGCTGGTACAATGACTTTGTGTGGACACACCTTCAGGTTCCACATGCCCGCAGGTACCTTGCGTGCTCCCCCAAAGCATCTCAGCGTTTTAAAGATTGTAAGGCAGAATGGATGTGGGGACGGCACATCCACGCAGACAAGGTGTTGATCCGACGCAAGGAAGGAGAAGATGCTGAGTATCACCTTGAGACCATGGATCAGCACTTAAAGCCACTTGTCCTGCCGCATCCCCGTTTCTACTTATAGGAGAAAAGAGACTCCGTTTGTTCTTATGCTGCTGAACTTTCCGGAGCTGTTGTTGCTGTTACCCGGAACTTCAATGACTGTGCCCAGCTAAAGGGGTGTTTGTGCTCTTCGGAGGAACTGAAGGACTGTTCCTGGTTGTTGTTCTTCATTTCTCCAGCAAGTGATCATGGACACTGGGGTAGATAGGGCACAAAGAAGAAGAAAAGTTCCACGAGTGCAGTTACCGCGACGCTGTCACCAGGTGGCAGTGTCGTGCATCCATATCACTTTTCACACACCCACTTTTGAAGGAAAGGATTTCTCTGCAGAGAAATTTTTTCGTTCTTACACGAACATATGTGTCAGGGTTTATGTGTGTTAACTTTCTTTTTTTTCCTCCGCAGGAGAGCATCCCATCAAGACCACGAGAATGGGGTGGGTCTTAGTCAGGATGGGTGGGGAAAAGTGTTATGTGAACATGTGATTTCCAGTGTTATGGTTAAGTGTTGTTGTTTCCCTTCCCTTCCCTTTCATGTAAGGCTCAGACACAACTGCTCCAGTTAGTTGGTTTAAAAAAATAAAAAAAAAGTTTTATTTTGTACAATTTATAGTTGGTTTCTGGACTGGGTTATGTCAGCCGTTGAGGGCATAGTTTATTCCAGACACTGGGGACCAGTGTCAAACCACCATGGGGAGAGTGTAGCGGGCATGCACTTTCCCTGTGTATTTAAACCTGGCAGAGACACCAGTAATGTGCAGTTCCCTGCAGCCCAGCGGGTGGCGCTCTCACCTTGGGGCTGGGGTTGAACCATTGCTGTGTGCCGTACCCCTTTTTGTCCTCTCTCGGCAGCGGTATGGCGGGGCGGGGAACCCGCCGTGCTTGCTGGGGGAGAGTATAAAGGGGCCGGCCATCTTTGTCACGGGGTCAGAGTCCCAGGCACCTTTAGCCTGAAGGCGGTGGTCGTGTTGGAGGTCCTAGGTGGCCTAGGCCTAGAGGATGTTTGGAGGTCGTGTTCCATCCCAGGCACCTTTAGCCTGGGGTGAGGTACTCGGATGGAGGTCTGGAGCTCAGTGCCCACCACTGAGTTCCGCGAGGGAAGGAAGTCCTAGGGAACCCCGGGAGTGGGTACCCGAATCCAGAGGCGTAATGGACCGAGAGGGGGTACTTGCCTGAAGACCCGGTGCAGCATATTGCCGGTTACGGGTGAGCCTCCACCGGAGACCGCCTGGAAGGATATTTCCCCTCGATAGGAGACCGCAACCCACTTTCTGAAGGAAAGTGGAGAGTTCATTGTGTCTGGGCCTACTCGTTTCCACGCCTCCCTGTCTGTTCTACTCGTTGAGGGAGTCCAACTGTCTGTGCATTACTCTGTTATCGGAAGAATAAAGGAGTGTTGGACTTTAATGGTGTGGGGCTCATTTTCTGGCAGACACTGTACAAAGGAGGAGGAGGCTCTGGTGCAGAACACCGACCCGAAGGTAAAAAGAACTTTGCTCACACCACACAAACATCTGCGGTGGAGGCTTGGCATGGTGACCCCGCACTCTCTCCTCTGAGGTACCCCTAGAAAAGAGACAGACGAGCTGATATATGAGAGAGAGAGAGAGAGAGAGAGTGGAGGCCGCTACACTACAGTAACACATGACCAGGTCATTGAAGCTAGACCCCTTCCAAGTTCCTATTCTGCACAACAAGCTGAAATTATAGCCCTGTCAAGGGCCTGCAGTCTAGGGGAAGGGAAAAAAAAAATATTTATACTGACAGCCAATACGCTTTCTCTACTATACACATATTTGCCCAGCAATGGAAAAAAGGGGTACGATTACGTCGCCATGGTAAACCGATCACACATAGAGATCTCATTCTTGCCCTTCTAGAACATGTACAAAAACCAGCACAAGTGGCGATTTGTAAATGTGCAGCACATAGAAAGGGAACAGATCCAATTACCCTAGGGAATGCACTAGCAGACAAGACAGCAAAGGAAGCTTCTGAAGGACAGCAATGACACACATATGCTATACAGTTTCCCAAGTAAATGTTGAGGTACAGAAAGCTATTGATGAAACATCACCGGCAGGTGAAAATCAAAAGTGGTTATATACAGGGTCAATACTGGTCAATGGTATATACACATGTACAGAAGGTAAATCTACATCACTATTCAGGTATGCTGTGTTATTGAGTTTTGGGTAGGCCCATACCTCAAAAGGAGGGATGGTACAGGGTGTACACAACATATGGGTTTACAAAACTACTCTGAAAATTTTGTCTCACATGTCCGATTTGTAACAGATACCATGCACAAGGTGCCCTAAGACCCTTAAGGGGTCATTTCCCACAACCCCCTTATCCCTTTCACTCAATATGCATGGATTTTATTGAATTGAACAAATGTGAGAATAATTACTGTCTGGTTATTTGTGTACAGGTTTACAAAGTGGGTGGAAGCTTTTCCTATGACACACACGTATGGACAGTCAGTAGCCAAAGTACTAATCAAAGAGGTGATTCCACGACAAGGGATCCCCTCTCTGATTTACAGGAACAATGACTTCCATTTTGTAAACTAAACAATACAACAAATTGGTATATGGTACAATATCTGACCTACTAGGGAGAATCCCTATTTAGGTTATAACCCCTGGTCAGTACACCCCAGCCCCAGAGCCAACTCAGTTTCAACTTAATACCTCCTTGTTTAAAATAGATTTTACCTACAAGGAACAATTAAGTATAGAAACAGGATTTGGAGACACATATGAATGAATAGAATGGGTCAGATACACAACCCAAGAAAAGGGGTTAGGTGATTGTATTTTTTTGTACATTCCCAAGACCACAACTAACCACGTTTTCCTCTCCCTGAAGAGGTAATAGACTTGACTTGTATAATAAAAATGTTTTTAGAAAATATTACTGGGTCAAAATGTGAAAATTAGGAAAAAGCTACCCTAAGACTAAAATGTGAAGTATACCCCCTTCAGTACAAGCATTACCAGGAAATGTTTCTTGTTTCTCTAACAAAGATAAGGATGGTACAAAGGTTGGCACTCTATCTCCTGAATACTGTGCAACTATAACATTAACTACAGACATTAAGTACCAACTAAAATGGTTTCAGGAACAGAAATGGCAACTAGCTGATGTTTGGTGGCTGTGTGGGGACAAGAAACTAAGGCTCAGACTGCCACCTAGATGGGAGGGTAGTTGTGCCCTTACCCGCTTGTTGCTTCCCTTTTATATTGTTCCTATGACTAACAAATTGATGAGATTACCAGGTAAACACTATTTTAAGTGACTTAAGTTTCCAGGATCTTTTGACAACCGGGTATATATAGACTCAATAGGTGTTCTACGAGGAGTTCTGGATGAATTTAAAGCACAGAATCAAGTAACAGCAGGACTCACCATACTCTTCCTATGGGTACAGCCCAATAAGAACGTCGACTGGATAAACTACATCTACTACAACCAGCAAAGGTTTGTGAATTACACCAGAGATGCTATCAAAGGTATAGCAGCACAACTGGATGCCACCTCTTTGACAGCGTAGCAGAACCGTATAGCATTGGATATGTTGCTGGCAGAAAGGGGCGGGGTATGCAAAATGTTCGGCACCTTCTGCTGCACTTTTATTCCAAACAATACGGCACCTGATGGAAGTATGACCAAGGCTTTGCAAGGCCTACAAATGTTATCCCAGGAACTAACTGAGAACTCTGGTGTAGAGAACCCCTTAACAGGACTCTTCGAAAAATGGTTTGGTAAATGGGGTGATCTTGCAAAAAGTTTGCTCATCTCTGTTGTTATGGCAGCCACGATCCTTACACTGTGTGGATGTTGCTGCATTCCCTGTATTAGAGGAATTCTTCAAAGACTGATTGACACATCTTTAACTAAAACTATGCTTTTACAGAACAACACTGAACTATAACAGGAACCTGATGAAGATGAATTTACAGTCCTTTCAAAAGACTACTCTGTCTAAATAATAATACCTGGTAAAACAAAGAACCTGGATATTTGAATTATTGACATTATGAGTATAAAAGGAGGGAGATGTTAGATAAATTTAGTATTTGCAGCAACCTTATATATAGAATGCTTAGAAATATCGTTTTATATAAGGTTGCAATTATACATGTATTTCTTGGATTAGTCATATAACCATATTATGTTGTACTGAGTACTGAGTTAAAAGTGCTGAGTAGTTATAAAACTATATTATGCTTACGTTTGTAAAACTCACAACAATGAAATGTTTAGAATCACGTGAATAGAACATCCTGTGGCAGGGTGTTGCCCGAACAAGGATATTCCCTTCTTCCTGCTCTACGTCAGAATAAAGGTTGGAATTATAAACGTGATCAGGATGTTACAAGCAGGAAAAGGGAAGGTTTAAGGGTGATAAAAAGCAGCATGTAATCTTATGACAGGCAGAAAATGTCTCGATAGTAAGCCTGAATGTACATTTTCTCTGCAAATAAATATCTAAACTTGACTTGAGGAACGGTCTAAGATGGCAATTATTCTGCAACAATGGGCTTGGGTGTGTTTGAAACCTCACATGCCCGATCTTGCCAGGAAGCCGGCACTGCACACGGCAAATCACAGGCAGTTTGAAATTTTCTGATATGTGCAGCTGTGAACTGGGAAATGTCTCCCTGCCTGTGATTAGCCGTGTGCAGTGTGCAGTGTGGGCTTCCTGGCGGGATCGGACATGTGGGATTTCAAACATGCCTGAGCCCATCTCTAACAACCAATTGTGCTGGCCCTCCTGTGCATGAGCCCATCAGCCCCATAAAGTAATCAGCACTGGGTCCTAATGTGCTGCTGCCATGGAGACAGAGACCAGCGCTGTCAATAGCCGGGACAGGACATTAACCGTGATAGTTCTGCCGCAGGTCCACACTGGGAAGATTCCCCCATTCACCTGGAATGTGTATGTAGCGCCCTGCTCCCAATGAGTGGGCGCTTTATGTTGAAATTATAGTTGTCTGAGCAATAGTTTGGCTCAGAAGGATTATGTTCAAATTATGCTCTGTTTCAGTTTAGCTGGTTGCAGGATTTCCACCCAGACAGTAGGTGTCGCTGTCACCACTGGTCAGGGTTGGAAAGGCAGCGGACTGAATGTGTTCGGTATCTCTTTCCCAGAAGCAGCCCAGGGGGCGTGGTAAACCCGCTGTGCATTCTGGGAGAGGGTACTTAAGAGACAGAGGACATTTTGTGGGGTCTTCTCTCGTGGATGGCGGATGCCTCCCAACTCTGACCTGAGGGCCCTCATGGCCTCAGGGATGTACTGGCAGTTTCCGCCTCGGGCCACGTTGGCCTGAGGCTCCGTTACTGAAATGTACGCCCAGGAGTTGCTGGGGCTTACTGATCCAGGGATGATCCTGTGTCACCTTGCCTGAGGGAAGGGACCAAGCAATTGAGGACTCAATTGGATGATGTATCCGGATCACAATCTACCTCACAGTGCTGCCGAAACAGCTGGAAGATCCTGGCACTGAGAGCTGTGTTCTTTTCATCAAAAAGGTAACCAAGTGAGTGATTGCACCAAGTCTGTGGCAGAGACTGTTCTATTTTCACCAAGTCTGTGGCAGAGACTATATGTGATCGATCTGCGCACCGGTTGCTAGACCAGTGAGAGTGGGCCTATCCGGTGGTTGCTGAGTCCAGCATGGAGACAGTTGTTCCTCTGGACCTAGGAAAAATCCTGTGATCCGCAATTAAGGTACTTGAGTCCTCCCCATCCCTTCAACCCCTTCGGTTGGAATCTTTATTCAATAAAACCCTTGAAAGAGACTTTGTGTTGGTGCGAACCTTCTTCTGGACAACTCTTCAAGGAGAACCCTTGAGACGGGCATATGGAACAGTGAGGTAACGTGCAAGGCCCAAATTTAAACCAGCAGCTCCTACGGGGGTGTCACGTACCTGATCCGAAGCCAATATACAGAGAGGGGCTCCCCTTGCGGCTAGGTGCGGTATACCTCTGAAAGTGCCACAGAAGGTATACAGCCTGAAGTAGCACGGGTTGCCGGCAGGATCTGGATGGGTCCAGAAGAGCGTCACCTTGTGAGGACTGCCAGGGCGTGGTGGTGCACAGGAGGTCAGGAACTTCACGCTGTGCTTGGAATAGAGCGTGCTTCAGAGGACAGCAGTGGACACCCGGCTGAGGGTCAAACACAGGATGCCCAGTGGACGCCCAGCTGAGGGTCAAACACAGGATGGTCAGAAGCAAGAGCAAGTCCGTGAAGTAAGCTGAGGTCAAACTGGTACTCAAGCAGAAGCAAGTCCATATAGCAAGCCGGGGTCATGCACAGGTAATCAGGCAGAGGCAAATCCATATAGCAAGCCGGGGTCATGCACAGGTTATCAGGCAGAGGCAGAGTCCATATAGCAAGCCGGGGTCATGCACAGGTTATCAGGCAGAGGCAAAGTCCATATAGCAAGCCGGGGTCATGCACAGGTTATCAGGCAAAGGCAAAGTCCATATAGCAAAGCCAGGGTCATGCACGGATAATCAGCAGAAGGAAGGTCAAGGAGCAAGCCAGGGGATGAACCAGGAGAGGAGGTCAACAGGTCTGGAACAAGCCGGGTCAAAAACAGGAGATCCAAAAAGTAAACACAGAGGTTCAGGAGTACAGGAAGCTGACGACAATCCAGCAAATTGGGTAAGACAGTGGCAGCCTTTTATAGGCCAGCAGAGGGATCCACCTGTCACATGATGTGCCTATGGCACCCATTTCTTCTACTGGCAAGATGGCCGTGGAAGTACTGGCAATTTCCTTGACAGTGCCCCCCTCCCAAGGGGCAGCCTCCGGATGCCCAAACGGGCCACTTTCTCAGGATGTCTCCTGTTAAAGTCTTGTGACACTCTTGGAGCATGTATATTGCAGGAAGGCTCCCAAGAATTATCTTCTGGGGGGTATAGATAAGGCACTCCTAATTACAGGTCCCTGAAGCAAACAGCATATACACATTTTGAGCCAGACCATCTCTCCCTCGAGAAAAATACTCTGCCCGCCGGAATCCTTGTCTCCAGATGAAAAATTGAGATTTACAGCCGTCCCATCCCAGGAGATCCTAAGAGAAGAGAAAAACAACACATACAACGCTTACACCTAGCTTTACACTGTACATGATTTCTGTTGGGAGGGGGTTAGCGTCCTGCCAACCAAAATATAGAAGCAAACAAAAGCACACACATTTTTCTTGTCTTGTTCTTTCAGGAGGGGGTTATAACCTGCTAACAGAAACAATAGGGAAAAATAATATGTACAAAATGGACAGTCTTCTTCGGAGTTCCTGGTGGGAGGGGCCCCTCCCCAAACAGACAGGCTCCTAAAAGAGTTAGTGTGGGAACAAACCTCACCCAAGTGTCCATGCGACAGGAAGTGCTTCCATCTGGCACACACAGGACGGCAGGTTGGTTTGTTCCTGCAAGTCAGGAAACAACAGAAGGACACACTCTGCTACTCCTCCAGCAGTTCATGTGGCTCACTCCTATGTATCTTGTGGCTCCTCACAGTCCTCTTTAGGCATAGAAGCGAGGATCAGGCATCCTCTACCAGTTCCCTCCTTCTTCCCCAGAGACCGAGTAACTCTATGTGGACCGACCCGCCCTGGACACATGTACTCGGTCTCTGTAGACCGATCTCACAAGGCTCCATTCCTCCTGAATGTCTTTAAAATGGGCCCAGGCCTCACTGTCTGGCACCCGCAATGGCTTGGGGATATATAGGTAAGGTAATCCCAGACTAGGTCGTCCTTCTACTCTCCACGGGAGTTCTCCACAATGTCCATAACCTGGTATGGGACATATGGGAAGTCCAGGCCCCACTCCAGAGCTATAGGAATGGGGGGAAAAAAAACTGCGCTAAACCCAAATGTGAAAATCAAAAACCAGCAGCTGACATTCAAAACAAAGTCAAACGGAAATGGTGAAAAAATAGTGTAGCGCTAGTGCTGTAAATAAATGGGGATTACTCCTAAGTAAAAGGGTAAACTCAAATGTACAATCAAAACCTTAGTGAATAAACAACAAAGATAAGTGGTAAAATCACATATGTGCAAAACACACTGTGGATATTAAAGTCCCAAATATAAATGTGAACTCCCAGTGATGTGCAAGTGAAATAAAGAACACAGTCCACATAAACGGGAGAAGGCAAATGAAAACTTCTTCCGGTTGGAGTGACACCAAATGATAAAGTGAGGAAGAGTTGCCTGTAGTCACTCTTGTAACTCGTCTAGGGTAAATTAGTGAGGTACTCTTATTGGCTGTGGTGGACACACATGTCTTTCAACAGTTGGTCATATAGGCTTAAGATCCTGGATGGTCTGGATCCTCTATGAAGCAGGGAAGATGGTCCGGATGGAATGGGATGTAAAATCCCCAGATCCCAACTGCCGAGTCCACGGATAAAACAAACGTCCTTTCGGGGTCCGATCAAGCTGGATGTACGCCGGGATATTCCCTCATAGACTCAAAAGGAAAAATATAGAAAAAGAGGCTCCAAATGGTGCAGGTCAACCTAAAAAGTGGTTTTATTGTAAACAAGTCATGCATCAAATGACAAGATAAAAACGTGTGATCACAAGTCATAAAAAATTATAAAAAGCAATGTGGGGTGCAGTAAATGCTCTCCCTACGCGTTTAGACACAATCGGTCTTCAACTGACTCACAGGCAGAATCACCTTAACACTCCTCATTGGAAACAAGAGAATCTCAGCAACTCTGTGGGATTCCCTCTCCCCTGGAGAATGCAGTCATCTGGGGCCCTCACGACCCACTGACGATAGGTGGGCACTTTGGTCTTGGCGGTGGAAGGCCTGTTCAAGAAGAGCTTCCGGCTACTGGTCAGGGTTCCCGCAGCTCCTTCAGATCCCAAAACTGGCTCTGGCCCATTTCTACTTCCAAGGACTGGGGACTCCCTGGTTTCCCATTCCTCTTCAGAGCTCTCACTAGGGGATGACCACTTCACCAATCTCTCCAGAGATCCGAACTCTGCCTGCACTCTGAAGGGACCCAATCAATGACCCAGCCCTCGCTTTCCCTGTCAGCTCACCTGAAGGCGCACCTTCCTCTGACATTGGCTCTCTCTGGACTGGGATGGCAAGGGGCTTAGAGTTGGCCGGCTATTCAGGGACTGAATTTGGCTCCTGCATGGCAGTACTTACAGTCGCCAGGTCCCTGGCCAAGCCACAGGTCAAGGCAGTCTCTCCTCCTCTGATGTCCTCTTTCTTCACGGGGGGAGTCGCTAGGCCGCAACTCTGCTCCGCCTTCAGAGGGTGATTCCAGGCCCACTCCGGCCGTCCGGTACTTTCACGGTTGCAGACTACAAAGTCCTGATAGGAAGTCCACGGTGTAGTATTTCGGCTCCTGCTGGATGGGCCCCAGTTCTTTAAGTGGTTCCCCACAATGGCCACACCGGGCCCAGGCAGTGACCACCGTGGTCAGAATTCGGCACTCTGGACAGAGCAAGCACAGTCGCTCCACTCCATCGATCACCCTGAGGGCGAATCCCCCGTGAGGCTCCAATCGGACACTGGTGTCCACCAGTGTCCTTTCCTGCTTGTCAGGCAACCATGTTAAAGGTGGGTAGCAGTCGGCTACCTTTCGCCATCTTCCTCCGCCTCGTGGTGTCTGCTGCTAGCAGGAAACTTTTCACCTCCTCCAGGGCGTGGCTTGCCCCCTCAATTCCAGACGGGCTGACGCCTTTGGAACTGATGGACTGGCTCCTCCCTGGGCACGCTGCTGTAACCCCTTGTTAGACGCACTGAAGTTTGCAGGCATGCTGACACTAGCAGGACTTGTCCAGGCATGTTGCTTGGCACCGACTGTGCCCAAGCAACTGAGGGTAGATGACCGCTGACTTGTCCGGTGGTTGCCGGTAGCAACAATTAAATTTAAAGCCAGTGTCTTACTGAAAGGAGCAATTTAAGCACAATCCCACCCGCAGGTTGACCCCAGGCAACAGTAAACACTCTCAGGCATACTTTACTGTCTATAGCAGGAGGTTGGAGCAACAGTTCAAGATGCCCAGCATTTGCAGAGCACTGGGCATATTTGTAATCCAGTGAAGAATGTCCAGTATAGCGATCACCTGCCGTGGTTGCCACGGGTGACGGCACATGGTGAAAAGTCACTGAATTGCAGGATAGATACAAGTGTCCGCCCCAGAGCTGTTTGGGGCAGCTGGGTGAGTAGGTAGCAATACTTGTCACAGCTCCTGCTGGTTGCTATGGGCAACGGCACTTACTATTATGTTACTGTATAGCAGGCAGAGCACACAAGTCCTTCTTAAGGTTCAATTTCCTCAATACTGATGGAACAAAGCAATTCCCCAGCTTCCATGGTTGCTAGGGGTAACGGCTGGCAGGTCACATGAACAGGTGGTCCGGGAACGAGCCCCAAAATGTAGTGGTACCACCGTAGGGACTGCTGAATTATGTGGTCGACCTATCACCTCTGCCCAGTCCAGCATTCACTCCAGAGACAGTGAAAAGTATTGTGCATTGTTCTTGTTATTTTATTGAGGGGATATTGAACTTGGATGGGTAAGGCGATTATGGGATGTCCAGAACAAACTAGTAGATCAATTGGTAGATCACTTGGTGGATCAATTGGTAGATCACTCTCTTACTCCAGTCTCCTCCAGCACAACACTTGTAGACTGTGCTTGCAGACTGTAACCCTGTCTCTCTCTTGCACAACACTTCTCATCCCAGGACTTGCTAGCACATGGTTAGGCCCAACACCAAACTCAGTTAGGCCTTAGTACTGACCATTTGCAGGCAGGGACCGCGGGCCCCTTAAATGTAGCAGAAATAATGACAAAGTCCTTTGTGCTAGCTGTCCTATTGTGGACTACTGCTCCCAGCTAGTCCTCTTTAGGCCCTGCCAGCCCTCCTGGCTACAGCTGCCCAAACTCCACCTATCCTTGTCGCTTTTTGGAAAGACCTCTGTCCTGCACCCAAACTCCCAGGCTCAAGGTCACCCCCCCCCCCAGACTGGGGAGCACCCTTAAAGGCCCCGACAACCTAGTGCTCCATCTCCAGTTTTTCCACCCAAACAATTCCTCCCCAGCTGGGCTGACCCTGGGTATTTCAAGGAGGCCTGCACCCTGCCAATCCTAGTTGGTGATTGATCAGGGCTCCTTGAGCCACCCCAGACAGCTCCTCCTCCCTTCTAGAATCCTCCAAAAAAAAAAGAGGGAGGTGACAGTGAGGTGATGCTGCCTGTGAGTCACCAGCTTTGCTCTAGGCCACTCCTAGCCAGGGCCGGACTGGCCTACCGGGATTCCGGGATATTTCCTGGTAGACCACCTGCCCTTGGGCCGATTTGAGCAGCGACTGCAGCGCTCTCCACCCTCTGTCCTCTGGCGCTCGTATGTCACGGAGCTGGGTCTGTGTGCAAGGTCCCACACCCCTAGACCGGCTCGTGTGATATGCATAAACACTGATTCAATAGAAAACTATCACACGAGCCGGTCTAGGGGTGCGGGACCTTGCACACAGACCCAGCTCCATGACATACGAGCGCCGGAGGACAGAGGGAGGGGAGCGCTGTGTTACCCAGAAAATGGTGAGGCTGAAATTAGTGGGCACAGAGGCTGCAATTGGTGGGCACAGAGGCTGCAATTAATGGGCATACAACGGCTGCAATTGGTGGGCACACAGAGGCTGCAATTGGTGGGCACACAGAGGCTGCAATTGGTGGGTACAGAGGCTGCAGTGGTGGGCACACAGAGGCTGCAATTGGTGGGCAGTGAGGCTGCATTCATGGGCACAGAGAAGCTGCATTGGTGGGCACAGCGAAGCTGCATTGGTGGGCACAGAGAGGATGTAATTAGTGAGCACAGAGGCAGCAATTAGTGGGCACAGAGGCTGCAATTGGTGGGCACACAGTGGCTGCAATTGGTGGGCACAGAGAGCCTGCAATTGGTGGGTATAGAGGCTGCAGTGGTGGTCACACAGAGGCTGCAATTGGTGAGCTCAGTGAGGCTGCATTCAGGGGCACAGAGAAGCTGCATTGGTGGGCACAGCGAAGCTGCATTGGTGGGCACAGCTAGGCTGCATTGGTGGGCACAGAGAGGCTGCATTGATGGGCACAGTGAGGCTGCAATGAAGTGAAGCTGCATTGGTGGGCACAGCAAAGCTGCATTGGTGGGCACAGAGAGGCTGTAATTGGTGAGCACATAGGCAGCAATTAGTGGGCACAGAGGCTGCAATTGGTGGGCACACAGTGGCTGCAATTGGTGGACACAGAGAGGCTGCAATTGGTGGGCTCAGAAAACTTGCAACTGGTGGGCACAGTAAGGCTGCATTCATGGGCACAGAGAAGCTGTGTTGGTGGGCACAGCAAGGCTGCATTGGTGGGCACAGAGGCTTCATTGATGGGCACAGAGAGGCTGCATTGATGGGCACAGAGAGGCTGCAATGGTGGGCACAGAGAGGCTGAATTGATGGGCACAGGGAGGCTGCATTGGTGGGCACAGGGAGGCTACATTGGTGGGCACAGTGAGACTGCATTCATGGGCACCGTAAAGCTGCATTTGATGGGCACAGTGAGGCTGCAATGATGGGCACGGTGAGGCTGCATTGGTAAGCATGGTGAGGCTGCATTGGTGGGCATGGCGAGGCTGCATTGATGGGCACGGCGAGGCTGCATTGATGGGCACGGCGAGGCTGCATTGATGGGCACAGTGAGGCTGCATTGATGGGTACCATAAAGCTGCATTTGATAGGCACAGTGAGGCTGCAATGATGGGCATAGTGAGGCTGCAATGATGGGCACAGTGAGTCTGTATTGATGGGCACAGTGAGGCTGCATTCATGGGCACAGTGAGGCTGCATTCATGGGCATAGTGAGGCTGCATTCATGGGCACAGTGAGGCTGCATTTGATGGGCACGGCGAGGCTGCATTGATGGGCACAGCAAGAGTGCATTGATGGGCACAGTGAGGCTGCATTGATGGGCACAGTGAGGCTGCATTGATGGGCACGGCGAGGCTGCATTGATGGGCACAGCAAGAGTGCATTGATGGGCACAGTGAGGCTGCAATGATGGGCACAGTGAGGCTGCATTTGATGGGCACAGTGAGGCTGCATTTGATGGGCACAGTGAGGCTGCATTTGATGGGCACAGTGAGGCTGCATTGATCTCTTGATTCATGTCTGCAGTCTATGGCCATCTCTTGTACTAGGTCAGCAGTCTCTGACCATCTTTAGTATGATGTCCTCAGTCGCTAACCATCTCCTGTACCATGCCCGCAGCCTCTGACACCTCCTGTATCATGTCTGCAGCCTCGGACACCTCCTGTATCATGTCTGCAGCCTCGGACACCTCCTGTATCATGTCTGCAGCCTCTGACATCTACTGTATCATGCCTACAAACTCTGACAATCTCTTGTATCATGTTCTCAGTCTCTACCCATCTCTTGTATCCTGTCAATAATCCAAGCCTCCTTGTTGCAAAAGCGCTTTTTGGACCGTGGATATAGCAAGAGATCCGTCAAAAAAAAGCATTTAAAAACACAAATGACAGCCCACGAGACCTCCTATTGTTCCAAAGTGAGCAAGGAGCCCCCTCCCAACCTCAGGGCATTCATCCCATTAATAAATTCAATAACCAATTCCAAATCGTACAAAGAATTTTAGGTACTCATTGGCACTTTTTGAGGGATAACCCCACTCTAAAATTGTTTGTAAAACCCGAACCGCACATGATCTACAAAACGTAACCAGTCACTAAGAGAAGTCATGGTATCCAGTCATTTCATGCCCCAGGGATCCCTGCAGCACCCTACCATGGGGTAGCTTCCAATGCGGCAACTGTGATTTTTGTAAATCTATTCAAGTCGGAAAAAACGTTGTTTTACCTACAGGTAAAAATCTGATTATGCAACACTTCGTAAATTGTGACACTATAGGCATTGTATATTCGCTCACGTGTGGTTGTGGTAAATATTATGTGGGTAGAACCAAGAGAAATTTTTGGAAACGGATTAAGGAACATGCTGTAGACATACAGATAGGTGTCACAGAGAAACCCATACCTAGACACTTTGCGGACTCCCATGATTACAGCGCAGATTCCCTAAAATTCCAGGTATTGGCCCGGGTACACCCTACAACCCCTGGAGGTAATTTTGATCAGAAAATCCTCCAGGTGGAGGCTAAATGGATTTTTAAGTTAAGGACGACCCAGTCACCAGGTCTCAACAATGCCATCAGCTATGCCCCCTTTCTGTAAAATCCCCCTGCTCAAGTCACTGCCCTCCCCCTCTCCCTCCTTGAGATGTCTTTTTCAGCCTCCCCCTCCCCCGTTTCCTTTTTTTTTTCCCTCCCCTCCCCCTTCCTGTTGATTTCCCTCTTTAATTGGTGTTGTCATTTACATCTATAACATTCACAACAGCAAACGTTTTACCACACTATGTACTGATATTTTTTATGAAATATGCAAAGCATTAAATATAAATCAAGCTCGTTTGTTGTAAAATGTGAATATGTATATTTTTAAAATGATATGTTTTGTGTAAATGTTTAGCAATGTTTTTGAACCTATAGAGGAATGATAAGGAGTTTTATGTATAAAACCATCTTTATTTACATGTTCATAATCATCTTTTTACCTAATCATTTATTTTTATCCATCTTTATAGTATGTCTCTGAGCCTTGCCCAGGAACTACTTTTCGAATGCGATTCCCGATTCGGGGGACCCTCAGCCTCGCCTGTGTCTGCCGACTGCCTGGGAGATCTGTCAAGGCGCCGCCGCCACCTTTGGCTCCGCCTTTGACAGCTCACTGGTCTTTACCAGATTCCCCCAGAGGCGTTCCCATCCGGAATCTCCATCCGGGGACACCGACTCCTGACCGTTTCCGAACTAGCTGGTTGTTGGTTCCTCCCCCTCCTTAGGTGTGAAACACAGTGTTGTCGACGCTGGCAATACCAACGCCGGCTTTACGTCATGCCGTTCAGGTCCAGCCCCTCTCTGCGATATACGGCCAGCCTCTCCTTCTCGGCGGCCAATCACATCCAGCCGGGTCGAACGGTCCACACCCATTTGTCCCTCTCCACCAGGACACGCAGTATACAGACATGGACCAGGGGTCTCTGCATGCATTCTTCAATCATGCATCCCCCACGGCTATCAGTGACTAGATGGGCTCGCCCCCGTCCCTCCAGATCCATCGGATCCACTTCAGTGATTTTTCCATGATCTGGGCGACTGGAGCGATCCCAGGGATCCTCCTCCCATGCACATCTCCTCGGAAGAATCATGGCGGCCTCTTCCTCTTATAAAAAGGTAAACTTTTCCACTCTTCCCTCAGCGGCTCACCTCTCTACATGAGAGGAACGAGGAGGAAAGACGTTTCTTGCAAGTATCACAGGTATTGTTAATTTCACTCCTTTTCTTTGCGACTACAAACGTCTTCCTAAATCTCTCCACTGAAGCTGATATTTGTTGTTTCTCTGATTAGATATCAACTGGCTGTGAATTCTGCCCCTGCTCCATTCTTAGGGGCTCTCTCTGGATTTTTCCCCATAATTTATATACACATATTTCACCTTTCATATTAGTGAGATTAATGACCTCATTTTACACCATCATCGGCACTTAGTGCTTTTTCAAGTTCCCAATGAAACCAACTATAAGTCTTAGTGTATATACTCGGTAAGCAGGGGTCAAGTCCTGGGGAAAAAAGTGTGGGAACTCCCACCCAAGATCCACTCCCCCACCAAAAAAAAATTAAAAATGATACGCTCATATGCATATATATTTCACAGAAAATACAGTGCAACATTTATTGTAAAGTGCCAGTTTACAAAAACAAAATAAGTTAACTTGTCAAACTAACAGAATAATCACACACACCTCGGCGTACTCGGTGCTGGCCTGGCTGGTCTCGGGGTGCTGTACCCCCCCCATGTCCACCTCTGTACATCCATGTCCACCTCTGTACATCCATGTCCAACTCTGGGTCCATGTCCGTACCCCCCTTGTCAACCTCTGTACCCCCTATGTCCATCTCTGTACCCCCTCCACGTCAACCTCTGTAAGCCCCTCCACCTCTGTACCCCCCCATGTCCACCTCTCACATCTGAACCCCTCCATGTCCATCTCTGTACCCCCCATGTCCACCTCTCACTTCTGTACCTCCGCATGTCCACCTCTCACTTCTGTACCCCCCCCCCATGTCCACCTCTCACTTCTGTATCCCCCCCATGTTCATCTCTGTACCCTCCATGTCCACCTCTCACTTCTGTACCCCCCCATGTCCATCTTTGTACTCCCCCCCCCATGTCCACCTCTCACTTCTGTACCCCCCCCCCCCATGTCCACCTCTGTACCAGCAATTCTCTGCAGTCTGCACATATGAACACAGTCTCCGCCTATCAGACTCAGCAGACAGCCAGAAAACTTCACTCGGCTGTGTGCTAAACAGGTCTGCCAGGCAGAAGTGGGGGCGGGAGGAACACAGAGCGCAGCTCTCGCTCTGTCATTGACTCCGGTCCGCAACTCCTGACAGAGGCTGCTCTAGTCCTGCAAAGGGAATGGCGTTCCTGCTGTGAAAAAAGTGCAGGGACGCCGTTCCCACAGGACTCGAGCCCTGTCGGTAAGTAATCAAACATATCCCTAATTTTATGCACATGCCATTTCTTATAAACTGTCACACACACTCCTTATTCATGTCACATTCCCTCTTTCCCCCCTCCCCCCACCAACCAACACCCCCTCCCTCCCCTTTTCCCTTCTACCCATCCCCCCTTCTCTTCCTCCCCCCACTCTCATTCCCCTCCTCCATTTTTCCTTCCGTCCCTCGGTCCCTTCTCCTTTTTCTCCCCTCCCCCTTTTGTTTTTGTATCTGTCTTTCCTCTCCTTCCTCTTTCCCTGCTCCCCCACCTTGTTCCCCCTTCCCCGTCCCCTTTTTTCCTCCCTCCCTCCCCACTATTTTATTCTTCCTTTTCTTCTACACTTGTTTGGTTTCTCCTTCCTCTCCTCACCTCCTCTTTCCCTACCCCCTTCCCTTCTGTTTTTCCCTTCACCCTTGCCTCATATTTTGTTCATATCGTTTATTAGACTTCCCTGTTTACATATAGGGGCCTGTCCGCTTTCCTCCGCGGAGGTGGGGGGGGGAGTGAAACGCGTAGGCCATACTGCTATTAAATCTTGGGATTCGCACACCCTAAATTCATACTCCAAGATTGTAACTTATTTTTACTTTTATTGGATTTGTAGGCAGAAAAAAAAAATTTGTTTATTTTTCTATAATCAAAAGCATCTGTACTCTATTTTTTACACTCCTCCGAGGCAAAATTAAAATCCCACCCTGTTCAACCCTTTTTTTGAAACATAGTTGCATATTCTTAGGGAATGGTGCCTCTGTAGGAGTATTTGTGATTCCACGTTCACCCCAACCCCTACACACGGGACCACTAATATAGTTTTGTTCATGGTCAGGATATTTTTTTAAATCAGAAAATAAGTTTATTGAAAAACCAAACAAATATACAATCCGTCACAAATCATGTTCAGCAAGAAGTCCGGGTACATAATATTTTTTTTTCACAATCAAAAATGATTTTATTGAAGTTAGAGATAATGCAGAGTACATAATTATATTTATCAGGAACAGAAATCATATGAACAGAATTATTGCTATGTGATGTAACAAACATTGCTTTTGTTGTAATAAACAGAGCTAGAATAAATTCAAAAATCAGCGTTGGGGTAAAGAAAAAGGAGGGGGGAGGGGGAATGAGTGGGATAAAGAGAAGGGGGAGTGGTGGAGGAACGAGTGGTAAGGTAAGCTATAGTAGTCTTCCAGTGGAGTGGAATAATCGTTTTGGCAGCTGTTAAAAGATGTCTGGTCAAAGAGTTTTTGTATTTGCTAATTGAAAAGTGATTGATATTTAACAGACATGCTGCTGCGTTTAATGTTATGGTAGTTTCCGTTATGTGCTTAATCCACTGAGAGACTTGGTCCCAATAGTCTACGATTAGAGGACAGTCCCACCAAATGTGTAGAAAAGAGCCAAGGGCTGTTTTGCAGCGCCAACAGGAGTCAGAGCTCGCGGGAAACCATTTCTTAACCTTTAGAGGGGTAATATACCACTGAGTCAAAATCTTGTATGAAATTTCTTGGTATCTAGTGCTCAATGAGCACTTATGTGCAAACAGACAGGCTTTTTCCCATTGGGCCTCACTGAAGGAGGTCCCGAGGTCCTCTTCCCATTGCCTCTTGTGTCTATTGTTCTCTAAGTTTGTGGATTGTTGTAGCCAGGAGTATGCTATAGAAGTTGTTTTGAGGACTGGTTCCCTGTTATAACATGTGTTCTCTAAGGGGGTTGTTTTGCAGGTATGCATGTTTGTGTTTGCTCTTGGTGAGGAAATCTGTCAGTTGCATGTGAAACCAGGGACCTGGATAAGATTCCTTGTACTCGGCAGTGAGTGCATGCAATGTCTTTACCTTGTTTCCGGCGAGACAGTGGGTTACAAGGAAGGTGGAAGTTGGGTCAGGGATTGGCAGGGGTCTTTGGTCTATGCCTGGGAGAAAATCTGGATTTCGAGCTATTGGGGTTAAGGGGCCCGGGATTGTGGCCAGTTTATACTTAACTGCCGCTCTATGCCATACTGTCAGTGTGGTTGCCACTAAAGGATGGGTCGTGTTGCTAGTTGATTTGGAGTGCGTGGTCCAGGGGTAATACAAAAGCTGGAGCTTGTTATGGATTTGCTCTAGTTTCACCCAGTCTTTGTTTCGGTCGTGGCAATGCCAATCTATCAGTCTGGTCAGATGGGTTGCTAAGTGATATTTCTTGAAGTCCGGGAGGCCGATACCGCCTTTGTGTTTGGGTAGGGTTAGCAAGTGGAAACTCAGTCTCGGCTTCTTGCCGTTCCACAGAAACTCCCTCTGTAGCTTTTGTAATTTAGTGAAGAAGGTGTTGGGGATCGGGATTGGTAGAGCATTAAAGAAGTACAGTAACCTTGGAAGTATCGTCATTTTCAGGATTGAGGCTCTCCCAAACCAAGAGAAGAGTTTCGGGGTCCATTTTCTAAGATCTTTTGAAATAGATTGTAGCAGAGGGGTGAAGTTGGCCGCAAATAATGATGTAATGTTAGATGTGAGCTTAATTCCTAAATATTTTAACGTTTTCTGTGCCCGTTTGAATTTATGGTTCTCTTGTAGTAAATTATACTTGTTTGGGGGTAAATTAATATTGAGGGCTTCTGATTTTGAGTTGTTTATTTTAAAATTGGATATGTATCCGAATGTCTTGAATATCCTAGTGAGGTTGGGTATTGAGACATGGGGTCGGGTGATGAAAAAAAGAAGGTCATCTGGGGGTTCAAGTGAGAGGATAAAAAGTATAGGCGAGAGGGGGCAGATTTGTCTCGTTCCGTTCCTTATTCGTACAGGTTTTGAAAGGGTGTTGTTTATTTTAATGTTCGCCTGTGGGTCACTGTAAAGGGCTTTGATCCAATTCAGCATTTTGCTTGGGAAACCTATGTGGGAGCAGGTGGCCAGCATATAGTCCCAGGCAACTCTATCGAAGGCCTTCTCTGCGTCTGTTGACAAGAGAAGGCCCTCCAGTTTCATGCTGTGTGCGTAGTGGATAAGGTTTAACGATTTAGTAATGTTATCCCTAGCTTCCCTACCTGGCATAAATCCAGCCTGTTCGGGGCCAATAATTGTTTCTAAAAGGGGCTTAAGGCACTTAGGTAAGATTTTTGCTAATAACTTGACATCCACATTTAAAAGTGAGATGGGCCTGAAATTTGCGCAGTCTGTGTGGTCTTTGTCTGGTTTGGGAACTACTGCTATGTAAGCTGCAAGGAGGGAGCTAGAGGAGTTGTCAGTTTCAGCTAAATAGTTAAAGGCCTTCAGTAGCGGGTTGGAGAGTAAGCTTGAAAAGGTCTTATAATATTGGGACGTATATCCATCTGGGCCTGGGCTCTTCCCTGTTTTTAGTTCCTTTATGGCTAACTGTATTTCCATAAGTGATATGGGGTCGTTGAGGGTGGAAGCCTCTGTTCTGTCTAAGGTGGGGATTTGACTGTCAGAGAGAAATTGTGTTATTGTGTCTTGTCTGGGCATAGTTACATGAGGGGGCTTATGTTGTGTAGGAAGGTTATAAAGTCTAGAGTAGAAGGAATGGAAGATCTCTGCTATTTTTTCAGGATTGTGTTCAAGCGTTCCCTCACTGTTCCGTACCGAGTGAACATTGTTAGCTAGTGTGGCGTCCTTTAGAGCTCTGGCAAGCTGCTTGCCACTTTTATCTCCGTGTTCATAGAATATACTCCTCTTAAAGAAGAGGTATTTTTGGGCTTGTAGGTTTAAGGTTTGTCTCAATAAGTTCCTAGAGCGAGTAAGTTCTTCAGCGACTTCAACAGCCAGGGAACGCTTGTGTTGTGTCTCAAGTTTAGCTATATTGTCTGATAAAGAGGTAATTTCCTTTTCTCTCTCGCGTTTCTTCCTTGCCCCCCACTTTATCAGGACCCCTCTAACTACACTCTTGTGGGCCTCCCAGTTATTGAGAGGGTTCGTCTCTGAGTCTCTATTGATGTGGAAGTATTCATTAATGGTGTTATGTACATCGTCCTTGATTACTTGGTCAGTGAGGAGAGCTGCATTAAGCCTCCAATTAAAGTTTGGTTTTTGTGGGGAGATATGCCGCAGTGTAATAGCCGTGGGGGCATGGTCGGAAAGAGCTATGATCCCAATTTCAGCTGTGTTGAGAAGAGGAAATCTCTTTGGGAGATAAAGATCATATCAATTCTCGAATACCTCCCATGGGGAGTGGAGAAATACGTGTAGTCTTTCCCGGTAGGGTGTGCTGATCTCCATGTGTCTACCAGTGATAAAGATTGGAGTAGGATTTTAATGCGCTTCAATATTTTGTATGAGACATGCGAGTGGCCAGTTGAGGTGTCCTGTAATGGGGCTAGAGGGATGTTAAAATCCCCTCCGAGAATAATACACCCCTCTGCAAACCATTTAAGTTCTTGGATGATTGTATTGCAAAACGATGTGAGCTTTGTTGGGGAAGTATACATTCGCGAGGGTCATGGGGGAGCCCTCCCATGTGCCCTTCAGAAAAATATAGCGGCCTTCTGGGTCTAGTAATTGTTGTTTAAATTGAAAGGGGGAGTTTTTGTGCATCAGTATTGTGACCCCTTTGGTTTTGGCCTTTGGGTTTGTGGCATGATAGGCCGTGGTGAATAGGTTATCTGTGAGTTTGGGAATGTTGTGATTCCGAAAATGGGTCTCCTGAAGAAAGACTATGAGGGGCTGTACTTTCTTGAGTTCCCTAAGAAGATTTGAGCGTTTCTCAGGTATGTTAAGGCCATTTATGTTGTGTGAGATTATAGTAGGGGTTTTCCCCAAAAAGGAGTATGCCATTGTGTTTTGACTTTAAGGGATGTCACTAAAACTTAGAAAGGGGGAAGAAGGGGTGGGGAATAATAAAAGTACAGTGATCAGAGGGGGTTTTGGAGGAGTAGAAAATGGGAGAGTAAAGATGTTAAGGATAGGGGGGGTAAGGTATTGGAATACTGTGTGAGTCTTGACTGTAAGTCCTTGTTTAGTAAGAACTATGTCAGTCGGGGTCAAATAGGTGACTGCTACCTTAGTGACTCTCGGAGGTATGTGGGAGGCGCATACGTGGAAAATCTGTGTCAATATAGAAAGATAAGTGTAGATTTACAAAAGAGGTCTCGGGAGGGGGTCTCGGCTATAGAATACAAGTAGTAATGTTGAATCTTAACCTGCGATAAGATGAGAATGGGGGAGTTTCCAGACAAAGGAGGAAGAGGGCTTAGAGTTTATGTTTAAGGGGATTGATGAGTATAATCGGAGCAAGGTTAATCCATATAACTATGATTGTGCTAGCTCTGTAACAGCTTAACAGAATAAACATAACCACAAACCTTAATAATAGTAACAAATACTGTCTGAGCTAGTACCCTTGAAAAGAAGTGGGAGAAAAAAAAAGGGGGGTTAGAACAATCATGTGTCCTCTAAAGCATAATCTTATCGGCAAATACCATCAGAGGTAGAAGTATAGGAGAAGTGACTCTTATTGTCTCATATGGGAGTTCTCCAAGTGAGACAACAATCCGTAACTTAACGCATCAGCATGCGTAGCAACCACACAATAGTCCCAGCAGTAACAGACAAAATGTCAATATCGTTAACACTGTTATTGGCAACCTAGATCAGTTGTTTTTAACGGGAGTGATGACCTTAGACCTTAACGTTAGGTTCAAATAGAACTGTGTGGTCTAGAAGGTGGACCAACAAAAAGACTGGCTGCTGCTTGTAACATGTATGCAGCAATGCGATCAGGCATAGGAGCTGAGGGGCGCATTTAGTTCCATGAGACTCCTGTATGGCTGCTCAGCTGACCCACAAGGAAATCTTCAAGCAGGAGGAGTGTAGTTTTCGGGCGTGCATAAGGTTTTCGTTGTCATGCACCAGCCCTCAATGGGCTGTTGGAGGAATGGTAGTTCCTACAAATGGCTTGTGTGATAATGAAGTGTATACCTCCAGATGGGTGTGTTTTTGTGGCGTGGGTATGATGCAGCACAATCTGTAATAGCAACAGCCGTGAGCTTGTCGTATGGGTATCAAAACGGGGAAAAGCTTTGAAATTCAGGTGGGGACCGGGTAACTGCGGAAGTCCAGATTCATAGAGGTTAAATTCATGAAATATACCTCAAGGATCCTCTGCTCTTGAGCCTCGAGCAGCTGGGGAGTTGTAGTTCCCATATGTATTTCTGCGGTAACGGCCCGGGGCGTAAGGAGGCCTGGCAGGAGAGTGACCTTGTTTGGGAGGTGCATTGTTGATGGCTGGGGGGATGCGGAATTCTGCATACCATTCAGGTAGGTCAACGGGTGCGATCTGGAGGTTTTCACAAAATTTCAGTATATCTTCTGGTATCTTCAGGACATGTTGCTTGCCATTATATGCTGCTTGTAAGGCAAAAGGAAATTTCCACCTGTAAGCGATTCCTTTTTCTCTGAGAACCTCCAGCAGTGGTCTCAATGCCCTCCTATTTTTCAGCGTTATGGGGGATAGGTCCTGAAAAAGCTGAACCACAGTATCATTGAATATAATTTGCTCGTTCGCCCTGGCCTTTTGTAAGATTTCTTCCTTTAAAGTGAAATTCGGCAGGCAGCAAATGATATCTCTGGGAGGGTTGTTATCAGGAGCTTTGGGTCTGAGGGCTCCATGCGCTCTGTCATATTCAATGGGTGAGGCTTCGGGCCTATCTAGGAGGCCATTGAAAATAGAGGATAGTGTGGGTTTAATCTGGTCCGGCAGGATCGATTCTGAAACCCCCCTCACCCTAATATTATGTCTCCTCCCCCTATTGTCGAGGTCTTCAATGCTTCTATTCATATCAATCAGATGCATTGATTGATCGAGTACAATCTCATCTAGACGGATCAGGGCCCTGTCACGTCGTTTCCCCGCTCTGTCCCCGACTGCTATTTGTTCTGAGAGCCGCATCAGCATTCATGTCTGTGATAGCTTCCGTGAAGGAGCTTTTTATATCATTGGCTATGTCCATCATTATAGCGTAGTTCAGGGGTTGATCATGGGCTATGTTACCTCTGTGGGAGTCTTCTGACGCTGGCAAGGAGATGTCATCATCCTCCATGTCGTCTCCCTTATCTGTGCTGCGTGCTGCCGGCGCCATCTTGGATCGTCTGCCGTTGCCGCTGTAGCGGTATTTGTTCAGGTTAGCGGGCGAAAGTGTGCCTTTCGGGGTGCCCATCGAGCGCAGTAACCTGTTGTGTGAACCGTTCTTTATCTGGGTGGACATACTCGGCCAAAGTGCAGGTCTTTTTGCCGCCGAGATCTCCCCTCTGACGGCGCTCCTCTATTCAGCGTCCATCCACGCTGCGCGCCAAGCCACGCCCCCGTCGGGGTACATAATATGCATTAAATTTCCTATAATACAAAAACATTTATAGGAGAATATCTGCCTGTATATGAGCATTAACATGTCTAAGAGCAGTATTGCATCACAGTGTTAAACATCAAAGTGCAGTAAATTGGAATGACTGTCCTGGATCATGAAAAAAGTAGGATTTTTATAACAGCTTACCTGTAAAATCCTTTTCTTGGAGTACACCACGGGACACAGAGCTAGTCATTACATAATGGGTTAAGGGTCACCAGCGGTGATTGGACACGGGCACAACCAATGGAAGACAGTTCCCCTCCATATAACCCCTCCCATCAGGGAAGTACCTCAGTTTTGTAGCAAAGCAGTAAGGTTCCCATAAGAAGGGGGGGACCTCTGTGTCCCGTGGTGTACTCCAAGAAAAGGATTTTACAGGTAAGCTGTTATAAAAATCCTACTTTCTTTATCGTACACCACGGGACACAGAGCTAGTCATTACATAATGGGACGTCCCAGAGCAATGCTCATATGAAGGGGGGGAGACACAGATCAAACAGGCCGCTTGCGGACCAGAAGCCCTATACTGCTGCCTGCAGCACACTTCGCCCGAAGGCGGAATCCTCATGTCCTTTCACATCTATTTGATAGAATTTGGAAAATGTATGGACTGAAGACCAAGTTGCAGCTTTACAGATCTGAGCCATCGAAGCCTGGTGGTGCACTGCCCATGAAGCACTTATCGCCCTGGTAGAGTGCGCCTTAACAGGAAAAGGAGGAGTCCTGTTCTTTAAACCATAAGCTTGAACAATTACCTGTCTAATCCACCTGGAAATGGTGGATTTTGATACCGCTTGGCCCTTCTTGGGACCATCTGGTAAAATAAACAAAACATCTCTTTTACGTATCTGAGCAGTTGCTTGCAGCTACCCCTTACCGCTCTCACTAGATCTAGAGAGTGTAATAATTTTTCCCCCGCCGTCCGCGGGTTTGGAAAAAAGGAAGGCAGAACAATGTCTTGATTCAAGTGAAAAGCCGACACTACCTTAGGTAGAAAAGCCGGATGGGGTCGTAGTACGATTTTGTCCTTGTGACAAATTAGATAAGGCTCTTTACAAGAAAGAGCTGCTAGCTCTGATACTCTCCTAGCAGAAGCTATAGCAATCAAAAAGGCCAATTTCCTACTTAATATAATTAACGGAATATGGCGAATAGGTTCAAAAGGTTGCTTTTGCAACACTGACAATACCAAATTCAAATCCCATGGACACAAGGGAGACCTAACTGGAGGATTTATCCTCAGCACCCCCGGATTGAAGTCTCCAAGGACCAGAACCAGGATGCCCGGAAGGCGGGACATAAAGTCAGCTAAATGTTTGAGAGGACCTGCCGAGAATGGAGGAGGAATATATACCCCTGCCAGAACACATTTCATCCCATAGAGGGAGCATAGAAGAAATATATAACGACCTTCAGAGTCTATTTTAGCATCTATAAAGGAAAACTGAGTACCCAGTTTTATCAGGACACTCATTCCCCTCGAGTACACTGAATGAGTAGCATGGTATTGATGACAAAACTGTCGTAATGCAAATTGTGGAGTGGACCTCGAGTGGGAAAGGAGTCTCCTGCAGGCAAATCACATCCGCTCCCAACCTCTTAATCGTGCGAAGCACGGCCAGACGTTTGACAGGACTGCTTAGACCCCGTACACTCCAGGACAAAAATCTAGTTAGGTTAGACATTTCAATTCTCTAACAATATAGGTAGGAGAAAGATTAATATGTGCAATATAAGTAGAGACCAGGTAATCAGGGCAACAGGATTCCTTCCCTCAATTTTTTCTGGCAAACCAATCGCTCTCACATTATTTCTTCTCATCCTGTTCTCTAAATCTTCCAAGCAGGAAGAATGTTGTGCCATGAGATGATTATTATATGTTAAGTCTCTCTGCATGGGCCCCATTTCATCTTCCAGAGAACTCTCTCCCCTCTACAGCAGATGTTCTCTCCCTCATCTTTTTGTGCATCCTGCCTCAGAAAAGAGATTTCAGCTTTCATGCCTTTAATCTCAGTAGTGAGAACTGCAAGGGACATATTACAGGAGGTGACCGCTGCAAAAATGTCTCTCAGTGACGGCTCTCCCCCTATACTGGGGCTAATGGGGATATGAGGCCTAGTAGACACTGTCTCTGGGGTACTCACTGTGTCCCAAACGAGGCCTGAGCTGGCGGTGTCTTCCAGGGGCACTGTGTCATCAGCCTCTGACACTCCGCCGGATGAATCCTCTGGTGTGCTGGAGGATGCCACTGGATCCGTGGTGAGCGGCATGGAAAACAACTTTTCAGCTGCCTCCCTGTGTTTCTCTTTGGCTGTGCGGGAGGCCTGGGCGCCATTTTGAGACATGAGGTCCGCAGGCTTGGAGGAGTTCAGGCGTCTAGCGGAGGACATCAGGGAGGGAGAGAGACGTGAGCGGTATGTCCAGTGTCCCGTGATCTTCCGACACCTGTTTTAGCCTGTATGGAGCAATATACAGCAATTCCTCAGGATTAATGAACGGATTCTCAGCGGAGTTCACTAAAGCTGCGTCCGGTTACATCCTGGCCATGCCCCCATGGTCAGGATATTGATCCATGCAGACACTATACTAAGGGGAGACACTAATATAGTTCTGTTCATGATCAGAATATTGATCAATACAGATACTATACTAAGGGGGGACACTAATATAGTTCTGTTCATGATCAGGATATTGATCTATACAGATACTATACTAAGGGGGGGGACACTAATATAGTTCTGTTCATGATCAGGATATTGATCTATACAGATACTATACTAAGGGGGGGGACACTAATATAGTTCTGTTCATGATCAGGATATTGATCTATACAGATACTATACTAAGGGGGGGGGGGACACCAATATAGTTCTGTTCATGATCAGGATATTGATCCATACAGACACTATACTAAGGGGGGGGACACTAATATAGTTCTGCTCATGATCAGGATATTAATCCATACAGATACTATACTAAGGGGGGACACTAATATAGTTCTGTTCATGATCAGGATATTGATCTATACAGATACTATACTAAGGGGGGGGACACTAATATAGTTCTGTTCATGATCAGGATATTGATCTATACAGATACTATACTAAGGGGGGGGGGGGACACCAATATAGTTCTGTTCCTGATCAGGATATTGATCCATACAGACACTATACTAAGGGAGGACACTAATATAGTTCTGTTCATGATCAGGATATTGATCTTGAAAAACACTATACTAAGGGGGGGGGGCAATATAGTTCTGTTCATGATATTGATCCATACAGACACTATACTAAGGGGGGGGACACTAATATAGTTCTGTTCGTGATCAGGATATTGATCCATACAAACACTATACTATGAGGGGACACTAGTGTTCTCTTCTCTTCCTGAACCGAAAAGGACTCGGGAAGAGAAGAAACCACTAGATAGCTCCCCGTGTTTACAAATAAAAACACAGGAGTGATTTGTCATTGGCTGCAGATGTATGGAGCAAAATCATTGGCCGGGACCTGCTGACAAACTTGTCCTACAGCCAATGAAAGTGGAGGCTGCTGGATGTGCGTGTGAATGGGCGTGGACCTAGAAGAAGGCCATGACATAAAAGTACATTACCAGACCTGTATGAGCCGCCCATCCATTGTATTTTTACAACACTTCACCCATGTCTTTGGTGATCTTTGGTGATCTCTGATCTCCTTATGAACTGTTTCTTACATGATGAAGATCAGCCATGGAGTATATCTGAGGTGTATATCAGGGTGTGCTTCTTCCCCACATGAGAGCTGTGATGTCCAGCAACATTCATATAGAAGACATTTCCCGCACTCAAGGCACTAATACACCTCAAGGGTTGTGTGGGATCCCCGATGTACAGGAAGACAGAACTTCAGTAAGGAACAATTCCCTCATTTAGGACAAGAATGCGGCTTCTCCCCTGTGTGGGATCTCTGATGTCTGGAAAGATAGGATTTCAGCGAAAAACATTTCCCGCACTCAGGGCAGGAATACGGCTTCTCCCCAGTGTGACATCTCTGATGTGTGTAAAGATTGGACTTCTCTGAAAAACATTTCCCGCACTCTGGACAGGAATACGGCTTCTCCCCAGTGTGAGATCTCTGATGTGTGGAAAGACTGGACTTCTCTGAAAAACATTTCCCGCACTCAGGACAGACATACGGCTTCTCCCCCGTGTGAGATCTCTGATGTTTGGAAAGATTGGACTTCTCTGAAAAACATTTCCCGCACTCAGGACAGACATACGGCTTCTCCCCCGTGTGAGATCTATGATGTTTGGAAAGATTGGACTTCGCTGAAAAACATTTCCCACACTCAGGACAGGAATACGGCTTCTCCCCTGTGTGAGATCTCTGATGTATGTAAAGATAAACCTTCAGTGAAAAACATTTCCCGCATTCAGGACAGGAATGTGGCTTCTCCCCCGCGTGAGATCTCTGATGCCTGTAAAGATGGGACTTTTCTGAAAAACATTTCCCGCACTCAGGACAGGAATACGGCTTCTCTCCTGTGTGAGATCTTATATGCACATTAAGATGGGATTTATAATGGAAACACTTCCCGCACTCAGGACAGGAAAGCCTCTTCTCTGTTGGAAGGACGGCACTGTCCCTCACCGTCTGAGGTTCCTCATCTACACTGTGTGGTGTCGGATGGACATTTGAGGTAGTCGGGTTTTCTCCTGGACTATACTGTGTGATGTCCTCATCTTCTACTTTACAGTCTGGAGACAAAGTGAGACAATCCTCTGAGGTTTTCCTCATCTCCCGTCCATCTACTAAAATAGAAATACAAAGATTATTACTAGACATGAGCAGATTGGTTCCCCTAAACCAGGACTCCGCCCACATCAGGCAGCTTTGTCTCTGAGGATCTTACAATTCCCCCCTCAAGGTAACTAGTAAATGGGTCCTCTGATCTCCTACCAGATCATTTCTTTATTCATGGACCTTAGTGAGAGTGAGGAAACAACGAGAACTGTCTTTTATAGGAGTGACAGTGATGAGGGGATTATAGGACGAGTGTCCCCACCCCCTCTATCACTCATTGCCATCTTCCCAACACAAGAAGTACTGCACTTCCTTATTTAGTCCATGATTTAGTCATAAATAACAGCGGGACTGAGCCCCACCAGAGGTCAGAGAGTGAGGATGGGGAGGAGAACAACCAAGATGAAGACTGGACTGATCCTGAAGACCATCATCATTGGGTTATTGGCTCCTCTATCATTATCACTTTCTGTTTAAGGTTCCAAAGTTTGAGGATGTTATCACATTATTATCACCATCTAAAAGTCTGTGCTCCAATCACATCATCAGATATAAGATGTCCAGCAGGTAGGAAATGGGTGTAACAAAAGAAAATACATATTATGTGTATATATAGCAGTGGGTAGAGGGGAGAGAGCAGAAGTCAGGACTATGAAATGTACAACATAGAGTATATAGAGCAAGGGTCAGGAGTATGGAATGTACAATATAAATTATACAGTGTAAGGGTCAGGACTCATAATATTGGTATTCAGTAAATTATATGAAGGTAAAGATGGGATTTTTAGGGTGTAAGAATACACAAAGAATATCAAAAATGTATAAATTATAATAACAAAAGACAGAAAGATAAACTATCCATCCAGTATACAATACAAATATGTTGAAAGTGCAGACTTTGAACAATTTCTCTACATATGTTTCACCAATAAATGGCTTCTTCAGGAGATTGGATTAGTCAAACACTGTCTTCTAGGATAGAAAACATCAAATCAAAAAACACAAACAAAAATTATATACAAAATGAAAATAGAATAACACATATAAATACATAATAGCCTATTAGCTAAGACTCAGGAACAAACCTAAGTGGGATTTGATAATTACCTATAGGTGAGATCAATCACCAGTTGATGGATTTGGAGGCCCGGAGATCAATGAGACCCTTGTATGAACATGGATCATCTGGTGTACCACAGAGGCCAGTAATTAGATACAAATAGGCCCAATTACGAGGCCAGATTCTGGATTGGATTCAGACGTTCTACAGCAAGGTAGAAAAGGTATAAATTGAAAATATTTTTCTAGGGTGCCCCTAGCTAGAAAGAACCACCAATCAAACATGTATGTAGCTTTTAAATTCTGATGACAAGGAATAAAGTTGATAACTGATCTACTTCTAAGTATTATTTTGAAGATCCAACCAAGATCTGTCAAAATAAGGCAAATCACAAACAGGAAAAAAACGCCTAAAGAAAACAAAACCTTCAGAATAACACTTAGAAGTATACCAGTTATCAACTTTATTCCTTGTCATCAGAATTTAAAAAAGGTACATACATTTTTGATAACATTTTTGATTGATGGTTCTTTCTAGCTAGGGGCACCCTAGAAAAATATTTTCATCAATTTATACCTTTTCTACCTTAGAACGTCTGAATCCAATCCAGAATCTGGCCTCGTAATTGGGCCTATTTGTATCTAATTACTGGCCTTTGTGGTACACCAGATGATCCATGCTCATACAAGGGTCTCATTGATCTCCAGGCCTCCGTATCCATCAACTGGTGATTGATCTCACCTATAGGTAATTATCAAATCCCACTTAGGTTTGTTCCTGAGTCTTAGCTAATAGGGTATTGTGTATTTGTATGTGTTATTCTATTTTCATTTTGTATATAATTTTTGTTTATGTGATGTTTTCTATCCTAGCAGACAGTGCTTGACTAATCCAATCTCCTGAAGAAGCCATTTATTGGCGAAACATATGTAGAGAAATTGTTCAAAGTCTGCACTTTCAAAATATTTGTATTGTATACTGGATGGATATTTTATCTTTCTGTATTTTGTTATTATAATAAATGTATACATTTTTGATATTCTTTGTGTATTCTTGCACCCTAAAAATCCCATCTTTACCTTCATATAATTTATCGAATTTAAGGGATGAGGTGCCAACCAATGCAGATGACGAGTTGACTTTTTATTCTCCATTGGTATTCAGTAATCAGTGGAATCTTAAATGTTTACATGAGACAAGTTGCAGAGGTCCCACACCGCTGCCTCCCATCTCCTGAGACTGCACTCAGTGACTTGGGCCTGAGACTATACAGACATATCCCTCCACCCGGCACAGCCAGCAGACAACAGAACAAGTAATCCTGGGAGAATTGTTCTGTCAGAGATCAAGCTAGACCTGGGTATGAGTCAGAAGACCCAAAGCACATGCCCAAGGTGCCTAGGTAAAGCAACATTTATGGTGAAAATCAACATTTTGCTGCCAGCTGATCCCCAGAATCTCCATAAATCCAGTCTAGATACATAAATTGTGTCTGCAGCACAGAGAAGGAAGATTATCACCCAGTCCCCGCCTTACTCTGGACCAATCAGTGAGCAGTATGGGTGGAGGAATGTATTTAGTGTTAATGACCCACCTGTGCTGATCTCTGTAGGAGTGTCCTCCTCTATACATGTCCCCGTTATTCCATCCTCCTCCATAGACTGCTGATCATCCCTCACATACCTCTCTTCTTCTTCTTCTGCTTTAACTTCAAATTCTATATCGATTGGATCTCCACTCTAAATCAAGAAAATGAGAGAGAATATCATCTGTAAGATATAAGCTTTATTATTGTGATATCACATAGAAAATCCAAACATTGTTTCCACAAGTCCCTGTTCTAGATGCTCTAACCCACCAACCTTGTAACAGTGAGGGATGGTGTGACCTTCCTGTGTGGAATCCCGGGAATACAGAGGACGGGGACATCTCTCTGGTGGGTTCCTGGTATTTGGTGGTTCCATCATATCCTTGTGTCCTTCTGAAACCTCCTCCATCACTCCATACTCCTCTTTATACTCTTCTTTAAGAACTATATTATCATCCCTGAGGTTTCCATTCTGAAAGATATAATGAAACATTGTTTGTAATAAACATACTTATGTATAGATCTTAAAAGAGATGTATTTTTTATTTTTTTTAAGAATCATACTTACCTAGGTAGATGCAGTATGCCTCTGACACTGAGAACCGAGCAAATTAACACCGTCTATCACTCTGTTCTCATAGATCTGTGAGCAGAGAGCCGGTGACTGTCAGTCACTGGCTCTCTGCTCTTCCTCCCCGCATTCACTGGAGCACCGGGCTATGGAGAGGGTGCCTCAGGCACACTGGGAGGCTGAGCCAAGTGCCGGTCCAGGCATGTGGGTAGATTCCAACTTCATTTTCGCAATCTTGCCTGAGCCTGGGCCAACTCTAAGATGTCAGCCGACAGCAGATTTCAGCCAGCTGTAAGCTGAAAACAAATCACAGTAGTTCAGAAGAAACTGCACTCTTGTGATCCACAGGAGAAACGCAGCCAAACAAGCTTGGTCTGTTCTTCTCCTTTAAATACCAGTAAGTGTTATTCTTCTACCTAATAATGTTTTGCATAGTTGTGATCTTCATGTGTAGAATCCTGGGAATACAGAGGACAGGGATATCTCTCTGGTGGGTTCCCATTACTGGATCCATCTGTAGGAAACACACACACTGACTGAATACATTGTTTCTATGTGTTTATCAGATGATGGGGGATCTAGGTGGAGCCTCCGTACTGCTCTCTCCTTTACAATAAAGTCTCCTCTTACCCGGTGATGTGAGGGGCGGCTGATTGTCCATCATGACGTCCTTGTAGAGATCCTTGTGTCCTTCTAAATCCTCCCACTCCTCCATGGAGAAATAGACAGTGACACCCTGACACCTTATAGCAGTGGTTCTCAACTCCTGTCCTCAGGACCCACTAACAGGCCAGATTTTAAGTATTACCTTGGTGAGATGCAGACTAGAATACTGCAATCCCTGAGCAGAAAATTATATCACCTGTGATGATTTCAGTTATCTTGCAAACCTGGCCTGTTGGTGGGCCCTGAGGACTGGAGTTGAGAACCACTGCCTTATAGGAACCTCACAGAGGAACAAAAATCTCCTGCGCTCTTGGTGTATCGTCAAAACACGGGTAGTGTGGTTCCGTCTAAAGGCAAAGTATAAAGTCTTGCAGCCCTCCTCAGAACAATGGGTGTACATATGGCTAGAAAAAAGAAAGGAGAAAGGAGGGTGCACCGACCTGGTGCATTACCACTTAAAAGTTTTATTGAAAATATGAATAAAAAGCAATAATCCTACTCGCAGACGGAGCTTAGGTAGAAGCTTATCGGACAAATGTGCTGGAATTTCTTGGCACCCGCCGACTGAACTCGATGACAGAGAGGGACGGACAATACCTCAAACATCTAGATAGCTGACACGTTTCTGGGGCGCATCCCTTTCCTCAGAGCCTAGATGGTCCATGATAGCTCTCACCCACAAAGCCCTCCTTTATATATGTGTGTGCACACACATGTGCAGAGGCCTCAGTTTAGGTGACCACCAATTAGCAAGCCCCGCCTCCTGCTCCTAGCTGACCCCACCCATGTGGGTGGGGCTTCCACTAATCCCCCCACACAAATAGAAGGCAGCCCAATGACTGATCAAAAGTAACTGGGGGGGGGGGGGGGGGTGGAGAATAAAAGGACAAAAAGTGGGCACCATAGCACTACCCTCTAGCAATGCTGACTATTAGTACAACATTATGTCCTCTAGTGGTGCTGACCACCAGTGCAGCAATGTATGTCCTCCATAGGCATAGCCTATTAAGATGTGATCTCCCCATATGCAGGGGGTGTGTGTAAGGAGGGGTAATGGCGTAGACAGATACCAAGATACATGGTATAGGACGGTGGAAACCAAAGGATCTTACCCCAAAGCAGAAGCAGCTCGTCATGACGCGACATAAGCGGTAGCTGTACTTGTCACAGTAAACATCACCGCAAGTCCGTTGGGACGCACGCTGTCTTGCGACCAGGAAGTGCGGGTGCCTCCTGCGTTCCAACCCGCACTTCCGGTTGTGCCGAGACATCAGTTCCGCTTCCCCTGTATACAGCACACTTCTAACCACGGTACCAGGAAGTGCGGGTGTATTTGCGTTCCACCCGCCACTTCTGGTCCGTCTAGGAGCCTCCCACCGCTAGTCTCTCAGTCTATGGCCAATGCAGTGGTGTGACCAGCCAAACGACGTCACTCCCTCTAGTGGCCAAAAACAAAAAATTAGACGGACCTCTATACTGGAGCTAAATGCAAACCAAGGGTCACAAAGCAGAGCTGGCTGAATGATCCTCAAAAGCATGAGCACACACACACATACACACACGAACGGAGGCTGTAGGTGCACACAGTGGGTGGAACCCCCTGAGGGGGTATGGAACAAATAATTAAAAAACTATTTGATCTATACTAACCCAAAATGTTGGGGGATTAATAATAATAAAAAACCTCTAGTGGACTAAAATGCATACACAATAGGGCAATACTACACTATAAAGGTCCATACACATAAAATTCATAAATAGAAATGTATAAATGAAATAGTACAATACAATACATGATTTCATATGAAAGAATTAAGAGTTAAAAATAATAATAGTAATATTCAAAAGACCAGCAGCATTACTCCTATGGGAAAAATATATATATACACACACACACACACACACACACACACACACACAAAAAATGCATGTATACGCACACAAGCAAAGAGAGTTAATATTATACATGTGTATATACATATATTGTGATATCCACTAACCCACTGTGTGACAGACCCACGGGATATTTTCCTGCTTGGACACACGTCCAAACCAGCAGAGACATGTGCCCTAGATGATCTACCAGAGGCACACATCTCAATGACCTTACTAATTTGTAAATTTATAGATTGATCAATCAGTAGACCAAGGCCCGAAAAATCATGAGTCTGTAAAGAGCCCACTTCTCACCTATATCCAGAACATAATACAGTCAAGTATATTATATGGTTAAAAAAGCATCCCCCATTTTAACTCACAACAGGTACCCAAAAAAGATCTCCCTGACATGGTCCCCTATGTAAGGCCCTAAAAACCTAACCAGCAAAAGCTACGCTCATCTACAAAACCTAGTCGCATGGAGATGGCCAAATGGCAGCACCATAGGCTGCCCTACCAGACACCACCTATAGCGACACATGGGGGGAGGTTTAACCATGACGCAAAGGGACAAGTCCATTTGCTCATGCCAAGTGTGATGATAGTAGTCCAACAGCAAGGGGCAGGGGCCAAACCCCATCCCTAAACTGTCCACACTGGTCTGGCTGTGATCACACTAAGTTATGCAGCTCTATTTCCCCGTTGAGGCCCTTGGGGCGGCCATAGTTTTCAGGGTGAAAATCCAGAAGGCCTCTCTTTTACACAGAATCTGATATTTCTTGCCATTATCCAGACTACTTGATATGGCTTCTATACCAAAGACCTTGAGACCATCTGTACTGCTCTCTTGGAATTCCTTAAAGTGTCTAGGCACTGAACATTTATCTTTCTCTGTCAAGATGTTACTTCTATGTTCATTCAACCTAGTCCTCGTTGGTCGAGATGTACGACCAATATACAAGAGACCACACGGGCAGAGTAAACCATAAATGACGTAAGGGGTGCCACAATTAATAAATTGCTTAATCTTGTGAGACTCTTCCCATCCACACCGGTCACGTCTTTTTTTCCTGTGACACATATGCACACAGTTCCCGCAGTTGCCCCCTCCGCATCTATAGCTACCTTTTTGGTCAAAGATAGTCGTCCGAAGGCTATTTAGCCCTTTGTTCTTGTTTTTCTTCACCCTACTCTGGGCAATGATGCTCCTCAAGTCTTTGGGTCTCCTAAAGACTAAGTTTGGATGGGGTGGGAGGCAGGTCTTCAAAACAGGGTCCGATTCAACATACAGTGGTGAGATATTGTATTGCTACAAAAGTATTTAGAGGTTAATAGGATTCCAAGAGGTCTAAGGCTAAATAAACTGTGCAACTTCCTTGATGAAGATATCAAATCAGGAGGAGTGGATTAGAGAAATGCGGGCATTTAATAGAACTTGGCTAGAAATTATCATTAAACAAAAGGTAAAGGAATTTGGTGAACATCAAGTTAGATATCACCAACATACATGAGGAATTATCTGCCTATATAGACCTAGAAGCCTTCTCTGTATGGGATAATAGAATAAATGAACAAACTACAGAGTTTGAAACAGACTTGATAGTTCGGATGTCGGGAAAATTTGAGAGAGATAGGCAGGACTACTCTAATGGATGCGAGTTCAATTGGAGGAAAGATAAAAATCCTCCACTCCCAGACGAGGAAAGAGAAGAGAGAATGGGAGGGGATGTAGGTCATATTAGTCAGCACTACCAACAGGGGGATAAGGGGAGCAGGAATTGTTAAACAGCTTACAGTTACCCCCAAAAAAGTAGTAAGAATTATGGGAACAGAAAGAAACACTGGTATAGAAATAACCCCAAATATAAGAACAAAAACAGAATTAGGAGCACTAACGATCAGCCACACAATGAACTTTTTAGATCCAATGTACATGACGATTTCCCTCCTCCCCTGGTGCAGAGTAGTGCACCAGCGGAGAGGAGTGGAAATGTTTTGCATAATAAAGAGGAACAAAGAATAGATGACCCCCAAATTCAGGACAGTGCCACTAATGAGATCCGGGTACTATGGAGGGAGGCTTCATTGCAAGAATTACCAACAGATCCTGTGAATACTAATAGTATCAGAACTGGGAAATCAAAGGATGACAACTTTTTTTTTAGGGAAGGAGCTGCGGGAAGGACGAAACCCGCAGCGCAGAAAAAACAAGCACCCAGACCCTCCTCCCCCCTAAACACCAGGAGATTAAGAAATCAACGAGAAGAGGGCAAAGGGGAGGGAGGAAAAAGAGAACAGAGGAGATAGAGAGCCATTCTACTATCAAAATTTTCAACCTCTCAAAAATGTATATTCACAGAAAAAGAACTTGAATTGCTGAGAAAGGGCCTCAACTATGCCCCAGAAAGCCCCCCTAACCTCTTCGAATTGTTCATCGATTTGAATAAATTTGGGCGCTTCACTGAAAGGTTGCGCAACTTTAGGCTTAAAGAAATCAATGGGACAGATAGTGAAAACCTAGAGACAACTACTTCAACTCTAGGGGAGAGGTCTTTAGATAAGGATATGTTGGAGATTTTGGAAGAGCTGTATGTAGAAGGAGGGCCAGAACCTTTAGAAGAGACGCCTGCCCTGGCATACGAAGAAGCAATAGTAAAAATGAACTTTAGACCAAAGTCAAGCTTCCATCCACATTGGAATAAAAGGCAATTTTATACTGACATTTCTATGAGGTCGTGATGGGCGAATTTAGGAAAATTTGTGGGAATAAAAGCCAGAAATTTAATAAGGGCCATGAGGTTGGGATTGAAGCTCCCTTGAGTAGTCTGAAGAAGAATTCGGAAATCATTATAAGGAAAGCAGACAAAGGAGGTGGGTTGGTCATACAGGATAAAGACCAGTACCTTGAGGAAGCTTTTAGGCTAATTGGGGATATAAATACCTACGAGAGGCTCCTATGGGATCCAACTGTGAGCTACAATGAAGCTTTCAAAAAATTGTTAGACAGGGCACTACTAAGTAAGGTCCTGCGCAAAAGTGAATACCAATTCCTATACTCCAAACATCCAGTGGTCCCTCACTTCTACCATATCCCGAAGGTACATAAGGATATCGAAAAGGCTGCCAGGCAGACCCATTATTTCATGAATCGATTGCCTGACCAGCAACCTCGGGAGCTATATTGACTACTTCCTGCAAGGCCTAGTGACAAGTCTGCCTTCATATATCAAAGATTCAGGCCATGAATTGGAAATACTAACTGCGTACAAATGGGAAAAGGGATATAGATGGCTTTCGCTTGACGTAGCGTCCCTATACACGTCTATTCAGCATGAGTTTGGTCTCCGAGCCATTGAGTACTATCTGGCAGAGGCACATCTGTTTAGCCCACAGCAGGCACAGTTCATTTATGATTGCATAGAGTTTACCCTGACTCATAATTATTTTTCATTTCTGGACTGTTTCTACAGGCAGGTGAGGGGCACAGCGATGGGGGCTAAGTTCGCTCCCAGTTATGCCAATTTGTTCATGGGGTATTGGGAACTTAAATACATCTGGGCCAATAACCCCTTTGGGAGGAACCTAGTTCTGTACTCACGGTACATTGATGATGTTCTCATCATCTGGAATGGTACCGATGAAGAACTAGATGGGTTCCTGTCGCATTGTGCGGAAAACCCTTTCGGGATCTTTTTCACGCATGTAGTGGACAAAAAATCTCTGATATTTCTAGATCCAGAACTGAGGGCAGATGACAGTGGTAGAATTTATTCAAAAACCCACTTCAAACCTAGTGCGGGCAATTCCTACTTGCATACCCGCAGTCATCATCATCCAAGGTGGATCAAGAATGTCCCTTTTGGCCAATTCTGTAGACTTAGGCGGACTTGCACCCTGAAGAAAGACTATGAGAAGCAAAGCCTTATTCTAAGAGATAAGTTTAAGGAGAAGGGGTATGAAGAAGTGCACATAGAGGAGGCTTTTCAAAAATACCTGCAGCTATACAGAGAGGGCAGTGCAGGAAGTGATAAAACTATAAAGCATGCAGAGGATGAACCACCACAGGTGAGGTTCTGCACCAGGTATAATAATAAAAGTACCTACTATACACAAAATCTTCAAGAAAAATTGGAAGATTTTGGAATCGGACCCTGTTTTGAAGACATGCCTCCCACCCCATTCAAACTTAGTCTTTAGGAGACCCAAAGACTTGAGGAGCATCATTGCCCCGAGTAGGGTGAAGAAAAACAAGAACAAAGGGCTAAATAGCCTTTGGACAACTATCTTCGACCAAAAAAGGTAGCTATAGATGCGGGAACTGTGTGCATATGTGTCACAGGAAAAAAAGACGTGACCGGTGTGGATGGGAAGAGTCACAAGATTAAGCAATTTATTAATTGTGGCACCCCTTACGTCATTTATGGTTTACTCTGCCCGTGTGGTCTCTTGTATATTGGTCGTACATCTCGACCAATGAGGACTAGGTTGAATGAACATAGAAGTAACATCTTGACAGAGAAAGATAAATGTTCAGTGCCTAGACACTTTAAGGAATTCCACGAGAGCAGTACAGATGGTCTCAAGGTCTTTGGTATAGAAGCCATATCAAGTAGTCTGGATAATGGCAAGAAATATCAGATTCTGTGTAAAAGAGAGGCCTTCTGGATTTTCACCCTGAAAACTATGGCCGCCCCGCAGGGCCTCAACGGGGAAATAGAGCTGCATAACTTAGTGTGATCACAGCCAGACCAGTGTGGACAGTTTAGGGATGGGGTTTGGCCCCTGCTCCTTGCTGTTGGACTACTATCATCACACTTGGCATGAGCAAATGGACTTTTCCCTTTGCGTCATGGTTAAACACCCCACATGTGTCGCTATAGGTGGTGTCTGGTAGGGCAGCCTATGGTGCTGCCATTTGACCATCTCCATGCGACTAGGTTTTGCAGGAAAATATCCAGTGGGTCTGTCACACAGTGGGTTGGTGGATATCACAATATATGTACATACACGTGTATAATATTAACTCTCTTTGCTTGTGTGCGTATACATGCATTTTGTGTGTGTGTGTGTGTGTGTGTGTGCGTGCGTATACATGCATTTTGTGTGTGTGTGTGTGTATATATATATATATATTTTATTTTTTTCCCCATAGGAGTAATGCTGCTGGTCTTTTGAATATTACTATTATTTTTAACTCTTAATTCTTTCATATGAAATCATGTATTGTACTATTTAATTTATACATTTCTATCTATTTATGAATTTTATGTGTATGGACCTTTATAGTGTAGTATTGCCCTATTGTGTATGCATTTTAGTCCACTAGAGGTTTTTTATTATTATTAATCCCCAACATTTGGGTTAGTATAGATCAAATAGTTTTTTAATTATTTGTTCCATACCCCCTCAGGGGGTTCCACCCACTGTGTGCACCTACAGCCTGCGTTCTTGTGTGTGTGCTCATGCTTTGAGGATCATTCAGCCAGCTCTGCTTTGTGACCCTTGGTTTGCATTTAGCTCCAGTATAGAGGTCCGTCTAATTTTTTGTTTTTGGCCACTAGAGGGAGTGACGTCGTTTGGCTGGTCACACCACTGCATTGGCCATAGACTGAGAGACTAGCGGTGGGAGGCTCCTAGACGGACCGGAAGTGGCGGGTGGAACGCAAATACACCCGCACTTCCTGGTACCGTGGTTAGAAGTGTGCTGTATACAGGGGAAGCTGAACTGATGTCTCGGCACAACCGGAAGTGCGGGTTGGAACGCAGGAGGCACCTGCACTTCCTGGTCGCAAGACAGCGTGCGTCCCAACGGACTTGCGGTGATGTTTGCTGTGACAAGTACAGCTACCGCTTATGTCGCGTCATGACGAGCTGCTTCTGCTTTGGGGTAAGATCCTTTGGTTTCCACCATCCTATACCCTGTATGTTGGTATCTGTCTACGCCATTACCCCTCCTTACACACACCCCCTGCATATGGGGAGATCACATCTTAATAGGCTATGCCTATGGAGGACATACATTGCTGCACTGGTGGTCAGCACCACTAGAGGACATAATGTTGTACTAATAGTCAGCATTGCTAAAGGGTAGTGCTATGGTGCCCACTTTTTCCTCTTATTCTCCACCCCCCCAGTTACTTTTGATTAGTCATTGGGCTGCCTTCTATTTGTGTGTGTGTGTGTGGGGGGGGGGGTTAGTGGAAGCCCCACCCACATGGGTGGGGTCAGCTAGGAGCAGGAAGCGGGGCTTGCTAATTGGTGGTCACCTGAGCTGAGGCCTCTGCACATGTGCACACACATATATAACGGAGGGCTTTGTGGGTGAGAGCCATCATGGACCATCTAGGCTCTGAGGAAAGGGGTGCGCCCCAGAAACGCGTCAGCTATCTAGATGTTTGAGGGATTGTCCGACCCTCTCTGTCATCGAGTTCAGTCAGCGGGTGCCAAGAAATTCCAGCTCATTTGTCCGATAAGCTTTTACCTAAGCTCCGTCTGTGAGTAGGATTATTGCTTTTTATTCATATTTTTAATAAAACTTTTAAGTGGTAATGCACCAGGTCGGTGCTCCCTCCTTTCTTCTTACCTTATAGGAACCTGACACACACAATGATACAGTCACCATCCAGACACATCCCTTGTCTGTTACTGGATAATGTCCCAGAATTCCTGGCACCGCTCACCTCTCCTGTCAGCAGCTCCATCATCTTCTTGGTGACTTCTAGAATCTTCTCCATGTTGTGTCTCTCAGGTTTTAGGGAGTCACATGGAGGCACTGTGATGGTCATATGATCACCTGACTTCACAAGAGGAAATCTCTGTATTGAGAAACCAATAGGAATATCATGTTAGAATCCCAGAATCCTCGTCACCTTTCCTGTCAGGTCTGTGTTTTATTAATAGAGATAAGAGTGATGTCATGTGACCTCCCAGAATCCTCCTCACCTCTCCGGTCAGCAGAAAGATGATCTCCAGGGTGAGGTTTAGTATCTTCTCAGTCATGTGACTCCGGACCTCCTCCATCCTCATTGGTCCCGTCATTTGATCTATACAGGTCTCCTTGTAGACGGATAACTTTGGGAAATAAAAGTAAGAATTATTTGGATGGTTTTGGTCACACAATAATAGGAATGCGAATTGGGGGTCGACTGATAATAGAATTTTTGTACTCACCGTAAAATCCGTTTCTCTGACATCCATGGACTGACACAGCTCTCATACTGTTTACGTGTGGGTACATGTCCCTGCTTGCAGGAGAAGACCTAGGCAGAATGTTAGATGTTAGAAACATTCTAGAACAAAACCAGAGCTGAACAGCCCCGCCCAGGGGGGCGGTCCCTCCGGACATTACCCTTCCAGTTGCAGCTAGCAGCCTCAGTTCGTAACAAAGCAGTACAAACCTTAAAAGGAAGGGTGGGTGCTGTGTCAGTCCATGGACGTCAGAGAAACGGATTTTACGGAGAGTACAAAAATCCTATTTTCTCTTATAGTCCATGGACTGAGACAGCTCTCATACTGTTTACGTGTGGGACGTCCCAAAGCAGTATAAGAAAAGGGTGGGAGCAAATAGTAAAGGAACAACCAAAACTTCACTCCAAACCAGCAGAGCTTCTCAACGGAGAAGTTGCAACATTAAACAGCGGCCTGCAACACTTTGCGGCCGAAGGAAGCATCCGAAGATGCAGCCACATCAACCTTATAGAATTTTGAAAAGGCATGAACGGACGACTAGGTCGCCGCCTTGCACACTTGTGCAACCGACGCTTGATGTCGGAAAGCCCAGGAAGCACCAATTGCCCTGGTGGCATGCGCCGTAACCGGAAAGTGAGGGGCCACCCCCTTAATGGCATAGGCCTGTATAACAGTCTGTCTGATCCATCTAGAAAAGGTGGCAGACGACACTGCTCGGCCCTGTTCGGACCAGAGGCAGACACAACTAGTGAGTCATATCACGTACCACATAAAAGGTGTGAAGCGCAAACCCTATGGAATGCAATGGGTGAGGACACAAGGATGAGAGGACCATGTCCACATGTAGGTGAAAAGCCGAGACCACCTTTGCAAAAGGAAGGTCGCGGATGCAACACCGCCTTATCCTTATGGATGACCAAATAGGGCGACTTGCAGAACAAGGCCACCAACTCAGACACCCGTCTGACAGAAGTAATGGCCACCAAGAAGGCCACCTCCTGAGACAAGGTCAAGAGGGGAATATCTCTGATATTTTCAAAGTGAGGTTCCTGGAGAACCGAGAGCACCAAATTCAAATCCCGAAGGAGGGAGAGGAGGTTTCAACAGGAGGGAGCACATGGCGAACCCCCTGCACAAAGGTGCTACCAAGGAATGACCCGTTAGCGGTTGCTGAAGGAAGACGGCCAAGGCCGAAAACGGACCCCTAATGGTACTCAAAGCAAGCATTTGGGTCACACCACGCTGCAAGGACCGCAGGATACTGGGGACGGAATACGTCCGTGGACGCTAGTCCAGCTCTTCGCACATAGCGATGTAAGCTTCCCAGGTACGGTGATATATCTTTCAAGCGGAAGACTTCCGTGCCCTAAACATGGTCGAAATGACCGAATCCGAGAGACCTCGGGCTCTCAGCACCTGGCTTTCAATAGCTATGCCGTTAAGTCAGCGACTGTAAAACAGGATGAAAAATAGGACCTTGAAACAGAAGGTCCTCCCTTATTGGCAACCACCAAGGAACGTCCGCGATGAGACGTACCAGATCAGCATACCAATGACGCAGAGACCCACCAGGCGCAAAGAGGAAGCAGTTGCAGCGGAGGATAACAGATATCAGGTGATAATGACCCCATGGGGCCCACCAACGGATCCGAGGCATCTGCCCAAGGATCCCTGGACCTGGCCACAAAACTTGACACCTTACGATTGAGTCGAGAGGCCCTCAGGTCCACAACCGGTATGCCCCACCGCCGGCACAGAATTTTAAAGACCTCCAGGTGTAAGGACCACTCTTCCTGGGCCAGCGTCTGGCAACTCCGATAGTCCGCCTGCCAATTGTCTACGCTTGAATGTAGACGGCCGATAGAGACCACGTGGGGAGGCATATTCTGATTGCCCGTATTTCCAGAACATTGATCGGTAAACGGGCTTCGTCCGGATTCCAAAGCCCTGGGGCTGACAGGACTCCCCAGATGACATGCGCAGATCGGAACATGCAAGTAGGCGTCCTTGATGTCCAAGGATGCCAGAAAATCCCCTTGATGGAGTGTAGCGAACACCGCGCGAATGGATTCCATGTGGAACTTTTGCACCATCACAAAAGGCATTCAGGCCTTGAGGCCCAGGATTAGCCGAGCCCCCGTCCACTTTTTGGGACTACAAACAGATTTGAGTAGAGACCCTGAAAAACCTCTTCTGTGACGGAACCGGCACAATCAATCCGGACCGGATCAATCCTGTACGACCCTTAAGAGGGCCGCTCGACGGGCAGGAAGGAGAGGGAGAATTGAGGGAAAGAATCTGTCTGGGGGCCAGGAACGGAATTCTATCCTGTATCCTGAGGTGACCACCTCGCACACCCACCGGTCGGAGATCCGGGAGGTCCACCGAACCGTGAACCTGCAAGGACGTCCCCCCACCCCGGAGTCGGGCAGGGGCAAGACTTCATGCGGCGGCGGGCTTGGGAGCTTGCTTGGTAGGCTTACGCACCCAGGGACGCTTATGTCCCGCAGCCGCACTTTTTCCAGTCTGGGAGGGCTTACCCGTGGATTCTGACTGACGAAAAAAACTCATTCTTCTTTGCCGGAAGGAAGGGCCCGGCCTACGGTGGGGCTCCTTTTACCGTAACAGACTGAGGATGGAAGGAGCTCTTACCCCTTGTGACATCCATAATAATGGCATCCAGGGCGGCCCCAAACAGTCTACCGCCCTTAAAGGGCAAGTCAGCCAGGTGCTATTTGGAAGCTAGGTCGGCCGACCAGCATTTCAGCCAGATAAGGTGACGCAGCACCACAGCAGATAGAGGCCCCAGAAATTAAAGGGGCCGCATCCAAAGTGGCATCACGCACAGAGACTAAACCCTGCGCCAGTTGGTGAGCCAGGGTAATGGTCTCAGGGGGGAGATTATGCTCCTGAACCGTCTGGTGCAAAATCTTTGCCCATCCTGTGAGTGTCTTGAGACACAAGTGTCGCCGCCCCTATAGGGTGTAAGGCAGACCCCAATAAGGTAAACATAGTTCTACTCACCACTTCTGACCTCCTGTCAGTGGGATCCTTAAATGCAGGAGTCCCTTCCATTGGGAGCGTGGTAGCCTTATTCAAACGGGCGACCGGGGGGTTGACCACTGGGGGGAGAGCCCACTTCTTAACCAGGTCCTCCTTAAAGGGGTACCTCATGGCCAAGCGCAGCGGGACCGTCAAAGTCTTCTGCGGCTTATCCCAGACTTAGTCAATGAATGTATCCAAAAAAGGCACATATGGAAAAAAACTTTTTGAATAAACGGCTTTTAAAAGAACCAAAGGAGACAGCTTCTACCTGAGTTCCTCAGCCTCAACATTCAGCTTGAGAGTGTTCCTCACAGCATCAATGAGTTCACTTACAAGCACCCTGTCAGTTTTTCAGAACTGGGGTCTTTCTCACAGGGAATGTTCAAAAACATGAAAATCCTCAGAGCTAGGGTCCTGAGCAGCAATAGCTAGGCCCATATCTGAGACAGAGCACTCCCCTACAGGAGGATGTGTGTGTGTGGGGGGGCGCTTTACAGCCCCTTACACTCGCACACCGCTTCCATCCTGACAAGGATGATTCCAGGACTGCCGACAACTAGTCGCTAGGGACCACAGGTGCAGGGGCACTGCCTGTTGCCTCCGACAAGTGTGGAGAAGCAGGTGAACTGGACTCCATACTGCCACCCTCTGAGACTTTTAAACACTATTATAGTGAGTAACACAGTCCACCCACTGGCTATGCTGAAGCTGAGGAGGGGATACCCAGAGTACTCACCAACCCTTGTAAGGACCGCTCATTCTGCTGTATGAAACCGCGCTGCCGCGTGGGTGAAGCCTGGGGAGAGTGAGGAGAACATACAAGCACCCTGTCAGTTTTTCCTGTGAGGAGACTGCGAGGAGACTGAGGAGATTGTGAGATTCGCGCCGCAGCAGCGGCCGATTGAGGCCGAACCTGAAAGCAAAAACGCTGCGGCTTCAAGAAAATGGCCGCCGGCCGCATACATTACTGCGCCATCGATCTATGGCAAGATGGCCACCGAGCGCGGTTTTCAAATCACCTCACAGCGCTAATGGCGCACACAGTAATGCACAACACTCACACACCAGAGCGCTGCACCTCTTTCAGGGCCATAAAAACAGACATGAGCGCCCCCAGCCAGGCCAGAGTGACCCCCAAGCACCCCCACACAGCACAGCACCAGTACAGGGTGCAGAGAGCAGCATAACAGTGGGGGGAAGAAAGGGAGAACCCCCCCATCCAAAGAAACACAGCCAGCATGTACTCACCTGTAGCAGGAGAGACTACTTACCCGTCCCAGAGGGACCCACTGGCTTGTTTCAGACAGACCTATCACAGAGCAGTACTGCGTAGCTGTCGGCCCGGTCCAAAGCAAAAGATACAGATAGGTACTGTTCAATCTTGAGAAAACCGCTGGAGCTAAAAGCAACCCGGTCACCCCTGGAGTCATGGGGCATGTCGTGAACTGAGTCTCACGCACACAAGGCGAGGATCAGCACGCTCGATGGTCAGACAGGGAAGACTACGAGGATACCAGTGTACCCAACCTGTTGCCCAGCCAGCAGTTGATTGAAGGTCTCAAAAATAAAATAAAATTCCCAAAGGAATAAAAATTAAAAGTAAAATTTTCCAGGAGACTGGCTCCTGAGAGAGCCACGTCTTCTCCTTCTGCTAGGCAGAAAAAAAACTGAGGTCTGCTAGCTGCAAGTGGGAGGGTAATGTCTGGAGGAACCGCCCCCCTGGGCGGGGCTGTTCAGCTCTGGTTTTGTTCTAGAATGTTTCTAACATCTAATATTCTGCCTAGATCTTCTCCTGCAAGCAGGGACATATACCCACACGTAAACAGTATGAGAGCTGTGTCAGTCCATGGACGATAAGAGAAATAATTTTTTCAGGGCCGATACCGATACCAATTTTTCGGCTGCATTTCAGGCCGATAGCTGATATCAGATGCCAATAATCTGAAGATTTAAGGTTTTTATTTTTACACTGTTATTTAATTATTTTTTTTAATCACTTTTATTGCTGTCACAAGGGATGTAAACATCCCTTGTGACAGTAATAGGCAGTGACAGGTCCTCTTTATGGAGAGATCTGGGGTCTATAATGAATGTAAACATCCCATGTGACAGTAATGGGCGATGACTAGGGTTGAGCGGACCCGAACTGTAAAGTTCGGGTCCGTACCGATTATTGGGGTTTTTGGGTCCCGGACCCGAACAATTGACTTTATGTTCGGGTCCGGTGTTCGGCAATATGCATGTAAAGCAGCGCTTGTTTCCCATGCTTAGAACTGTCCCTGCACAAAGTGACATTTCTGAAGGAAAAAAAAGTAATTTAAAACTCGCGGCTATAATGAATTGTCGGCTCCCAGCAATACATAAAGTCATTGATATAAAAAAAAAAGCGTGGGGTTCCCCCAAATTCAATTACCAGGCCCTTCAGGTCTGGAAAGGATTTTAAGGGGAACTCCACCCCAAATAAAAAAAAAAAAATATGGCGTGCAGTACCCCCAAAAATCCACACCAGACCCTTATCCGAGCACGCAACCTGGCAGGCCGCAGGAAAAGTGGGGGGGAACGAGAGAGCGGCCCCCCCTCCCTCCTGAACCGTACCAGGCCACATGCCCTCAACATGGGGAGGATGTCCCCATGTTGATGGGGACAAGGGCCTCATCCCCACAACCCTTGCCAGTGGTTGTGGTGGTCTGCGGGTGGGGGGCTTATCAGAATCTGGAAGACCCCTTTAACAAAGGGGACCCCCAGATCCCGGCCCCCCCCCCCTATGTGAAATGGTAATGGGGTACAAATGTACCCCATTACAGTATCTGGTTATCTGGTTTTTGACAATTCCTTTTATTAATGTCTTCTCCTTTCTTCCATCTTCTTCCACCTTCTTCTTTTCTCCATTCGGGTTTCTTCCTCCATCTTGTTCTTCACCTTCATCTTCCTTCTTGCTTCGGTGTTCTCATCCCCCTTCTTTCTTCGGCCGCTCCGCTTAAATTGGAGGTTCCCGCTGTGTGGCCTGGTACGGTTCAGGAGGGGGGGCGCTCTATCGTCCCCCCCTCTTTTCCTGCGGCCTGCCAGGTTGCGTGCTCGGATAAAGGGTCTGGTCTGGATTTTTGGGGGTACTCCACGCCATTTTTTTTTAAAATTTGGGGTGTAGTTACCCTTAAATTCCTTTCCAAACCTCAAGGGCCTGGTAATTGAATTTGGGGGAACCCCCCACACTTTTTTTTTTTATCAATGACTTTTCTATGTATTGCCAGGAGCCGACAATTCATTATAGCCGCGAGTGAGTTTTAAATGACTTTTTTTCCTTCAGAAATGACACTTTGTGCAGGTACAGTTCTAAGCACGGGAAACAAGCGCTAATAGTCCTCAGAAGTTTGGGTCCCCATTGACTTCAATGGGGTTCGGGGTCAAGTTTGGTCCCGAACTTTTTACCGAAGTTCGGCCGAACCCGAACATCCAGGTGTCCGCTCAACTCTAGCGGTGACAGGTACTCTTTACGGAGGGCCCAGTACCGTTACCGCTACAGAGCCCTCCGGTGGTATGTAGCCCAAGAGTGCCCGTGGTCAGCAGATGACAGCCCCACGAAAGGCTATGACTATGATGGCCTGGGATTGTTGTATTGGAGGATGTCCAGGGACCCTGACTTTGGGAGTGATCAGGAGTGGTGTTTGGAGGAAATAATGGAGCACCGAGAGCGAAGACTGAATGTCTCGGAAGGGCACAGGAAGATTTGGAGTTTCTGGCCGTTCAGGAATGGGAGCTGGAGACCGCCTACAGACAGCTGCTAGACTCTGCTCAGCAGCAGGGTGGGGCTCCCTTTGCCTGGGACTATCAGGAAATACCAGTTGACAACTCTGAAATCTTGGCTGAAGAATCGGCAGTGGAAAATCTGGAGATTGCCATCCCCAAAGCTGACAACAGGGCAGAGTTCTGCTAACCTCTGCCCAGCACTGATAGCATCTTCTGGGTTCCACGGACAGGAGATGGTGAACCTCTATCCCCAGACACCGGTTGCAGAGACAGGGGATTTGATAGACTTTTCTGCTAAGGAAGAACAACCTGATCAACCTCCAGCAGAAGAGCTGGTATCGGGGCCAAACTTCAGTGTGCTGTGCCCAGCACCAACAGCAGTATCTGTGGAGTTGCAAGAAACTTCCCAAGCTAAGGCGCTGGTCACCGGACAGAGGGTCCAAGACCTCTGCCCCACACCTGTGGCAATCACTTCCCAGCAGCCAGATGAGGGAACCGAAAAGGAAGCAGTCAGCTCACCTCCCCAATGGCAGCTGCACAGTTTGGGAGGGGAGGAAGCCAGCCTCCTACCCCAACGGTTAGCTGAAGCGGATGATGTGGAGTCCCCAGCAGAAGTGCTGGCAACAGGGCAGAGTGCTACCAAACTCTGCCCAGCAATGGCAACAACTGAGGAGTTCCAGATCCCCAACAGCATGACGGAGTGAGCCCAGTCACCCTGTCTTCTCTCCAGCGGCTGAAAGGACTGCAGAAAGAAGGGCCAGTCTAGGCCTCTCCCCAGCGGCGGATATGTTCTCAGAGAAGCAGAGGTTGGCTGGGTGAGTAATGCTCTGTTTGGGACAATTTGGGGTACTGTGTGGATACCGGCATTGGGGGTCTGGAACTACTGACTAACTTCGGAGTCAACCTGTCTGGGATCTCGTCCTGTGTTAGTCTCCTGCCGAAAAGGGAGAGATGTGACGGGAGGGCCCGAGGAACCCAGAATCCCTTGGAAAGTATGGTATACTCTTGTTTCAGCTCCCCATGCACCTCTTATGTCTAAGTCACCCTGTGTCTATTGGGGCACAGGGTGATCAAGAAAAATAGGATTTTTATAACAGCTTACCTGTAAAATCCTTTTCTTGGAGTACACCACGGGACACAGAGCTAGTCATTACATAATGGGTTAAGGGTCACCAGCGGTGATTGGACACTGGCACAACCAATGGAAGACAGTTCCCCTCCATATAACCCCTCCCATCAGGGAAGTACCTCAGTTTTGTAGCAAAGCAGTAAGGTTCCCATAAGAAGGGGGGGGACCTCTGTGTCCCGTGGTGTACTCCAAGAAAAGGATTTTACAGGTAAGCTGTTATAAAAATCCTATTTTCTTTATCGTACACCACGGGACACAGAGCTAGTCATTACATAATGGGACGTCCCAGAGCAATGCTCATATGAAGGGGGGGAGACACAGATCAAAACAGGCCGCTTGCGGACCAGAAGCCCTATACTGCTGCCTGCAGCACACTTCGCCCAAAGGCGGAATCCTCATGTCCTTTCACATCTATTTGATAGAATTTGGAAAATGTATGGACTGAAGACCAAGTTGCAGCTTTACAGATCTGAGCCATCGAAGCCTGGTGGTGCACTGCCCATGAAGCACCTATCGCCCTGGTAGAGTGCGCCTTAACAGGAAAAGGAGGAGTCCTGTTCTTTAAACCATAAGCTTGAATAATTACTTGTCTAATCCACCTGGAAATGGTGGATTTTGATACCGCTTGGCCCTTCTTGGGCCCATCTGGTAAAATAAACAAAACATCTGTTTTACGTATCTGAGCGGTTGCTTGCAGATACACCTTTACCGCTCTCACTGGATCTAGAGAGTGTAATAATTTTTCCCCCGCCGTCCGCGGGTTTGGAAAAAAGGAAGGCAGAACAATGTCTTGATTCAAGTGAAAAGCCGACACCACCTTAGGTAGAAAAGCCGGATGGGGTCGTAGTACGATTTTGTCCTTGTGACAAATTAGATAAGGCTCTTTACAAGAAAGAGCTGCTAGCTCTGATACTCTCCTAGCAGAAGCTATAGCAATCAGAAAGGCCAACTTCCTACTTAATATAATTAAAGGAATATGGCGAATAGGTTCAAAAGGTTGCTTTTGCAACACTGACAATACCAAATTCAAATCCCATGGACACAAGGGAGTCCTAACTGGAGGATTTATCCTCAGTACCCCCTTAATGAATGTCCGAACTAGGGAGTGAGATGCCAATGGTCTCTGAAAGAAGACTGATAGAGCCGATATTTGCCCTTTGATGGTGCTAAGGGCTAAATTCATATCCACTCCTAACTGGCAAAAAGCAAGAATCCTACTTATTTCATACTTCTGAGGATTCCAACATCTGGATTCACACCAGGAAACGTATGCTCTCCAGACTCTCTGATAGATGAGTCTGGAGGCTGGCTTTCTAGCATTAATGAGCGTAGAAAGAGCCGGACCAGAGACCCCTCTCTTTTTAAAAATGTGGGTCTCAGCAGCCAGGCCGTCAACTTTAGCCTTTGTAAGGAAGGGTGGAATACTGGACCCTGTGACAGCAGGTCATGTCGGAGTGGAAACTTCCAGGGCCTTCCTATCGCCGTTTTTACAATCTCGGCGTACCAAGGCCTCCTGGGCCAGTTTGGGGCCACTAGGATTACTGGTATTCCCTCCTCCTTGATCCTGCGAAGCAGTCTTTGTAGAAGAGGGATCGGAGGGAATGCCTAGATCAGTGAGAACTGATTCCATGGAGTTATTAGAGCGTCTGTATTATTAGAGCGTCTGTCCCGTAGGCTAGAGGATCTCTCGTTCTGGACACAAAGTTGTCCAATTTCTTGTTGAACCTGGCAACTAGCAGGTCTACATCTGGGTTTCCCCATCTCAGACATATGGCCTGAAAGATCTCGGGGTGAAGAGACCACTCCCTGGTAGCAGCTGCTGACGACTCAGGTAGTCTGCTTGCCAATTTTCCATCCCTGGAATGAAGATTGCAGAAAGGCAAGGTACATGCTCTTCTGCCCATGCCAGGATCCGGTTCACCTCTCTTTGGGCTGCCCGACTGCGGGTGCCTCCTTGGTGATTGATGTAAGCTACTGCAGTAGCATTGTCGGATTGAACCCGAACTGGGTAGCCCTGTAACCTGTATGTCCAGGTTTTGAGGGCTAGATATACCGCCCGGATCTCTAGCACATTGATGGGCAGGATCCCCTGAGTCTTGGCCCAGGTTCCCTGGGTAGAAGCCTCCTCGAATACTGCACCCCAGTCCGATAGGCTGGCATCCCTAGATACCACCTTCCAGGCCACTGGGAGGAAGGACTTTCCCTTCCGTAAATTCCTGGCTTCTAGCCACCAATCGAAGCTGTGGCGTACTTGTGAGGACAGGCGCATGGGTATATCCAGAGCTTGGCTCTTCCTGTTCCAGGAAGCTAAAATATTGCCTTGAAGTAGTCTCGAATGAAACTGGGCGTAAGGGACCGCCTCGAAGGAGGCTACCATCTTTCCCAATAGTCTCATGCAAAGGCGAATAGACGGCCTCTTGTTTGCTTTGACCTTGTGGATCAGGTCTTTCAGAGACTGTATCTTCGGTTCTGGCAGGTATACCCCGTTTTGGGCTGTATCTATGATCATGCCCAGGTACCCTATCCTTCTTTGGGCCTGGAGAGAGGATTTTTGTAAATTTATAATCCATCCTAAATGCTCCAGGTATCCTACTGTAGTGTGTACAGCGTGACCCAATCCGTCCTTTGACTGATCTATTACTAGTAGATCGTCCAGATAGGCTGTTACCGCAATGCCCCGTGTTCTTAGGTTTGCTAACAGAGGAGCTAGCACCTTTGTGAATACTATGGGCGCGGTGGCTACACCAAACGGCAGAGCCACAAATTGAAAGTGGCGATCTTCTACCGCAAACCTTAGGAATCTTTGGTGAGCGGGGAGGATGGGTATGTGTAAATGTGCGTCCTTGATATCTATGGGCGCCATGAATTTTCCGCCCTTTAAAGTGGCGGCCACGGATCGGATCGTTTCCATTCGAAAATGGCGATCGTTCAGGAACCGATTTAGGGATTTTAGATCCAGGATGGGTCTGACATCTCCATTTGGCTTTGGAATCACAAAGAGGTTTGAGTAAAAACCTGAACCTCGCTCTTTTTGGGGTACGTCTGTAACTACCCCTTGAGCCATTAAGTGATTCAAACCTTTGAAGAAGGATTCTCTTTTTTGTGGATCCTTGGAGAGTCTTGAACCTCGGAATTGAGAAGATGGGATCTCTCGAAATTCCAGTTTGTACCCTGAGGATATTGTGGATACTACCCAATTGTCCTGGATTTCTGACCACCAAGTTGCTCAGAACTGACAAAGCCTTCCTCCCACTCGGCCGAGCGGGGGCGCCCCTTCACTGAGAGGCTTTGGGGGCTTGCTTATTAGCTCTTGCACCCCACGGCTTCTTGTTCTTCTGAGCTTGCCCCTTGGCTTTTGTGGGCGGCTAAAACAGGCCGCCGCCACTGGTTGGAGTCAGATTTCCCGGGAGCTGGGGAGAGAGCGTTTAAAACAAGATCTCTTGTTTTTCTTTCTCTCAGGTAAAAGTCGTTTTACCACTTGATCTTCTGTATCTATTTTTCTAAATCTTCCCCAAATAGGCGTTCGCCATGGAACGGGAACTTGCCAACAGCTTTTTGCATGGGGTCTCCGCTGACCAATGCTTAAGCCAAAGTACTCTGCGCATCTGTACCAGCTGGAGTGTAAGGCGTGATGCCTGTATGATAGAATCTCTCATGGCATCCACTGTGAAGCATAAGGCTTTAGGCAAATTTTCCCAATTTCTAGCCTGCTCTGAAGGCAGTTCCTTCAGCCCCTGCTTTACCTGTTGGCTGATGACCTGACACATACCGACTGCTGCTACTGCAGGTTGGGTAATTGAGCCGGCCAAAAGGAAGGAGGATTTCAACTTCCTCTCAGAAGGATCTTTTAAACCCTTGTACATTATCCACCGGACATGTCAGGTTTTTATTTACACAAGAAATAGCCGCAACTACCGCAGGCAGGCTCCATTTCTTTAAAAAAAAAAAAAATTTCCCCCATAGGATAAAGAATGTTAAACCTTTTTGGAGGTGAGAAACGCTTATCTGGATGTTGCCAGTTTGCGTATATTAGATCCTCTAGTAACGGATGAACCGGGAAGGAGCATGCACCTTGCAGGGATCTTAATGACCCTAGGGAGGAGACAGGTAATTCCGTTACCTCCGCAGAGGTTAACTTAAATGCACTGCTATAGCATTGTACCTGTGACCTTAAAATCTGGCTCCTCATCCTCTGCTGATGTAGCCTCCTCCTCCTCATCCTCCTCCCTCAGGTACTTCTGAAGGGAGGTCCAATACTGGAAGAGACCTGCTTCGCTTATTGTCCCTTTTTAGAGGACTTAGCGATTAAGGTAGCAATTTTTTCCTCCAGATTATTTAGGGCAGCTGATAAAGTGTCCTCAGTGACATATACAGGCCCAGGCTTCACTGGGGAAGCCGCCATACCTGACAGAGGTAATGGCTCATCCTGAACAGGTGCATTTAGCAACACAGGAGAGAAAGGTACCGAGTCAGCACAGTTAGAGCCTCCTCTCAGGCGGTGGTGCTTTCTTATCTCTTTTTGTCCGTATTACTTCCCCTGGAAGGCTTACTGTTTAGACAAAATACAAGGTACCTAAATGCATATACTACCGTGTTTAGTTTAGCAAATACATTAAGTATGCAACTTTTAACACATAACTATGCATAACATGGATGTCTTCTAGGAAGTACCCAATCCAACCACATGGAGTCTTACGTCCCTGTATAGCTGCTGTGTTTCTCTGCCAGGAATAAGAGAACTAACGAGCTTGCTTGCTGCTGCAGTGCTTCTCACACTGACAGTCTTTTAAATTTGGCGCCGTTTCTGTGCCTGCGCGCGCCACGTGCCCGCGCACGCCTTCGCCCCCCCCTCCGATAAAGCGCGCTCCCGCGCGCGCGCGGCCCTTAGCGCTATGGCGGTGGCCATAGTGAGAGAGGACTCTCATCAGCCCTTGTTCCCACTTACCTGCATCTGCAGGTGTCTGGTCGGCCACCGAAAGGAGGATCGGGGTGCCCCAGCAAGCTCAGCAGCGGAGGTGACGAGCAGTGTACTTCGCCGAAGCCGACACTGAACAGAGTGAGGTGAGTATATTCAGCTCTTTACTCCCCCCAGTGGTGGAAAAAAAGAAGACATCCACTTTTTGAAAAAGGTCCCAACCTAGTTATGGACCTTCTAATCTCACCTTATCCACGCCGCAGGTTTTTCTGCTGAAAGATTTCAGACAGATACCAAACTTCACCCTTCACGGTGGGCTATGTGTGCCAACCTTCAGGGATATGGGTTCCTATTTAAAGGATACCTCTCCCCTGGGCCTTGTACAAGACTCTTACCAGGACTTTATAGCGAAATAGCGAAAGTGCTGGATCTTAGAGCCCAGTCCTCCGAAGAGAGACATTACAGGCGACGCCTCATGTATGAGGCCCGGATCCCATCCAGATTCAGCTCATTTGTAGGCGTCTTGGATGGATCCGAAAGCATAGCTCTTTTACCCCCAGAGGGTCTCTTTGGTAGAGCTTTCCTTTAGCACCTCCTAACGCGTCCAACACCTTTCGACACTGGCGAAAAAACTGAGGTACTTCCCTGATGGGAGGGGTTATATGGAGGGGAACTGTCTTCCATTGGTTGTGCCAGTGTCCAATCACCGCTGGTGACCCTTAACCCATTATGTAATGACTAGCTCTGTGTCCCGTGGTGTACGATAAAGAAATAATGAACCTTGAGAATATGATTGGATTACTTCAAATGGGAGAGTAATATTCATTAACAATATCTCTCAAGAAATATTAGAAAGACTGACTGATTCATACTGTTAGGAGGTGCTGATGTCAACTCCAGCCACCTGTCTGTCGGTTGTCTTTTATAATGTAAATGAGCCTAGTGTGGCTTCTCCTTCACCCATTGTCATCTGTGCTAATTAACCCTGCAATTGTATGAAGGAGTTCTGTGTTGATATGTATGATAATGTATCATCTACTGTGTGAAGCTCGGTGACAACAAGTCTGACCTGTAGTGAAATCCTGATTTACCATAACAATGACCAGGCTGCTTAAAGGAATGAGCTCATGTTAATTAGGTTTCTGGTCACAGGTGTATTTCCAGAGGCCTATGACCAGGAAGTATAACTCCTAAGATGGGCATTCCCAGGAAGTTCAATGTAAGAGGCCGACCAACTATTGCTTAACAATGTTGCCTTTGTCTGGATAAGTAAATTGTGTTAATCTTGTATGAGGCAGCTTTCCCTTCACCTATTATTAAGTGTGCTAATGAACACACCTGTTGTCTGCTAAGGGATGTATTGACACTCAGAATAATGTGTATTGGGGACTCGCTATGTAACTATTGTGTGATGTTGTGGGTGGATCTGGGTCATTGTTCATGTGGTGGCTGCAGTATTCTCAAGTGTATATAAAGAGCCTGTATCCCTTGCAATAAACTAGTATTCCTGCTTGACCCTCAAGACGGAGCTTTGTCTTGTATTTGGGGGAGAATCATTTGTATGGGTTTCTTGTTCGGCTGGTTGGAGTGCCTGGTAGCTGCCTTTGTGTTCGGGAATGGAATGTCCTAAACGACTTTAACCCCTTTCATACTCAGGGTGTCGTTACACTGTACATTTAAGAAAGAAACTATTGTCCCTCATGGGAACACATTTAGTCTGGACTGTGTAGTATTTGTTACATCTTGGAGGATCCGGGACCCTCTTGGCCTGCAGGATCAGATATTCCCATTTTCTGTTGAGTTTGTTTTCTTTCTGAACTGGTTTGCAGCTGAAACAGAATTCCTCTAAGAACAAGTCCTCACTAATGAGTGAAGGAATTCCCTTCTTCATCTTACTTCATATTCCAGAAAAAAAAAAAAAATCACATGACCGCTGAGGCAATAAGATGGTTAAGGTGGCCAGTTCTGTAAGGTCTGGAAAATAAGTGCAGGAGGGCCATCACAGACCCAGAGACCACCCTCCTGTCCCTCAGAGTCCCCTGAGCCCTCCAGCCCCCTATTCCCTCAAAGCCATCCAGCCTGACTACCCCCTCAAGGGTCCCACTCTGCAGCCTGACTACTCCCTCAAGGGTCCAAGAGTCCTTCAGCTACATTACCCCTTCAGAGGCCCCTAAAGTTTTTCAGCTTTACTAAACCCTCACAGCCCCTTAGTTCCTTTACTTCCCTCAGAACCCTCAGTATTTTCCTCCCTCTGACACCAATGATGGAACATATTCTTCACGGCAGGCTGAGGAATGTTTTCTTCCTCCTGACCAGCAATGCTCCATACTCCTGACCCCTGCACTCCATCATTGTGATGGCTGCATATTCTAATGATTGCCCATTGGCTGCTCGTGTAGTGTAATAATTGCCCCTTGTAGGCCGTGGATGGTCATTGTCTTGTCTATTTATTGTAAGTGATGTTTGTTTAGAGGACCATATTACTAGAATGTATCTCCAAAATGAAAATAATGTTCCGGCCCTGTAAGTGGGTAAATGTTCTGCCCCTGAAGGGGTTAATCTACGTTTACACACACACACACATATATATATATATATATATATATATATATACACACACAGGTCCTTCTCAAAAAATTAGCATATTGTGATAAAGTTCATTATTTTCTGTAATGTACTGATAAACATTAGACTTTCATATATTTTAGATTCATTACACACAACTGAAGTAGTTCAAGCCTTTTCTTGTTTTAATATTGATGATTTTGGCATACAGCTCATGAAAACCCAAAAATCCTATCTCAAAAAATTAGCATATTTCATCCGACCAATAAAAGAAAAGTGTTTTTAATACAAAAAAAGTCAACCTTCAAATAATTATGTTCAGTTATGCACTCAATACTTGGTCGGGAATCCTTTTGCAGAAATGACTGCTTCAATGCGGCGTGGCATGGAGGCAACCAGCCTGTGGCACTGCTGAGGTGTTATGGAGGCCCAGGATGCTTCGATAGCGGCCTTAAGCTCATCCAGAGTGTTGGGTCTTGCGTCTCTCAACTTTCTCTTCCCAATATCCCACAGATTCTCTATGGGGTTCAGGTCAGGAGAGTTGGCAGGCCAATTGAGCACAGTAATACCATGGTCAGTAAACCATTTACCAGTGGCTTTGGCACTGTGAGCAGGTGCCAGGTCGTGCTGAAAAATGAAATCTTCATCTCCATAAAGCTTTTCAGCAGATGGAAGCATGAAGTGCTCCAAAATCTCCTGATAGCTAGCTGCATTGACCCTGCCCTTGATAAAACACAGTGGACCAACACCAGCAGCTGACATGGCACCCCAGACCATCACTGACTGTGGGTACTTGACACTGGGCTTCAGGCATTTTGGCATTTCCCTCTCCCCAGTCTTCCTCCAGACTCTGGCACCTTGATTTCCGAATGACATGCAAAATTTGCTTTCATCCGAAAAAAGTACTTTGGACCACAGAGCAACAGTCCAGTGCTGCTTCTCTGTAGCCCAGGTCAGGCGCTTCTGCCGCTGTTTCTGGTTCAAAAGTGGCTTGACCTGGGGAATGCGGCACCTGTAGCCCATTTCCTGCACACGCCTGTTCACGGTGGCTCTGGATGTTTCTACTCCAGACTCAGTCCACTGCTTCCGCAGGTCCTCCAAGGTCTGGAATCGGTCCTTCTCCACAATCTTCTTCAGGGTCCGGTCACCTCTTCTCGTTGTGCAGCGTTTTCTGCCACACTTTTTCCTTCCCACAGACTTCCCACTGAGGTGCCTTGATACAGCACTCTGGGAACAGCCTATTCGTTCAGAAATTTCTTTCTGTGTCTTACCCTCTTGCTTGAGGGTGTCAATGATGGCCTTCTGGACAGCAGTCAGGTCGGCAGTCTTACCCATGATTGCGGTTTTGAGTAATGAACCAGGCTGGGAGTTTTTTAAAAGCCTCAGGAATCTTTTGCAGGTGTTTAGAGTTAATTAGTTGATTCAGATGATTAGGTTAATAGCTCGTTTAGAGAACCTTTTCATGATATGCTAATTTTTTGAGATAGGAATTTTGGGTTTTCATGAGCTGTATGCCAAAATCATCAATATTAAAACAAGAAAAGGCTTGAACTACTTCAGTTGTGTGTAATGAATCTAAAATATATGAAAGTCTAATGTTTATCAGTACATTACAGAAAATAATGAACTTTATCACAATATGCAAATTTTTTGAGAAGGACCTGTATATGTATATTTTTTGTATGTATGTATATATGTATGTGTATATATAATATGTGTGTGTGTGTGTGTGTGTGTCAGTAGTGGAATTTTCAGGGTCGCAACAGTCTCAGTTGCGACGGGGGCCCTGTAGTTCCGCCAAGTCCGGAGAGCCCCCCGCCGCCCGTGTGCGGGGGGCCTGCACGCCAGTGTGAGGAGCCATTCCGCCGCGGGGATCGGGTGCTGACAAAGCAGTGGATGCAGGGGCGGCACCGCGGCAACCCCCCCAAGTCCCGGCATCTCCCCCTGCACCTCAGGCTGGCCGTTTAGAGTGGAGTGGGGAGATGTGGGAGGAGGTGGAAGGTGGCGATCGGCAGCTCTATGGTGCCTGTGTGGGCAGCGGAACCTCCCTGGGGCTTGTAGTACTCAGTGTATACAGTGGAGAGGGGAGGGGCCTCTGACCCGGGCAGGTATAAGTTTCACTTTCACTCTGCTTCTACACTCACTGTTGCTGATGCCCGGGTTAGAGCCCCCCCCCCCCCCTCTGCTGTATACATGATTCGGAGATAGAACCACTAGCCCCAGCAAGATCCCCCTGCCTGTGGACACCAGATAGCTGCCGATCCCACCTCCACCAGCCAGGTACAGGGGAACCTCTGTAAGGGGGAGTCAGCTGTCTGGGGACCCTGATGAAAGGGGAAGGGGCTCTCTGGGGACCCTGATGCAAGGGGAAGGGGCTCTCTGGGGACCCTGATGCAAGGGGAAGGGGCTCTCTGGGGACCCTGATGCAAGGGGAAGGGGCTCTCTGGGGACCCTGATGTAAGGGGGAAGGGGCTCTCTGGGGACCCTGATGTAAGGGGGAAGGGGCTCTCTGGGGACCCTGATGTAAGGGGGAAGGGGCTCTCTGGGGACCCTGATGTAAGGGGGAAGGGGCTCTCTGGGGACCCTGATGTAAGGGGAAGGGGCTCTCTGGGGACCCTGATGTAAGGGGAAGGGGCTCTCTGGGGACCCTGATGTAAGGGGGAAGGGGCTCTCTGGGGACCCTGATGTAAGGGGGAAGGGGCTCTCTGGGGACCCTGATGTAAGGGGGAAGGGGCTCTCTGGGGACCCTGATGTAAGGGGGAAGGGGCTCTCTGGGGACCCTGATGTAAGGGGGAAGGGGCTCTCTGGGGACCCTGATGTAAGGGGCTCTCTGGGGACCCTGATGTAAGGGGCTCTCTGGGGACCCTGATGTAAGGGGCTCTCTGGGGACCCTGATGTAAGGGGAGGCTCTCTGGGGACCCTGATGTAAGGGGAGGCTCTCTGGGGACCCTGATGTAAGGGGAGGCTCTCTGGGGACCCTGATGTAAGGGGAGGCTCTCTGGGGACCCTGATGTAAGGGGAGGCTCTCTGGGGACCCTGATGTAAGGGGAGGCTCTCTGGGGACCCTGATGTAAGGGGGGCTCTCTGCGGATTCCCCCTATCTGATGGTGTGTGGGTGTGTGGGGGGGGGCGCGGCATTGAAGGACCTGGATCTCTGGGGACCCTGGTGTAAGGGGCTCTCTGGGGACCCTGGTGTAAGGGGAAGGGGCTCTCTGGGGACCCTGGTGTAAGGGGAAGGGGCTCTCTGGGGACCCTGGTGTAAGGGGCTCTCTGGGGACCCCGGTGTAAGGGGCTCTCTGGGGACCCTGGTGTAAGGGGCTCTCTGGGGACCCTGGTGTAAGGGGCTCTCTGGGGACCCCGGTGTAAGGGGCTCTCTGGGGACCCTGGTGTAAGGGGCTCTCTGGGGACCCCGGTGTAAGGGGGAAGGGGCTCTCTGGGGACCCCGGTGTAAGGGGCTCTCTGGGGACCCCGGTGTAAGGGGGAAGGGGCTCTCTGGGGACCCTGGTGTAAGTTGGCAGGCTCCCTGATGTAAGGGGAAGGGGCTCTCTGGCGACCCTGATGTAAGGGGAAGGGGCTCTCTGGCGACCCTGATGTAAGGGGAAGGGGCTCTCTGGCGACCCTGATGTAAGGGGAAGGGGCTCTCTGGCGACCCTGATGTAAGGGGAAGGGGCTCTCTGGCGACCCTGATGTAAGGGGAAGGGGCTCTCTGGCGACCCTGATGTAAGGGGAAGGGGCTCTCTGGCGACCCTGATGTAAGGGGAAGGGGCTCTTTGGCGACCCTGATGTAAGGGGAAGGGGCTCTTTGGCGACCCTGATGTAAGGGGAAGGGGCTCTCTGGCGACCCTGATGTAAGGGGAAGGGGCTCTCTGGCGACCCTGATGTAAGGGGAAGGGGCTCTCTGGCGACCCTGATGTAAGGGGAAGGGGCTCTCTGGGGATCCTGATGTAAGGGGAAGGGGCTCTCTGGGGACCCCGGTGTAAGGGGAAGGGGCTCTCTGGGGACCCCGGTGTAAGGGGAAGGGGCTCTCTGGGGACCCCGGTGTAAGGGGAAGGGGCTCTCTGGGGACCCCGGTGTAAGGGGAAGGGGCTCTCTGGGGACCCCAGTGTAAGGGGAAGGGGCTCTCTGGGGACCCCAGTGTAAGGGGAAGGGGCTCTCTGGGGACCCCAGTGTAAGGGGAAGGGGCTCTCTGGGGACCCCAGTGTAAGGGGAAGGGGCTCTCTGGGGACCCCAGTGTAAGGGGAAGGGGCTCTCTGGGGACCCTGATGTAAGTTGGCAGGCTCCCTGGTGTAAGGGAAAGGGGCTCTCTGGGGACCCTCGGGGAAGGGGCTCTCTGGGGACCCTCGGGGAAGGGGCTCTCTGGGGACCCTCGGGGAAGGGGCTCTCTGGGGACCCTCGGGGAAGGTGAAGGGGCTCTCTGGGGACCCTCGTGTAAGGGGAAGGGGCTCTTTGGGGACCCTCGTGCAAGGGGAAGGGGCTCTCTGGGGACCCTGGTGTAAGTTGGCAGGCTCCCTGGTGTAAGGGGCAGCTCTCTGGGGACCCTGATGTAAGGGGAAGGGGCTCTCTGGGGACCCTGATGTAAGGGGAAGGGGCTCTCTGGGGACCCTGATGTAAGGGGGAAGGGGCTCTCTGGGGACCCTGATGTAAGGGGGAAGGGGCTCTCTGGGGACCCTGATGTAAGGGGGAAGGGGCTCTCTGGGGACCCTGATGTAAGGGGGAAGGGGCTCTCTGGGGACCCTGATGTAAGGGGAGGCTCTCTGGGGACCCTGATGTAAGGGGAGGCTCTCTGGGGACCCTGATGTAAGGGGAGGCTCTCTGGGGACCCTGATGTAAGGGGAGGCTCTCTGGGGACCCTGATGTAAGGGGAGGCTCTCTGCGGATTCCCCCTATCTGATGGTGTGTGTGAGGGGGGGGCGCGGCATTGAAGGACCTGGATCTCTGGGGACCCTGGTGTAAGGGGCTCTCTGGGGACCCTGGTGTAAGGGGAAGGGGCTCTCTGGGGACCCTGGTGTAAGGGGAAGGGGCTCTCTGGGGACCCTGGTGTAAGGGGCTCTCTGGGGACCCTGGTGTAAGGGGAAGGGGCTCTCTGGGGACCCCGGTGTAAGGGGGAAGGGGCTCTCTGGGGACCCCAGTGTAAGGGGGAAGGGGCTCTCTGGGGACCCCAGTGTAAGGGGGAAGGGGCTCTCTGGGGACCCCAGTGTAAGGGGGAAGGGGCTCTCTGGGGACCCCAGTGTAAGGGGGAAGGGGCTCTCTGGGGACCCCAGTGTAAGGGGGAAGGGGCTCTCTGGGGACCCTGGTGTAAGTTGGCAGGCTCCCTGATGTAAGGGAAAGGGGCTCTCTGGGGACCCTGGTGGAAGGGGCTCTCTGGGGACCCTGGTGGAAGGGGCTCTCTGGGGACCCTCGGGGAAGGGGCTCTCTGGGGACCCTCGGGGAAGGGGCTCTCTGGGGACCCCCGTGTAAGTTGGCAGGCTCCCTGGTGTAAGGGGCAGCTCTCTGGGGACCCTGATGTAAGGGGAAGGGGCTCTCTGGGGACCCTGATGTAAGGGGAAGGGGCTCTCTGGGGACCCTGATGTAAGGGGAAGGGGCTCTCTGGGGACCCTGATGTAAGGGGAAGGGGCTCTCTGGGGACCCTGATGTAAGGGGAAGGGGCTCTCTGGGGACCCTGATGTAAGGGGAAGGGGCTCTCTGGCGACCCTGATGTAAGGGGAAGGGGTTCTCTGGCGACCCTGATGTAAGGGGAAGGGGTTCTCTGGCGACCCTAATGTAAGGGGAAGGGGCTCTCTGGCGACCCTGATGTAAGGGGAAGGGGCTCTCTGGCGACCCTGATGTAAGGGGAAGGGGCTCTCTGGCGACCCTGATGTAAGGGGAAGGGGCTCTCTGGCGACCCTGATGTAAGGGGAAGGGGCTCTCTGGCGACCCTGATGTAAGGGGAAGGGGCTCTCTGGCGACCCTGATGTAAGGGGAAGGGGCTCTCTGGCGACCCTGATGTAAGGGGAAGGGGCTCTCTGGGGATCCTGATGTAAGGGGAAGGGGCTCTCTGGGGACCCCGGTGTAAGGGGAAGGGGCTCTCTGGGGACCCCAGTGTAAGGGGAAGGGGCTCTCTGGGGACCCCAGTGTAAGGGGAAGGGGCTCTCTGGGGACCCCAGTGTAAGGGGAAGGGGCTCTCTGGGGACCCCAGTGTAAGAAGAAGGGGCTCTCTGGGGACCCCAGTGTAAGGGGCTCTCTGGGGACCCCAGTGTAAGGGGCTCTCTGGGGACCCCAGTGTAAGGGGCTCTCTGGGGACCCCAGTGTAAGGGGAAGGGGCTCTCTGGGGACCCTGGTGTAAGTTGGCAGGCTCCCTGGTATAAGGGAAAGGGGCTCTCTGGGGACCCTGGTGTAAGGGGCTCTCTGGGGACCCTCGGGGAAGGGGCTCTCTGGGGACCCTCGGGGAAGGGGCTCTCTGGGGACCCTCGGGGAAGGGGCTCTCTGGGGACCCTCTGGGAAGGGGCTCTCTGGGGACCCTCTGGGAAGGGGCTCTCTGGGGACCCTCTGGGAAGGGGCTCTCTGGGGACCCTCGGGGAAGGGGCTCTCTGGGGACCCTCGGGGAAGGGGCTCTCTGGGGACCCTCGTGTAAGGGGAAGGGGCTCTCTGGGGACCCTCGTGTAAGGGGAAGGGGCTCTCTGGGGACCCTCGTGTAAGGGGAAGGGGCTCTCTGGGGACCCTCGTGTAAGTTGGCAGGCTCCCTGGTGTAAGGGGCAGCTCTCTGGGGACCCTGATGTAAGGGGAAGGGGCTCTCTGGGGACCCTGATGTAAGGGGAAGGGGCTCTCTGGGGACCCTGATGTAAGGGGAAGGGGCTCTCTGGGGATCCTGATGTAAGGGGAAGGGGCTCTCTGGGGATCCTGATGTAAGGGGAAGGGGCTCTCTGGGGATCCTGATGTAAGGGGAAGGGGCTCTCTGGGGATCCTGATGTAAGGGGAAGGGGCTCTCTGGGGATCCTGATGTAAGGGGAAGGGGCTCTCTGGGGATCCTGATGTAAGGGGAAGGGGCTCTCTGGGGATCCTGATGTAAGGGGAAGGGGCTCTCTGGGGATCCTGATGTAAGGGGAAGGGGCTCTCTGGGGATCCTGATGTAAGGGGAAGGGGCTCTCTGGGGACCCTGATGTAAGGGGAAGGGGCTCTCTGGGGACCCTGATGTAAGGGGAAGGGGCTCTCTGGGGACCCTGATGTAAGGGGATGGGGCTCTCTGGGGACCCTGATGTAAGGGGGAAGGGGCTCTCTGGGGACCCTGATGTAAGGGGAAGGGGCTCTCTGGGGACCCTGATGTAAGGGGGAAGGGGCTCTCTGGGGACCCTGATGTAAGGGGGAAGGGGCTCTCTGGGGACCCTGATGTAAGGGGGAAGGGGCTCTCTGGGGACCCTGATGTAAGGGGGAAGGGGCTCTCTGGGGACCCTGATGTAAGGGGGAAGGGGCTCTCTGGGGACCCTGATGTAAGGGGGAAGGGGCTCTCTGGGGACCCTGATGTAAGGGGGAAGGGGCTCTCTGGGGACCCTGATGTAAGGGGAGGCTCTCTGGGGACCCTGATGTAAGGGGAGGCTCTCTGGGGACCCTGATGTAAGGGGAGGCTCTCTGGGGACCCTGATGTAAGGGGAGGCTCTCTGGGGACCCTGATGTAAGGGGAGGCTCTCTGGGGACCCTGATGTAAGGGGGGCTCTCTGCGGATTCCCCCTATCTGATGGTGTGTGGGGGGGGGCGCGGCATTGAAGGACCTGGATCTCTGGGGACCCTGGTGTAAGGGGCTCTCTGGGGACCCTGGTGTAAGGGGAAGGGGCTCTCCGGGGACCCTGGTGTAAGGGGAAGGGGCTCTCTGGGGACCCTGGTGTAAGGGGCTCTCTGGGGACCCCGGTGTAAGGGGCTCTCTGGGGACCCCGGTGTAAGGGGCTCTCTGGGGACCCCGGTGTAAGGGGCTCTCTGGGGACCCCGGTGTAAGGGGCTCTCTGGGGACCCTGGTGTAAGGGGGAAGGGGCTCTCTGGGGACCCCGGGGGAAGGGGCTCTCTGGGGACCCCGGTGTAAGGGGCTCTCTGGGGACCCCGGTGTAAGGGGCTCTCTGGGGACCCCGGTGTAAGGGGCTCTCTGGGGACCCCGGTGTAAGTTGGCAGGCTCCCTGATGTAAGGGGAAGGGGCTCTCTGGCGACCCTGATGTAAGGGGAAGGGGCTCTCTGGCGACCCTGATGTAAGGGGAAGGGGCTCTCTGGCGACCCTGATGTAAGGGGAAGGGGCTCTCTGGCGACCCTGATGTAAGGGGAAGGGGCTCTCTGGCGACCCTGATGTAAGGGGAAGGGGCTCTCTGGCGACCCTGATGTAAGGGGAAGGGGCTCTCTGGCGACCCTGATGTAAGGGGAAGGGGCTCTCTGGCGACCCTGATGTAAGGGGAAGGGGCTCTCTGGCGACCCTGATGTAAGGGGAAGGGGCTCTTTGGCGACCCTGATGTAAGGGGAAGGGGCTCTTTGGCGACCCTGATGTAAGGGGAAGGGGCTCTCTGGCGACCCTGATGTAAGGGGAAGGGGCTCTCTGGGGATCCTGATGTAAGGGGAAGGGGCTCTCTGGGGACCCCGGTGTAAGGGGAAGGGGCTCTCTGGGGACCCCGGTGTAAGGGGAAGGGGCTCTCTGGGGACCCCGGTGTAAGGGGAAGGGGCTCTCTGGGGACCCCAGTGTAAGGGGAAGGGGCTCTCTGGGGACCCCAGTGTAAGGGGAAGGGGCTCTCTGGGGACCCCAGTGTAAGGGGAAGGGGCTCTCTGGGGACCCTGATGTAAGTTGGCAGGCTCCCTGGTGTAAGGGAAAGGGGCTCTCTGGGGACCCTCGGGGAAGGGGCTCTCTGGGGACCCTCGGGGAAGGGGCTCTCTGGGGACCCTCGGGGAAGGGGCTCTCTGGGGACCCTCGGGGAAGGTAAAGGGGCTCTCTGGGGACCCTCGTGTAAGGGGAAGGGGCTCTTTGGGGACCCTCGTGCAAGGGGAAGGGGCTCTCTGGGGACCCTGGTGTAAGTTGGCAGGCTCCCTGGTGTAAGGGGCAGCTCTCTGGGGACCCTGATGTAAGGGGAAGGGGCTCTCTGGGGACCCTGATGTAAGGGGAAGGGGCTCTCTGGGGACCCTGATGTAAGGGGGAAGGGGCTCTCTGGGGACCCTGATGTAAGGGGGAAGGGGCTCTCTGGGGACCCTGATGTAAGGGGGAAGGGGCTCTCTGGGGACCCTGATGTAAGGGGAGGCTCTCTGGGGACCCTGATGTAAGGGGAGGCTCTCTGGGGACCCTGATGTAAGGGGAGGCTCTCTGGGGACCCTGATGTAAGGGGAGGCTCTCTGGGGACCCTGATGTAAGGGGGGCTCTCTGCGGATTCCCCCTATCTGATGGTGTGTGTGAGGGGGGGGCGCGGCATTGAAGGACCTGGATCTCTGGGGACCCTGGTGTAAGGGGCTCTCTGGGGACCCTGGTGTAAGGGGAAGGGGCTCTCTGGGGACCCTGGTGTAAGGGGAAGGGGCTCTCTGGGGACCCTGGTGTAAGGGGAAGGGGCTCTCTGGGGACCCTGGTGTAAGGGGCTCTCTGGGGACCCTGGTGTAAGGGGAAGGGGCTCTCTGGGGACCCCGGTGTAAGGGGGAAGGGGCTCTCTGGGGACCCCGGTGTAAGGGGGAAGGGGCTCTCTGGGGACCCCAGTGTAAGGGGGAAGGGGCTCTCTGGGGACCCCAGTGTAAGGGGGAAGGGGCTCTCTGGGGACCCTGGTGTAAGTTGGCAGGCTCCCTGATGTAAGGGAAAGGGGCTCTCTGGGGACCCTGGTGGAAGGGGCTCTCTGGGGACCCTCGGGGAAGGGGCTCTCTGGGGACCCTCGGGGAAGGGGCTCTCTGGGGACCCCCGTGTAAGTTGGCAGGCTCCTTGGTGTAAGGGGCAGCTCTCTGGGGACCCTGATGTAAGGGGAAGGGGCTCTCTGGGGACCCTGATGTAAGGGGAAGGGGCTCTCTGGGGACCCTGATGTAAGGGGAAGGGGCTCTCTGGGGACCCTGATGTAAGGGGAAGGGGCTCTCTGGGGACCCTGATGTAAGGGGAAGGGGCTCTCTGGGGACCCTGATGTAAGGGGAAGGGGCTCTCTGGCGACCCTGATGTAAGGGGAAGGGGTTCTCTGGCGACCCTGATGTAAGGGGAAGGGGTTCTCTGGCGACCCTGATGTAAGGGGAAGGGGCTCTCTGGCGACCCTGATGTAAGGGGAAGGGGCTCTCTGGCGACCCTGATGTAAGGGGAAGGGGCTCTCTGGCGACCCTGATGTAAGGGGAAGGGGCTCTCTGGCGACCCTGATGTAAGGGGAAGGGGCTCTCTGGCGACCCTGATGTAAGGGGAAGGGGCTCTCTGGGGATCCCGATGTAAGGGGAAGGGGCTCTCTGGGGATCCCGGTGTAAGGGGAAGGGGCTCTCTGGGGACCCCGGTGTAAGGGGAAGGGGCTCTCTGGGGACCCCGGTGTAAGGGGAAGGGGCTCTCTGGGGACCCCAGTGTAAGGGGAAGGGGCTCTCTGGGGACCCCAGTGTAAGGGGAAGGGGCTCTCTGGGGACCCCAGTGTAAGAAGAAGGGGCTCTCTGGGGACCCCAGTGTAAGAAGAAGGGGCTCTCTGGGGACCCCAGTGTAAGGGGCTCTCTGGGGACCCCAGTGTAAGGGGCTCTCTGGGGACCCCAGTGTAAGGGGCTCTCTGGGGACCCCAGTGTAAGGGGCTCTCTGGGGACCCCAGTGTAAGGGGCTCTCTGGGGACCCCAGTGTAAGGGGAAGGGGCTCTCTGGGGACCCTGGTGTAAGTTGGCAGGCTCCCTGGTATAAGGGAAAGGGGCTCTCTGGGGACCCTCGGGGAAGGGGCTCTCTGGGGACCCTCGGGGAAGGGGCTCTCTGGGGACCCTCGGGGAAGGGGCTCTCTGGGGACCCTCGGGGAAGGGGCTCTCTGGGGACCCTCGGGGAAGGGGCTCTCTGGGGACCCTCGTGTAAGGGGCTCTCTGGGGACCCTCGTGTAAGGGGAAGGGGCTCTCTGGGGACCCTCGTGTAAGGGGAAGGGGCTCTCTGGGGACCCTCGTGTAAGGGGAAGGGGCTCTCTGGGGACCCTCGTGTAAGTTGGCAGGCTCCCTGGTGTAAGGGGCAGCTCTCTGGGGACCCTGATGTAAGGGGAAGGGGCTCTCTGGGGACCCTGATGTAAGGGGAAGGGGCTCTCTGGGGACCCTGATGTAAGGGGAAGGGGCTCTCTGGGGATCCTGATGTAAGGGGAAGGGGCTCTCTGGGGATCCTGATGTAAGGGGAAGGGGCTCTCTGGGGATCCTGATGTAAGGGGAAGGGGCTCTCTGGGGACCCTGATGTAAGGGGAAGGGGCTCTCTGGGGACCCTGATGTAAGGGGAAGGGGCTCTCTGGGGACCCTGATGTAAGGGGAAGGGGCTCTCTGGGGACCCTGATGTAAGGGGAAGGGGCTCTCTGGGGACCCTGATGTAAGGGGAAGGGGCTCTCTGGGGACCCTGATGTAAGGGGATGGGGCTCTCTGGGGACCCTGATGTAAGGGGATGGGGCTCTCTGGGGACCCTGATGTAAGGGGAAGGGGCTCTCTGGGGACCCTGATGTAAGGGGAAGGGGCTCTCTGGGGATCCTGATGTAAGGGGAAGGGGCTCTCTGGGGATCCTGATGTAAGGGGAAGGGGCTCTCTGGGGATCCTGATGTAAGGGGAAGGGGCTCTCTGGGGATCCTGATGTAAGGGGAAGGGGCTCTCTGGGGATCCTGATGTAAGGGGAAGGGGCTCTCTGGGGATCCTGATGTAAGGGGAAGGGGCTCTCTGGGGATCCTGATGGAAGGGGAAGGGGCTCTCTGGGGATCCTGATGGAAGGGGAAGGGGCTCTCTGGGGATCCTGATGGAAGGGGAAGGGGCTCTCTGGGGATCCTGATGGAAGGGGAAGGGGCTCTCTGGGGATCCTGATGGAAGGGGAAGGGGCTCTTTGGGGATCCTGATGGAAGGGGCTCTCTGGGGATCCTGATGGAAGGGGCTCTCTGGGGATCCTGATGGAAGGGGCTCTCTGGGGATCCTGATGGAAGGGGAAGGGGCTCTCTGGGGATCCTGATGGAAGGGGAAGGGGCTCTCTGGGGATCCTGATGGAAGGGGAAGGGGCTCTCTGGGGATCCTGATGGAAGGGGAAGGGGCTCTCTGGGGATCCTGATGGAAGGGGAAGGGGCTCTCTGGGGATCCTGATGGAAGGGGAAGGGGCTCTCTGGGGATCCTGATGGAAGGGGAAGGGGCTCTCTGGGGATCCTGATGTAAGGGGGAAGGGGCTCTCTGGGGATCCTGATGTAAGGGGCTCTCTGGGGATCCTGATGTAAGGGGGAAGGGGCTCTCTGGGGATCCTGATGTAAGGGGAAGGGGCTCTCTGGGGATCCTGATGTAAGGGGAAGGGGCTCTCTGGGGACCCTGATGTAAGGGGAAGGGGCTCTCTGGGGATCCTGATGTAAGGGGAAGGGGCTCTCTGGGGACCCTGATGTAAGGGGGGCTCTCTGCGAATCCCCCTATGTGATGGTGTGTGTGTGTGTGTGTGGGGGGGGGGGGGCGCGGCATTGAAGGACCTGGCCTTGGGGCGGCAAAGGGAGTAAATCTGGGCCTGGGCAGAGGCAGCGCTGAGACTGGGGGGGCGGACACTGAAAAATTAAGTCAGCAGACCTGCTGACACCAATGAGAGAAGGCGGGGGAGGAGCTTTCCTCTCTGCGCGGAGTATCTGTACCGTCTACCCATGAGGCAAGAAGGCATCCTGGCGGGAGATTAGAAGGCACGGTGACCGTGACCGATTGAAGGGAATTCCCGGGGAGTCTATTGATTGACGGTAAGTGACATTTTGCAGAGCTGAGCAATCGATGCCAACCTCCACCACCTGTGCCTCTTACTGATCCCATCCCCCCACCACTGATCTCATCCCTATCCCCCCATTACTTCTACAACAGAGGTGATGGGGGGGATAGGGATGAGATCAGTGGTGGGAGGATGGGATCAGTAAGAGGCACAGGTGGTGGTGGGAGAGAATGGCACCAACACTGCCACCACAACCACCCCCCCTCAACAAAATAAAAATCAAAATCATGCTTTTTCGGAGGGGGGGCTACGTGATTTCTTGCACCGGGCCCAGAAGTTTCTAGTTAGGCCTCTGGTGTGTATCATCATCTGCTGGAGATAAAAGACATCACAGTGACTATGGAGGAAGAGGACGGACATGACGGGGTTACTGGGTGTAAATAGAAAATAAGATCTTATTACCTCCTCTGCTGCCACTTCCAGTAATGTCTCCTCACTACTTTGTACTTATTCTAGATCACTTCCTGTCTGTCATCCATAGAGACATCTTATCTGGGTAGAAGTGAGATCACCACGTTGTGGAGTTCAGAGGAACTGCAGCCTGAGAAACATTTGGTAATGTGAACATGGCCTTGTGCTGTGTGTATGTACTGTACACTGATCAGTCATAACATTATGACCACTGACAGGTGAAATAAATAACACTGATTATCTCATTATAATGGCATCTAGAATAAGGTGACCAGATTTTTTAAATGAAATCCGGGGACATTTTGTTATTTTTACTAGTAATGCCGGCAATCAGCGACTCTCTGCCCGTCACCGCCCACCTCACAGCCTGTCAAATCTTACTCTCCGGGCCCCGGCTACTACTGGGTGGGGAGTGGAGGAAGATCACTCCTACGGGGAAGGCAAGGAGATAAACAGGCAGGCGCCTGGCCGGGGCTTGAGCCAAGGCAGAAGAACATGTGAGCGGAGCTGAATGGGCGTGCGCCCGAAACTGAAGAAATATTCCCTCCGCTCCGACCAGCACATGATCATCAGAAAGGGGCACAGATAATGGAAAAAAAATACACACCCCCTTAAGCTAGGAGGAGCAGTGGAGCGGGGGTGTGCAATTCAGATTTTTTTTTAAATTCTGCACTGACTGTCTTTTCAATTGCCCCAGCCCCTGTTCAAATCCAATCTGGAGACATAACTGGGGACAGACTTGGTCCGGGGACAGTGTCCTCAATCTGGGGACTGTCCCCTGAAACCGGGGATGTCTGGTCACTCTAATCTAGAAGTGGGTCGGATATATTACAAACCTCCCAACTAGGGATGAGCCAAACACCCCCCTGTTCGGTTCACACCAGAACCTTCAAAAGGCACGAAAGTTCACGCAAAATTTAGAACCCTATTAAATACAATGGACTCGAACGTTCGAAATCTAAAGTGCTAATTATAAAGGCTTATATGCAAGTTATTGTCCTAAAAAGGGTTTGGGAACCCGGGTTCTGCCCCAGGGGACATGTATCAATGCAAAAAAAAGTTTTAAAAATGGCCGTTTTTTCTGGAGCAGTGATTTTAATGATGCATAAAGTGAAAAAAAAAAAAGTCAAATATTCCTTTAAATATCGTACCTGGGGGGTGTCTATAGTATGCCTGTGAAGTGGCGCGTGTTTCCCGTGTTTAGAACTGTCCCTGCACAAAATTACATTTCTAAAGGAAAAAATAGGTGTAGCGGTCTCACCCGCTCTCTCCCTTCTTCTTCTCAGCTGGTTAACTCGTCTAGGGAGAGGGGTGAGGTGCTGCCACCAGCTCCCCCTCTTATGTGTGTAGAGGTTTGAGCTATGATCTTTACCTTCGGGTCTGTGTCCCTGTCCAGAGATTCCACTTCAAATATGACAGGTAGATAGGTGAATGTAGAACACTTTGCTCCCAGAAAAGTAAGCCCACACCAGGTGACAGTACAACATCTATATTTATTTCCGCAGAGATAAATATGCCTCTTTGCAAGCAGACAGGTTGGTACAAACACAACTTGATGGGGAGAGGGTTCAGGCACAATCCTTTCGGATTAGAGAAGCTGCTAGGAGTTCACAACAACTTGTGGCGCACGGTCACTGCCACCGACCGTGAGGTTGGTCCCTGCCACAGACCGGGTGAATGATGAGGCCTCTGCCACCGACCTGATGTAGCTGGGTCTCTGCAAAGACCATAGAACGTGGACTACCTTCTAATGGCAACCCCTGTTAGGGAGATGATCCATCCCGGACGGTCCCTAGAGGCCTGCACTGTCACCAGCCAATGCTGCGCTGGATCTTCAGGTCAGGTCACCTCCCTGGTTCTCCTCGCCCGAGACTCGGGTCCCCTCACTCGGTGGGCCCCTAGGTATCTTCTCCCATACGGGACCCAGTCGAAGGTACTGGGCCCCAGGCCTCGGCTAGTACCTCAACCCAGGCTGAAGGTGCCTGGGATGGAACTCGAACTCCCTCGCACCCAGGCCGAGGGCACCTGGGCGCGGACGAACAGAACAGAAGCCCCAAGGCTGAAGGTGCCTGGGGCTCGGACCTCATGCGCAAGATATCCGCCCCCTTTATACCCTCTCCCAGCAGGCACAGCGCATACCTCCCAACAGGCATGGATTCTGCGGGTTTTACCCGCATAGGCTCCTCCTTCCCGCAGTCCCGCGAGAGTGTCATCTTTCCCGCACAGCAGGAAGTATGAAGAGCAGGAAACAACAACCAGCAGGTAAGCACCCTACCTCCCCCCAGATTTGTGGTCAAAACAGCTTTCCGCCCCCCCCCCCCCGCGCGATCCGCGGCACTTCCCCCCCCCTGCTCAACAACTTTTTTTTTGGGGGGCGAATTTTTTTCTACATGTCCCGCGGTTCCCCCCCCCCGCTCAACAACTTTCATCAGCGGGGGAGAGGGGAGATCTGAATGTCCCGCGGTGGGACTTTTGAAAGTTGGGGAGGTATGACAGCGGGTTCCACGCCCCGCTGTACTACTGCCACGAGAGGATACAAAGGGCATGGCCCTACAATGATGGTTCAACCCCAGCCCAAGGCGACAGCGCCACCCAGGGGCCGCAGGGAACTGAACACCATTATATCCTCCACAAACCAAAAATGGCCATAGATCCCTAACAACTAGTGTATCTGGGCCATGCTACCGCCCAGATACTCCCCCTAAATGTTGACACCCGCTACATAGGATTTTTTACTCACTGTAAAATCCTTTTCTCCGAGTTCATGGACCGACACAGCTTCTCTATTGACAAAGTGGATATTATCCGTTAATTAGGAGTGACAATGCAGAAAACTTGTAAAAAGTGTTGCATCACACCTTCTACAGTACCGCCCAGGGGGCGGACCCTCTGGGTATATCCCCTCAGTCTGCATCTCGCAGATCAGTTCATAAAAAAGCAGTACAAACTTAAAAGGAGGGGTGGGTACTGTGTCGGTCCATGGACTCAGAGAAAAGGATTTTACGGTGAGTATTTACTCTTTCGTCCATGGACCGACACAGCTTCTCTATTGACATAGTGGGACGTCCCTAAACAGTGTCAGAGAAAAAACGAGGGGTGGTAACAGTATAAAAATAAACTTCACCCCAAACACAAAACAGCACTCCTCCAATGGAGGAGCTGCAACTCTAAACAGCCGCTTGCAAAACCTTGCGGCCGAAAGAGGCATCCGAAGATGCACCTACATCAACCTTGTAGAATTTTGTGAAAGTGTGAGCGGACGACCAAGTCGCCGCTTTACATAATTGGGAAACAGACGCTTGATGTCAGAAAGCCCAAGAGGCACCTATTGCCCTGGTCGAATGCGCCGTGACCGGAAAGGGGGGTGCTTGACCCTTTAAGGCGTAAGCCTGGATTACTATCTGTCGGATCCACCTAGAGATGGTGGCCGACGAGACTGCTTGGCCCTTCTTGGGACCAGCCACCGAAACAAACAGTGAGTCTGACTTCCGGAACAGGGAAGTAGCAGATAGGTATACTCTCAAAGCTCGGACAACGTCCAAGGAATGCAACGCCGACTCCTTAGGATTCGACGGGTGAGGACACAAGGGTGGAAGTACAATGTCTTCGTTGAGATGAAAAGCCAAAACGACTTTTGGAAGTAAGGAAGGCTGCGGCCGCAGCACCACCTTATCCTTGTGGAAAATCAAATAGGGAGTCTTGCAGGACAAGGCTGCCAGCTCAGAGACTCGTCTAACGGACGTAACAGCCACCAAAAAGACCACTTTCTGAGAAAGTGTCAACAGGGAAATATCTCTAATATTCTCAAACGGTGCCTTCTGAAGCACCGAGAGGACCAGGTTCAAGTCCCACAGAGGTAGCGGGGGACGGACCGGAGGGGCCACATATCGAACCCCCTGCACAAATGTACTCACGAGAAAGTGAGCCGCCAGGGGTCGCTGAAAAAAGACAGCCAGGGCAGATATCTGTCCCTTAATCGTACTTAAGGCAAGCCTTTGGTCCACCCCATGCTGTAAAAACAGCAGGATTCTGGAAACCAAATAAGTACGCGGATGCCATTTCATTTCCTCACACATGGAGATGTAGGCCTTCCAAGTGCGGTGATAAACCTTCCTAGAGGACGGTTTCCGAGCACTTCTCATAGTAGAGATTACTGAATCTGATAGGCCCCGGTCTCTCAGTACCTGGTTTTCAACAGCCATGCCGTTAAAGCCAGTGACCATAAAGCAGGATGGAGTATGGGACCTTGCGATAGCAGGTCCTTCCGTAGTGGTAGGCACCAGGTCGGCGTACCAAGGACGCTGAGGCCAATCTGGAGCGATTAGGATCATTGGAATTCCCTCTGCCTCCACTCTGCGGAGCAGAAGAGGAAGAAGCCTTAAGGGAGGGAAGGCATAGATTAGCCGATACTGACCCCACAATGCCACCAATGCGTCCGTTGCGTCTGCCCATGGGTCTCTTGACTGTGTCACAAACCTCAATACCTTACGATTGAGTCGAGAAGCCAGAAGATCTATGTCTGGCTTGCCCCATCTTTGGCAGAGGAGTTGGAACACCTCCGGGTGTAAGGACCATTCTCCCTGGTCCAGCATCTGGCGGCTCAGGTAGTCCGCCTGCCAGTTTTCCACACCGGGAATGTACACGGCCGACAGTGCTGGTACCCTCCTCTCTGCCCACTTCAGGATGCGAGCGACCTCCGATGCTGCAGCTGAGCTTCTTGTTCCTCCTTGATGATTGACATATGCCACTGCTGTGGCATTGTCTGACTGGATCCTGACTGGACGCCCTTGTAGCCTCTGGAGACCATCTGAAGAGGCACAGCCTGATCGCCCTGATCTCCAGGACATTGACCGGCAGGAGGGATTCCTCTGGGGTCCAGCGACCTTGTGCCGACTGAACACCCCAGACTCCCCCCCAACCTGTAAGGCTGGCGTCCGTCGTAATCACTATCCAGTAAACCGGAAGAAATTACTTCCCGGCCAGAAGAGCCGTTGCGGTCAGCCACCATACCAGGGATCTCCTGACTAGGTGGCTCACTCGGATTTGATAATCCAGAGCTGATGGACATCTGTTTCATCTGGACAGAACTTCCTTCTGTAACACTCGAGTGTGGTATTGAGCATATGGGACCGCCTCGAAGGAGGCTACCCTGAGGCCCAACACTCGCATGCAAAAATGGAGTGACGACCAATTCCTGGAAGTCAGCTGTTGTACTGCAGCCCGAAGGGTCTGCAACTTCTCCACAGGGAGGAATACCTTTGCCTCTGAGGAATCCAGAATCAACCCCAGGTACACTTGGCGTTGAGTGGGCACCAATACTGACTTTTGCGTGTTTAGTATCCAACCACAGTCTCGAAGAGTCTGACAGGTAATGGACACGCTTACCTCTAATTCTGAGCTTGAAGGGGCCTTCAGAAGAAGGTCGTCCAAGTAGCCCATGATGATAGCGATACCCCGCTGTCTTAGAAGTGCCAGAATCGGGGCGAGCACCTTGGTGAACGTCCTGGGTGCTGAAGCAAGGCCAAAAGGGAGGGCCACAAACTGGTAGTGGTTCTTCCCAATAGCAAATCGCAGAAACCTCTGGTGTCTGGAGTATATGAGGACATGCAGGTATGCGTCCTTGATGTCCAAGGAGGCCAGAAAGTCCCCCGGATGGAGCGCTGTGACTACAGATCGAACCGACTCCATCTGAAATCTTTGTACCTTCACAAAGCAATTGAGGGCCCTGAGATCCAAGATTGGACGAACCCCATCCTTCTTCGGCACAATGAACAGATTTGAGTAAAAACCCTGACCCTGTTCCTGTTCTGGAACAACTACCCCGCGTTCCAGCAGACCCTGTACCGCCCCATACAGGGCCTCCCGACGGGTCGGTAGTAGCTGGAGATTGGAGGTGACGAATCTGTCCGGTGGACAAGAGAGAAATTCTATCTTGTAGTCTGAGGAGATTACTTTGCAAACCCACCTGTCGGACACTAGAGCTGTCCACTGTGTCGCGAATTTGCGAAGTCCCCCCACCCGAGAGCTGGGTGGGGGCGGACCTTCATGCGGACGCAGATTTGTCCATAGGCTTGTTGGGTCTGCGGGACCAAGGACACTTTTGTCCTTGGGCAGGCGCCTTGTCGGCCTGGGGTCTTTTCCCTGTCACCCTAGGGGGTCGAAAAAAACGCTTGCGCGCAGTAAAGGAGGGCCCTTGCCCTTGGCGTGGCCCCTTACCCTTGCTAGTTTGAGGAAGAAAAGTGCTTTTACCTCCTGTGGCATCTTTGATGATGTCATCCAGAGAGGCCCCAAAAAATCTGTTGCCCTTAAAAGGCAGATCAAACAGGGCTTTCTTGGAAGTCTGGTCCGCAGACCAGCCCTTTAGCCAGATCAGGCGGCGTATTGCTACTGCCTAAACCAAAGCTTTTGACAGAAGGGGAATAGTATCCATGTCTGACTCGCATACAAACTTAAGGCCTTGGATCAACTGGTCGGCCAAAGTTATCTCATCAGGAGGAGCATCACGCTCCTTTAACCCCTGGAGTAGGAATTTTGCCCATTCAGTAAGTGTCCGAGACATTAGGGCCCCCGCCAATGCCGGTCGTACTGCCGAGCCTACCACTGAGTATAGGTAGCGAGTGAGTGCTTCAGCCTTCTTATCCACAGGGTCCTTGAAAACAGGAGCCCCTTCTACTGGAATTGTGGTAGCTCTATTAAGTCCGGACACCGGAGGGTCCACTATAGGGGGAGAGGTCCATTTCTTCAGAAAACTCTCCTCAAAGGGGTACCGTACCGCAAACCTCTTTGGGGCTGTAAAGACCCTCATTGGGTTCTCCCATTCCTTGTGTAGTGGGGTATTGCCCTTTTATCCCCAAGAGACTACAGTACCCAGTACACCTTAGGGCACCCAGGATGCATTGCCCCGCGCAAGGACTGCTCGGGTGGACTTTATAAGGGGGAGGCAGAGCCCACTTCTTTCTCTTTGGACACCGCCCGCCCAGCAAGTTGAACTGCTGCTTGAGCTCCTGTGACTCAAGGCCAGAAGCCTGGGCCTTTTTTCCAAAGAGCCTTCCGCGCGCACCGAGGAACCTGAGGGACGTCTCTCCTTTGACACTGCACCTTTGCCAGGAGGACCGAAGACCCGGATGTCGATGGATCGGTGTACTTAGACACCGCAGCGGAAGAAACTTATCCGGTTGGGTAAGATAGCACCTGCTCATAGACAGACACTGTATATCTGTTACCTTGGTGGATTACAAATTATATTCTTCACATGCACCACCGTTGCTAGCGAAGATTTCCCTACAGAACTTCCACTTAGTTCAGTCAGGCCTGACTGGGTAGCGTAGACATTCCTGGGCACCATATTGTCCATGAGGGGAAATAGCTGCAAAGGGGACTATTAGAGTTGCATAGCATTGTATACTTGTCTGCTTGTTTAACACTGTTTATTGCAGGGCTCTGCACATGATATGTACCCACCTGTTTTACTGCTTACCCACTAATCTAAGTAAACATACAAGGGTTAAGTATATTGGTGTCTGTGTTCTTTACGGAAGGGATAGGTAAAGGAAGTTTTAAAATATCACTGTGTGTTCTTGTCATAGGATTGTGCCGCTGTGAGTTACAGGCCTCACAATCCTATCATCCCCTACTAACTGTGCCAAGGGAGGTTAGAGCTGATTGCCAGGGGTTGACAGCAGTGCACTACAGGGCCCAAAATCATACAGGCAGCCCTCTTAACTGGGGGTATTGCTACACGTGGGGGCTCAGGTCCGGGATTCCTGTTACTGCACGCTGCAATCAAGCCGGTCAAAAGCACCAGCGTGGACCCGCTAGCAATGACACAGTGGTGCACAGCGGTTGGCGCAGATTCAACCGAGGCCGTAGTTATTGAACTCCCGGGGGGGGGGGGGGTCTGGCAAGAAGAAGAGATAAAGCAGCTCATAATGTCACTGTCTCCGAGCCAGAAAGCATGGGTGATGGATATAAAGCCAGATGTCTTGTGTACATACGCACGAGTGGAATGGAAATACCGGAAGATTTCAGAGGTCAGAGCATACGGGCCATAGATGACCAGCTATATCGCTTAGTGCATACGAAGGCCGTGAAGAGGGAATATTCACAAACCCCCCTGCCATCACCTCCGCCATTATCTCCACCATCATCCCCTAAAATAGAAAAGTCTCGGGATACGATAGCCCCAGGGACACCACTGGTAGCCATAGGGCCGGAACTATTGAATGCTCTGGGAGACTTTATCACTAAGTGCCAGAAGAGCAACACAGTACATGTGGAAGCCGGGTACCGGAAGCTCCGGATCTTTTCAGGAAAGCTACCTCTGCCTCCCGGAGAAGAAGACTTTGACACCTGGATTGAACAGGCAATGCAGGCAGTAGAAGGATGGGAAGTACCAGAAGCGCAGAAGAAGCAACGTATCAGTGAAAGTCTGAAGGGAGCTGCTGCTGAGTAGGGATGAGCTCGGTGTTCGAGTCGAACATACGTTCGACTCGAACATCGGCTGTTCGATCGTTCGACGAAGATCGAACGTTTTGGACCGTTCTCGCCAAATTCAAGTGACGCGAACGGCCCACAATACACTGCGCCATCGCAGTGCAATCCCGGCGCTGTGATTGGCCAAGCATGCACTTTGACCCTGCATGCTTGGCTAATCACAGCGCCGGCAGCGAGGAGAGCCATAATTGGCCACAGGCAGGATGCCTGTGGCCAATTATAGCTCAGGGGGGTTTAGTACACGCCCCACACTATAAAAGGCCGCCGGTGCGGCAGCCTTGTGTAGTGTGTTCTGGTTCAGGGAGAGAGAAGGATAGGCAGGGACAGTGTTAGTGATATTTGTTCACTTACCTTGTGTGTAGGGAGAGAGAAGGATAGGCAGGGACAGTGTCAGTGATATTCTGCTAAACCTTGTGTGCAGGGAGAGAGGATAGGCAGGGAGAGTGTCAGTGATATTCTTTGCTAAACCTTGTGTGCAGGGAGAGAGAAGGATAGGCAGGGAGAGTGTCAGTGATATTCTTTGCTAAACCTTGTGTGCAGGGAGAGAGAAGGATAGGCAGGAAGAGTGTCAGTGATATTCTTTGCTAAACCTTGTGTGCAGGGAGAGAGAAGGATAGGGACAGTGTCAGTGATATTCTGCTAAACCTTGTGTGCAGGGAGAGAGAAGGATAGGCAGGGGACAGTGTCAGTGATATTTTTGCTAAGCCTCCTGCACAGTATACACCTGAAGCTAGCCCTTATTGCTGTGTTTTCCTGTTGTGTAACACAGGCAGGCATCTGCAGCACTTAAAGCAGGCGTAGTGTGCTTCCTGCAAAATATACACCTGAAGCTAGGCCTTATTGCTGTGTTTTCCTGTTGTGTAACACAGGCAGGCATCTGCAGCAGTTATAGCAGGCGTAGTGTGCTTCCTGCAAAATATACACCTGAAGCTTCCCCTTATTGCTGTTTTTTTCTGTTGTGTAACACAGGCAGTCATCTGCAGCACTTACAGCGGGCGTAGTGTGCCTCCTGCACATTATACACCTGAAGCTACCCCTTATTGCTCGTAGTTTTTTTTCTTTTGTGTTACACTAACAGGCATCTGCAGCACTTACAGCGGGCGTAGTGTGCTTCTTGCAAAATATACACCAGAAGCTAGCCCTTATTGTTGTGTTTTCCTGTTGTGTAACACAGGCAGGCATCTGCAGCAGTTATAGCAGGCGTAGTGTACTTCCTGCAAAATATACACCTGAAGCTAGCCCTTATTGCTGTTTTTTCCTGTTGTGTAACACAGGCAGGCATCTGCAGCACTTAAAGCAGGCGTAGTGTGCTTCCTGCAAAATATACACCTGAAGCTAGGCCTTATTGCTGTGTTTTCCTGTTGTGTAACACAGGCAGGCATCTGCAGCAGTTATAGCAGGCGTAGTGTGCTTACTGCAAAATATACACCTGAAGCTAGCCCTTATTGCTGTTTTTTCCTGTTGTGTAACACAGGCAGGCATCTGCAGCACTTACAGCAGGCGTAGTGTGCTTCCTGCAAAATATACACCTGAAGCTACCCCTTATTGCTGGTTTTCCCATCTCCCTGCAGGCCTTTAGAATGTCTGGAAGGCAAACAAGGAGAGGCAGACAGTCAGAAGCCAATAAAAGAGGGCAAGCAGGCTCTGTGTCTAGAGACAACAGTGCTGGTCGTGGACGCGGTGCACCGTCATCAGCACGTGGCCATGGGACACGCTTGTCCTTATTTTCGGCAGCTGGACGTGTTGAGCCGCATCATGCCAAAGACTTGGTAGAGTGGATCAGGGTACTGGCAAAGCAGCTGCCAAAGCGTCCTCAATGTCATAATCAGTCACTCCTTCCCTAGACCCACCGTGTCCTCCTGAGGAGTCCCCCGAACGGTTTGAGCACAGTGTTGGGTACATGCTCCAGGAAGATGCCCAGCGTTTCGAAGGGTCTGAAGATGATACCCAGCTAGAGGAAGGCAGTAGCGTGAGAGCAGAGAGAGGGGATGCTCAAGAAGGACACCAATCTGGCAGTCATGTTCCAGCAGCTGCAGCATACTGCCAGATTGGTTCCAGTGATGAGGAGGGAGGGGATGATGAGGTCACTGACTCCACGTGGGTGCCCGATAGGAGAGAGGAGGAGGAAGAGGCACATCTCCAACGAGGCAGGATGCCCTCCGGGGGCCAGCGTAAGGGCAGTACACCGACTGAATCACATCGCAGAGCTCCGCCTGTGCAGGGCGCTGCCTCTGCCCGTTATTCCAAAAGTTCTTTGGTGTGGGCCTTTTTTAAATCGAGTGCATCAGATCGCACCGCTGCTGTTTGCAACATATGGCTGAAGCGTATCTTGCGTGGCCAAAACATCAGCCGCTTGGGCACCACATGCTTGACCAGACATATGTTGACCTGCCATGCAGCTCGTTGGCAAGCCTACCTTAAAGACCCACACCAAAGAACAAAGCGGACCTCTCCTTGCTCCGCATCAGCTGGGATCTCCAACCCCACTATACCTTCAGTCCTCTCGGAAACCTGCACTGAGCGGAATGAAGGTGTAGAATTAGGTGTGTCACAGCCAAGTACTTGCGGGCACTCTGCTAGCAGTACACCGATAACCGATTCTAGCAGGCAAATTTCCCTGCATCAGCTGCTGGACCGTCAAAAGAAGTTCACTCCCAGCCATCCACATGCCCAGCGGTTGAATGCTAGCTTGGCTAAATTGCTAGCACTTCAACTGCTGCCTTTTCAGTTGGTAGACTCGGCCTCCTTCCGTGAGTTTGTGCAATGTGCGGTTCCTCAGTGGCAGGTTCCCAAACGCCACTTTTTCTCACGGAAGGCGATTCCGGCTCTCTACCGCCATGTGGAAGGCAATGTCCATGCCTCGCTGGACAGGGCGGTCAGCGGTAAGGTGCATATTACCGCTGACTCATGGTGCAGCAGGCATGGACAGGGACGTTACCTTTCTTTCACGGCCCATCGGGTCACTCTTTTGGCAGCTGGGAAGGATGCAGGACAAGGTGCAGTAGTGTTGGAGGTTGTTCCGCCGCCACGCCTCCAAAATGCTACTACTGGTTGTGACACACCTCTCTCCTCCACCCCCTCCTCTTCTTCTTCCTCCATGGCCTCTTCCTGTGCTTTGTCCTCGGAACCAGCGGTGCTCCGTAGGTGTTCAAGGGGCTACGCAATTACGCAGGCAAAAAGATACCATGCCGTGCTTGCGCTGGTGTGTTTGGGGGACAGGAGCCACACTGGGGCAGAGGTTCTGTCAGCTCTGCAGGGGCAGGCTGAGAGGTGGTTGACGCCACGCCTGCTTAAGGCAGGAATGGTGGTTTGCGACAATGGCACCAAGCTCCTCTCCGCCCTCTGACAGGGACAACTGACCCATGTGCCCTGTGTGGCTCACGTCCTTAACCTGGTGGTGCAGCGGTTCTTGGGCAGGTACCCGGGCTTACAGGATGTCCTGAGGCAGGCCAGGAAAGTCTGTGTGCATTTCTGCAGATCATATAATGCCAGTGCTCGGCTGGCTGAGCTGCAAAAGGAGTTGAACCTGCCCAAGAACCGCCTTATATGTGACATGCCCACCAGGTGGAACTCAACAGTGGCCATGCTGCAGCGGCTGCACACGCAGCAGAGGGCCATCAATGAGTACCTGTGCGACTACGGCACCAGGACAGGGTCAGGGGAGCTCAGGTTTTTTTCACCACGCCAGTGGGGCATGATCAGGGATGCATGCACTGTCCTGGCACCATTTGAGGAGGCCACGAGGATGGTGAGCAGTGACAGTGCATGCATCAGTGACACTGTACCTCTTGTCCACCTGTTGGAGCATACGCTGCATGGAATAATGGACAGGGCACTTGAGGCAAAACAGAGGCAGGAAGAGGAGGACTTCCTTGCCTCTCAAGGCCCCCTTTACCCAGACAGTGTTCCTTCTGTCCCACCCATCGCACAGGAAGAGGACAAGGAGGACGAGGAGGAGGAGGATTGTGTCAGCATGGAGGTGGAGCCTGGCACTCACCATCAACAGCAGCAGTCTTTTAGGGATGATTTACAGTCCCAAGAAACCCGTGGACTTGTACATGGCTGGGAGGAGGTGGCTGCGGATCGTGTCATCCATAGTGACCCAGAGGACTCTGGACCGAATGCCTCAGCTAACCTACGCTGCATGGCCTCCCTTATCCTGCAAAGTCTGCGGAAGGATCCTCGTATTCTTCGGATCAAGGAGAGGGACCATTACTGGCTGGCCACTCTCCTTGATCCACGGTACAAGGCTAAGGTTGCGGACCTTATCTTACCATCGCAGAGGGAGCAGAGGATGAGACAACTCCGGGAGGCCTTGCAGAAAGGTCTGTGCAACGCGTTCCCAGAGACTGGGAGGTTACAAACTCCTGGTCTGGGACAACGAGTTGCTGAGGCTTCGGTCAGTCAAAGAAGGAGCGGTGGGGAAGGTGGCTGTCTGACCGATGCGTTCAGACAATTCTTTAGTCCGCAGCCCCAAGGTATGTTTGGTTCCAGCAACCATCGCCAGAGTCTGATATACATGGTGCAGGAATACCTAGGGGCAAGGTCAGATTTGGACACCTTTCCCACCGAAAATCCTCTGGCAAAGATCCGATTCATGATGATATCTTGGAAAAACATTTTTGTTTCTGGGTGCCGCCACCAGTGGCTAAGGCCCAATTTTTCAGCCCCTGTTTAACAGGGGCATGTAATTACAATTTTTGATGCAATGCTTTGCAGCAGGGCTCATTCCTGCACTCCAACTAGAGTATCTGGGAGAGGTTGCAGTGTCGTGGCACCAGCACCAGTGCCTAAGGCCCAATTTTTCAGCCCCTGTTTAACAGGGGCATGTAATTAAAATTTTTGATGCAATACTCTGCAACAGGGCTCATTGCTGTGCTCCAAATACAGTATCTGTGAGGGGTTGCAGTGTTTGTGGCACCAGTGGCTAAGGTCTAATTTTTCAGCCCCTGTTCTACAGGGGCATGTAATTACAATTCTTGATATAATAGTTGACAGCAGGGCGTTCCAGCGCCCACCAAGAGTAACTGTGAGTGCTTACAGTGTTGTGCCAACACCAACACCTAAGGGGCCAATTTCTGCAGAGTATATACGGCAGGCCCCTACTTTCAAACATCCAACTTACAAACGACTCCTACTTGCAAACGGAAGGAGACAACAGGAAGTGAGAGGAAATCTACCCCTAGGAAGGGAAATTCTCTCCTGTAAGAGTTAATATGGGAAAAGGTGTCTCCTCTCTACTGATGCTTTATCACCAATCCTTGTTTCAATAAAAACCCCACTTTTCAAAAACAGTTGTCATTGGGACGGAAAGTGAGGTGAACTGTTCTGAACAGGTGCACACTGCACAGACAGCAAAACAAATGTTACAGGGGTGATAACCCTTCCCTATGTTTTCCAAAAAGCTTAAAAATAGATTTTTTGGCTGGAGCTACACTTAAACAATGTACGTGTTCAAAATTACAAACAGATTCTACTTAAGAACAAACCTACAGTCCCTGTCTTGTTTACACCGCCTGTATACGGCTGTTCAGAGTATATAGGGCCTTTTTTATTTTGTGTGCGGGGTTCCCCTTAATATCCATACAAGACCCAAAGGGGCTGGTAATGGGCTGGGGTAGGGGTGGGGGGGGGGGGTGATGGGGTAGCCATGCCATTTTTCTCAAAGATTTTCATCCATATTACCGGGACCAGACATGACATTAAAGCCGCAAGCAGTTTTAAATAGCTTTTTTTCCTTTACAAATGTCATTTTATGCAGGGACAGTTCTAAACACAGGAAACATGTGCCACTTCACAGGCATACTTTAGACACCCCCCAGGTACGATATTTAAAAGGAATATTTGACTTTTTTTTTTCACTTTATGCATCATTAAAATGACTGCTGCCGAAAAACGGCCATTTTTAAAACTTCGTTTTGGATTGATACATGTCCCCTGGGGCAGAACCCGGGTTCCCAAACCCTTTTTAGGACAATAACATGCATATTAGTCGTTATAATTAGCAGTTTAGATTTCGAATGTTCGCATCCATTGTATTTATTGGGTTCTAACGTTCGTGCGAACTTTCGGTCCGTTCGCAGCTTCTGGTGCGAACCGAACCTGGGGGTGTTCGGCTCATCCCTACTGCTGAGGATGTGAAGAACCTTAGTTTCAGCAATGCTGCTTGTACTGAATATGACTATCTGGCTATGTTGCAGGAGGAATTTGGCCAGCTGGAGAAGGTGACTGAACTAATGTACCAATTCGAACATGTCCTCCAACAGCCGGGAGAGAAATTATCTGAATATGTCCGGAGGTTAAACAGAATGCTGTGCCAAATTGTACTCAAAAAGGGAATGCTGCCCCAAGTCATAGATGCAACTAGGATGAAGCAGATCCTGAGGGGAGGTTTACGTTCGGATCCAGTTTGGCTCCACTTGAAGATCTCTGAGGGAGTCATGGATTTGAGTTACCCAGACCTTGTGCGGATCATAAGAGACGAAGAAGCCCTGTTAAAGGACCAACAGGCGGTTGAGAAGATCGCTTCCCCCCCTCAGTGGGAGTCAGAGCAGCAGTAACCACTTAACGGGACTTAGAAGTGGAGACCTTAAAGTCCCAGATGACTCAAGTGCTTGGACTTATTGACCTCTCTACTGGCCAAGAACTCTGGAGCCAAAGAGCAAGAGGAGATCAGAAAGGAACCACGCCAGAGTGTTTCCACTCCAACATCCCTACAGGGAAGAAGAGAAACTGTCTGTTTCAACTGTGGAGTCGGCCATTTTGGAAGAGTGTGCCCCAGTCCAAGGAAGAACCGAGGCACTTACCACCAGCCGGCGGAAAACTTCAGAGGGCCCCGGTGAAGAAGTCAGCCGGGCGCCCACTATTTACAGAAAGCTCCAAAAAGATCCAAAACCTAGAAGAGGGAAAGAGAAACAATGCCCCTCCTAAAATACTCAATGCCGCTAGTCAGGAGTAGGGATGAGCTTCGTGTTCGAGTCGAACATACGTTCGACTCGAACATCGGCTGTTCGATCGTTCGACGAAGATCGAACGATTTGGGCCGTTCGCGCGAAATTCGAGTGACGCGAACGGCCCACAATGCACTACGCCATCGCAGTGTCATCCAGGCGCTGTGATTGGCCAAGCATGCACTGTGACCCCGCATGCTTGGCCAATCACAGCGCCGGCAGCGAGGAGAGCAATGATTGGCCACAGGCAGGATGCCTGTGGCCAATTATTGCTGAGGGGGTTTAGTACACGCCCCACACTATAAAAGGCCCCCAGCGCGGCGGCCTTGTGTAGTGTGTTCCGGAGCAGGGAAAGAGAAGCATAGGCAGGGACAGTGTCATTTTTTTTCCTTTACTAATCCTGGATTCCTTGTGTTTAGGGACAAATAAGGATAGGTAGGGAGAGTGTCAGTGACAGTGTGTTATTCTGTGCTAAACCTTGTTTGTAGGGACAGAGAGGTACAGTGAGGGAAAGTGTCAGTGTGCTATTCTGTGCTAATCCTTGTTTGTAGGGACAGAGAGGTACAGTGAGGGAAAGTGTCAGTGTGCTATTCTGTTCTAAACCAATCTTGCTGAACCATATTTTCAATCCTTGAGTTTAGGGACAGAGAGGTACAGTGAGGGAAAGTGTCAGTGTGCTATTCTGTGCTAAATCTTGTTTGTAGGGAGGGACAGAGTAGGACAGTGAGGGAAAGTGTCAGTGTGCTATTCTGTTCTAAACCAATTTTGCTGAACCATATTTTCAATCCTTGAGTTTAGGGACAGAGAGGTACAGTGAGTGAAACCGACAGTGTGCTATTCTGTTCTAAACCAATTTTGCTGTTCCATATTTCAAATCCTTGAGTTTAGGGACAGAGAAGGACACTCGTGGAAATTATCAGTGTGCTATTCTGTGCTAAATCTTGTTTGTAGGGAGGGACAGAGTAGGACAGTGAGGGAAAGTGTCAGTGTGGTATTCTGTTCTAAACCAATTTTGCTGTTCCATATTTCAAATCCTTGAGTTTAGGGACAGAGAAGGACACTCGTGGAAATTATCAGTGTGCTATTCTGTGCTAAATCTTGTTTGTAGGGAGGGACAGAGTAGGACAGTGAGGGAAAAAGGGATTTTTATAACAGCTTACCTGTAAAATCCTTTTCTTGGAGTACATCACGGGACACAGAGCGACTTAGTCATTACTAATGGGTTATATAGATTACCTTCAGGTGCTGGCACTGGCCACTTCCAAACCGGAAGTACCCTCCCCTATATAAGCCCCTCCCATCCGGGAGCACCTCAGTTTTGTAGCCAAGCAATAAGTGTCCCAAAAAGAGGGGTGGGAGCTCTGTGTCCCGTGATGTACTCCAAGAAAAGGATTTTACAGGTAAGCTGTTATAAAAATCCCTTTTTCTTTTTCGTACATCACAGGACACAGAGCGACTTAGTCATTACTAATGGGACGTCCCAAAGCAATGCCAAATGAGGGGAGGGATACATAAGCTGGGCGCCATCAGGCATGAGGATCTTTTGCGGCCTGCAACACACTGCGCCCAAAGGCGACATCCTCCTGACTTCTAACGTCTACCTGGTAGAATCTAGTAAACGTGTGTACCGAAGACCATGTTGCGGCCTTACATACTTGAGCCAGGGAGGCCTGGTGATGCACTGCCCATGAAGTTCCAACTGCTCTTGTGGAGTGCGCCCTAACTTTGAACGGAGGCGGTCTCTTTCTCAAGCCATAGGCTTGTATTATGACCTGTCGAATCCACTTGGCTAAAGTAGATTTTGATGCTGCCTGACCCTTTCTGGGGCCTTCCGGCAGAATAAACAAAGTATCCGTTCTGCGAATCTGAGCAGTGGCTTTTAGATAAGCTTTAACTGCTCTTACTACATCCAAAGAATGTAATAACTTTTCCTCTACCGAGCTAGGTTTGGGGAAAAAAGAAGGAAGAACCACATCTTGGTTCAAATGAAACCTCGATACCACCTTGGGAAGAAAGGCTGGATGAGGACGTAATACTACTCTGTCCTTATGGACAACCAGATATGGCTCCTTACAGGACAAGGCGGCTAATTCCGATACTCTTGTAGCCGAACAAACGGCTACTAAGAAAATCAATTTCCTGGTGAGAAGAACCAAGGAAATGTGTTGCAATGGTTCAAACGGTTGTTTCTGTAGAACCGACAGAACCAGGTTTAAGTCCCAAGGACATATGGGAATACTAACCGGAGGGCTAATACGCATCACTCCTTGTATGAAAGCTTTGACTAGTGAATGCGAAGCCAAGGGCCTTTGAAAAAATATTGACAAGGCCGAAATCTGACCCTTGATAGTACTCAAGGCCAGCTTCCTATCTACAGCCCACTGTAGGAAGTCCAAAATCCTCCCTATAACGTACTTACGTGGATGCCATTTCTTGGCCTCACACCACGTAATGTACGCTTTCCAGATCCTATAATAGATCTGCCTGGATACCGGCTTCCTGGCATTGATCATGGTAGATACCACAGAATTAGAGAGCCCTCTCTTTTTCAGAATGTGGGCTTCAATAGCCAGGCCGTCAAACCTAGGGCTGGTAAGGAAGGGTGGTATATCGGTCCCTGCGACAGCAGGTCCGGACGATGTGGGAGGGTCCAAGGACTCCTTATTGACATTTTTACAATCTCCGCGTACCATGCCCTTTGGGGCCACGCTGGAGCCACCAGAATCACTTGTTTCTTTTCTACCCTGATTCTGCGGAGTAATCGCGGTAACAATTGTGGCGGTGGGAATGCATATATCAGCTTGAACTGATCCCAAGGGAACACTAGGGCATCCGAGCCGCAAGCTAGAGGATCCCTTGTGCGAGACACAAATCTGTCCACCTTTGCGTTGAATCTGGATGCTAGCAGATCTACATACGGTGTTCCCCACCGCTGGCATATTGCCTGGAAAACCTCGGGGTGAAGAGACCATTCCCCCGGGCATAATTGTTGGCAACTTAAAAAGTCCGCTCTCCAATTTTCCACTCCTGGGATGAAAACCACGGATATGGCTGGGACATATTTTTCTGCCCACTCCAGGATGCAATTTGCTTCCCTCTGGGCTGCACGACTCCTGGTGCCACCTTGGTGATTGATATATGCCACTGTTGTGGCATTGTCTGATTGAATTCTGACAGGGGACTCTTGGAGTTTGGATGTCCATGCTACTAGGGCATACCGGGCTGCTCGTATCTCTAAGAGATTGATGGGCAGGGCCTTTTCTGCTTCTGACCACTTGCCCTGGAGAGACCATTGCTCCAGTACTGCCCCCCAGCCTATGAGGCTGGCATCTGTAGTGACTACCTTCCAAGAAACCGGACTGAAGGGTTTCCCTTTTTCCAGATTCTGGGGCACCAACCACCAATGGAGGCTCTTGCGAACGGAAGGGGACAGGGACATTGGTAAGTCTAAAGCCTGAACTTTTTTGTTCCAGGCTGACAGTATGGCCCTTTGCAAATTCCTTGAATGGAATTGACCGTAGGGTACCGCTTCGAATGAAGCCACCATTTTTCCCAGCAGCCTCATGCAGAGGGGTATGGATGGTTTTCTTTTTGTACCCACTAAGTGGGTCAAATCTTTTAAAGACGACACCTTCTCTGGAGGTAAGAAAATCTTTCTCTGATTTGAATCCAGCCTTAGCCCTAAGTATTCAAGACTTTTGACTGGTCTTAGAGCTGACTTGTCCCGGTTGATAATCCAACCGTGATATTCCAGATACTTGATTGTCTTGTGAATAGCTACTTCCAGCTTTTCCACTGAGTGGTCTATTAGTAGCAGGTCGTCTAGATATGCCATTATCGTTACACCTTGTGTTCTTAGATTGGCCAATAATGGGGCCAGAATTTTTGTGAACACTCGTGGTGCTGTAGCCAGACCGAAAGGTAAGGCTCTGAACTGAAAATGGCGCCCTTCTACTGCAAAGCGTAGAAATTTCTGGTGGGCCGGAAAGATGGGAATATGCAGATAAGCATCCCTTATGTCGATCGAGGCTAACCATTCCTGACCTTGTAGGGCGGTGGCCACCGATCGGATCGACTCCATCCGAAAAGTCCTGATATTTAGGAACTTGTTTAGCCCTTTTAGATTTAATATGGGCCTCACGTCCCCATTTGGTTTGGGGACTGTGAAAAGGTTCGAGTAAAACCCGAATCCGCTTTCTTCCAGGGGAACCTTCATGATTACACCTTGGAGCAATAGTTGTTCTAGTGCCAGAAGGAGGGATCCTCTCTTCTGGGGATCTCTTGGCACGTTTGACCTCATAAATTGGGCAGGAGGAGTGCCTTTTAACTCCAGCTTGTATCCCAGACTTACTGCGGAGAGCACCCATCTGTCTCTGATGGTGTCCCGCCAGGTCTCTGTGAACAACTGAAGCCTTCCCCCCACCCGATTGAGTGGGGGCAACGCTTCATGACTTGGGGGGAGGTTTTGTACCTCTCTTGATCCAGGGCTTCTTGTTACCCTGTGATTGTCCCTGATTTCTGCCCCCTGAATTTGACCGCGGAGGCCGTCGGAACTGCTTCACAGCCGATGTGCCCGGGACTGGAGAAGTAGGCCTCTTAAAAGAAGGACTTCTACTCTTGTTCTTAACCGGTAAGAGTGAACTTTTACCGGCAGAAATTTTCTGGATATATTTGTCCAGATCTTCTCCAAATAAGCGTTCTCCATGAAATGGGAAGCTAACCAGCAGTTTCTTACAGGGAGCTTCAGCAGACCAGTTTTTGAGCCACAGAAGCCTACGCATATGTACTATAGACAGCGTAAAGCGGGAGGCCTGTTGGATTGTATCCTTTATGGCGTCCACCGCAAAACACAAGGCTCTAGGCAGGTCAGCTAGGGCAAGAGCCTGCTGATCTGGTAAGTCCCTTAAGACTTGTTTCAACTGATCTTTCACTGCTTGGCAGACTCCAATCGCTGCTACCGCAGGTTGTGTCACCATGCTTGCTGTAGAGAAAGCAGATTTTAGTAAAGACTCCAATTTTTTATCTATTGGGTCTTTGAACATTGGAACATTATCTACTGGACATGTCAGTGATTTGTTCACAGAAGAGATGGCTGCGTCCACTGTAGGGACCCTCCATTTTTTTATGAACTTATTCTCCATGGGATAGATCACCGGAAATCTCTTGGGGGGAGCAAATATTTTATCAGGATGCTCCCAATCCTGGTAAATAAGCCCTTCTAATAAAGGGTGGATTGGGAAGGAACAGACAGCCTGGGGAGCTTTTAGCGACCCCAGCGAGGAAACCGTAGTGGATGGTGGTTCCGCCAGAGGCATTTTAAATGCTGATCGGACCATGTTAGTCAGAGACTGAACCCATAATCTTTCAGCCTGAGATGCTGAGAAAGGTTCTTCCACTGTTGATTCCTCCATAACTGAATCAACCTCATCCTGATCCCCTTCAGGTAGGTCGATCCCTGTGTGGGGCTGTTCCTCCACTAACAGGCACTCTGAAGGAGGAGACGGAGATCGGACGCGCTTTCCCTGTGACAGGGAAGCAGCGATCAATGCTGTTAATCTCTCTTCCAATCCTCCCAGAGTTGAGGATAAAACCTCCTCTGTTATATATACAGGAGCAGGTGGACTGGGGACAGCCGCAGCACCAGGCACTCCTGCGGGGTTTCTACGGCTACTGACCTCTGAATTCTCAGGGGAGATTGGTGCAGTACAAGCATGCCCAATATCCTCAGAGCCCGATGGAGACCCCTTTGGCTTCCTGGAAGATCTATTTCCGGAGCGTCTGGACGACATATCCTTTAAGCACAAAGCTGAGGTATTCCCGTCGTCATACACCAATTTTGCTGGTAATAGTCTAACAAAGTTGCTGCTATATACCAGCTGGTGTCCACTAAAGTGCCTTTCTATGGGGATGCCTGCATCAACCGCCTCTGTGTGCCACTGTTTGTTGCTAGCTCTGTTTGCATCCAGCTGACACTTGTACTGTGTCTTTATACAAGCTGGGACGCCTGCACATGCGCAGAAGCGCCGTGGCGCGCATCGAGCGTCATCCACCCGCCCCGCCCCTTTTTTTTCATAGGAGGCGCGTGCGCGCGCCCGCGCGCGCGCCCGTGCGCCATTGGCGCCCTTTTCGAAACCAAACAGGGACTAGGAGCCAGGGCCCTTTTTGCCGGAGGGCCTGTGCGGTGGATGAGCGCAGCAACAGGGCAGAGGAAGTGGATTCCCACAGAGAAACTTACCAACTGCCTGGATCTTTTGACTTGAGAAAACCAAAGATCCACATGACAAGAAAAATGGACCACAGCGGCCTCTAGTGGTTTAACACAGGTACCGCGGTCCTCTTTTTTTTTTTTTCTTGACTACTATTAAAATTTTACATTTTAAGTAGTTACAGGCATACACAGATATTAGCGGGAATACCGTTAGGTAACAGACAGAAAGACAAATTAGGCTTGGGGGTCCCCCAATAGAACCAAGTTCCTGGGGGCCCCCACTTACCTGATCCCCGCCGCAGGACTCTGTTTGGTCCACAGAAGCCCAAACTTCACCTATCACGGCAGGCATTGTAATTAAACCTTCAGGGACCGGGTTCCCAAGGATTCCACTCCCCTGGACCTGTATAGCACCCTGCACAGACAACATCTTGGTCGTGGGTATGACCAGAGCTCTGGATCCCAGGGTCCAGCCCTCCTAAGAGAGGCATTACAGGCAAAACCTTGCTCTTCCGCTGCAAGGCCCGGGTACCGACCGTTTAGCTATGAAGCTTTTTTGGTGGGATCCGGAACAGCTTACTAAGGCCCAAAAGAACCTGTACGCAAGCCTAGTGAAAACACATGTTACTCTTTGGCCAACACCTTAGACACTGGCAAAAAACTGAGGTGCTCCCGGATGGGAGGGGCTTATATAGGGGAGGGTACTTCCGGTTTGGAAGTGGCCAGTGCCAGCACCTGAAGGTAATCTATATAACCCATTAGTAATGACTAAGTCGCTCTGTGTCCCGTGATGTACGAAAAAGAAAGTGTCAGTGTGCTATTCTGTTCTAAACCAATTTTGCTGTTCCATATTTTCAATCCTTGAGTTTAGGGACAGAGAAGGACACTCGTGGCAATTATCAGTGTGCTATTCTGTGCTAAATCTTGTTTGTAGGGAGGGACAGAGTAGGACAGTGAGGGAAAGTGTCAGTGTGCTATTCTGTTCTAAACCAATTTTGCTGTTCCATATTTTCAATCCTTGAGTTTAGGGACAGAGAAGGACACTCGTGGCAATTATCAGTGTGCTATTCTGTGCTAAATCTTGTTTGTAGGGAGGGACAGAGTAGGACAGTGAGGGAAAGTGTCAGTGTGCTATTCTGTTCTAAACCAATTTTGCTGTTCCATATTTTCAATCCTTGAGTTTAGGGACAGAGAAGGACACTCGTGGCAATTATCAGTGTGCTATTCTGTGCTAAATCTTGTTTGTAGGGAGGGACAGAGTAGGACAGTGAGGGAAAGTGTCAGTGTGCTATTCTGTTCTAAACCAATTTTGCTGATCCATATTTTCAATCCTTGAGTTTAGGGACAGAGAAGGACACTCGTGGAAATTATCAGTGTGCTATTCTGTGCTAAATCTTGTTTGTAGGGAGGGACAGAGTAGGACAGTGAGGGAAAGTGTCAGTGTGCTATTCTGTTCTAAACCAATTTTGCTGAACCATATTTTCAATCCTTGAGTTTAGGGACAGAGAGGTACAGTGAGTGAAACTGACAGTGTGCTATTCTGTTCTAAACCAATTTTGCTGTTCCATATTTCAAATCCTTGAGTTTAGGGACAGAGAAGGACACTCGTGGAAATTATCAGTGTGCTATTCTGTGCTAAATCTTGTTTGTAGGGAGGGACAGAGTAGGACAGTGAGGGAAAGTGTCAGTGTGCTATTCTGTTCTAAACCAATTTTGCTGTTCCATATTTTCAATCCTTGAGTTTAGGGACAGAGAAGGACACTCGTGGCAATTATCAGTGTGCTATTCTGTGCTAAATCTTGTTTGTAGGGAGGGACAGAGTAGGACAGTGAGGGAAAGTGTCAGTGTGCTATTCTGTTCTAAACCAATTTTGCTGAACCATATTTTCAATCCTTGTGTTTAGGGACAGAGAAGGATAGGCAGGGGACAGTGTCAGTGTCATTGTTGCTAAGCCTCCTGCACAGTACACACCTGAAGGTAGCCCTTATTGCTCTTTTTCCCATCTCCCTGCAGGCCATCCATTAAAATGTCTGGAAGGCAAACAAGGAGAGGCAGACAGTCAGGAGGCAAAAAAAGAGGGCAAGCAGGCTCTGTGTCTGGGGGCAACAGTGCTGGTCGTGGACGCGGTGCATTGTCATCAGCACATGGCCATGGGACACGCTTGTCCTTCTTTTCGGGAGCTGGACATGTTGAGCCACATCATGCCGAAGACTTGGTAGAGTGGATGACCAAGCCCACCTCATCCTCCTCATCCTCTCTCACCCAGGCTCAGGGTACTGGCAAAGCAGCTGCCAAAGCGTCCTCTTCTCTGGTATCATTATCTTCATTAGTCAATCCTTCCCTAGACCCACCATGTCCTCCTCCTGAGGAGTCCCCCGAACTGTTTGAGCACAGTGTTGGGTACATGCTCCAGGAGGATGCCCAGCGTTTCGAAGGATCTGATGATGATACCCAGCTACAGGAAGGCAGCAGCGTGAGAGCAGAGAGAGGGGATGCTCAAGAAGGACACCAATCTGGCAGTCATGCTCCAGCAGCTGCAGCATACTGCCAGATTGGCTCCAGTGATGAGGAGGGAGGGGATGATGAGGTCACTGACTCCACGTGGGTGCCTAATAGGAGAGAGGAGGAGGAGGAGGAGGATGAGGAGGAGGCACATCTCCAACGAGGCAGGATGCCCTTGAGTGGCCAGCGTATGGGCAGCACACCAACGGAATCACACCGCAGAGCTCCGCCTGTGCAGGGCGCTGCCTCTGCCCGTCATTCAAAAAGTTCTTTGGTGTGGGCCTTTTTTGAGGCGAGTGCATCAGATCGCACAGCTGCTGTTTGCAACATATGTCTCAAGCGTATATCGCGTGGCCAAAACATCAGCCGCTTGGGCACCACATGCTTGATCAGACATATGTTGACCTGCCATGCAGCTCGTTGGCAAGCCTACCTTAAAGACCCACACCAAAGAACAAAGCTGACCTCTTCTTGCACCGCATCAGCTGGGAACTCCAACCCCACTATACCTTCACTCCTCTCTGAAACCTGCTCTGAGAGGAATGAAGGTGTAGAATTAGGTGTGTCACAGACAAGTACTTGCGGGCACTCTGCTAGCAGTACACCAACGTCCGATTCTAGCAGGCAAATTTCCCTGCCCCAGCTGCTGGACCGTCGAAAGAAGTTCACTCCCAGCCATCCACATGCCCAGCGGTTGAATGCTAGCTTGGCTAAATTGCTAGCGCTTCAACTGCTGCCTTTTCATTTGGTAGACTCGGCCCCCTTCCGTGAGTTTGTGCAATGTGCGGTTCCTCAGTGGCAGGTTCCCAAACGCCACTTTTTCGCACGGAAGGCGATTCCGGCTCTCTACAGGCATGTGGAAGGCAATGTCTTGGCCTCGCTGGACAGGGCGGTCAGCGGTAAGGTGCATATTACCGCTGACTCATGGTCCAGCAGGCATGGACAGGGACGTTACCTTTCTTTCACGGCCCATTGGGTCACTCTTTTGGCAGCTGGGAAGGATGCAGGACAAGGTGCAGTAGTGTTGGAGGTTGTTCCACCGCCACGCCTCCAAAATGCTACTACTGGTTGTGACACACCTCTCTCCTCCACCCCCTCCTCTTCTTCTTCCTCCATGGCCTCTTCCTGTGGTTTGTCCTCGGAACCAGCAGTGCTCCGTAGGCGTTCAAGGGGCTACGCAAGTACGCAGGCAAAAAGATGCCATGCCGTGCTTGCGCTGGTGTGTTTGGGGGACAGGAGCCACACTGGGGCAGAGGTCCTGTCTGCTCTGCAGGGGCAGGCCGAAAGGTGGTTGACGCCACGCCAGCTTAAGCCAGGAATGGTGGTTTGCGACAATGGCACCAACCTCCTCTCCGCCCTCCGACAGGGACAACTGACCCATGTGCCCTGTATGGCTCACGTCCTTAACCTGGTGGTGCAGCGGTTCTTGGGCAGGTACCCGGGCTTACAGGATGTCCTGAGGCAGGCCAGGAAAGTCTGTGTGCATTTCCGCAGATCTTATAATGCCAGTGCTCGCCTGGCTGAGCTGCAAAAGGAGTTGAACCTGCCCAAGAACCGCCTTATATGTGACATGCCCACCAGGTGGAACTCAACGTTGGCCATGCTGCAGCGGCTGCACACGCAGCAGAGGGCCATCAATGAGTACCTGTGCGACTACGGCACCAGGACAGGGTCAGGGGAGCTCGGGTTTTTTTCACCACGCCAGTGGGGCATGATCAGGGATGCATGCACTGTCCTGGCACCATTTGAGGAGGCCACGAGGATGGTGAGCAGTGACAGTGCATGCATCAGTGACACTGTACCTCTTGTCCACCTGTTGGAGCACACGCTGCGTGGAATAATGGACAGGGCACTTGAGGCAGAACAGAGGCAGGAAGAGGAGGACTTCCTTGCCTCTCAAGGCCCCCTTTACCCAGACAGTGTTCCTTCTGTCCCACCCATCGCACAGGAAGAGGAGGAGGAGGAGGAGGAGGAGGAGGAGGAGGAGGATTGTGTCAGCATGGAGGTGGAGGCTGGCACTCAGCATCATCAGCAGCAGTCTTTTAGGGATGATTTACAGTCCCAAGAAACCAGTGGACTTGTACGTGGCTGGGAGGAGGTGGCTGCGGATCATGTCGTCCTTAGTGACCCAGAGGACTCCGGACTGAATGCCTCAGCTAACCTACGCTGCATGGCCTCCCTGATCCTGCAAAGTCTGCGGAAGGATCCTTGTATTCTTCGGATCAAGGAGAGGGACCATTACTGGCTGGCCACGCTCCTTGATCCACGGTACAAGGGTAAGGTTGCGGACCTTATCGTACCGTCGCAGAGGGAGCAGAGGATGAGACAACTCCGGGAGGCCTTGCAGAAAGGTCTGTGCAATGCGTTCCCAGAGACTGGGAGGTTACAAACTCCTGGTCCTGAACAACGAGTTGCTGAGGCTTCGGGCAGTCAAAGAAGGAGCGGTGGGGAAGGTGGCCGTCTGACCGATGCGTTCAGACAATTCTTTAGTCCGCAGCCCCAAAGTATGATCGGTTCCAGCAACCATCGCCAGCGTCTGATATACATGGTCCAGGAATACCTAGGGGCAAGGTCAGACTTGGACACCTTCCCCACCGAAAATCCTCTGGCTTACTGGGTCTTGAGGATGGATCACTGGCCAGAGCTTGCACAGTATGCAATTGAGCTACTGGCCTGTCCTGCATCCAGCGTTCTTTCAGAACGCACATTCAGTGCTGCTGGAGGATTTGTCAGGGATCACAGGGTGCGCCTGTCCATCGACTCGGTTGATCGACTGACTTTCATCAAGATGAACCAGTCTTGGATCACCACCAGCTACCACACACCTGATGCTGATATAACAGACTAATTGATTTTAAAATGTCACATCCCTTCAAGACTGATGCTGATGCTGAGTGCCTGTGCTGTTATGTTGACTGGCTATCCTCCTCCTCCTCCTCAATGATACGATTAATGATGATAGCTTGGAAGATCATTTTGGTTTATGGGTGACGCCACCAGTGGCTAAGGCCCAATTTTTCAGCCCCTGTTTAACAGGGGCGTGTAATTACAATTTTTGATGCAATACTTTGCAACAGGCCTCATTGCTGTGCTCCAAGTACAGTATCTGTGAGGGGTTGCAGTGTTGTGCCACCAGAGCCTAAGGCCCAATTTTTCAGCCCCTGTTCAACAGGGGCATGCAATTATAATTATTGATCGAATAATTCACAGCAGGACCCATTGCTGCGCCCACCAAGAGTAACTGTCAGGCCTTACAGTGTTGTGGCACCAGCCCCACCATCACCACCACCACCACCACCAAAGGCCCAATTTTTCAGCCCCTGTTCAACAGGGGCATGCAATTATAATTATTGATCGAATAATTCACAGCAGGACCCATTGCTGCGCCCACCAAGAGTAACTGTCAGGCCTTACAGTGTTGTGGCACCAGCACCACCATCACCACCACCACCACCACCAAAGGCCCAATTTTTCAGCCCCTGTTCAACAGGGGCATGCAATTATAATTATTGTTCGAATAATTCACAGCAGGGCCCATTGCTGCGCCCACCAAGAGTAACTGTCAGGCCTTACAGTGTTGTGGCACCAGCACCACCACCACCACCACCAAAGGCCCAATTTTTCAGCCCCTATTCAACAGGGGCATGCAATTATAATTATTGATCTAATAATTCACAGCAGGGCCCATTGCTGCGTCCACCAAGAGTAACTGTCAGGCCTTACAGTGTTGTGGCACCAGCACCACCATCAAAGGCCCAATTTTTACTACCACTGATCAACAATTATATGTTATTACAATTCCTGATATAATAGTTGACAGCAGGGCGTTCCAGCACCCACCAAGAATAACTGTGAGTGCATTTCAGTGTTGTGCCAACACCAACACCTAAGGGGCCAATTTCTGCAGAGTATATACGGCAGGTCCCTACTTTCAAACATCCAACTTACAAACTACTACTACTTGCAAACGGAAAAAGACAACAGGAAGTGAGAGGAAATCTACCCTTTGGAAGGAAAATTCTCTCCTGTAAGAATTAATATGGGAGAAAGGTGTCTCCTCTCTACTGATGCTTTATCACCAATCCTTGTTTCAATAAAAACACCACATTTCAAAAACAGTTGTCATTGGGACGCAAAGTGAGGTGAAATGTTCTGAACAGGGGCACAGACAGCAAAAAAAATGTGACAAGGGTGATAACCGTTCCCTATGTTTTACAAAAAGCTAAAAAAAAGGAATTTGGCATGGAGCTCCACTTAAACAATGCAGCTGTTCAAAATTACAAACAGATTCTACATAAGAACAAACCTACAGTCCCTGTCTTGTATGCACCGCCTGTATACGGCTGTTCAGAGTATATAGGTCCTTTTTTATTTTGTGTGCGGGGTTCCCCTTAATATCCATACAAGACCCAAAGGGGCTGGTAATGGGCTGGGGTAGGGGGGGGGGGGGGTTGATGGGGTAGCTATGCCATTTTTCCTAAAGATTTTCATCCATATTACCGGGACCAGACATTGCATTAAAGCCGCAAGCAGTTTTAAATGGCTTTTTTTCCTTTAGAAATGTCATTTTGTGCAGGGACAGTTCTAAACACGGGAAACACGTAGCACTTCACAGGCATACTTTAGACACCCCCCAGGTACAATATTTAAAGGAATATTTGACTCTTTTTTTTTTCACTTTATGTATCATTAAAATGACTGCTCCCGGAAAACGTCCGTTTTTAAAACTTATTTTTGCATTGATACATGTCCCCTGGTGCAGAACCCGGGTTCCCAAACTCTGTTTCGGACAATAACATGGATAATAGTCGTTATAATTAGCACTTTAGAATCCGAACGTTCGCATCCATTGTATTTAATAGGGTTCTAATGTTCGTGCGAACTTTCGGTCCGTTCGCGGGTTCTGGTGCGAACCGAACCCGGGGGTGTTCAGCTCATCACTAGTCAGGAGTTGAAATCTAACAATCTAATGGAAATCAATGCATACCAGGCCCAACAAGGGTTGAGATCCAGAAAGAAATGGAAGAAAAAGAAAACCTCAAAAGGAAAGTCCAAGAGTCCAAAGAAAGAGACCTCTCAGAAGAGTTTTCCAGCCAAGTTAATAGGACCCTCCCCCCTAGTTCCCATTCAAGTGGAGGGAGTCTACACCAAAGCCATCCTGGATACAGGAGCCCAAGTGACCCTTTTGTATAAAGACTTTTACCAGAAACACCTGAGTCACGTGCCCCTACAAAAGCTGGAAGACTTAGAGATATGGGGAATTGGTACTCACAGGTTTCCATATAACCGTTATGTTTCAATCAGGCTGGCCTTCGACACCTTTGTGACAGGAAAGGCAGAAGTCTTTGACAAATATATAAAAGCTGGTAAGGAGGGCTAAACACGCCCCCTAATTAACTCCCCAAACCACCACTGCGCCCAGATGGAATTAGAACAAATAATCCTGAAGCTGCTACTTAAAATTCACATACCACATTGTTTCAATTTTTAAGTGAAAAAAATAGTAGCGCTCTGTTTATGCAAAAACAGTCCTAACAAGTGATATACAAATCAAAAATACTATAATGTGTATATAAATAATATTCCACCAAGTGAAAGTGGACAAATGATAAATATAGTAGTCCTATGTATCCAAAACGTATAATCAAGCAACAAAAGTAATGAAATATATGTGCAGTGAATCATAAATAAAAGTCCATAAAACAATATTCATGAATAAAAAGTTCACAAAGCAAAGTACAAGTGATAAAGAAATCCAGGTGATGAAAACTTGAGTGCTTCCAACAAATATGCTTAATCTTGAAAATGTAATTATGCTCCTTCACCACACCACTTGTGTCTGTGAATCCACTCCCAAAGGAAAAAAACTCACCAGATAGATATGCCTCACACTCTCATGTTCGGCATAAAAGCTTGATACCCCACCGGGGTTAATAGACAAATCCACCGGAATTTTTACAAGAGAATCCACTCCACATTTAAAAAATAAATAAGTGCTTCCAATGGTGAAGTAAGTAAAAACAATTTTAAAATTGCACACACATCTTCAACTATCGTACTCACATTGTTCAAAATTCAAACAGGCACTTCAAATAAAAAGCAACAGAAATGAATGAATGAAGGAGGCTTGCAATGGCGTACTAGGAATTGCAGTCACGGTGGACCCAGAATAACCAGCAGATCTCACCCTCCAATTGCTCGCTCTCCTTCCCGGCCAGAGTCGTATCAGCCTCGGTGGTGGTGTCTACGTTCAGAGTTCACAAAAAGTTACCCTGCAGGCCACACCCACACTTTCACTTAAAATTCACATACCACAGAAGTCTTTGACACCCTGGCAGTAGTTTGCCCTTGCCCACCAGGAGCCAACACGAGTTCTCTGATCATAGGAACCAACACTGATCTGGTCAGGAGACTGCTGACTCCTCTAGCACAGGAGCAGGGTACTTCAGGAGACAGGATCCACCCCATGCTGCAGCAGGTCTACCGGAAGTTGGTACTGGAACAGAAGGCCCCAGAAGAGGGGGTGGGGAAAGTCTGGAGACTGTCAAGGAAGGAGAAGATGTTGCAGCCTGGTGAGATGACCTGCCTGCAGGCTACTGTGAAACTCGTGGTAGCAGCCTGGCCCCTTTGTGGTCTTAGAACCAGACCCCCAAGACACCCACCCAGGGTTGGAAGTGATCCCCAAAGTGGTCCCATTGAGGGCATTGAAGAAGGCGAAGGGCCAAATCCCAGTGAGTATCAGGAATGTCACTAGTTCTCCCATGAAGATTCCGGCCCGGATGTTGCTGGGAAGAGTAAACCCTGCCACCCCAGTGGCCCTGTCCGACTTGGAGAAGGCTGAAGGAGGAGAACACACTCTAGAGAATCTCTGCCTAGATACCACCACTCTACCACCAGTGTGGAAGGAGAGAGCCAAGGCCCAGCTGACTAGATGGAGAAAAATATTCTCAAAGGATGAGTTCGACGTAGGGTGTGCGAGGAGTGCCACCCATAAGATCCGTCTGCAGGAAGACAAACCTTTCCGGGAGAGGGTCCGGCGAGTTCCCCTGGCTAACTTAGAAGACTTACATGAACAGTTGACGGAGCTTAAGAGAACTGGGGTTATTCGGGAGTCCAGAAGCCCGTATGCCTCACCTATCGTGGTAGTCAGGAAAAAGAATGGGTCGCCGAGACTTTGCATAGACTACAGGACTCTCAATAGAAGGACCATACCCGACCAGTATACCACCCCCGAGGATAGAAGATGCCTTACAGAGTCTGTCTGGAGCCAAGTGGTTCAGCGTCATGGACCTGAAAAGTGGGTATTACCAAATCCCAATGCACCCTGATGACAGAGAGAAGACAGCATTCATCACCCCGGTGGGATTCTATGAGTTCAACAGGATGCCTCAGGGCCTGTCAGGGGCCCCTGCCACTTTCCAGAGGTTGATGGAGAAGACAGTGGGGGACATGAATCTTATTGAAGTCTTGGTGTACCTAGATGACATCATTGTCTTCGGGAAGACTCTGGAGGAGCACGAAGAAAGGCTGGAGAAAGACTCAGTGAAGAGGGACTTAAACTCTCCAGGGAGAAGTGTCAGTTTTACCAATCCTCAGTCCACTATCTGGGACACATAGTGTCTGAAGAGGGGGTGTCTACAGACCCTGACAAACTGGAAGCAGTTACCCCCTGGCCCCGACCAACTACAGTGACTGAGCTCAGATCCTTCCTGGAGTTCTGCTCCTACTACCGCAGGTTTGTGGAAGGGTTTGCAAAAATTGCCAAACCTCTGTATGAGTTACTGAAGACAGAAGGAGAGGAGGATGATACTGGCTGCAGGAAGCCCGGAGAGTCCGTGGAAGACCAGTGGACGGAGAAGTGTGAAGAGGCCTTCGAAATGCTGAAAAAAAGTCTGACCACTGCCCCGGTCTTGGCCTATGCTGACACTAAGAGACCATAGGAACTGCATGTGGACGCCAGCCATGATGGTCTGGGAGGTGTGCTGTACCAGGAGTATGAAGGACAACTCAAGCCAGTCGCCTATGTAAGTAGGAGTCTAACACCAGCGGAGAAGAATTACCCCACCCACAAATTGGAGTTCCTGGCCCTGAAGTGGGCAGTGGATAAACTCAAAGACTACCTGTATGGAGCGGACTTTACAGTAAGGACAGATAATAACCCACTCACCTACCTTTTCACCACAGCCAAGCTGGATGCCACTGGCCACCGTTGGTTGGCAGCCCTCTCTGGATTCAACTTTAGCCTCAAGTATAGGCCGGTACCTGGAAACAGAGATGCTGATGCATTATCCAGAAGGTCTCATGCTCCCACTTACCATACAGAAGACTGGACCCAGGTAACCCCAGATGGGGTGCGGGCTTTGTGTCAAGGAGCACAACTTCAAGCTAGTGGCGGATCCAGGGCAGAAGAAATTTGAGTTTCGGTAGTGGGGGATGCCCAAATGCTATTGTGACGTTACCCAGATTGGCGAAGACGACTTGCCAAAATTATCCAAGAAGGACATAAGTAGGGATCAGTTGGAAGACCCCTGGGGAAGATTGGTTTTGGAAGCTCTAGAAGACCAGGATCCGGACAGGCTCTTGCAAAATCCCTCAAAGGAGGCTCGATTAATCCACAAAGAATGGGACAAGTTACAGGTGCATCAAGGGGTGGTCTACAGAAGGGGCCCCTCTGATGACCTGGAAGAGAAGTGGCAACTGTTTCTGCCAGAAAAACACAGAAGAACTGTCTTGGCTGCCCTACATGATAACCATGGCCACTTAGGGGCCGAACGAACCTTCCAGCTTGTCGCCTCACACAAAGGATACGTGGACAGACTGCGGAAGAGCTTAAGGCTGGCCTATGAGAAGGCCCAATCAACTTCTGATCAGAGAGGAGCCCGGAACAAACGGAACTTTGACCTTAGGGTCCGTATTCAAGATTTACAGCCTGGAGACAGAGTGTTGCTGAGGAATTTAGGAGTTCCAGGGAAGCACAAGCTGGCAGACAGATGGAAGTCAGAACCTTATGTGATTTGTAAGAAGCAGTCTGGATTGCCCATGTACCAGTTGAAGCCTGAAGGAAGAGCAGGGCCACTGAAGACCTGGCACAGAAACTATCTGCTGCCCCTTTTCTGAAGCAGTCAGGATTAGAGATGGCCTTGCGTTTCGCCCCGCGGTCGGTTCGCAGCAAATTTTGCGCATTCGCGATTCGGGAAACCGGCGGACATATGGCGCTATTCGCGGCCGGTTCGTGGCCACCATATTCTGATTCTTTTACATTGTGGAACTTTGACCTATGACACATCCATCATGTGGTACAGGACAGCCAATGAGACATTTCAGCAGATGGACATACCCCCTACCTTATAAATAGACCTGATCTGGCTGCCATTTTCCATTCTGTTATTTGTCAGCGTAGGGACAGGTTGCTGTGTGGAGCAGGGACAGACTGTAATCCTAGCTATTAGCTCCACAAAAGTCCTTTTAAGGGCTGGTATAGGTGTACAATTGTTTTGTGTGCCGTGTATAGGGGTGTAATACACTTTCAGTTAATTTCAATTATGCAGCATTGGGACTGCAGTGCTGAGCGGTTCTGCAGCTGTCTTTAGTCAGTGTAGGAAGGTTGCTGTGTGTGTACTAGCAGGGACAGACTCTACTAAAACAAAGGACTAAGGACTGGTATAGGTGTACAGTCCACAAAAGTCCTTTTACGGACTGGTACAGGTGTACTATTTTGTGTACAGTAAATAGGGGTGTACTACATGCATAAAATACTCTAGGAAGAATAGTATAGTGCATTTCTACTGTGCAGCTTCTGAGCGGTTCTGCAGCTCTTTTCTCGGTTTAGGTAGAAATTGCCGCTGTGTGTCGCAGGCACAGACTAGCGACTAAAATCGCTAACCAATAAAGCTCCCCAAAAGTTCATTTTAAGGACTGGTATAGGTGTACTATTTTGTGTGCAGTATATAGGGGTCTAATACACGCATAAAAAACTTTCACATATAGGAAGAATAGTATAGTGCATTTCTACTGTGCAGCATTGTGACTGCTGAGAGGTTCTGCAGCGATACTACAAAGAGTGACAAACACAATTAGAAAAAAGTATTATAACTGCTGTGATAGACCAGTGGCCCCCAAAAACGACAGTTTGAAGCGGGGTGTTATATACCTTCTTCCACATATACTGCCCTTCTCTACAGCCTTTTGTCACAGGGTCATTTAAAAAGATGACAGGCAGAGGAAGAGGCAGGCCCTTCCGCAGGGGTGGTAGGGGTAGGGCAGGAGCACCAGGCCGGAGCCAAAGTGGGAAGTTGCAGAAGGTGCGTTCGATTACGTCAAAGGACGCACCAGACTTGGTTGAGTGGCTCACTCAGCCTTACTCTTCTGTACCCTCCTCATCTTCTCTATCTGCACCCTCTTCACTCTCTGCTGTGTGCACCCCCAAAGACACTACCACCAACACCACCGCCACCCTCCGCTTGAGTCACAGGAATTAATTTCCGATCCATTACAAGACTTCTCTGATGCGCAGGCATTCTTGACATTGGATCAGGAAGAGGAGGTAGCAACAACCGCCACTCAGCAGTCTGACGACAGTACCCAGATCAGCCCAAGGATGTTGGTCCCCGCTGTTGCTGCCTACTCCGAGATCTCTAATGTTAGTGGTGGGGAAGGTGACGTAGATGATGATGTGTCTATGGACGTCACGTGGGTGCCCACAAGAGAAGACCAGGAGGGGAGTTCAGAGGGAGAGATGGACCAGCAGATAGGGAGGAGAGGCAGGCGGAACTTACATTGCACAGGAGTGACAAACAAGACTGCTAATGTATCAGGACTCAGAGCGAGCCATCAACCATGTACGGTCACATCTGGTGCTCCCAGGACGCCGGCACATGGCTCCGCAGTGTGGGCTTTTTTTAACGTGTCCGCTGCTGACAATAGTGTTGCCATCTGCAGCCTTTGCAGTCAACCTAGGGACGGCCCAACACTCACCTAGGGACGACCGCCTTAAGAAGGCACATGAACTCCCATCACCGAGCCCAGTGGGAGCAACGCCATCAGAACCCACAAAGCCAAACTCCAGGCTCTCACCGTCCAGCCTCTTCTACTACTTCTCCTCTCTCTTCACAGTTGTCCTCCACTCCACCTTCCATCATCCCGTCCCCAAGTTTATCTGGAAAAAGGCAGGCTTCCGTGGGCCAAATGTTCGAGCGTAAAAGAATGATGACGCCGGATAACCCTCTTGCCCAACGGTTGACCGCTGGCTTGTCAGAACTCCTAGCCCGTCAACTACTGCCATATAAACTGGTGGACTCGGAGGCCTTTCGAAAATTTGTGGCCATTGGAACACCACAATGGAAGGTCCCAGGAAGGAAATATTTCTCCCAGAAGGGCATCCCAGAGCTATATGGCCATGTTCAGCGGCAAGTGAATGTATCTCTGGCACACAGTGTCGGTGCCAAGATACATCTGACCACAGACACGTTGTCTAGCAAACACGGGCAGGGAAGGTATATTACTTTTACTGCCCACTGGGTGAACCTTCTGACGGCCGTCAAGCATGTAACCCGTGGCACCCGTGTAGATTTGGTTTTACCGCCACGGATTGCATGCAGGCCTGCCTCTTCTTCTCCTCCTCCTCCTACTCCATCCTCCCTCTCCTCCTCGGCTGACTCCTCCTCTTCCGCTGCTACCGTCTCTTCCGCTGCGCCGCCCAAGATCCCCAGAACCTATTCGACATGCCAGGTGAGACGTTGCCATGCTGTGCTGCGTCTGTTGTGCCTGGAAGCCAAGAGCCACACTGGCCCTGCACTCCTTTCAGCTTTGCGTTCACTGGCAGATCAGTGGCTAACACCGCTCAGTTTGACAGTTGGTAAAGTGGTGTGCGACAACGATGCCAATCTGCTGAGCGCGTTGAAACAGGGCAAAATTACACACGTGCCATGCATGGCACACGTCTTGAACTTGGTCGTGCAGCGATTCGTTGTCAAATACCCTGGGGTCCAGGACGTCTTGCGGCAGGCAAGGAAAATCTCGGCCCATTTCAGAAGATCTTAAACGGCCATGGCTCGCCTTGCTGACATTCAGCGGCGACACAATCTGCCGGTCAGACGTCTTATTTGTGACTGCCCGACACGATGGAACTCAACCTTGTATATGCTTGATAGGCTGCTCCAGCAGAAACGTGCAGTTAACGACTACCTGTACGAACTCTGCGCCAGAACAGGTCCTGGGGATCTTGGTTTTTTTTCACCGCGTCAGTGGCTGCTCATGCGCGACGCATGCAGACTTTTGCGGCCATTTGATGAGATCACCAAACTGGTCAGTCGCAGCCATGGTGCCATCAGTGACATCGTACCTTATGCCTTCTTTATGGAGCGTGCATTGCGTCGTGTCATTGATCAAGCCGTCGAGGAGCAGGAGCAGGAAGATGAGGAAGTCGCAATGCTGGATGAATTCCCAGGGGGGGGCTACTCTATCTGAGACAAGTCAACAACAGGAGTCTGAAGAGGAGTCAGAGGAGGATGGTGCCAGGGCGGATGAGGAGGAGCAAGAAGAGCATGCTTTAAACCTTTCTGGGATCCCTGTTGTCCGTGGATGGGGGGAGGAGATCGAGGACGACATTATCCTGGATGATGAGCAGGAGCCAGGCCACCACACTGCTTCCAGTTTAGTGCAAATGGGGGCCTTCATGCTCCAGTGTTTTTAAGAGGGACCCCCGTATAAAAAGCATAAAGGGCAAGGACCATTACTGGGTGGCAACATACTTGGACCCCCGGTACAAACAAAAAATGGCAGAAATGTTACCACCATCACAGAGGGCTGTCAGAATGGAGCACTTCCAGGCCTTGCTTCGAGAAATGCTGCATTCTGCTTTTGCGTGCGCTGGCAGAGGAATTTCCACTCCCAGAGGAACAGTTGTGGATACCAATCCAACAGCGCCTGCAAGAAGAGGGCGGTTTGAAGATGTCTTGGTCACTTCTGATATGAGATCATACTTTCACCTGACCCATCGACAGGTCTCATCCGGATCCAGCATCAGGGAACGCCTAGACTGACAGGTGTCCGACTACATCGGATTAACGGCCGATGTGGACGCTCTGAGAAGTGATGAACCCCTGGACTACTGGGTGGGCAGGCTTGACCTCTGGCCAGAGCTTGCACAATTTGCAATGGAACTGTTGGCTTGCCCCTTGTCCAGTGTCCTGTCCGAAAGGACGTTCAGCGCAGCAGGGGGGATCGTGACCGATAAGCGCACTCGCCTAGCTCACGACAGTGTTGACTACCTCACATTTATAAAAATTAATGAGGCATGGATCTCTGAGGAATTCAACACATGTGACCAGTAGACCATGTTTCATTCAAATTCCTCATGACAGGCCACAAATATCCACCACCACCTATAACAATTATTCATGGTCCTTGTCTTCTTGGGTAAATACAGCGGCATAAAAGGCCTTTTATGTCCGTTGAATGCCTAATTTTTGGGGCCTGTAGTGCCCGAAACGTATTTATCCTGTGAATGCCTAATGTACCTCCAGCCACAGAATACAAAGTTCTTTGCTGTCAGATGAATGCCTGTTGGCTAATTTTTGGGGCCTGTACTGGCCGACACTTACTTCTTTATCCAGGCTGTGAATGCCTAAATTTTTCAGACTGGAATTTAAAATCAATTCCGCTAAATTGTGGAACGGATGCGGACCCATTTTACAGACGTGTGAATGGACCCTATATGTGTTTGACATGTATTTACCGGCTGCTGTCAGTTCCGGCTGATTTAGGCTGAGCTATTACAATAAAACCGGACAATATTACAAAAAACGAAATAAACGTTATAACTGTATAAACGATTTATACAACTTATAAAAAAAACAAAAACATTTATGGCAACTTTTCCAATAGCAGGATCATCTCATGCACCCCCTTCATAGTCTGGCCTTGCGTCTCTTCCATGGCCTTCATACGCTCCTGAATTGACAAAAAATTTCAGATAAAAAAAGAATGTTTGTCGTTGTCGATCTCAAATTTGCTTAATACTTCTGTTATGTCATTGTCCATGTTGTGGGACTATGTGTGCACAGCTAGTAATTATTTTGTGGCTGCAAATATGACCTGGAGGTTTTTAATGTTCGCCTCCCATTGAAATGAATGGGGCCTGCCGCGAACCCGCGGTTCGCGAACATTTACCCGCGTTTGCGCGATCGCGAACCATCCCGGGAGATGTTCGTCCATCCCTAGTCAGGATGCCCCCCACTCTGGATTCCTCTGAGTTACCTTCGACTCCTTGTACTCCTAGACCCAACACCAGGTCTCAGACAACTCTATTAAGGGAGGAAGAAACTTCAGACCAAAGTGAAGAAGAGGAAATAGAGCTCAGTTGGCTGTGGCCGTCTCAGGCGCCTGAACCCCTAACAGTGGATCCTTTGTTACCTGAATCCCACATAAATTACAATTTGAATGCAGAAGCTGCAGAGTTTATTCCTTCTAATGCACAGAGTGATGAATGGGAAGATGCACTTGCACTGGAATCAGTCCCGGATGAAGATCCAAGAAACACTCTATACCTCCCTGCACCTGAATCGGATGTCTTTGAAGAAGAAGGTCCCATTGTACCGGTCTCAGTGGAGACACCCCTACAGCCAGAACCCATAACTCCCAGGGAGCAAAGAGTAAAAAGGATTATCCGCCCTCCTCGGAAGTTGACATACACACAGATGGGAGAAAGCTCTGAGGACACTGTAACTACCGCAAGAAGGACAATACAAAAGCCTGATCCCTCCACTGTGCATTTGGTTGAGGGCAACCCCAGCTCACTTTCTGCCACAGTTAGGCAGGCCACCCTCACCGACGTGACCTGTGGGCAGGGCAATCCCCCTCCCCATTTTTGTTGGGAGCTTCCCCTGCCAACCTCCCTTGCAGCCCTCAATGACCTTGTCTGTACATATTGTTAATGCTGTCTTTGGAGACCAAAGATTCTAAGTGGGGGGAGTGTGTAGCGGGGTATTGCCCTTTAATTCCCAAGAGACTACAGTACCCAGTACACCTTAGGGCACCCAGGGTGCATTGCCCCGCGCAAAGACTGCTGGGTGGACTTTATAAGGTGGAGGCAGAGCCCACTTCTTTCTCTTTGGACACTGCCCGCCCAGCAAGTTGAACTGCTGCTTGAGCTCCTGTGACTCAAGGCCAGAAGCCTGGGCCTTTTCTCCAAAGAGCCTTCCGCGCACACCGAGGAACCTGAGGGACGTCTCTCCTTTGACACTGCCCCTTTGCCAGGAGGACCGAAGACCCGGATGTCGATGGATCGGTGTGCTTAGACACCACAGCGGAAGAAACGGACGTGGACTGGTCCGGTTGGGTGAGAGAGCACCTGCTCATAGACAGACACAGTATCTCTGTTACCTTGGGGGATTACAAATTCTATTATTCACGTGCACCACCGTTGCTAGCGAAGATTTCCCTACAGAACTTCCACTTAGTTCAGTCAGGCCTGACTGGGTAGCGTAGACATTCCTGGGCGCCATATTGTCCACGAGGGGAAATAGCTGCAAAGGGGACTGTTAGAGTTGCATAGCATTGTATACTTGTCTGCTTGTTTAATACTGTTTATTGCAGGGCTCTGCACATGATATGTACCCACCTGTTTTACTGCTTACCCTCTAATCTAAGTAAACATACAAGGGTTAAGTATGGTGTCTGTGTTCTTTACTTTACGGAAGGGATAGGTAAAGGAAGTTTTAAAATATCACTGTGTTTTCTTGTCATAGGATTGTGCCGCTGTGAGTTACAGGCCTCACAATCCTATCATCCCCTACTAACTGTGCCAAGGGAGGTTAGAGCCGATTGCCAGGGGTTGACAGCGGTGCACTACAGGGCCCAAAATCATACAGGCAGCCCTCTTAACTGGGGGTATCGCTACACTTGTATAAGAGTTTATCAAAATAAGACACACAAGGGAACACCTTAGCAGTTCGGGCAGGTTTACAAAACCCAAAGGGGACCGGAGTCTCTGCTTCTTCTGCAATATTTCCAACTTTAGCGTATCCCGCACTGCAGTAATAAGGGCAGATACTAAAGCCGTCCCGCGTACTGACCTGGACCTGGAGTCATCCTCACTGTCTGAACGGTCACGGTCTGCAGTCTCTGATGCGAAGAAGAAACAGGATATGTGGACAGCCGCACTCCGAGAACCATCAAGGTTGCCTTTATTTAGGTAAAACACACATAAGGCACTGCAAGTCACAGCAAAATAAACAGACACAGCAGACGCGTTTCGCACTAAGGTCTAGTGCTTAGTCATTGCTAACACAAAATGAGAATATGCTTCAATTAAATACAAATCATACAAAAAATCACATGGTTCACAAAAGCCAATAGACATCGTCTACCGAATGGGTTAAATTTTGAGTGGGATGTATCCCACTTTTATAAATAAACTATTCTGATCACCCTTCTGTCTGCATAAACTCTATTTTCTCTATTTTTTCGCTTTTTTTGCTCTTACCCTTTCACCTCCTCATTCATTTGATTCATCTCAATTTGATTTAATTTAATTTAATTTAACCCCCCTTTTTTGTTTTTGTTTTGCGGATCATTTTTCATTGATTGATCTCAATGCATTATCCTGTCGGGCCATAAACAGCCCGTTTAATTAACATTAACATTGACATGTATATATCCCCAAAATGACTCTAGAAATTATATAAACAATATAAACATTATAACACACGAAAACGAGTTCATTATAAGATATATAGTCTATAGAGGGTCATCATTATTATCTCTTGACTAGTAACAGGTATGTGTCCATACATATATATATGTCTAACTAGCTGTAGGATCCTACTGTTTTTTTTGTTTTTTTAACACATCTAACGAAACGACTTTACACACAAAAATAACACACTTATATCACATTCAGAGTATCGGTTATTGAACTGTTTCTTTTTTTTTCTTTTTTTTCCCTTTTTCTAGGGATCATGATACATCATTTAAATAAAAGAAACAGTACTCATTTGGCTTGTAAATTGGGACATTTATGTGACACATCAAGTTGTATCTTGACATTTATATCCATCACCATCTCTTATACGTTGTGGTTTGTATTCCCCTGTATTATACATTTCACATTGATTTCCCATTCCGCCAATCGTACCGATTTCTCTAATGTGATCGCAGTGTGTATGTAGACATATACAAGATTTCGTTCATTTGATATATATCTTCATCTATTTGAATGCAGATTTTATCAATTTTATGTTGCACCTACATTATGTGCTGTATACACGAGTGTACATTTCTAAACACATGAATAATTATATGTTATGAAGGATTTTTTTATTATATTAGTTCATGTTTTTAATTGAGGAAATAACAAAATATAAATTTATATTAAATGAGACACTGCTACTTTGCTTGGTCTGACATACAGACCTGCTTAGTCGCAGCATAGATTTGTACATTTCACAGTTATGTCTATGCTCCGCAATGAAATAGTCCATTTTGGGTCCATTATTTTGGTCCACATTCTTGTATCTATATGATATGCACTTGATTATGTATTTTTATTGTCTATAAGAACATAAAACACTAATCCACATGGCTTCCACAAGAACAGACAACTTTTCCTTCCTTATCCGTTATGGATATAAATGTGCAATCACACTATAGCCTTATATTAAGCTTTATATGTGCATGGACATGACATGGATACTGTATGTACGTATTTATTTTTTATCCATTCTATTCATTTACTACAATTTTTACACTTCCTTATTTTCATTTACCACTTATTATTATTTACATCCCATGTTCTTTCTTTGAAAGACATAAAAATCCTTTCTTTCATATTTTATACACACTTTATTATTCTTTTTTCACATTTTTTGGAATTCACTACACTCGTGTTTCACCCCAAAAAATAAAAAATAATAATAAAAATAAGAAATGAAAAAATATAAGAAAAAATATAATATAAAATAAATAAAAGATAAAACACCAAAAAACAAGACAAAAAGACAAAAAAACATATCACAAGAAACAAAAAACAAAAAATAAAAAACAAATTTATTTAAACAATTTTCACACTTGATAATGTTATCATATATGTTTAAATTACATGCCAAGCGCATTTTATACACTATCTATACGAATATATAACATTATATGATCACAATATACACAGTTATTTTTTTTTTTTAATTTTTTTGTTTTTGTTTTTGTTTTTTTTTGTTTAAAAATATATTCTAAGAAACATATATATTTTTGAGACTACATCTCAAACATATTATATCATATGGTCAGTCTTGTTTTTGTCTTTACTTCACTTTTGTTTTCATCCTCATTTCCATTTTTCATTTCATTTTCATTTTTATTTTTATTTTTATTTTCATTTCATCTTTTCACACACTTGCACATAATCTCTCTTTTTTACCACGATTTACAAATAATCTCTTCACCTTTCCACATAATTTTCTTCCATTCACATTTGTTTTCACTCAGCCATCATTCACACCTGTGTATTATCACAATTAACACCACCGGATTCTTCTCGATTGATATCCAATGTCTATTGGCTTTTGTGAACCATGTGATTTTTTGTATGATTTGTATTTAATTGAAGCATATTCTCATTTTGTGTTAGCAATGACTAAGCACTAGACCTTAGTGCGAAACGCGTCTGCTGTGTCTGTTTATTTTGCTGTGACTTGCAGTGCCTTATGTGTGTTTTACCTAAATAAAGGCAACCTTGATGCTTCTCGGAGTGCGGCTGTCCACATATCCTGTTTCTTCTTCGCATCAATTGCATTGCCGGCACCCGTGGTCCCTGGGAAGACACTGATTGTCCACTTGTACTCACCTGGAGCGGTGATCTCTTTCTTTCTGCAGTCTCTGATGCGTCAGAATCTGGGCCATGAGCCGTAGCTGGACCTGGTTCTGTCCCAGAAATATCCCCAGAAGATTGCAGGGGACAGGGGTGTTTACTACCCCCTGTATTCCCGCGTGCTGCTTCCACCCTGGCAGCAAACGCCTCTAGGATTGCCGACATAGCGCCCATAGACACCTCAGGGGCACCAGCTGCTAAATCTGGTGTTTCAGGGGAGAAGACATCTGGCTCAGATGCCATGCTGACCACGTGCTGACACCCACAGGGTTCCAGGCAAGATATCAATAGGCCACCCTCCTGTGCTGCAGAGATGCTGGGTCACCCAGAGGACTCACCACCATTGGATCGGTACCGCTATGCTGCCGTGTGCTGCGCCTGTGATGCTGTCCTACCGCTGCTGTGACAGTCTGTTTCCTTTATCAGCGTTTCCTGTGTGAATTTCTCGCGCCAGTGTAATGCACCTTAGAGGCTGGAGACTCTCGCAAAATGGCCGCCAAACGGCTGTATGGAAGTTAATGTGGGCTCCAAGAAAATGCCTGCCGAGCCGAAGATAGAGGCCAAAGCAGCCGTAGACCACAAAAAGATGGCTGCCGTACGGCGGTATATACATACAGCGTGAATCATAACAAACATGGCCGCTGATCAGTCGATAGAGGCCAGTGGGTGTGAACTACAAGAAAATGGCACCGAGCGGTGATATATAACTATAGACACAAAACTACAGGAAAATGGCCGCCGGTAGTCACTAGAGGCCAAAACAGGCATGGACCACTGCAAAATGGCCGCCGACAGCATGGAGGGGGAAGAAGCACACACACACACAGGTAAGCAGAAATTACATTTTTTAAATGTTAGTTAAAGCTAGCCCCGCTCCAGTGGAACCCCCTAGGTGACCCCCAGCACCCAGCAACCTTAGCTAAGCCCAGGGAGGAGGGAAGGGCAAGGAGAGAGGGAACAAAGGGGCCACAACCACTTACTTGGTCTCTCCAGTAATGTCCAGCCAAATCACCCAGCCGAAGCAGGGGAGTTTACTTACCTATCCTGCATGTATCATGCTGGAAGACATTCCAAACAGATCATCGTCCGCGCACGGAAGGTGACTGTTGGCCAGGCATGCTGTGATTGGACCCAAGGGGACGATCATATGTATGCCCTGGAGCGCGACGCTCACCGGACAGGCTGCAGCGACTTGGCTGTAAGGTCAGCCGAAGCTGAGCGGTCCGATGCAAGCCTTGGAGCGTAAACTCACCGGCCAGGCTGCTGCGACTCGGCCGTAAGGTCAGCCAAAGCTGAGCGGTCCGATGCAAGCCCTGGAGCGTAGGCTCACCGGCCACCCGTGGAGCGACGGGTATGTCATGGAAAACCCAGCGCGTAGCTAGGGTCGGCACACGCTCGATGGCCGAAACTGGGGAGACTACAAGGATCGAGGATCCAGCCTGTCACCCAGTCGGCAGTTGAACAAAAAACAAAACAACGTAGAAAAAAAACTTTTTCCCCCGGACCGATGGGCCCGAAGGGAGCCATGTCCTACTTCTTGCTAGACAGAAAAAAACTGATCTGCAAGATGCAGACTGAGGGGATATACCCAGAGGGTCCGCCCCCTGGGCGGTACTGTAGAAGGTGTGATACAACACTTTTTACAAGTTTTCTGCCTAGTCACTCCTAATTAACGGATAATACCCACTTTGTCAATAGAGAAGCTGTGTCGGTCCATGAACGAAAGAGTAAAAGCCATTTAAAACTGCTTGCGGCTTTAATGTAATGTCTGGTCCCGCCAATATGGATGAAAATCATTGAGAAAAATAGCATGGATACCCCCCCTACCCCCTACCAGCCCCTTTGGGTCTTGTATGGATATTAAGGGGAACCCCGCACACAAAATAAAAAAAGGCCCTATATACTCTGAACAGCCGTATACAGGCGGTGCATACAAGACAGGGACTGTAGGTTTGTTCTTAAGTAGAATCTGATTGTAATTTGGAACAGGTGCATTTTTTAAGTGTAGCCCCAGCCCAAAAAATCTATTTTTAAGCTTTTTGGAAAACATAGGTAAGGGTTATCACCCCTGTAACATTTGTTTTGCTGTCTGTGCCCCTGTTCAGAACATTTCACCTCACTTTCCGTCCCAATGACAATTTTTTTTTGGAAAATTTGGGGTTTTTATTGAAACAAGGATTGGTGATAAAGCATCAGTAGAGAGGAGACACCTTTTTCCCATATTAACTCTTACAGGAGAGAATTTCCCTTCCTGGGGTAGATTTCCTCTCACAAGAAATGGTAATCATTACGCATCGTACTGGTTCTTGGATCGCCCTTGTGGACTTTCTCTCTCACTACTCTTTTCTTTTATTTACTCTCCCTATTTATTATAGATATATTGTTCTTCACTACAATAAGTTTAAGTTGTTAGGTCACAACTCATGTAGTTAATATGACGGTAGTTTAATTATACTTTAAGGCACGGTAGTCATGTATACAATGCTACTCACTGGCTATCTAGTTAGTGAAGATCTAATTAATTTTCTTTAAATATTCTATGTTATCCATTATTTATTTTTATGTAGCGGGGGTCTAAAATGTAGGGGAAGTGCATGGGTGGTAGTATGACCCAATGCACCCTGATTGCTAGAGAATTGGGGACTATTTACAGTCTTGGAGGACTCTGGTGGTGTGAGGTTCCCTGTGGCCTACAGGTGGCATTGTCGCCCTGGGCCAGGGTTGAACCCACACCGCAAGACTGTGCCTTTTTGTCCTTTCCTGACGCTTGTACGGCGGGGCGGGGAACCCGCTGTGATGCATAGGGAGAGGAGATAAAAGGGGCGGACGCCCTTACCAGGGGGTTCAGAGTTCGGAGTTCGAGGACGCGGCCGCACTCAGGCACCCTCAGCCTGGGTGCTGGCGTTCCAGAGTTCCGGGCCCAGGTGCCCTTGACCTGGCCGGAGATGGAGTCCATCCCAGGCACCTTTAGCCTGGGGTGAGGTACTATGGCGGAAGTGTGGAGCTCAGTACCTTCGACTGAGTTCCGTGAGGGTGGAGGAATCCGAGGGGGCCCTAACTCCTTGGGTGCCCGTGTCTGAAACGAGGAGGCCGGTGAGCGGAACTTCTCCGGAGAGTCCGACGCAGCATTTGCTGGTGACGGAGAGGCCTCCGGTAACTGTCTTGGACGGATGTCTTTGCCCTGATAGGGGCTACGTTAGCGAAGGTAATCCATGTTCTGTTCTATATAGTCAGTGGCAGTGACTATGCGCCATTGGTGACACCACAGTGGTTAGCTCTATCCTAAAGGATTGTGCCTTGACCTACTCCCTACAAATACTGAACTGTTCATTGGGTCCCAACCTGTCTGTGCTGAATGACTATTTGTTGAGAAGAATAAATACGAGTTGGACCGTTTTCAGTGTGTGGAACTTCAGTTACTGGAAGCAAAGGGGGGTCATTCGGTAAAGGATTTGACTCTGGGACATACACACAAAGCCCGATAGTTCTGGCCTCCACCTCTACACATTGGAGGACATGGGCCGTGGTGTATCTCATCCCTCTCCCCAGTACTAACCCCTAGACGAGACAAACAAGCCGCGAATGAGAAGGGGCGAGAGGGGTGAGGTCGCTACATTTAAAAAAAACTTTATGTAAACGTCATTATCTGTATCCCTACATAAATAACCAATGTATGTACTTATTATTGTGTAATCAATAAATATTTTTGACAAGGAAAGGTTTAGCACTGAGAGGTAAATAGCGTATTTTAAATACAACTATCTAGATAAGACCAGAATGAGGGACAAATGAGGAGGAAAGAGGGACTTTGTTCCAAACCGGGGACTGTTGGGAGCTATGATATTAGGCAGCAAGTGAACATGTTGTCCCTGAAGTTGATGTGTTGAAAGCAAATAAAATGGGCATTACAGTTCATTGTGTATGGGGCTGTGTGGGATGTAGATGGCCAGGTGTGTCTGCGTCACTTACCTGGGGAAGAGATGGCACCAGGATGCAGTATAGGAAGAAGACAAACTGGCGGAGGCCGTGTGATGCTTTATTTGGTGGAGTCCATGCCTTGATGGCAGCAAAAGAGGGACCTACTAAATATTAGAGGGATGATCATAATGTGCTGGTAGGTGGTTATAATGTTCTGGTGGGTGGTTATAATGTTCTCGTGGGTGGTTAAAATGTTCTGGTGGGTGATCCTAATGTTCTGGTGGGTGGGTCCTAATGTTCTGGTGGGTGGTCCTAATGTTCTGGCGGGTGGGTATAATGTTCTGCTGGGTGATCCTAATGTTCTGGTGGGTGGGTATAATGTTCTGGTGGGTGGATATAATGTTCTGGTGGGTGGGTATAATGTTCTGCAGGGTGATCCTAATGTTCTGCTGGGTGGGTATAATGTTCTGGTGGGTGGATATAATATTCTGCTGGGTGGGTAAATTGTTCTGGTGGGTGATCCTAATGTTCTGGTGGGTGGGTATAATGTTCTGGTGGGTGGGTATAATGTTTTGGTGGGTGGGTATAATGTTCTGGTGGGTGGGTATAATGTTCTTTCTGCTGGGTGGGTATAATGTGCTTGTGGGTGGGTATAATGTTCTGCTGGGTGGGTAAATTGTTCTGGTGGGTGATCCTAATGTTCTGGTGGGTGGGTATAATGTTCTGGTGGGTGGGTATAATGTTCTGCAGGGTGATCCTAATGTTCTGGTGGGTGGGTATAATGTTCTGCTGGGTGAGTATAATGTTCTGGTAGGTGGGTATAATGTTCTGCTGGGTGAGTATAATGTTCAGGTGGGGGGTACATGAATACACAACTTAGTAACAAAAATAAATTGAAATAAAGGAAAATATAATTTCACCAACATTTTATTCTCAGCAGGGAAAATATATGCTAATAGGCCACAGGAGATCTTCTGAAAAAAGGGGGGGTAGGAGATCTGCTTCTTTTCAACCCCCTCATTGTTTCTTATCAAATCTCCTGCAGGTTATTAGTACCATTTGAGTTTTTTCCCTTAGCAGATCTCCTGCAGCCTATTAGCACTCATTTCCCTTTCTATGTCTCAGCAGATCTCCTGCAGCCTATTAGAACCCATTTCCCTATTATAGAATAAAATTGAGGTAGTTCCAATGTTTTACATCACACAATATTAGAGCAATGGATTAGGAAACACAAAATGTCAGTAAAAAATCCAGTGCAGGTAATTTTGGGGCCACAGACACAATCTATCCCCCAATTCATAGATCCCTAGAAAAGAGATTGTTGTGGAAGTGACGTTGTGTACAAATCAATGAAACCCCCGACACTCCCAGTCTGGGAAGGTCTGGGAGTCAATATTTCCCCAGCTGACCAGGAAAAATGAAGGAGTTTACTATTCAAACGTCCAACGTCTTTATACTTCAATAAATGAAATCACCATCAATAAATGTCTCCAACACCTCCAGAGCTTCTTCCTCCAAAATCGCAGTATATGCTCGAGTAAACACCTCCTTTCCCAAACACCAATCCCAGTGTTCTCTTGGCTTACATTCAGATTGTTCGCTCATCAGACCTCCATCACCCTCGTAATAAGTGGATCCACAATAGCTTTGGAGGAACCCTGGCTGAGAAAGGTTGGACTAGGCAGTAATATATTTCTATCCCCCTTGGTGGGAGTGGAGATGACCCATCTATAAGGATATACAGTACATACACACACAGCACAAGGCCGTGTTCACACTACCAGATGTTTCTCAGGGCTGCAGTTTCCCTGAGCGCCACAAGGTGGTGATCTCACTTCTACCCAGACTGGAAGTCTCTATGGAAGACAGGAAGTGATGTCAGGTACAAACAGGAAGTTCCGGGTGAGAGGGGAGTCGGGGGGAAGTAGAGAGAAGACATTGCTGGAGCTGGCAGTAGAGGAGGTAATAAGATCTTATTTTCTATTTACACCCAGTAACCCCGTCATGTCCGTCCTCTTCCTCCATAGTCACTGTGACGTCTTTTATCTGTAGCCGATGATCATACATACCAGTGGCTGCTGGTGCTCAAAATTTTTGGGGTGCGCAAACTAACTGAAAAATACTTAAACATAAATTGCAGCCAACCGTGCCCATCATATGCAGCCAACCGTGCCCATCATATGCAGCCAACTCTGCCCAGCAAATCCAGCCAACTCTGCCCATCATATGCAGCCTCTGTGCCCATCATATGCAGCCTCTGTGCCCATCATATGCAGCCAACTGTGCCCATAATATGCAGCCAACTGTGCCCATAATATGCAGCCTCTGTGCCCAAAATATGCAGCCTCTGTGCCCAAAATATGCAGCCTCTGTGCTCAAAATATGCAGCCACTGTGCACAGCAAATGCAGCCAACTCTGCCCCATCAATTGCAGCCTCTGTGCCAATAATATGCAGCCACTGTACCCCTGCCTGCCCACTGTCTGTCCGGCACTTACTCCATCGTGGTGGCAGGTCAGGCGGCGAGCTGTGGGACGGGTAGCGCGGTGATGGCTCATGTGTCTTCTTCCTGTTCTGCTAGGAGCCCAATGGGATCGCCTCTGCCTTCAGCCAATCAGGCCGACTGGTATAACATCTGCGCCTCCTGATTGGCTGAGAGGCGGTTCTGTGTTATAATAGCAAATATTAATTTGCTTTGCTAACACACCTGGGTGGACTGTGAGCGCAATAGTTTGCGCTCGCAGTTCACCTTTTTTGAAACCTTTTAGAGCCAATGGCTTTAATCAGGTGCTTCAACCCCGCCCACCCCACCCTTGTGCTGTAATTCAGGCGCCCGGCATCCAAAAAGGGGCTGAACGCCTGAATAGGGGGTGGCTACCGCGCCCATGGATAAATTCATGCAACCGCGCCCATGGATAAATTCATGCAACGCATGAATCTATCAATACTACACAGAGGGGGCGGCACCCATGCGCACTTAATGGACGCACCGCCACTGATACACACATATATAGTGTGGAAACTTAGATTAACCCGTTCAGGTGCAGAAGAGTTCCCCCACTTACGGGTCCGGAACATTCTTTTCATTTTTGAGATGTGTCACATTTCCCACCAATCACCTTCTGCCCTCATCCGTCTATACTAAGGGATTATACCATCTTTATTAGTGGTGGGGGATGTTTTTTTTTAGGGGGGATTGGAATATGTATGTCTTTATTTTATAAGATTCAAATAGGAAGAAAGAGGGAAAAATATAATTTGTAGTAAATGTCCTGAAAACAAATTTCTCCATAATGATCCCAGTCTCCGATATTCATCCTAAAATGTGATCAGTAAAGTCTTCGGAGTACACGGAGATCACGGGAATATGCTGTGTCCTGGCAAAGCCCAAAGACCAGGTAAATGAAGTGAGAGATGATACCGCTCCAAAAACTACAGATCCCTTGGCTTGGCTTCCGCCCCACTAAACCACAAGGTGCTGGCTATGCACAGGTGCATTGGATAGAAAAAAATCCTGGACTGCCGCACTCCATAAAACAACATCTTTATTGGGTAGGTAAAATCCAAAAACAACCAAAACGATAGTCAAAATAAAGTGAACAACAGGAAAAAAATAGCTGACATGTTTCCCATCGTGTGATGCTCACTTATAGCTAGTGAACAAGTGACATGACCGTGTTTAAAAAGGGGAGGGTGAATGGGATGTTCCACCAATCAACCCACAGGTGATCGTTAGTCAAAAGAACACTTAAATGAACCTTGATGTGTCACACATGGAGTGCTGTTGTGTAAAAGGTTAAATAAAATCTCATACCAGTGATTAGATAAGGAGATAATGAGAAAAATCTACCTATGACCATGTGTGAACTGAATATAGATCATAACCAATGTGGTAAAAAAGGAATGGTGTATACCGTGAATAAAGTGAAAAAATAAATTGAAATACTTTGTAATACAACAATAAATGGATTAATTGATTGGATGTGAATGTGACAAAAGAAAAAAGGAAAAAAGAGAAGGAAGAAAAGAAAAACAGAAAAACAGAGAAAAAAAGGAAAAAGTGTCTTGTCACTTGTTCACTAGCTATGAGTGAGCATCACACGATGGGAAACATGTCAGCTATTTTTTTTTCCTGTTGTTCACTTTATTTTGACTGTATTGTTTTGGTTGTTTTTGGATTTTACCTACCCAATAAAGACGTCGTTTTAGGAGTGCAGCAGTCCAGGATCTTTTTCTATCCAAAGACAAAGTTCATCTTTCAGTTTAGGAGAGGTGGGACGCACCCGGATGAAATGAGTCTGTGTACAGGAACCTCACAGAGCGCCCCTCACTGCTCCTCCCAATGTCCCTCCATCCAGAGTCAGAGAATCCTATGACATCACACTGACCTCACAGCCACTCCTCCCAATGCCCCTCCATCCAGAGTCAGAGAATCCTAGGACATCACACTGACCTCACAGCCACTCCTCCCAATGCCCCTCCACCCAGAGTCAGAGAATCCTATGACATCACACTGACCTCACAGCCACTCCTCCTAATGTCCCTCCATCCAGAGTCAGAGAATCCTATGACATCACACTGACCTCACAGCCACTCCTCCCAATGCCCCTCCATCCAGAGTCAGAGAATCCTAGGACATCACACTGACCTCACAGCCACTCCTCCCAATGCCCCTCCACCCAGAGTCAGAGAATCCTATGACATCACACTGACCTCACAGCCACTCCTCCTAATGTCCCTCCATCCAGAGTCAGAGAATCCTATGACATCACACTGACCTCACAGCTCCTCCTCCCAATGTCTCTCCATCCAGCTCTTTTTTACGGTGGTCTTAGGATGCGGGCGGACCAAGCAGAACTGCTGATCATGTATTTTATGTAATGATGTCCGCATTCCTTATACCAAGCCTTTAATCTACAGAGTGTGGGGCTTCTTGATGTGGAGCTTTAATAAAATGGAGACCTGACCAGAGAGGATAGGAGGAGGATTCTGGAAAACTCATTTGATTTTACTATTTGTGTTCTTCTACTAGAGTTTTCCTCCTGTGAAGTCTGGAGATCACATGACCATCACATTGCCTCCACCTCCCTCCCTGATAGAATAGAGAAATACAAAGAAGATTCTAGAAGTCACCAGAGAGATGATGGAGGAGAGGTGAGCGGTGCCGGGAATTCTGGGACATTATCCAGTAACAGACAAGGGATGTGTCTGGATGGTGACTGTATCATTGTGTGTGTCAGGTTCCTATAAGGTGTCAGGATGTCACTGTCTATTTCTCCATGGAGGAGTTGGAGGATTTAGAAGGACACAAGGATCTCTACAAGGACGTCATGATGGACAATCAGCCGCCCCTCACATCACCGGGTAAGAGGAGACTTTATTGTAAAGGAGAGAGCAGTACGGAGGCTCCACCTAGATCCCCCATCATCTGATAAACACATAGAAACAATGTATTCAGTCAGTGTGTGTGTTTCCTACAGATGGATCCAGTAATGGGAACCCACCAGAGAGATGTCCCCGTCCTCTGTATTCCCGGAATTCCACACAGGAAGGTCACACCATCCCTCACCATCATCAGGTAGATGAGTGACAATTATTGGTAGTTCTGATTTATACACAACATGTTTGTTACAATGAATGTTTTCTTATATCATTCAGAGTGGAAATCTTGGGGATTATAATATTGTTGTTAAAGAAGAGTATAAAGAGGAGGATGAGGAGTATGGAGTGATGGAGGAGTTTTCAGAAGGACACAAGGATATGATGGAGCCACCTAATACCAGGAACCCACCAGAGAGATGTCCCCGTCCTCTGTATTCCCGGGATTCCACACAGGAAGGTCTCACCATCCCTCACTGTTACAAGGTTGGTGGATGTAGAGATTATGTGTAGATTTTTTTTTATGTGAGCTTATATTTTATAGTTAATATTTTCTCTAATTTTCTTGGTGTAGGATGATGAGCTGACATATATAAAAGTTGAGGTTAAAGCAGAAGAAGAAGAGATGTATGTGAGGGATGATCAGCAGTCTATGGAGGAGGATGGAATAACAGGGACATTTATAGAGGAGGACACTCCCACAGAGATCAGCACAGGTGGGTCATTAACACTAAATACATTCCTCCATCCATACTGCTCACTGATTGGTCCAGAGTAGGGCGGGGACTGGGTGATATCAGCCTATAATCCCCTGGTCACTATCCTGAGCTGTGTTCCCCGTCCTGTATTCCTGTATTTCTCTCGGATAATCTTCCTTCTCTGTGCTGCAGACACAATTTATATATCTAGACTGGATTTATGGAGATTCTGGGGTTCAGCTGGCAGCAAAATGTTGATGTTGGGTGGAGGGATATGTCTGTATAGTCTCAGACCCAAGTCACTGAGTGCAGTCTCAGGAGATGGGAGGCAGCGGTGTGGGACCTCTGCAACTTGTCTCATGTAAACATTTAAGATTCCACTGATTACTGAATACCAATATTATGAGTCCTGACCCTTACACTATATCATTTATATTGTACATTACATACTCCTGACCCCTGCACTATATACTCTATGTTGTACATTACATCATTCTGATACTAAATAGTCCTATCTGTTGTATCTTATACAATATGTTGTACATTACATAGTCCTGACTTCTGCTCTCTCCCCTCTACCCACTGCTATATATACACATAATATGTATTCTCTTTTGTTACACCCATTTTCTACCAGCTGGACATTTTATATCTGATGATGTGATTGGAGCACAGACTTTTACATGTTGATAATAATGAGATAACATCCTCAAACTTTGGAACCTTAAACAGAAAGTGATAATGAGGGAGGAGTCAATAACGCAATGATGGTGGTCTTCAGGATCAGTCCAGTCTTCATCTTGGTTGTTCTCCCCCCATCCTCACTCTCTGACCTCTGGTGGGGCTCAGCCCCGCTGTTCTTCATGACTAAATCATGGACTAAATAAGGAAGTGCAGGACTTCTTGTGTTGGGAAGATGGCAATGAGGGGAGGGGACACTCGTCCTATAATCCCCTCATCACTGTCACTCCTATAAAAGACAGTTCTCGTTGTTTCCTCACTCTCTGACTAAGGTCCATGAATAAAGAAATGATCTGGTAGGAGATCAGAGGACCCATTTACTAGTTACCTTGAGGGGGGAATTGTAAGATCCTCAGAGACAAAGCTGCCTGATGTGGGCGGAGTCCTGGTTTAGGGGAACCAATCAGCTCATGTCTAGTAATAATCTTTGTATTTCTATTTTAGTAGATGGACGGGAGATGAGGAAAACCTCAGAGGATTGTCTCACTTTGTCTCCAGACTGTAAAGTAGAAGATGAGGACATCACACAGTATAGTCCAGGAGAAAACCCGACTACCTCAAATGTCCATCCGGCACCACACAGTGTAGATGGACCATCGTATTCCTCTTATCCTGAGGAACCTCAGACTGTGCGGGACGGTGCCGGACCATCGTATTCCTCTTATCCTGAGGAACCTCAGACTGTGAGGGATGGTGCCGTCCTTCCAACAGATAAGAGGTTTTCCTGTACTGAGTGCGGGAAGTGTTTCCAATTTAAATCTGAACTTAATGTGCATAAAAGATCTCACACAGGGGAAAAACCATTTTCCTGTCCTGAGTGCGGGAAATGTTTTTCACAAAAGTCCCATTTTTACAGACATCAGAAATCTCACATGGATTACAAGCTGTATTCCTGTGCCGAGTGTGGGGAATCTTTTTCAAACAAGTCCTCTCATTCCAGACATCAGAAATTTCACACAGGTGAGAAGCTGTATTCTTGTACTGAGTGTGGGAAATGTTTTTTAAAAAAATCGGAACTTGTCATACATCAGAGATCTCACACGGGGGAAAAGCCATATTTCTGTTCTGAGTGCGGGAAATGTTTTTCAAAGAACTCCAATCTTTACAGACATCAGAGATCTCACACGGGGGAGAAGGTATATTACTGTTCTGAGTGTGGAAAATGTTTTTCAGATAAATCCAGTCTTTATAGTCATCAGAGATTGCACACAGGTGAGAAGCCATATTCCTGTTTTGAGTGTGGAAAATGTTTTGTACAAAAATCAGCTCTTGTCAGACATAAGAGAACTCACACAGGGGAGAAGCCATATTCCTGTCCTGAGTGCGGGAAATGTTTTTCAGACAAGTCCAATCTTTACAAACATCAGAGATCACACACAGCGGAGAAGCCGTATTCCTGTCCTGAGTGAGGGAATTGTTCCTCACCGAAGTCCTGTCTTCCTGTACATCAGGGATCCCACACAACCCTTGAGGTGTATTAGTGCCTTGAGTGTGGGAAATGTCTTCTATATGAATGTTGCTCTCATGTGGGGGAAGAAGCACACCCTGATATACACCTCAGATATACTCCATGGCTGATCTTCATCATGTAAGAAACAGTTCATAAGGAGATCAGAGATCACCAAAGACATGGATGAAGTGTTGTACCGTGTTGGCCATTGATAGCAGGAGAAAAATAAAAATTAAGTAATTGGCTGAGTACAATTTGTGGTGTAAGATTTCACAAACACTTAGAGGTCCAATTGAAAAAAAAACACACACACACACACACATACAGATATATAATTTATAAGCATATTATAAAATTGGATAACATTCTATATATCTAGTTGGGATTACCTGTATCCCATATGCGAGGGGGTTAGCTCGGCAGCGGGTGTGTGTAAACCCCCCCCCCCCCCCCCCCCCCGGAAGAGTTCACTATACAAAAACTAGGCACAGCAAACCATAGTGAAGGTGAAAAAACAGAGGTGCGGTTTATTTACACTATATACAATGGTCAAAAACCGCAAAACAAAAAGAAACATGAAAATAAATCCTTGCCAACTTGGCCACTTACTACGTACACAGGGTCCCTGGCCATCAGCTAGGTGCAGCCTTGTGCTGCCCCCAGCACCTATCTCCCTGTTACAGTGGCTTGTCACACAGGCGTTGTCTCACCGCACACCCAGTCTCTACAGGCACAAAACTGCTTCCTAAGCATGCTGGGAGTTTTTTTTAGAGGTCTTAATGAGCCCACTTACTTCAGCTGGGCTCATTAACTCTACCCCTGCAGGACTCTCAGCACTCCCCCTAGTGGTACAAATCTGCTAAACCTAGGACACAAATACATGCCATCCTGGATGCAACCAGGTGATTTTACCTGCCTGCTGTCACATACCCCCCTCTTGTTTTGACTTTGTGGTTGGAAGACTAGTAGTGAGGCATGCATGGACCCAGAATAAAGCATCCACGTTCCCCATCTGAACCCCAGGGGGATGCTTTACTGTAAAGTTAAATACTTTTAGGGCCAGGAACCACCTATTTACCCTTCTATTGGTCTCCTTGTTTTGAGACATCCACTTTAAGGGAGCGTGGTCAGTAACCAGCTCGAAGTGTCTACCTAGCAAATAGTACGGAAGGGAATCTAGACTAGAGCCCACTTTATGGCAAACACTCCTTCTCTATCGTATGCTCTTCCCCTTTCCAGACCTGGGACAATACTGCTCCTAACCCAACATCTGATGCATCAGTTTGTACAACAAAGTCCTTAGAGAAGTCCGGTGAGTACAACACTGGCTGGCTACATAAGGCTTTTTTTAAGGACTGGAAGACTGCGTCAGCCTCCGGGGACCATTTGACCATGACCGACTCTTTTCCTTTTGTCAGGTTGGTTAGGGGCACAGCCTGAGAAGCAAAATGGGGGATGAATCGCTGATAATATCCAGCAATCTGTAGAAATTACCGTTCTTGCTGTTGGGACGTGGCCAGCTCTGTATGGCTTCAACTTTGTTGATCTGGGGTTTTATCACTCCCCTCCCAATAGTGTACCCAAGATATTTAGCCTCTTCCTGTCCAAGGGTACATTTCTTTGGATTGGCCAAAAACCCAGCTTCCCGGATAGAGTCTAATGCCCCGTACACACGATCCAATTTTCTGTCGGAAAAACCTTAGATGGTTTTTCCGATGGAATACCGCTCAAGCTTGGCTTGCATACACACGGTCGCACAAAAGTTCTCTGAACTTTCATCCGTCAAAAATGCGGTGACGTACAACACTACGACAAGCCGAGAAAATTAAGTTCCATGCTTCCGAGTGTGCGTTGAATTGGTTCCGAGCATGCAGCGGAATTTTGCGCATCGGAATTGCTACAGACAATCGGATTTTCCGATAGGATTTTTTTCCGTCGGAAAATTTGAGAACCAGCTCTCAATCTTTTGTTGGCGGACATTCCGACAGCAAAAGTCAGATGGAGCATACACACGGTCGGAATGTCTGTTCAAAAGCTCACATCAGACTTTTGCTATCAGAATTTTGCGATCGTGTGTACGGGGCATTAGACTGCTTGTACTTTTGGCAGATGTGAAAACCAAGCTGTGTTATGGATAATCGCATCATCCAGGTAAGCTGCAGCATACTTCTGATGGGGACGCGGAATCTTATCCATCTTCCGCTGGAATGTTGCCGGCGCATTCTGTAACCCAATCGGCATTCTTCTATATTGGAATGCCCCTTCTGGGGTTACAAATGCCGTTTTCTCATTTGCCGACTCGGCTAGGGGAATTTCCAATACCATTTGGTCAGATTGAGCGTGGTCATATATCGGGCTGTTCCCAGACGGTCGATCAACTCATCTATACGTGGCATGGGGTAGGTGTCATTTTTTTTTACTTTATTCAGCTGTCAAAAATCGTTACAAAATCGCCAGCTCCCATCCGGTTAAGGCACTAACACTATGGGACTCTTCTATAACCCCCAACTTAAGCATTCTCTGTACTTCCTCACGTATTGCCTCCCGTTCGGCCTCTGGAATGCGATATGGCTTTAGATTCACCCTTTCACCGGTTGATGATAATATGCTCTACCCCAGATGGTTGTCCCGGCAGCTCAGAGAAAACCTCTTTGTTGCGGAGCACAAACTCCGTAACCTCCTGTTGGGGTTTTGATAAGGTGACTGCTATTTCAACCTCAGGAACCAAGCGATCAGACTGAGCTGGTGCCAAAGTGTCTGCGACTAGGGATTCCCTATCCCTCCAGGCTTTCAACAGATTAATGTGATAGATCTGTTCTGGCTTTCGCCTACCTGGTTGTGGCCTTGTAATTCACCTCACTCACTTTTTCCATTATCTCGTATGGGCCTTGCCATTTGGCCAGGAATTTCCTTTGAACCGTAGGGATTAGTACCAATACCCTATCCCCTGGGGAAAAGGTACGGGTCTTGGCCCCATGATTGTACACCCTCTGCTGTGCTAATTGCGCTTGGCCCAAATGTTCCTTAATGATTGGCATTACCTGTGCAATTCTATCTTGCATCAGGGTGACATGCTCAATCACACTCCTGTGGGGAGAACTCTCACTTTCCCAAGTTTCCTTGGCGATATCCAACAGCCCTCTTGGGTCCTGTTGATGTGTAGAAAACCAACTATGGAAAACTAACATAAGCATACAAAACTACCACTCAGGATGAATACGTATGGAATGTAGGAGTCTAGCTAGAACAAGGACCCCTCTACTATTTTTTTCCTGACATGATACACCGGTTAGATACGTGGGAGTATGGCGTACATACAGTTGGGGTGGTCCATGAAGTCATGCGTGTACATGTGACCCCCTGAACTGGAGAATGGGGCGCCCTGCCAGGCGTGACCTGGAATGTAACCGAGATGATGAAACAAACATTTGTAAAATGCAGCAGGAGGAGTAAGACTCAGTGTCAGGGTGACGGGTTATTATGAACAATGTCACCAACAACCTATACCAGCTGTAGGTGGAGGGAAGCTTTAACATGAAAATACATACAGTAAAACCTTGGATTGCGAGCATAATTCGTACAGAAACAGGCTTGTAATCCAAAGCACTTTGATATCAAAGCAAATTTCCCCATAAGAAATAATAACTCAAATGATTCGTTCCACAACCATTTATTTATAAGTCCTTCAGGATTATAGTCCATATAAAATGATTATAGCAATGTGACCAGATTGTGTAACCATAAAATGCCCATCCACAAATGGAAGCCTCCACAAGGGGATTAGAAGCAAAATCCAGAAGGATCTACAGGAGTATAAAAGAGAAGAGATGCCCCTCTAAGCGTATATGTTGCTAAATGTTGTACATTCATTAAATGTAACCATATTGCTACACTTATACCTTGTACACACGATCGGATTACTCTTTCGTTCATGGACCGACACAGCTTCCTATTGACATAGTGGGTATTACCCGTTATTTAGGAGTGACTAGGCAGAAAAACTGCAGACCCTCTGGGTATATCCCCTCTCTGCATCTCACAGATCAGTTTTTTTCTGTCTAGCAAGAAGGACATGGCTCCCTTCGGGTCCATTGGTCCGGGGGAAAATTTTTTCTACATTTTATATTTTGTTTCCTACGATCTTAGATCAACTGCTGACTGGGTGACAGGCTCGATCCTTGTAGTCCCCCCCCAGTTTCGGCCATCGAGCTTGTGCCGACCCTAGCTACGCGCTGGGTTTTCCACGACATGCCCATCGCTCTACAGGTGGCCGGTGAGCCTACACTCCAGGGCCTGCTTCGGACCGCTCAGCTTTGGCTGACCTTACGGCCGAGTCGCAGTAGCCTGTCCAGTGAGCTTACGCTCCAAGGCTTGCATCGGACCGCTCAGCTTCGGCTGACCTTACGGCCGAGTCACAGTAGCCTGTCCGGTGAGCTAGCGCTCCAGGGCATGCATACGATCGTTCCCTAGGGTTCAATCACAGCATGCCTGGCCGACAGTCACCTCTGTGCGTGGATGATGATTTGTCCGGAATGTCTTCCAGCACAATCCACGCAGGAAAGGTAAGTAGCTCCCCTGCTTCGGCAGGGTGACTTGGCTGGACATTCCTGGAGAGATCAAGTAAGTGGTTGTGGCCTCTTTCTTTCCTCTCTCCCTGCCTTCCCTCCTCCCTGAGCTCTGAGCTAAGGTTGCTGGGGGCTCCATCTGGAGCGGGACTGGACTGCGCTGTGTTGTCATTTAAAAATGTCATTTTGCTTACCTGTGTGTGTGTGCCTCTCCCTCCATGCTGTCGGCGGCCATTTTGCGGTGGTCCATGCTTGTTTTGGCCTCTAGTGACTGTCCGGCGGCCATTTTCTTGTGGTTTCGCGCCTAATATGTATAGATCGCCACTCGGCAGCCATTTTCTTGTGGTTCACGCCCGCTTTGGCCTCTATCTACTGCCCGGCAGCCAGGTTTCTGATGATTCACGCCTGTATGTAGCTACCACCATCTTTTTGTGGCCCGCGGCTGCTTTTGCCTCTATATTTGGCTCGGCAGCCATTTTCATAGAGCCCACATTGTTCCATACAGCCGCTTGGCGGCCATTTTGCCGTAGTCTCCGGCCTCTAGGGTGCACTTTCACTGGCGCGAATTTACACAGGAAACGCTGATAAGAATCAGACTGACACTACAGCAGTGGGATAGCATCACAGGCGGAACACACGGCAGCAGTAGCGGTACCGTTCCAAGGGTGGTGAGTCCTCTGGGGGAAAATCCCTGCATCTCTGTATCAGCTAAGAGGGTGGCCTATTGATACCTTGCCTGGAGCCCTGTGGGTCTCAGCACATGGGTCAGCATGGCGTCTGAAGCAGACGGTTTTTTCCCTGAAACACCCGATTTGGCAGCTGGTGCCCCTGATGTATCTATGGACGCTGTGTCGGCAATCCTAGAGGCCATTGTTGCCAGAGTGGAAGCAGCTCTCAGGAACACGGGGGGTAGTAAACGCCCCCGTCCCCTGCAATATTGCGGGGATAATTCTGATGCAGCCCAGCTATGGCTCATGGCCCGGATTCTGATGCATCAGAGACTGCAGACCGTGACCAATCGGACAGTAAGAATGACTCCAAGTCCAGTTCATTACGCGATAAGGCTTTGGTATCTGACCTTATTACTGCAGTGCGGGATACGCTAAAATTGGAGAATGCTGCAGAAGCAGCAGAAACACCAGTCCCCTTTGGGTTCCGTAAACCTGCCCGCACTGCTAAAGTGTTTCCTTGTGTGTCTTATTTTGATAAGCTCTTATACAAGGAGTGGGAAAACCCACTAAGGGTGTTTACATCCCCAAAGAAGTTTGCGATACGGTACCCCTTTGAGGAGAGTTTTCTGAAAAAATTGACCTCTCCCCCGATAGTGGACCCTCAAGTGCCCAGACTTAATAGAGCTACCACAATTCCAGTGGAAGGGGCTCCTGTTTTCAAAGGACCCTGCGGATAAGAAAGCTGAAGCACTCGCTCGCTACTTATACTCAGTGGTAGACTCAGCGGTGCGCCCGGCTTTGGCCCGGGGCCTTAGTGTCTCAGACACTTACTTACTGAATGGGCAAAATTGCTACTCCAGGGGTTAAAGGAACGAGATGCTCCTCCTAATTAAATAACTTTGGCCGACCAGTTGGTACAGGGCCTTAAGTTTGTCTGCGAGTCAGACATGGATACTATTCCCTTGCTGTCTAAAGCTTTGGTTTATGCGGGAGCAATACGCCACCTGATCTGGCTAAAAGGCTGGTCTGCGGACCAGGCTTCCAAGAAAGCCCTGTTGGATCTGCCCTTTAAGGGCGACAGACTTTTTGGGGCTTCTCTGGATGACATCATCAAGGATGCCACAGGAGGTAAGAGCACTTTGCTTCCTCAAACCAAGAAGGGTAAGGGGCCACGCCAGGGGCAAGGCCCCTCCTTTACTGCACGCAATCGTTTTTTCTTGTTCATACATCACGGGACACAGAGCAGCATAGTCATTACTATGTGGGTTATATAGAATTACCTTCAGGTGCTGGCACTGGCAACTTCCAAAACAGGAAGTACCCTCCCCTATATAAGCCCCTCCCATCCGGGAGTACCTCAGTTTTTTGCCAGTGTCTAAGGTGTTGGCCAAGGTTAACATGTATTCATCTGGGCTTGTGTACAGGTTATCTGGGCCTTAGCAAGCTATTCCGGATCCGACCAAAAAAGCTTCATAGCTAAACGGTCGGTACCCGGGCCTTGCAGAGAAGAGCAGGGTTTTGCCTGTAATGCCTCTCTTAGGAGGGCTGGACCCTGGGATCCAGAGCTCTGGTCATACCCAAAACCAAGAGGCTATCTGTGCAGGGTGCTATACAGGTCCAGGGGAGTGGAATCCTTGGGAACCCGGTCCCTGAAGGTCTAGTACAATGCCTGCCGTGAGAGGTGAAGTTTGGGCTTCTGTGGACCAAACAAAGTCCTGCGGCGGGGAAAAGGTAAGTGGGGGCCCCTCAGGAACTTGGTTCTATTGAGGGGACCCCCAAGCCTAATATGTCTTTCTGCCTGTTACCTAAAGGGTATTCCCGCTAATAGCTGTATATGCCTAAGAAATCCTAGAAATGTTTTTTCATAAGGGAAGTTTTAAAAAAACTGTAAACCTGGAAATGTTTTTTCATAAAGGAGGTTTTAAAAAAAAAAAAAAAAAAGACAAAAGTGCGGTACCTGTGTTTGTCCACTAGAGGCCGCTGTGGAACGTCTTTTTTCTTGGGACTATTCCTTCCATGGTGAAAGTCCAGGCAGATGAGTGAGCTCTCTATCAGGGAAGCTGCATTCCTCTGTCATGCTGCCAAGTAGTTTCCTTCCATCCCCGAGTCCTGGTGAAACAGGGACCCTGGCTCCTCTCCCTACATGGCGCCAAGAGCGCACACGTGCGCGCGTGCGCGCGCGCACACATGCTTTCCTTTTATAAGGTTTAGCTTCAAAAAAGGGGGTGGAGCCTGGCGGATGACGCGCTCTGTGCGCCCAGCGCTTCTGCGCATGTGCGGGCGTCCCAGCAAGATAAAAGGACTCAGTCCACGCTGCTTGCTATGGACACAGAGCATGAAAAGGAGCTGGTAGCATGGTATAGGGGCTTACAGCGGGCGGTTGATACAGGCATCCCCAGAAAGACGCATTAGTAGACACCCACTGATGTACATAGCAGCAAATTGCATTAGACTATTTCAGTAAGGGGTGTATTGCGGCTGGAATACCTCAGCTTTGAACTAAGGAATATGCCGCCTAAAAAACTCCGAGATATACCTCTCAGGAAGTGTAGGGGGTCTCCATCGGGCTCTGAGGATCTGGAGCAGTCATCTGCACCCTCCTCCCCTGAGAAATCAGAGGTTAATACCCATAAGGAACCCCCGGGAGTGCCAGGTACTGCGGCTGTCCTCAGTCCACCTGCTCCTGCATATATAACAGAGGAGGTTTTTTCCTCAACTCTGGAGGGATTGGAGCAGAGATTGGCTGCATTGATCGCTTCTTCTCTACAGGAAAGAAAGCGCGCCAGATCTCCATCACCTCCATTAGAGTGCCTGTTGGCAGAGCAACAGTCCCAGGAAGGGACTGACCTACCTGAAGGGGATCAGGAGGAGGTTAGCTCTGTTTTTGAGGAATCGACAGTAGATGAACCATTTTCAGCATCACAGACTGAAAGATTGTGGGTCCAGACCCTAACTGACATGGTTCGATCTGCATTTAAAATGCCTCTTGTTGAACCATCAACTACTGCTGTCTCCTCATTGGGGTCGCTAAAAGCTCCCCAGGTTAATTGCTCCTTTCCAATACATCCATTATTGGAAGGACTTATATACCAGGACTGGGAACATCCTGATAAACTATTTGTTCCGCCTAAAAGGTTTCCGGTGATCTATCCCATGGAGGAAAAGTTCACCCAGAGATGGAATGTTCCTACGGTGGATGCAGCCATCTCTTCTGTGAACAAATCACTGACATGTCCAGTAGATAATGTTCAAATGTTCAAAGATCCAGTGGATAAAAAATTGGAATCTTTATTAAAATCTGCTTTTTCCACAGCAGGGGCTGTTACACAGCCAGCAGTGGCAGCTATTGGAGTCTGCCAAGCTTTAAAGGATCAAATGAAAATGGTCCTGAGGGATTTGCCAGACCAGCAGGCCCAGGCTCTGGCTGATCTGCCTAGAGCATTATGCTTTGCGGTTGACGCCATCAAGGATTCTATCCATCAGGCCTCACGCTGTCTTTGGTACATATGCGTAGGCTTCTGTGGCTCAAAAACTGGTCTGCTGAAGCTCCCTGTAAGAAGCTCTTAGTTAGCTTCCCATTTCATGGGGAACGCCTTTTTGGCGAAGACCTGGATAAGTATATCCAGAAGATTTCCAGTGGTAAAAGTACTCTCTTACCGAGTAAAAAGAGGTCTAGGGGTCCATCTTTTAAGAGGACTACCTCTCCTATCCCTGCGACGTCTGCTACTAAGCAGTTCCGACGGCCTCCTCGGTCAAACTCAGGAGGTAAAAATCAGGGACAGCCACAGGGTAATAAAAAGCCCTGGATCCGAAGAGGTACTAAACCAGCCTCCAAGTCAAGCCTATGAAGGGCTGCCCCCACTCAAACGGGTGGGGGGAAGACTTCAGTTGTTCGCAGAGACCTGGCGGGAGACGATCAAAGACAGATGGGTGCTCTCCGCAGTAACTCTGGGATACAAGTTGGAGTTAAAAGAGTCTCCTCCGTCCCATTTTATGTGGTCAGGCATGCCAAGAGACCCTCTGAAAAGAGGGTCTCTCCTATTGGCGTTAGAACAACTATTGCTCCAAGGAGTAATTATGGAGGTTCCTATGGAAGAGTGGGGGTTGGGTTTCTACTCAAACCTTTTCACAGTCCCGAAGCCAAACGGGGACATAAGACCCATATTGGACCTAAAGAGTCTAAACAAATTTCTAAACGTCCGGTCTTTCCGGATGGAGTCGATCCGATCGGTCACCGCTGCCCTACAAGGGGAGGAATGGTTAGCCTCGATCGACATCAAAGATGCTTACTTGCATGTTCCCATCTTTCCAGGTCATCAAAAATTCCTACGCTTTGCAGTAGAAGGGCGCCATTTTCAGTTCAGAGCCTTACCATTCGGTCTGGCCACAGCACCACGAGTGTTCACAAAAATTCTGGCCCCACTGTTGGCCGATCTAAGAACACGGGGTGTAACGATAATGGCATACCTAGACGACCTGTTGTTGATGGACCACTCAGTTGCCAAGCTAGAAGTGGTAATTGTCGATACAATCAAGTATCTAGAGTCTCACGGTTGGGTCATCAACCTGGACAAGTCAGCCCTACAGCCAGTGAAAAACCTGGTATATCTAGGGCTACGGCTGGATTCAGACCAGAGGAAGATTTTCTTACCTCTAGACAAGGTATCCTCTTTGAGGGCCTTGGTCCGTCTGCTTTGTGCAAAAAGACAGCCGTCCATACGCCTGTGCATGAGGCTGTAGGGAAAGATGGTAGCATCATTCGAAGCTGTGCCATACGCCCAATTCCACTCAAGGAATTTACAAAGGGCCATATTGTCAGCCTGGAACGGAAAAGTTCAGGCTCTAGACTTCCCGATGGCTTTGTCCCCTTCCGTTCGGAAGAGTCTCTGCTGGTGGTTGATCCCCCAGAATCTCCAGAAGGGAAAACCCTTCAGCCCGATATCTTGGAAGGTGGTCACTACAGATGCCAGCCTTATAGGCTGGGGGGCAGTATTGGAGCAATGGTCTCTCCAGGGCAGATGGTCAAATGTAGTAAAAACCCTGCCCATCAATCTCTTAGAGATACGAGCAGCCTGGTACGCCCTAGTAGCCTGGACATCCAGACTCCAAGGGTCCCCTGTCAGAATTCAATCAGACAATGCCACAGCAGTGGCATATATCAATCATCAGGGAGGCACCAGGAGTCGTGCAGCCCAGAGGGAAGTAAGTCACATCCTGGAATGGGCAGAAAAGCATGTCCCATGTATATCAGCTGTCTTCATTCCAGGGGTGGAGAATTGGAAGGCGGACTTTCTGAGTCGCCAACAGTTATGCCCAGGGGAATGGTCCCTTCATCCCGAGGTCTTCCGAGCAATATGTCAGCGGTGGGGAACACCGGATGTAGATCTGCTAGCATCCAGATTCAACGCAAAGGTGGACAGATTTGTCTCCCGGACAAGGGATCCCCTCGCTTGCGGCTCGGATGCTCTGGTGTTCCCTTGGGATCAGTTCAGACTGATATATGCATTCCCTCCGCTACAATTGTTGCCTCGACTCCTTCGCAGAGTCAGGTTGGAGAAGAAGCCGGTGATCCTGGTGGCTCCAGCGTGGCCCCGAAGGGCCTGGTACGCGGAGATCATCAAAATGTCTGTGGGGAGTCCTTGGACCCTTCCACGTCGTCCGGACCTGCTTTCGCAAGGACCGATATACCACCCTTCCTTACTAACTCTAAGTTTAACGGCCTGGCTATCGAATCCCACATCCTAAAGAAGAGAGGTCTCTCTAACTCTGTGGTATCAACTATAATCAATGCCAGGAAGCCTGTATCCAGGCAGATCTACTATAGAGTTTGGAAGGCGTACATCACTGGTGCGAGGACAGAAAATGGCATCCACGTAAGTACGTTATAGGCAGAATTCTGGACTTCCTGCAGTGGGCTGTAGACAGGAAGTTTGCCTTAAGTACTATCAAGGGCCAGGTTTCGGCCTTGTCAATACTATTTCAAAGGCCCCTGGCTATGCATTCACTTGTCAAATCCTTTATGCAAGGTGTGACTCGTATTATTCCACCGATTAAGGCTCCCATATGCCCATGGGATCTAAATTGGGTTCTGTCGGTTCTGCAGAAGCAGCCATTTGAACCTTTGCGGCACATTTCCTTGGTTCTACTCACCAGGAAATTGATATTTTTAGTAGCCATATGCTCGGCTAGAAGAGTGTCGGAATTAGCCGCCATGTCCTGTAAAGAGCCATATCTGGTTATCCATAGGGACAGAGTAGTATTACGTCCTCACCCAGCCTTTCTTCCTAAGGTGGTATCGAGGTTTCACTTGAACCAGGATGTGGTTCTTCCTTCCTTTTTCCCCAAACCAAGCTCGGTAGAGGAAAAGTTATTGCATTCTTTGGATGTAGTAAGAGCAGTTAAAGCTTATCTAAAAGCCACTGCTCAGATTCGTAGAACGGATTCTTTGTTTGTTCTGCCGGAAGGCCCCAGAAAGGGTCAGGCAGCATCAAAATCTACTTTAGCCAAGTGGATTCGACAGGTCATAATACAAGCCTATGGCTTGAGAAGTAGACCGCCTCCGTTCAAAGTTCGGGCGTACTCCACGAGAGCAGTTGGAACTTCATGGGCAGTGCATCACCAGGCCTCCCTGGCTCAAATTTGTAAGGCCACAACATGGTCTTCAGTACACACGTTTACTAGGTTCTACCAGGTGGACGTTAGAAGTCAGGAGGATGTCGCCTTTGGGCGCAGTGTGTTGCAGGCCGCAAAAGATCCTCATGCCTGATGGCGCCCAGCTTATGTATGGTGTATCCCCCCCCTCATGTGGCATTGCTTTGGGACGTCCCACATAGTAATGACTATGCTGCTCTGTGTCCCGTGATGTATGAACAAGAAAGTAGGATTTTTAAAACAGCTTACCTGTAAAATCCTTTTCTTGGAGTACATCACGGGACACAGAGCTCCCACCCCTCTTTTGGGGACACGTATTGCTTTGCTACAAAACTGAGGTACTCCCGGATGGGAGGGGCTTATATAGGGGAGGGTACTTCCTGTTTTGGAAGTTGCCAGTGCCAGCACCTGAAGGTAATTCTATATAACCCACATAGTAATGACTATGCTGCTCTGTGTCCCGTGATGTACTCCAAGAAAAGGATTTTACAGGTAAGCTGTTTTAAAAATCCTACTTTTCGTCCGCCCGGGGCGACAGGGAAAAGACCCCAGACCGACAAAGCGCCTGCTCAAGGACAGAAGCATCCTTGGCCCCGCAAACCCAACAAGCCTGCGGACAAATCTGCGTCCGCATGAAGGTCTGCCCCCACCCATCTCTCGGGTGGGGGACGTCTTCGTGAATTTGCGACTCAGTGGACATCTCTGATCTCCGGTGGGTTTGCGAAAGGAACTCCTCTCTCTTGTCCACTGGACAGATTCGTTCCCTCCAACCTCCAGCTACAGAGGATCCGTCCGGGAGGCCCTGTACGGGGCAGTCCAGGGTCTGCTGGAACGCAGGGTGGTGATTCCAGTTCCAGAGCAGGAACGATTTCAGGGTTTTTCCTCAAATCTGTTCATAGTGCCAAAGAAGGATGGGGTTCGTCCTATCCTGGATCTCAATGCCCTCAATTGCTTTGTGAAAGTACAAAGATGCCGGATGGAGTCGGTTCGATCTGTAGTCACTGCTCTCCATCCAGGGGACTTTCTGGCATCCTTGGACATGAAGGACGCATACCTGCATGTCCCCATATACTCCAGACACCAAAGGTTTCTGCGATTCGCAATCGGGGACAACCACCATCAGTTTGTGGCCCTCCCGTTTCGCCTGGCTTTGTCACCCAGGACATTCACCAAGGTGCTCGCTCCGATTCTGGCCTTCCTAAGACAGCGGGGCATCGCTATCGTTGGCTACTTGGACGACCTTCTTCTGAAGGCCTCTTCAAGCTCAGAATTAGAGGTAAGCGTGTCCATAACCTGTCAGACTCTCCGAGACTGTGGTTGGGTACTAAACACGCAAAAGTCAGTTTTGGTGCCGACTCAACGCCTAGTGTATCTAGGGTTGATTCTGGATTCCTCAGAGGCAAGAGTATTCCTCCCTGTGGAAAAGTTGCAGACCCTTCGGGCTGCAGTGTGGCAGCTGACATCCAAGAGTTGGTCGTCACTCCGTTTTTGCATGCAAGTTTTGGGCCTCATGGTAGCCTCCTTCGAGGCGGTCCCATATGCTCAGTATCACACTCGGGTGATACAGAAAGGAGGTTCTGTCCAGATGCCCATCATCTCTGGATTATCAAATCCGGGTAAGCCACCTAGTCAGGAGATCCCTGGTATGGTGGCCGACATCACCAGCTCTGCTGGCCGGGAAGTCACTCCTTCCTGTTCATTAGGTAGTGATCACGATGGACGCCAGCCTTACAGGTTGGGGGAGAGTCTGGGGTGTTCAGTCGACGCAGGGTTGCTGGACCCCGGAGGAATCCTGCCTGCCGATCAATGTCCTGGAACTCCGGGCAATCAGGCTGTGCCTCTTCAGATGGTCTCAGAGGCTGCAAGGGCGTCCAGTCAGGGTCCAGTCAGACAACGCCATGGCAGTGGCATATGTCAATCATCAAGGAGGAACAAGAAGCTCAGCTGCAGCATCGGAGGTCGCTCGCATCCTGAAGTGGGCAGAAAGGAGCGTACCGGCACTGTCGGCCGTGTACATTCCGGGGATGGAGAAGTGGCAGCTGGACAACCCGAGTCACCAAATGCTGGACCAGGGAGAATGGTCCTCACACCCGGATGTGTTCCAGCTCCTCTGCCAAAGATGGGGCACGCCAGACGTAGATCTTCTGGCGTCGCAACTCAATCGGAAGGTATTGAGGTTTGTGGCCCGGTCAAAGGACCCATGGGCAGACGCAACGGACGCGTTGGTAACGTCGTGGGGTCAGTATCGGCTAATCTATGCTTTCCCTCCCATGAGGCTCCTTCCTCATCTGCTTTGCAGAGTGGAGGCAGAGGGAATTCCAATGATTCTGATCGCTCCAGATTGGCCTCAGTGTCCTTGGTACGCCGATCTAGTACGTCTGGTAGCAGACGTCCCCTGGCGCCTACCACTACGGAAGGACTTGCTATCGCAAGGTCCCATACTCCATCCTGCTTTTACAGTCACTGGCTTTAACGGCATGGCTATTGAGAACCAGGTACTGAGAGACCGGGGCCTGTCAGATTCAGTAATCTCTACTATGAGAAGTGCTCAGAAGCCGTCCTCTAAGAGGGTTTATCATCGCACTTGGAAGGCCTACATTTCCATGTGTGAGGAAATGAAGTGGCAGCCGTGTACTTATTTGGTCTCTAGAATCCTACTGTTTCTACAACGTGGGGTGGACCAAAGGCTTTCCCTAAGTACGGTTAAGGGACAGATTTCTGCACTGGCTGTCTTTTTTCAGCAACCCCTGGCGGCTCACTCTCTTGTGAGTACATTTGTGCAGGGGGTTCAACATGTGGCTCCTCCGGTCCGTCCCCCGCTACCTCCGGGGGACTTGAACCTGGTCCTCTCGGTGCTTCAGAAGTCACCGTTTGAGAATATTAGGGAGATTCCCTTGTTGACACTTTCTCAGAAAGTGGTCTTTTTGGCGGCCGTAACGTCACTTAGACGAGTTTCTGAGCTGGCAGCCTTGTCATGCAAGGCTCCCTATCTGATCTTCCACAAGGATAAGGTGGTGCTGCGTCCGCAGCCCTCTTTTCTTCCGAAAGTCGTTTCGGCTTTTCATCTCAATGAAGAGATTGTACTTCCATCCTTGTGTCCTCATCCGTCGAATCCTAAGGAGTCGGCATTGCATTCCTTGGACGTGGACTGAACTTTGAGAGTATACCTATCTGCTACTGCTTTGTTCCGGAAGTCAGACTCACCGTTTGTTTCGGTGGCTGGTCCCAAGAAGGGCCTAGCAGTCTCATCGGCCACCATCTCTAGGTGGATCCGACAGATAGTAATCCAGGCTTACGCCTTAAGGGGTCAAGCGCCCCCCTTTCCTGTCACGGCGCATTCAACCAGGGCAATAGGTGCCTCTTGGGCTTTCCGACATCAAGCGCCTGTTTCCCAATTATGTAAAGTGGCGACTTGGTCGTCCGCTCACACTTTCACAAAATTCTACAAAATTGATGTAGGTGCATCTTCAGATGCCTCTTTCGGCCGCAAAGTCTTGCAGGCGGTTTTTTAGAGTTGTGTTTGGGGTGAAGTTTACTTTTATGCTGTTACCACCCCTCGTTTTTTTTTTTTTACACTGCTTTGGGACGTCCCACTTTGTCAATAGAGAAGCTGTGTCGGTCCATGAATGAAAGAGTAAATAGGATTTTTTACTCACCATGAAATCCTTTTCTCTGAGTTCATGGACCGACACAGCACCCACCCCTCCTTTTTGTTTAAGTTTGTACTGCTTTTTGACAATCTCTGCATCTCGCAGATCAGGGGATTTACCCAGAAGGTCCGCCCCCTGGGCGGTACTGTAGAAGGTGTGATGCAACACTTTTTACAAGTTTTTCTGCCTAGTCACTCCTAAATAGTGGGTATTATCCGTTATGTCAATAGGAAGCTGTGTCGGTCCATGAACTCAGAGAAAAGGATTTTACGGTGAGTAAAAAATCCTATTTTTCCGTCGGAATAAACTCTGATGAGTTTTTCCGACGGAATTTCGTTCAAGCTGTCTTGCATACACACTGTCACACCAAATTCTGACCGCCAAGAACGCGGTGACGTACAATACTACGACGAGCCGAGAAAAATTAAGTTCAATGCTTCAGAGCATGCGTCGACTTGATTCTGAGCATACGTGTTTTTTTCCTCCGTCGGAGCTCCATACAGACGAACGTAATTTCTGATGTTCTCTTTCTAACTCCGTTGGGATTTCCAACGGAAAAAGTCCGATGGGGCATACACACGGTCAGAATATCCGATGAAAAAATTCCGTCTTACTTTTTTCCTTTGAAATTCCTACCGTGTGTATGCGGCATTAGAGGAGCCTCTCTTCTCTTTTATACTCAGTTGTGACATGACGCTATTTAGACATTGCTTGTATATCAAGTCAAAATTAATTTTAAAATGTTGCTTATCTTGCAAAACGCTCTCAAACCAAGGTTTTACTGTACCTGAAATATGCAGCAGCAGAGGCCCCTCTTCCCAAGCGCCTGCACAGCCCTGGCCAAGCCGACAGACATTGTACTCTGAGAAAGCCCTCCCCAACAAAACGATACCCACCTGAAAAGCCCACCCAAACCCCCCCCAACCCCCTGTAAACAGTGCCAATGCTGAGCCTGCTGAGAGAAATGCGCCACCAAGGACCCCCTTTACCTGCTCCCTAATGCGCATTAAACATCCTCCCCTTACCTGCTCCATAACGCACAAAGCCTCCGTACGAATAGCGAGGACGCCGCCACCCTATACGGGACAGGAGAGTGGGGAGAAGTGACCACACGATCTCCCTGAAGAACTAAAAGCAAAAGTGATGTCAAAAAGTCGCCCCGAAATGACGGCTACACGTGAGCAATCGTCGACGGGAGGAGGAACGGAGGGCAGGCTTTATGCAGCCTGACTCCTCCTACAAACACAGGCTGACCTGCGGTATGTTGTCATCTGGTTAACATGTACGTAGACACCGGCTCATTGTTCTACATTGTCATTGTCTCTTATGCAATGTTGTTTATCATCTCTCTACCTATAAGAAATAACAAATATTAAACAAGAAATTAATTCTGAGGAATACCGAAACATAGACCACAAGGTCCAGGTCTTAGAGAATTGCTCCTCTTTACCCGATTCCTGTGACAACATTCATTGCAAACTATTAATTTGGTCCACTTCAATTGCCCAATCCCCCACGGAAGGCATGTTTGTCGACTTCCAGTGTCTGGGGGTAGAACCGTTCTAGCTGCCGCCAGAAAGTGGTGCAGAACATATTTTTGGACCGATTTAAGCGGTCCAGGGAGCATAGATAACAGAAGTACCTCTGGAGAGGGTGTAATTGAGGTCGCCATGAGTCTGCAGTACAGGTCAAGGATCTTTGCCAGAACTTCCACACAGGAGGCCATTCCCACCAAATGTGGAGTAAGGTTCCCCTGGATGACAAGCAATGCCAACAGGTATCCGGGAGCGTCGGATTTATCCAGTGTAGAGTCGAGGGGCATCTGTACCAACAGGTCAACAACTTGAACCCTTTTTCTTAAGCCTTGGTGGCTAGGGATATTTTGTGAGTCAGAATGAAATGCTTTTGCCAGTCATTAGGTGAAATGGAGTGACCCAAATCTACCATCCAGGCCTGTGTGTATGGGGGGAGGACGGGATTAGAAACCATATGTATGAGAGAGTTCAACACGGCCTTGTGCTGTGTGTGTATGTACTGTATATCCTTATAGATGGGTCATCTCCACTCCCACCAAGGGGGATAGAAATATATTACTGCTCGGGGGAGGGGGGGAGACATTTTGGCCCCTTTGATTTTGCAGTAAAATTGATGTCAGATTTAGTCATGTAGAACATCTGTTATATGGATACAAAGAACCCCAGCCGAGAGTAAAGGGTGGAAATGGCTCCTGATCCCCAGATTTGGGCAATTATGTCCCCAATATAAATAGAAAAAAACCTGCACTATGTGTAACAACTCAAATACCTACAGAAATAACTTCTACCGGACTGCTGCTGTAACAAAGGTAAGTCTTCCCTTTATCACCTAGAAGAGCATTATGTGTCACAGTGCTGTCCTATTGTGTGTGCGCATAAATTATCACCAATACACTAAAATAAGTGGAGACATTCATATATAAAGTGCTAGGGGCTCAAATAATATTCTCTGCAGATCTACTGCTTCCACTTTACACCTACTTCATTCATATTTTACAGTGTTTATCAATAAATTAAGTAAACTGATCCATGTGCAAATTCATATACAACATAAAGTGCTTTGTGCTCAAGATGCTGTTCCCTGCAGATCCACTGCTTCCACTTTACACCTACTTCTTTAATCTCATAATAATTGCTGCTATAATAAATAAACGTAAAAATCTGTGCAAATTCATGTGATCATACAATATTTTGTTCTCAATATAGAGTTCTCTGCAAGTCCACTGCTTCCACTTTGCATCTACATCTTTAAAAAAATCCACAAATCAATGAAAAGTTGATAAGGTGTGAAAGTTCTCGGTGCTCCAAACTGTGCCAGCTGTAGTGTAGCCACGGCCTTCTTCCACTTCTTCCACACGTGATGGTGAGGGCGCCCCCTTAGTAGTGCTTCCCCACTCACCAGAGCAATATGACTCCCAGCTTTTCATCTACCAGAGTCACCAACATCCTTCACACTCTCCTCACCTCCGATGGCAAAGGTACTGGATCCTCCTCGCTCACTCCTGCAAGTCTGCTGCGGTTTCTGTCAGTCTCCCTCCTAGACTCGGCTTCCTCCTCCGACCGCTGTTCCAGCAGAAGCTTCACCTCTTCATACACATTTAGGGCTCCACCTCTTCATACACACTGTGGGGGGGGGTTAGCTCGGCAGCGGGTGTGTGTGACCCCCTGGATGGGCTCCCCACACAAAAACAGGCCCAGCAGACGGAGGTTGTGGTTTTCAAGATCAAAAGGGTGCGGTTTATTTCTCTATTTACAGTGACAAAAACACAGCAAAGCAAAAAGAAACATAAACAAAATAAACCCTGGTCAGCTTGACCTCTGACTAAACATGCAGGTTTCCTAAACTAACAACTGGGATCAGCCTGGTGCTGTCCTAGTCCCTAAGTCCCTGGTTTAGTAAATGTCCAAACAAATAGCCACACAGGCTTTGTCTCACCGCACAGGGGTTCACTCTCCCTAGACAGTCCACACAGGTCTGGGTCCAGGCATGAGCAAACACCTAATGAAGCTGGGAGTTTTTATAGAGGCCTTAAACGAGCTGACAAGCTTCAGCTGGTCTCATCAACTCCCTGCCTGCACGACGCCCAGCACTCTCCCTAGAGGTATGAATCATCCATGAGCCCACTAGCCTCAGCTGGGCTTCATCAACTCTCTCCCTAGTTGTATAAGTCGGCATAAAGCCTGAATCTGGGAGAAATATACCTACCCCCCTGGATGCAACCAGGTGACTTTACCTTCCTGCTGTCACATACCCCCCCTCTTGTTTTAACCTTGGGGTTGGAACACCAGCAATCAGGCATTCATGTACTCGAGACAAAGCATCCACATTCCCCATTTGAACGCCAGGGCGATGCTTTACTGTGAAGTTGAATTCCTGTAGGGCCAGGAACCACCTATTTACTCTTCTATTTGTCTCCTTGTTTTGAGCCATCCACTTTAACGGAGCGTGATCCGTAACCATGTCAAAGTGCCTACCTAGCAGGTAGTACCGAAGGGAATCTAGAGCCCACTTCACCGCTAAACACTCCTTTTCAACCGTGGCGTAATTTACCTCATGGGACTTCAACTTCCTGCTGAGGTAAATGACTGGGTGCTCTTCCCCGTTCCAGACCTGGGACAATACTGCTCCTAACCCCACATCTGACGCATCACTTTGTACGACAAAGTCTTTAGAGAAGTCGGGTGAGTACAACACTGGCTGGCTACATAAGGCTTGTTTCAAGAATTGGAACGCTGCCTCAGCCTCGGGGGTCCATTTAATCATGACCGACCCTTTCCCTTTCGTCAGGTTGGTTAGGGGCACAGCCTTAGAAGCAAAGTGGGGAATGAAGCGCCGATAATAACCCGCGATTCCCAGAAAGGCTCGTACCTGCTTCTTGCTGTTGGGACGTGGCCAACTCTGGATGGCCTCGACTTTGTTGAGTTGGGGTTTTATTACTCCCCTGCCAATGGTGTACCCAAGATATTTGGCCTCCTCCTGCCCAATGGTACACTTCTTGGGGTTAGCCGTAAACCCCGCTTCCCGGATAGAGTCTAGGACTGCTTGCACTTTTGGCAGATGTGAGGCCCAATCTGTGCTATGGACAATTACGTCATCCAGGTAAGCCGCAGCATACTTCCGATGGGGCCTCAGTATCTGGTCCATTTTCCGCTGGAATGTGGCCGGCGCATTCTGTAACCCGAACGGCATTCTCTTATATTGGAACGCCCCGTCTGGGGTTACAAATGCGGTTTTCTCTTTGGCCGACTTGGCCAGGGGAATTTGCCAATACCCTTTTGTGAGGTCAAGAGTCGTCATGTATCGGGCTGTTCCCAGCCGGTCGATCAACTCATCTATACGTGGCATGGGGTAGGTGTCAAATTTTGTAACTTTGTTCAACTGACGAAAATCGTTACAAAATCGCCAGCTCCCATCCGGTTTAGGCACCAACACAATGGGACTAGACCAATCACTTTGGGACTCCTCTATCACCCCTAAGTTCAGCATTTTCTGTACTTCCTCCCGTATTGCCTCCCGTCGGGCCTCTGGGATCCGATAGGGTTTTAACTTCACCCTTTCACCGGGCGGGGTAATAATATCATGCTCTACCCCAGATGTTTGTCCCGGCAGCTCAGAGAACACCTCCTTGTTGCGAAGCACAAACTCCTTAACCTCCTGTTGTTGGGGTTGTGACAAGGTGGCTGCTATTCCAACCTCCGGAATCACGCAACCAGTTTGAGCTGGTGACCAAGTTTCTGCGACTAGGGACTCTCTATCCCTCCAGGCTTTCAACAGATTAACGTGATAGATCTGTTCGGGCTTTCGCCTTCCTGGTTGTCTGACCTTGTAATTCACTTCGCTCACTTTTTCCATTATCTCGTAGGGGCCTTGCCATTTGGCAAGGAATTTACTTTCAACCGTAGGGACAAGTACCAATATCCTATCCCCCGGGGAAAAGGTACGGGTCTTGGCTCCACGGTTGTACACTCTCTGCTGTGCCAACTGCGCTTGGGCCAAATGTTCCTTCACGATGGGCATTACCTGTGCAATTCGATCTTGCATCAGGGCGACATGCTCAATCACACTCCTGTGGGGAGAACTCTCACTTTCCCAAGTTTCCTTGGCAATATCCAACAGCCCTCTTGGGTGTCTCCCATACAGTAACTCAAAGGGGGAGAATCCCGTAGAGGATTGGGGCACCTCCCTAATAGCAAACATCAAATAAGGAAGTAGACAGTCCCAATCCTTTCCATCTCTATCCACCACTTTCTTCAACATTTGTTTTAGGGTTTTGTTGAATCTTGCAACCAGCCCATCGGTTTGGGGGTGATACACAGACGTACGCAATTGCGTCACTTTGAACAATTTACACAGCTCTTTCATAACCCGGGACATAAAGGGTGTACCTTGGTCCGTAAGCAGTTCTTTACAAATACCCACCCGGCTAAAAACAAGAGATAGCTCTTTGGCTATGGTTTTGGCCGAGGTATTTCGGAGAGGGATCGCTTCTGGATAACGGGTGGCATAGTCCATTATAACTAATATGTACTGGTGCCCCCTAGCGGACTTGATTATAGGACCTACCAAATCCATTGCGATCCTCTCAAACGGGACCTCAATGATGGGTAGAGGGACCAGCGGGCTACGGAAATGTGGCATCGGGGCCGACCTCTGACACACAGGGCAGGAGGAACAATAATTTTCTATGTCCTTCATCACCCCAGGCCAATAGAATCTCTGTAATACCCTCTCTCGGGTTTTCTCTGTCCCCAGATGACCTCCAAGAATGTGCCCATGGGCCAACTCCAACACCAACTTCCTGTAAGGTTTGGGCACCACAAGCTGCTCAACGGTTTCTTCTGACCTTTTTGCCACCCGATACAGTAGGTCCTTCTCTACGCTGAAGTATGGGTAAGTGCAGGTATTATCTGGGTTCACTAACTCGCCATCTATTTCCACTACGTTTTCCCGTGCCTTTATTAGGGCGGGGTCTTTTAACTGTTCTGTGGCAAAATTTTCCCTGTGAACCTCAAGATCAGAAAACTCCACAGACGGTAGGTTTTCGTCTGAGGAGGTGGGCTCCTCTCCAGTTTCTTGAGTCTCGCCTGCCAATACTGACAAGGGAAATTCTGGAGAGTCCTCACCACTCTCAGAGGAGTTCTGGCTATCACCTTCCTGGTACATAGGGGCACCAGTGGGGGGCTCAGGATCATCCCACAGTTCCCAGAACTTCGGAAAATCCCTTCCCACAATGGCATCATGCGGTAATTGAGATACTAACCCCACTGGATGAGAGAGGGTACCTTTGGGGGTCTTGAAACACACTGTAGTCACTGGATACTCTCGGGTGTCCCCATGCACACAAATAACAGCTACCTTGCTATTCCCAGAGACCTCTGTTTTAACTAATTCAGCCTTTATCAGGGTCACAAGGCTACCTGAATCCAGTAATACCACAACATTTCTACCATTAATACACATTTTGCATAAATGTTTCTCAGTTCCCCGAATGGCAGTGCATGCGACTGTCGCACACAGCGACTGACGTTTGTCCGTCAGAAAGTCACATTGCATGGGTTCCTCCACAACCGGGCAATTTGCTGCAATATGTCCCGCTTGCCGGCAGCGGTAGCAAACAATCCTTTTGGCTGCCTCTTGAGCCCCCGACTTCCCAGGCTGTTCTCGCCAAACCCTGGGCAGAGCTCCCACCCTCTCACTCTCTCCACCCTCACCCCTTGGAATCATCTTATCCGCCCCTGGGGATGGTCTGGTCTTAGGGTGGAAAGTCCGAGAGTCTCTGGAAGAGGCCGTCAGGTTCTCTGCAGCCAAGTATCTCTCTACACGATCCACAAGTTTACCGGCCGTTTCTGGGTCTCCATGGCTTACCCACTTTTGAATGGCGGTAGGAAGAGCTCTCAAGAAACGATCCATCACAACACGTTCCACAATCTCCGGTGCGGACAAAGTCTCTGGCTGTAGCCACTTCCTGCTCAGGTGAATGAGATCATACATTTGAGACCTGGGGGGTTTTCCAAGCTGGAAAGTCCAGTTATGCACACGCTGAGCCCGGACAACCAGGGTGACACCCAGCCTTGCCAATATTTCAGCTTTTAGCATCACATAGTCTTTTGCTTGGTCAGGCTCTAGGTCATAGTAAGCTTTCTGCGATTCACCAGTTAACAGAGGAGCCAGCAGTCCAGCCCACTGATCCTTAGGCCACTTTTCCCTTTCAGCAGTCCTTTCAAATGTGGTCAAAAACACCTCTGGATCATCTTCTCCAGTCATTTTTGTCAATAAACGACTCACCCCAAATGACGCGGTATTAGTGGGACGGCTTTCCTCACTGGTCTGCGGACGTTGCTGCATTACTGCTTCCATCTGTTGTTGTAGTCTCTGCTCTTGCCTCTGCAACAGATCTATGAAGCGGGCCTCAGATTGCTGCTGGGCTTGTTGCTGGGCTGCAAGGCTCTTTTGCAAACCTGCATTTGTCTGCTGTTGATTGGCATTTGCTAGAGCCAGCTGTTTCAGTATCTCCTCCATGCTGGCTTAAAAAAAAAACTGCCACTGGTTCTCCACCAACTGTGAGGGGGGTTAGCTCGGCAGCGGGTGTGTGTGACCCCCTGGATGGGCTCCCCACACAAAAACAGGCCCAGCAGACGGAGGTTGTGGTTTTCAAGATCAAAAGGGTGCGGTTTATTTCTCTATTTACAGTGACAAAAACACAGCAAAGCAAAAAGAAACATAAACAAAATAAACCCTGGTCAGCTTGACCTCTGACTAAACATGCAGGTTTCCTAAACTAACAACTGGGATCAGCCTGGTGCTGTCCTAGTCCCTAAGTCCCTGGTTTAGTAAATGTCCAAACAAATAGCCACACAGGCTTTGTCTCACCGCACAGGGGTTCACTCTCCCTAGACAGTCCACACAGGTCTGGTTCCAGGCATGAGCAAACACCTAATGAAGCTGGGAGTTTTTATAGAGGCCTTAAACGAGCTGACAAGCTTCAGCTGGTCTCATCAACTCCCTGCCTGCACGACGCCCAGCACTCTCCCTAGAGGTATGAATCATCCATGAGCCCACTAGCCTCAGCTGGGCTTCATCAACTCTCTCCCTAGTTGTATAAGTCGGCATAAAGCCTGAATCTGGGAGAAATATACCTACCCCCCTGGATGCAACCAGGTGACTTTACCTTCCTGCTGTCACAACACTCAGAGCTCCGCCTCTTCATACACACTCAGGGCTCCGCCTCTTCATACACACTCAGGAGCTCCGCCTCTTCATACACACTCAGGAGCTCCGCCTCTTCATACACACTCAGGGGCTCCGCCTCTTCATACACACTCAGGGCTCCGCCTCTTCATACACACTCAGGAGCTCCACCTCTTCATACACACTCAGGAGCTCCGCCTCTTCATACACACTCAGGGCTCCGCCTCTTCATACACACTCAGGAGCTCCACCTCTTCATACACACTCAGAGATCCGCCTCTTCATACACACTCAGAGCTCCACCTCTTCATACACACTCAGAGCTCCACCTCTTCATACACACTCAGGGCTCCGCCTCTTCATACACACTCAGATCTCCACCTCTTCATACACACTCAGGGCTCCGCCTCTTCATACACACTCAGGGAGGAGAGAAAGTGGAAGGATATACAGTACATACACACACAGCTAGGGATGAGCTTCGAGTTAGAGTCAAACTCATGTTCGACTCGAACATTGCCCGTTTGCCGAAAAACGAACAATTTGGGGTGTTCGCGGCAAATTCGAAAAATCTATGGGAGAAATCTAAATTGCTAATTATAAAGGCTTATATGCAAGTTATTGTCCTAAAAAGTGTTTGGGGACCCGGGTCCTGCCCCAGGGGACATGTATCAATGCAAAAAAAAAGTTTTAAAAACGGCCGTTTTTTTAGGAGCAGTGATTTTAATAATGCTTAAAGTGAAACAATAAAAGTGAAATATTCCTTTAAATTTCGTACCTGGGGGGTGTGTATGATATGCATGTAAAGTTGCGCATGTTTCCCGTGCTTAGAACTGTGTAATTTAAATTACACAGTGAAGGAAGTTTCCCGCTCAGGCCAATGACGTAGGCGGGGTCGGACATACCGAGGGGGCGGACCTGATGGGGAACTTCGTTCGCTGTGTAATACATGTATAGACCCGCCCCTTCTCATGTTCCGCATCTGGTTCGCTGAGCGGACCTGATGGGGAACTTTAGAAGGGGCGGGTCTATACATTTAAAACACAGCGGAGGAAGTTCCCCATCAGGTCCGCTCAGGCACAACCAATGAGGGACAGCGCTGGACATCGGGATCGCTGCGGGACACTGGATTTCATCGCTGGAATGTTTTTTTTTAGTTTTTTTTAAATAAAGGACTTTTCCAAGGTGTTTGTGTGTTTTTATTTAGATTTTTTTACACTTTCTTCGTGAAATGGTAGGGGTACAATGTACCCCATTACCAATTCACATAGGGGGGGCCGGGATCTGGGGGTCCCTTTTGTTAAAGGGGTCTTCCAGATTCCGATAAGCCCCCCGCCCGCAGATCCCCACAACCACCGGGCAAGGGTTGTGGGGATGAGGCCCTTGTCCCCATCAACATGGGGACATCCTCCACATGTTGAGGGCATGTGGCCTGGTACGGTTCAGGAGGGAGGGGGGCCGCTCTCTCGTCCCCCCCCCTCTTCCCCTGCGGCTGGCCAGGTTGCGTGCTCGGATAAGGGTCTGGTATGGATTTTTGGGGGGACTCCACGCCATTTTTTTTTTAATTTGGGGTGGAGTTCCCCTTAAAATCCTTTCCAGATCTGAAGGGCCTGGTATGGATATTTAGGGAGAAACCCCAAGCCATTTTTTTTTATTTGCGGCGGGGTTCCCCTTAATATCCATTCCAGACCTGAAGGGCCTGGTAATGGAATTTGGGGGAACCCCCACGCTTTTTTTTTATTTTTATCAATGACTTTTCTATGTATTGATAAAAGCCGACAATTCATTAATAGCCGCGAGTGAGTTTTAAATGACTTTTTTTCCTTCAAAAATGACACTTTGTGCAGGGACAGTTCTAAGCACGGGAAACATGTGCCACTTTACATGCATATCATACACACCCCCCAGGTTCGAAATTTAAAGGAAAATTTCACTTTTATTTTTTCATTTTAAGCATTATTAAAATCACTGTTCCCGAAAAAACGTCTATTTTTAAACCTTTTTTTGCATTGATACATGTCCCCTGGGGCAGGACCCGGGTCCCCAAACACTTTTTAGGACAATAACTTGCATATAAGCCTTTATAATTAGCACTTTAGATTTTGAACGTTCGAGTCCATTGTATTTAATAGGGTTCTAAAGTTCACACGAACATTCTGTCTGTTCGCAGGTTCTGGTGCGAACCGAACAGGGGGGTGTTCGTCTCATCCCTGCACACAGCATAAGGCCGTGTTCACACTATGAGACGTTTCTCTGGGCTGCAGTTCCTCTGAGCTCCACAAGGTGGCGATCTCACTTATACCCAGATAGTTAGACTCTATGGAATACAGACAGGAAATGATGTCAGATAGACAGGAAATTCCATTTGGAAGGACGCAGCGAGAAGACAATGAAGGATTTGGTGGCAGAGGAGGTAATATGTAGATTAACCCCTTCAGGGGGATCAGTTGATGATGAATATATCTTGCTTCCAAAGCTGGTCATACATGGTTCAGTTTTATCGTTCAGCCAGTGGGCTGAGTCAGGTTGTCACCTCATCCCTTTAAACCCGAACACATATGTATTACACAGGTTCTGTGGCTGATTAATGTGGTAATTAAACTCACTTGGTGCCTTATCTGAATTAAATTAGCCTCAGAACCCGTGTAATTCATATGTGTTCGAGTTTAAAGAGATGAGGTGGCAACCCTAGGGCTGAGTGAAAAAGCTGAACCAATTCCCCCATCCACACATTGGAGGGGGATGGGGGAATCCTCCCCGCTGCACTATTGTATTCTGACAATGGGGGGCGCTCCTCCACTCTCAGAATACACAGATCAGTGATGAAGCTATTGGCTGCAACCAAAACCTCATACTGAAGTGAGGCTTTAATAAAATGGAAACCTGAATAGAGAGGTGAGGATTCTGGGAATATCATTTGATTTTGCTCTTTGTGTTCAGATCTAGAATTTTCCCCCTGTGAAGTCTGGAGATCACATGACCATCACATTGCCTCCACCTCCCTCCCTGATAGAATAGAGAAATACAAAGAAGATTCTAGAAGTCACCAGAGAGATGATGGAGGAGAGGTGAGCGGTGCCGGGAATTCTGGGACATTATCCAGTAACAGACAAGGGATGTGTCTGGATGGTGACTGTATCATTGTGTGTGTCAGGTTCCTATAAGGTGTCAGGATGTCACTGTCTATTTCTCCATGGAGGAGTGGGAGGATTTAGAAGGACACAAGGATCTCTACAAGGACGTCATGATGGACAATCAGCCGCCCCTCACATCACCGGGTAAGAGGAGACTTTATTGTAAAGGAGAGAGCAGTACGGAGGCTCCACCTAGATCCCCCATCATCTGATAAACACATAGAAACAATGTATTCAGTCAGTGTGTGTGTTTCCTACAGATGGATCCAGTAATGGGAACCCACCAGAGAGATGTCCCCATCCTCTGTATTCCCGGGATTCCACACAGGAAGGTCACACCATCCCCCACCATCATCAGGTAGATGAGGAACAATCACTGATAGTATCATTAGGATCTGTAGATTATCTGTATTGTTACCATTGGTGTCATTTTTATTCTATATTCAGAGTGGAAACCTGAGAGATTGTAAAATTGAAGTTAAAGAAGAGATAAAAGAGGAGGATGATGAGGATGGGGTGATGGAGGAGTCTGAGTTTCTAAAACAACAGAAAGATCTGTACCAGGACACCATGGTGGATACTTCCAGCTACAGAAACCCACCAGAGAGATGTCCCCGTCCTCTGTATTCCCGGGATTTCACACAGGAAGATCACACCATCCCTCACCATCATCAGGTAGAAGATTGACAATTATTTGTAGTTCTGATTTATACACAGCGTGTTTGTTACAATTAATGTTTTATTATATATTCAGAGTGGAAACCTCTGGGATTATAATATTGTTGTTAAAGAAGAGTATAAAGAGGAGGATGAGGAGTATGGAGTGATGGAGGAGTTTTCAGAAGGACACAAGGATATGATGGAGCCACCTAATACCAGGAACCCACCAGAGAGATGTCCCCGTCCTCTGTATTCCCGGGATTCCACACAGGAAGGTCACTCCATCCCTCACTGTTACAAGGTTGGTGGGATGGAGCATCTAGAACATGGATTTATGAAGAAGATGTTTGGATTGTTATGTGAGCTTATAGTCTACCAATTACATCTTATTTATTTATCTTGGTTTAGGGTGAAGATCTGATAGATATAAAGGCTGAGAATAAAGCAGAAGAAGAAGAGAGGTATGTGAGGGATGATCAGCAGTCTATGGAGGAGGAGGACACTCCTACAGAGATCAGCACAGGTGGGTCATTAACACTAAAAACATTCCTCCACCCATATTGCTCACTGATTGGTCCAGAGTAGGATGGGGACTGGGTGATATCAGCCTGTAATATCCAGGTCACTTTCCTGAGCTGGGTTCCCCGTCCTGTATTACTCTTGGATAATCTTCCTTCTCTGTGCTGCAGACACAATTTGTGTATCTAGACTGGATTTATGGAGATTTTGGGGTTCTACTGGCACAAACGTTTGACTTTTACCATAGGCATTACTCGACCTAGACACCTGGGGTATGAGTCTTGAGTCTCCTTCCCCTTGCCTGAGTCTAGTAAGATTCTCCCCAGGTTTCTTGCTCTGTTGTCTGCTGTCTGTGCCGGGTGGAGGGATATGTCTGTATCGTCTCAGACCCAAGTCACTGAGTGCAGTCTCAGGAGATGGGAGGCAGCGGTGTGGGACCTCTGCAACTTGTCTCATGTAAACATTTAAGCTTCCACTGATTACTGAATACCAATATTATGAGCCCCGACCCTTACACTGTATAATTTATATTGTACATTACATACTCCTGACCCCTGCACTATATACTCTATGGTGTACATTACATCATTCTGATACTATATAGTCCTATCTGTTGTATCTTATACAATATGTTGTACATTACATAGTCCTGACTTCTGCTCTCTCCCCTCTACCCACTGCTATATATAAACATAATATATATTCTCTTTTGTTACACCCATTTTCTACCAGCTGGACATTTTATATCTGATGATTTGATTGGAATTTAGACTTTTACATGTTGATAATAATGTGATAACATACTCCAACTTTGGAGCCTTAAACAAAGTGATAATGAGGGAGGAGTCAATAACCCAATGATGGAGGTCTTCAGGATCAGTCCAGTCTTCATCTTGGTTGTTCTCCCCCATCCTCACTCTCTGACCTCTGGTGAGGCTCAGCCCCGCTGTTATTCATGATTAAATCATGGACTAAATAAGGAAGTGCAGGACTTTGTGTGTTGGGAAGATGGCAATGATAGAGTTGGGCCAAACACCCCCCTGTTTGGTTTGCACCAGTACTCCCAAACAGAGAAAAGGTTCTGATCTGAATGGCAAACCCTTTAGGTCTATGGGACCCGAACTGGAAAAATCAAAAGTGCCCATTTTCAAAGCTTATATGCAAGTAATTGGCCAAAAAAAGTATATGGGGGCCCGGGTACTACCCTGGGGGACATGTATCAATGCAAAAAATGTTTTTAACATTTTTTTGTTTTTACAGGAGCAGTGATTTTAATGATGCTTAAATTGCAATAATAAAAATGAAAAATTCCTTTAAATATAGGGCCTATGGGGGGTCCCCTTAGTCTGCCTGTAAAGTGGCCCATCTGTAACATGTATAGAACCTGCTGCAGCAATAATGACATTTCTAAAGAAAAAAAATTAGTCAAATCATATTTAAAGTGATACAAATGTCTTCTATTTTATTTTTGTTTTGTGCAGTGGTTTTGCACAGAGCAGCCCAGGTCCTCCCTTTCTTCGGTCCCTCTTCAGCGCTCCTGGCCCCTACCTCCCGACGATTTCCCCCACAGCAAGCAGCTTGCCATGGGGGCACCTGAGCCAAGCCGCAGCTCCTTGTGTCCATTCAGACATGGAGTCACTGCCCAGCCCTGCCCCTCTCTCTCCTCATTGGCTTTCAGAATTTGATTGATAGCAGTGGGAACCAATGGGCTGTGCTGCCATCTCAGCCAATGAGGAGGGAGAGTCTTGGGCAGCTGAGACATGCCTACAACATAGCTGGATAAAGACAAGCTCAGTTAAGTATTGGGGGGTGCTGGGGAGGCTGCTGCACACAGAAGGTTTTTTATCTTAATGCATAGAATGCATTAAAGCGGAGCTCCGCCGTAAAAAAAAATATTAAAAGCCAGCAGTAATCGCTCGTCTCTCGGCTGCCCCCACCGCCATCCTCGGTCAGGGAATCAGGAAGTGAAGCGTTGCGGCTTCACTGCCCGGTTCCCTACTGCGGATGCGCGAGTCGCGCTGCGCCATCCTCACTGGTCCCCGCTGTGTTCTGGGAGCTGTGTGTCTCCCAGAACACAACGGGGGGGAAATGGCAAACTGCCCACAGAGTGTATTCCCGGAAGTGGGTGCAAATACCTGTCTTAGACAGGTATCTTCACCCCCCTCGCCCCTGAAAGGTGCCAAATGCGACACCGGAGGGGGGGAAGGTTCCGTTGAGCAGAAGTTCCACTTTAGGGTGGAGCTCCGCTTTAAGATAAAAAAAAACGTTCTGACTTTACAACCACTTTAAATTGCCATAGAATACCATCGCCAGCAACAGAAAAAAAAAAGGCATGGGGTCCCCCCCAAAATCCATACCATACTGTTATCAGATCATGCAGCCCAGCAAGTCAGGAAAAGGGGGGGGGCGAGTGCCCCCCTCCTGAACCATACTAGGTCACATGCCCTCAACATAGGGGCTGGGTGTTTTGGGGCAGGGGGGGGTCTGCCCCTCCACCCCAAAGCACATTGTCAATGGCCTCATCCCCACATCCCTGGATGGTGGCTGTGGGGGGTAGGTGGCTTATCAGAATCAGGAAGCCACCTTTAACAAGGGAGCCCCCAGATCCTGGTCCCCCCCCCCCATGTGAACACAGTACCCCTGCCTATTCACCAAAAAAGTGTAAAAATAAATAGAGGCAGTTTTTGACAATTCCTTTATTAAAAATGAAAAAACAGTGTCCCGCATTGTAAATCCATTGTCAATCACGATGCCGCCGCTGTCAACTAAGGCAAATTGCCAAATGCCTGGCTTGTTGTTTGACAGTTCTTATATAGGTAAGGGTTGCAGCCCCCTGGTGATGTCACTCTGTAGCACTGCCCCTTGTGATGTCGCCAAGTTAGCATGCACCAGTCAGTGACATCACAAAGGGGACTGTGCCACCAGGTGACGTTGCCAGGTGGCTACCTATACAAGAACTGTCAAACAGCAAGCCAGGCATTTGGCGGTTTTTGTTAGTTGATGGTGGATCATTTTTTCTTTTATTTTTTGGGTCCGGCGGTGGCGTCGTGATTGACAATGGATTTATATCGGGGGACATTTTTTATTTTTAATAAAGAAATTGCCAAACAAAAACTGCCTCCTGTTTTTATTTTTTTGGCCGATGGGTACCATGTACCCCATTCTCATTCACATGGGGGGCGGGATCTGGGTGTCCTCTTATTAAAGGGTGGTTCCCGATTCTGATAAGCCCCCTGCCCTTAAAGGGGTGGCCTTTCTTGGCCTGCCAGGCTGAATGCTCGTATAAGGGTCTGGTATGGATTTTGGGGGACCCCACGCAGTTTTTTTTTTTTTGGCATGGGTTTACCCTTAAAATCCATTCCGGGTGGGACCCCTATGCTGTTTTTTTATTTTTTTTACTTTCTATTGCATATTTTCTTTATTCAGCTGTCAGCGGGGAAGCCCATTGACAACTGATGACTCGTCGGTTGTTAAGGACGTAGCGGCCAGCTTCATGGTCCTGCTCCTTAACAACCAGCTATTCACTGTGCCCTGATTGGGCAAAGCTTTGCCCAATCAGGGCTTATATACAGTGGGGATCGAAAGTTTGGGCACCCCAGGTAAAAATGTGTATTAATGTGCATAACGAAGCCAAGGAAAGATGGAAAAATCTCCAAATGGCATCAAAATACAGATTAGACATTCTTATAATATGTAAAAAAAAGTTAGATTTTATTTCCATCATTTACACTTTCAAAATTACAGAAAACAAAAAAATGGCGTCTACAAAAGTTTGGGCACCCTGCAGAATTTATAGCATGCACTGCCCTGTTTGCAAAGCTGGGACCTGCCACTGTCATGGATTGTTCTCAATCATCGTCTGGGAAGACCAGGTGATGTCAATCTCAAAGGTTTTAAATGGCCAGACTCATCTGACCTTGCCCCAACAATCAGCACCATGGGTTCTTCTGAGCAGTTGTCTAGAAAACTGAAACTGAAAATAGTTGACGCTCACAAAGCTGGAGAAGGCTATAAGAAGATAGCAAAGCGTTTTCAGATGTCAATATCCTCTGTTCGGAATGTAATTAAGAAATGGCAGTCATCAGGAACAGTGGAAGTTAAAGCAAGATCTGGAAGACCAAGAAAAATATCAGACAGAACAGCTCGCAGGATTGTGAGAAAAGCAATTCAAAACCCACGTTTGACTGCACGATCCCTCCAGAAAGATCTGGCAGACACTGGAGTTGTGGTACACTATTCCACTATAAAGAGATACTTGTACAAATATGGTCTTCATGGAAGAGTCATCAGAAGAAAACCTCTTCTACGTCCTCACCACAAAAATCAGCGTTTGAACTTTGCAAATGAACATATAGACAAGCCTGAGGCATTTTGGAAACAAGTTCTGTGGACCGATGAGGTTAAAATAGAACTTTTTGGCCGGAATGAACAAAGGTACGTTTGGAGAAGAAAGGGCACAGAATTTAATGAAAAGAACCTCTGTCCAACTGTTAAGCATGGGGGTGGATCAATCATGCTTTGGGGTTGTATTGCAGCCAGTGGCACAGGGAACATTTCACGAGTAGAAGGAAAAATGGATTCAATAAAATTTCAGCAAATTTTGGATGGTAACTTGATGCCATCTGTGAAAAAGCTTAAGTTAAAGAGAGGATGGCTTCTTCAAATGGATAATGATCCTAAACACACCTCAAAATCCACGGGGGATTAGATCAAGAGGCTTAAACTGAAGGTTTTGCCATGGCCTTCACAATCTCCTGACCTCAACATTATTGAAAACCTATGGATAGACCTTAAAAGAGCAGTGCGTGACAGACAGCCCAGAAATCTCAAAGAACTGGAAGACTTTTGTAAGGAAGAATGGGCAAAGATACCTCAAGCAAGAATTGAAAGACTCTTGGCTGGCTACAAAAAGCGTTTACAAGCTGTGATACTTGCCAAAGGGGGCAGTACAAGATATTAACTCTGCAGGGTGCCCAAACTTTTGCAGACACCATTTTTTTGTTTTCTGTAATTTTGAAAGTGTAAATGATGGAAATAAAATCTAACTTTTTTTTGACATATTATAAGAATGTCTAATCTGTAATTTGATGCCATTTTGAGATTTTTCCTTGGCTTCGTTATGCACATTAATACACATTTTTACCTGGGGTGCCCAAACTTTCGATCCCCACTGTAATGCACTGTGCAGCACGCAGTGAATTCGGTGGGGCGAAAACCTGCCGAATGCCCTGCAAATTCTGAACAGGCGATGTTCGGGCTGAACTTTTGTTTGGCCCGAACCGTTTGCCCCAACTCTATTGTTCTCCCCCCTAGCCTCACTCTCTGACCTCTGGTGGGGCTCATCCCCTCTGTTATTCATGACTAAATCATGGGCTAAATATGAAAGTACAGGACTTCTTGTGTTGGGAAGATGGCAATGAGTGATAGAGGGGGTGGGGACACTCGTCCTATAATCCCCTCATCACTGTCACTCCTATAAAAGACAGTTCTCGTTGTTTGCTCACTCTCTGACTAAGGTCCATGAATAAAGAAATTAACTGGTAGGAGATCAGAGGACCCATTTACTAGTTACCTTGAGGGGGAATTGTAAGATCCTCAGAGACAAAGCTGCCTGATGTGGGCGGAGTCCAGGTTTAGGGGAACCAATCTGCTCATGTCTAGTAATAATCTTTTTATTTCTATTTTAGTAGATGGACGGGAGATGAGGAAAACCTCAGAGGATTGTCTCACTTTGTCTCCAGACTGTAAAGTAGAAGATGAGGACATCACACAGTATAGTCCAGGAGAAAACCCGACTACCTCAAATGTCCATCCGGCACCACACAGTGTAGATGGACCATCGTATTCCTCTTATCCTGAGGAACCTCAGACTGTGCGGGACGGTGCCGGATCATCGTATTCCTCTTATCCCGAGGAACCTCAGACTGTGCGGGACGGTGCCGGACCATCGTATTCCTCATATCCTGAGGAACCTCAGACTGTGCGGGACGGTGCCGCACCATCGTATTCCTCTTATCCTGAGGAACCTCAGACTGTGCGGGACGGTGTCGGACCATCGTATTCCTCTTATCCTGAGGAACCTCAGACTGTGCGGGACGGTGCCGGACCATCGTATTCCTCTTATCCTGAGGAACCTCAGACTGTGCGGGACGGTGCCGGATCATCGTATTCCTCTTATCCCGAGGAACCTCAGACTGTGCGGGACGGTGCTGGACCATCATATTCCTCTTATCCTGAGGAACCTCAGACTGTGCGGGACGGTGCCGGACCATCGTATTCCTCTTATCCTGAGGAACCTCAGACTGTGCGGGACGGTGCCGGACCATCGTATTCCTCTTATCCTGAGGAACCTCAGACTGTGCGGGACGGTGCCGGACCATCGTATTCCTCTTATCCTGAGGAACCTCAGACTGTGAGGGACGGTGCCGGACCATCGTATTCCTCTTATCCTGAGGAACCTCAGACTGTGCGGGACGGTGCCGGACCATCGTATTCCTCTTATCCTGAGGAACCTCAGACTGTGAGGGACGGTGCCGTCCTTCCAACAGATAAGAGGTTTCCCTGTACTGAGTGCGGGAAGTGTTTCCATTTTAAATCTGGTCTTAATGTGCATAAAAGAGCTCACACAGGGGAGAAGCCGTATTCCTGTACTGAGTGCAGGAAATGTTTTTCACATATTTCCCATCTTTACAGACATCTTAAATCTCACACAGGGGAGAAGTCACTTTCATGTTCTGAGTGTGGTAAATGTTTTTCACAGATGTACAATCTTTTCACACATCAGAGATCTCATAGAGGCGAGAAGCCGTATTCCTGTTCTGAATGCGGAAAATGTTTTTCAAGAAAGTCCAGTCTTCACACACATCAGAGATTGCACAAGGGGGAGAAGCCATATTCCTGTCCTGAGTGCGGGAAATGTTTTTTAGATAGATCCAATCTTAAAACACATCAGAGATCTCACACAGGACGGAAGGCATATTCCTGTCCTGAGTGCGGAAAATGTTTTTCTCGTAATTCTAGTCTTAACACACATCAGAGATCTCATATGGGGAAGAAGCCTTATTCCTGTCCTGAGTGTGGAAAATGTTTTTCACGTAATTCTAGTCTTTACACACATCAGAGATCTCATATGGGGGAAAAGCCATATTCCTGTACTGAGTGCGGGAAAAGTTTTTCACGGAAGTCCAATCTTTACACTCATCAGAGATCTCACACAGGGGAGAAGCCGTATTCCTGTCCTGAGTGCGGGAAATGTTTTTCTGATAAGTCCAATCTTAACACACATCAGAGATTGCACATGGAGGCGAAGCCACTTACCTGTCCTGATTGAAAGAATTGTTCCTCACCGAAGTCATGTCTTCCTGTACATCAGGGATCCCACACAACCCTTGAGGTGTATTAGTGCCTTGAGTGTGGGAAATGTCTTGTATATGAATGTTGCTGGACATCACAGCTCTCATGTGGGGAAGAAGCACACCCTGATATACACCTCAGATATACTCCATGGCTGATCTTCATCATGTAAGAAACCGGTCATAAGGAGATCAGAGATCACCAAAGACATGGATGAAGTGTTGTACCGTGTTGGCCATTGATAGCAGTAGTAAAATAAAAATGGAGTAATTACCTTTCGTTGGGTGAGTACATTTTGTGGTGTAAGATTTCACAAACACTTTAGAGGTCTGTTTACAAAAAAAAAAAAAAATTGGGACAAATGTGAGAAGCTAGCGACCAGCCCTAACAAATGTTGGTTGAAGTTTACTTCATACAGTAATTTTCTATGATCTTTGGCACCATCTAGTGACCATAAGGCTATATTGCACTATTCTTCCTAATTTTGTTGTTTCAGAAAGAAATGTTGCATTATGGTCAGTAGCTGGATCTGATGATCTAAGGAAATCACTGTGAATATGGCAAGATTTTGTCATGGCGGGATAAATGCTTGTCAAATTCTTTGAACTAATTTTTTACAAATCTACTCCCTAATTTACTTCACCAGGCATTGTTCCTACAAATAACTGAGAGATCGTATTCATACAATTACTTCATCAGGCATGGATCCTACAAATCACTGAGAGATTGTACTCAAAAAATTACTTTATCAGGCATTATTACAACAAATAACTGAGATTGTACTCCTACAAAGACTTCATCAGGCTTGGTTCCTACAAATAATGGAGAGATCGTACTCATACATTGACTCCATTGGGCATGGTTCCTACAAATAACTGAGAGATCCTATTCATACAATGACTTCATCGGGCATGGTCGATGTAACGGGAAGGCCCGGGGAACTCAGAATCGCTTAGAAAGTATGAGATACCCTTGCTTCAGCTCCCCCAATGCCTTTTATGTGTCAACCACCCTGTGTCTCTATTAGGGGCACAGGGTGAATGAAAACCCCAATATGGTCTATGATAGCCATATTCAATGCTGCACATACATTGTATCTAGATTGGATGTGTACTGTGGGGGTTGTGTAATCATTGCTGTGAGGAGTTAAGGTGATTTGCATTCTATTGTCTATTGTGGCTTGTGGAAATTAAGCCTATAATTATAGGTTGTGGAACTCCTATAACTGGGAGATTGTATACAATGACTTCATCAGGCATGGTTCCTACAAATAAGAGAGATCGTACTCAAACATGACTTCATCAGGCATTATTCCTACAAATAACCAAGAGATCATACTCATACAATTATTAACTGCTTATGGATTGTCCGCCCACAATGTACAGCAGACGGGCAGCCCATGCATGCACAGCGATGTATCGGTACATTGCTGGTGCCAGGAAAGGTTTCACCAGCTGGTGGCACTGTGCCTCCTAGATCTTTACGCTGCAGTTCCGGTGTCCACCAGCAGGTGTCTCTCAGCAGTCTTTTTTGTCATAATAAAATCAGCACTTTACGTGCGTTTTTTACCAAAATCTACTCCTTTCAATATTTTTTCTGCCTAAAAAGTCCCATGGGGTAACTCCAAGTGTACTAGTTGCACATTCCTCTCTATATATTATTCCAGGATGTTGGCAGTTTCTTGTACATTTTCCAGTACTCACACCTCCATTTTTGTCTCTCAGCAGTCGGAGGCTGACTGTTGGAAGAGGATTTACCTGCTGGTGGCACTGTGCTCCCAGATCTTTATGCTGCAGTTCCAGTGCCCACCAGCGGGTGTTTCTCGGCAGTCAGGAGCTGACATGATCCCCTGCAATCAGGCATCACCTGATGCTGATTGCAGGAGGTGTATTTAAACCTGGTGAATGGCATTGCACTTTGCCTTGGTATTTTCTCCTTGTGCCCCTGATCTGTGTTCCTGAAGCCTGCATCCCATCTCCTGTTCCTGGACTCTGACCCTGACTCTGATTTTTTCCTACCCGCTCAGTCCTTCTCCTGGTTCCCTTTCCCTGTCCTATCTTGTTCCCAGATCCCCTCTGCTTCATCTCCTGTGTTTGACCCTGGCTCTGTTACAACTATTATTTGGTATTCCCATGCTCTGTACATATTGGATTTAGACTGTTTTTTTTTTTTTTTCACTGATTGTTGGTTCACTGGTTGGGTTATACTATTTACTGTATTGGTGGTGCGTTGTCTTTGTTGTTCAGTTATCTTTTAATAAATCATATTATTTAAACTTTACCTGTGTTTGTTCACTGCAGTCCACACATTCCTGGTCACACCGGTCCTTTTCAGCTGGCCTCTTCAGGGGTTCAGGATGTGTGCATGCACATCCTAGCACCAACCCCCTACTGTAATTAGATACAACAGGTCAGCTGTGTCCAATCACAGCCTAGAGCCCTGTCAACAAAACAGGGCCCTGCACAGAGGGAATTATCTCTTTGTTCCTTCTCCCTGCAAAGCATGGAAAAGAAAAACATTGATTTGTTGTAACGATCAGCACACATTAAAGAATAACTAAGGGGCGTGGCTGGATCCCGAGCGAGATGGCTGCTTGTTAGTATAGCTCTGATCCGGAACCGTTTTCCAGAGCACTTCAAGGCCCCACAGCAGCACAAACCATCATCAACAACCGGAGACACCCGCCAGCATGTCCAAGAGGAGACAGGAGCGCTCGGCTCCACGCAAACTGATGGAATTCTATCCGCCGGACAAGCCGTCTATCCAAGACCAGCCCGTGCTGGATACCACACTGAAAGATATGCTATTGACAGTGCAGAGCTCCATACACTCTGAGATCTTACATATGATGCAACTTTTCACCTCAGACAAATTTTATATGGGAGAAAGAGTGTCTAATGTGGAAACAAAAATGGGGGAAGCCACAGCTTCTGTTAATGATTTAATAGATGCCCACGGAGAAGAAGCGGATGATATAGCGTGGCTTAAAGCTAAAATGGCTGACCTGGAAGACCGTTCCAGAAGGAACAACATTAAGATCAGAGGCATACCAGAGTCAGTTCAGCGCATCCACTTCTTCCACATAAAAGGAAAGATTCATGAGAGCTGCCAGAAACACTGCAGAGTATCCACAACAATACACCAATTTCTTCTTTCTATGATGATCTCTCAAAGTTCACAATGCAACAACGCAACAATCACAAAGCCTCTGAGGAACCATCAGATCCCATACAAGTGGGGCCATCTGGTGAAGCCCATCATCATGTAAGATAACAATTCCTACACCATTAGATCTCTGGAAGAAGGCCTTACACTCCTCCGGCAATGGAATATCCTGGAACCAAGAACAGCGTCAACCTCGAGGGAACTTCTCACACCGCAACGCCAATTGGGAAGACCTGAACCCTCTCTTTCTCTTTTTTGCTGTGTGCACTACCTGTTGTAGACTTTACAATTGTTTTCTCTTTATTCTATATAAACCACCCTCACACAAAGATACCAGCAGCAAGTTCTAGTCAACTGAAACATGACAGACCCTAGAAAACGAAGAACTCTCAAACAGTAAGTTATTCTTATTCACTACGTCCTATACACACCAATACTGCCAACCTAGATCTCCTTACACGTGACCCTCCCCCCCCCCAGAACCATCATGCCTTTCAAAATCACATCCCTGAACGCTAAGGGTCTGAACCATCCAGGGAAAAGGCACTCTCTAGTCAAACACCCGTACGCTTCAATGCAAAGTGGTTTGTGTCCAGGAAACACACTTTAGGCAAACACAAACGCCTTCCATTTCACACAAAAAATTTCCACACCTATTTGTGGCGAATGCATCTACCAAAACTAAAGGAGTACTGATAGCTGTCAAAGACACAGTAGCCTTCAAACTCCTGAATCTCCATACAGATACGCAAGGAAGATTTATAATACTAGTCTGCGAAAAAAATAATACCATTTACACATTGGTAAACCACTACGTCCCAAATACGGGCCAAATCTCATTCATTAACAGAATATGGAAAAAAGTGACAAAAATTAAAACAAGTTTAACCTATTTCCGGATGCTACTACAGATGTGAAAGGACTTACACCCAGGGGCGTACCTAGAGCATTTGGCACCCGGGGCGACTCCTATATCTGGCACTCCCCCCCCTTACTTTAAAATGTTAAAACACCCCACTGTGTCGCCTGGATACCTCTGCATCCTTTAATATCTCTTTTTCACTACCCCCTCTCCACAACTGGACCCCTTTTTCATTACACAACCCTCTGCACTTCTGGACACCTTTACATTACACAACCCTCTGCAGTTCTGGATCCCTTTACATAACACAACCCCTGCACTTATGGACCCCTTTACATTACACAACCCCCTGCACCTTTGTACCCCTTTACATTACACAACCCCCTGCACCTCTGGACCCCTTTACATTACACACCATCCTGCATCTCTGGACCCCTTTACATTACACACCATCCTGCATCTCTGGACCCCTTTACATTACACAACCCTCTGCACCTCAGGACCCCTTTAAATTACACAGCACTCTGGACCCCTTTACATTACACAGCACCCTGCACCTCTGGACCCCTTTACATTACACAACCCCCTGCATCTCTGGACCCCTTTACATTACACAGCACTGTGCACCTCCTGGACCCCTTTACATTACACAACCCCCTGCACCTCTGGACCCCTTTACATTACACAACTACCTGCACCTCTGGACTCCTTTGCATTACATAGCACTCTGGACCCCTTTACATTACACAGTACTGTGCACCTCCTGGACCCCTTTATATTACACAACCCACTGCACCTCTGGACCCCTTTACATTACACAGCACCCTGCAGCTCTGGACCCCTTTACATTACACAGCACCCTGCACCGTTGGACTCCTTTACATTAGACAACTCCCTGCACCTCTGGACTCCTTTACATTACACAGCACCCTGCACCCCTTTACATTACACAGCACTGTGCACCTCCTGGACCCCTTTACATTACACAGCACCCTGCAGCTCTGGACCCCTTTACATTACACAGCACCCTGCAGCTCTGGACCACTTTACATTACACAGCACCCTGCAGCTCTGGACCCCTTTACATTACACAGCACCCTGCAGCTCTGGGCCCCTTTACATTACACAGCACCCTGCACCATTGGACTCCTTTACATTAGACAACTCCCTGCACCTCTGGACTCCTTTACATTACACAACCCCCTGCACCTCTGGACCCCTTTACATTACACAACCCCCTGCACCTCTGGACCCCTTTACATTACACAACCCCCTGCACCGTTGGACTCCTTTACATTACACCGCACCCTTCACCTCTGGACGCCTTTACATTACACAGCACCCTGCACCTCTCTGCACCCCTTTACATTACACAGCACCCTGCACCTCTGGACCCCTTTACATTACACAGCACCCTGCACCCCTTTACATTACACAGCACCCTGCACCTCTGGACCCCTTTACATTACACAGCACCCTGCACCTCTGGACCCCTTTACATTACACAGAACCCTGCACCTCTGGACCCCTTTACATTACACAGCACCCTGCACCTCTGGACTCCTTTACATTACATAGCACCCTACACCTCTGGACCCCTTTACATTACACAGCACCCTGCACCTCTAGACCCCTTTATATTACACAGCATCCTGAAGCCTTTGGGTTCACACTGGTGTCCTAGAGTTTGTTGCAGTGATGGGGTATAAGCAGTTTTTCTGCATTTTATCCCCATTTTAAGCTGCAGTCCCACAGACATCTATTAGCTTGTGTAATTTTACTGTGTTTTCTGAACGCACACCAAAGATTCAGTATAGAGAACATTTGGTACGCTTTCAGAAAATGTTGCAAAAATGTGTAACCTAATAGAAGTCTGTGGGACAGTAGTGAAAATTGAGGTAAATGCAGGAAAACTGTATACACCAGCACTGCAACTGAACCCCAGCGCATCAGTGTGAACCCACTTGGGTCCCGGTTCACATATATGCGATGCAGGAATCCGCGCAATTCCAGTGCGGATTCCTGCATTGCATGTTGCTTGTCGGCCGTTCACGCTGTCCTTTGCAAACTGCTACGGGTGTCAATGTAAAATTAATGACACCCTCAGATCGGTTTGCAGATCGCAGTGAGAACTGTGAAATGGTGCAGGAATCGGATTGCATAGGTGTGAACACCCATCCACCCATCCAATCCGATTTCAGTGCAGACCAAAAAAAGGGTCCTGCACCATTTTGGTGCAAATACGATTTCAGCCATACAGTTTGTATGGCTGAATTTGCATCGAACAGACATCGCATGTGATTTGCACAGCAATGCGGTGCGAATCACATGCAATTTCTATGATCGCACTAGTGAAACCCTGGCTAAAGGAACATGATGGGGCCAACTATCAGCATAGAGTTAATGAAAGACTCTGCTGGAGGACAACAGAGGAAAGATACTTGTTTAAATGTTCCCGCCCCCACATTCCTTTTAGACGCAGCACATGGGCTGCACGGAGAATGGACGGGACACAGAAACAGAGGGGAGGGAGGGGGCAGAGCCGATGCAGCCTCTTCCATTTCTGTGGAGGGGGAGTTTTACTCGCTGGGCTGTTAGAATTTAACAGAGAGTGAGACACACAGCATTGTGACAATGGGTCAGTCCGCCTGAGCTCTCCCTGCGCTGTCAGCATGTCACATGGCCGCTACACTACCAAGCCCGTCCCGTTCTCACTGAATCTTACAGGGGAGGATGGGGGAGCCGCCTGACACCCCTCCAATGTGTGGCACCGGGGGCGGACAGCACCCCCGCCCCCTAGTTAGTACGCCACTGCCTACACCGAAAAAACCCAGAACATCAACGCTTCTAACCTTCTTGCACTCAAATGAGCTCTATGACATCTGGAGATGTCAGTACGCCTCATAGAGAGAGTTTACTTTCTTTTCAAAGCCGCACTGTACCTACTCCACAATAAATTTTTTGTCCTAGGAGATAAACCGCTACTACAAGATGCCACCAACTCAGAAATCCATACCACAACATGGTCAGACCATGCACCCATCTCAATAACACTGGGAGAAACACAAGAAAGTGCAACCTTTAATAATTGGCGCAACGACCCATATCTGATGTCACTTCCTGACAACAACATCCAGATTCAAAACCATCTGAAAGACTTTTCACCTAAACGAACGTTCAGTCAGCAATCCATTTACAATGTGGGCTTCTCACAAAGCTTTTATAAGAGGTGTCCTAATCAAGATTAGCTCGTGGGTGAAACGCCAAAGGACACAGCAGCTTACAAATCTCATAGATACCATAAAAGGCCTGGAACTCACTAACAAAAGAAGACCCAAAAACAACAACTAGTAACAAACTCTGGCAAGCTAGGAGCGAACTTAGATCCCTCCTCAATGCCAATCATGCTAAACTATTACTCAAAATCCGAGCCAATTTTTATGCCCACTGCAATAGGGCTGGCAAATTAATGGCATCAAAAAATGAAAAACCAAGCAAAAAATTCCATACATTTTACACCCCACCCATGGCAACAAACTGTTTCACCCACGGGACATTGCAAACGCCTTTAAAGAGTACTATGGAAAATTGTACAACTTAAAGGATGACCCCTCGGTGAACCCACAGACTTAAACATTGAAAACTTTCTTGCTTCCCTACACCTCCCTACACTATCTGACGAACAACGGTCGGCCCACAATGCTCCATTCACTATCAAAGAACTCACCCATGCAATCTCATCTCTTCCAAACGGCAAAGCCCCAGGTCCAGATGGGTTCTCATTTTCCAAAACTCTGACTCCTTACCTATTCACATATGGGCAATTTTCCCTCTGAAATATTGTCAGCTAATATAATTACTTTACCCAAACCAGGGAAGGAGCCGGTCTCAGCACAAAACTTTTGCCCAATTTCACTACTAAACACTGATCTCAAATGTGAAATTGGTGGCCCAGAGACTAGCACTAATCATGCCAAACATTATCCACCCAGATCAGGTTGGCTTCACGATGGTCAGACAGGCACCCGACGCCACTCGAAAAATTATAAATCTTATACACCTTTCTAAATCTAAAAAAGTCCCTGCAATCTTTGTAGTGCTAGACGCTGAAAAGGCGTTCCGACCGGATTCACACAATGATACAGTCACCATCCAGACACATCCCTTGTCTGTTACTGGATAATGTCCCAGAATTCCCGGCACCGCTCACCTCTTCTGTCAGCAGCTCCATCATCTTCTTGGTGACTTCTAGAATCTTCTGCATGTTGTGTCTCTCAGGTTTTAGGGAGTCACATGGAGGCACTGTGATGGTCATATGATCACCTGACTTCACAAGAGGAAATCTCTGTATTGAGGAGTAGAGCTGCATGATTAATCGTTTGAAGATCGCGATCTCGATTCACCCCCCCCCCCCCGCGATCTCCAGGCTGGATGACCGCGATTTTCTTAAATCCCTGCCGGTTCCACGTAACCAGCGTGGAACGCAAATGGATCATAGAGCGTGATGCATTGAAACTGTCTCTGCTCTGCTCGCACACAGCCCCGCCTCCTCCTAACCCTGCGCTGTGATAGACAGAATGTGGGTCCAATGCTGGGATGTGTTCTGTCTATCACAGCGCGGGGTTAGGAGGAGGCGGGGCTGTGTGCGAGCAGAGTGGAGACAGTTTTAACATACGGGGCGGTGAGTTGCTTTCTAGCAGAAAATGCGTGCTGCCGTCCGTCCTCCCCTCTCCCCCCCCCACATACCACACTTGGCTGGCTCTGTCTTCGGGACTCCATCCTCCCCCCCCTCCTCCCGCCGAGTCTGTCTCCTGTCCCTGCCGCCTATGTACACAGTGAGAGAGGAGAGCTGTGCTCTTCCCATCTCAGCTGTGACAGGAGTTCCAGCACAGTGCTAGTGCTAGGACTCCTGTTTTTGGAGGTGACAGGGTCAATAAAGAGAACCTGTCTCCTCCAATTGCTATCAGACAGGGAATTGTTTTCTCCTGTGTGATAGCAATAAAGTTAGGTGGAAAAAAAAATTATAAAAAAAAAAAAAAAAATTAATAAAAGAAAAAAAGTCATTAAAAAGTAAAGAATAAGAAAAATAATATTAAAAATAAGAAAATTATGCAAAAATAAAAAAAAGTAAACGACAAGCAAATTTTTTTTTTTAAATTGACCATTTTAAAGAATCGTGAGAGAATCGTGATGTTTGTTCTAAGCAAAAGAATCGCGATTCTCATTTTTCCCAGAATCATGCAGCTCTATTGAGGAGCCAATAGGAACACGTTATGTTAGAATCCCAGAATCCTCCTCTTCTCTCCGGTCAGGTCAGTGTTTTTTTTAATAGAGATAAGAGTGATGTCATGTGACCTCCCAGAATCCTCCTCACCTCTCCGGTCAGCAGGTAGATGATCTCCAGGGTGAAGTTTAGTATCTTCTCAGTCATGTGACTCCGGTCCTCCTCCATCCTCATTGGTTCCATCATTTGATCTATACAGGTCTTCTTGTAGAAGGATAACTTTGGGAAATGAAAGTAAGAATGATTTGGATGGTATTGGTCACACAATAATAGGATGTGGATGTGAGGGGGGTGAACAGGAGTGTTGCTGTGCATTTAACCACCTTACTTTTGAACATTTTCACCCCCTTCCTGCCCAGGCCAATTTTCAGCTCTCAGCGCTCTCACACCTTAAATGATAATTACTCATTACCGGACGTAAAGAGTAGGCAATGGTACCGCGGCCTCTAGGCATTACGCAACTTTATTGCGTCTTTCTGATAAAGTTGTGAAATGCATAGAGGCCGCAGTACCATTGCCTACTCGTTACGTCCGGTCTGAGAGCAAACGGAGCTAGGTTACAGGCTAGAAGTGAGGCATCACACGTGCGGACCAGACATCCATTTGTGTACCTTTACATATGGCTGGATTAGCTCAGTGCCGGCTTCAAGGCACCCTGACATGTGAGTGCACAGAATATATGTTTTTAAAACCTTTTAATAAATATCTTGATATACTATACCATGATGGTCTTCTATATGATTACATGAGCTGATATAGAACGAGACTGCTGGAGAAACAGAGAGAGGGAGTGGTTATCCATATGAACCAAAGGCATAATTATCTGGTCCATCTGGTGAGTGGCCATTGTATCTGGTGTCGGTGTAGGCAAGTTAAGTGGTGAAGGTGGAAACACAGCTGATCACTATAGAAAGGAATCACCATAAAGAACTTTTTGCATATTTCCGTCTGCTGCTTGATCAGTTTTTTTGGTGTGGGGATCACACTCAAATCTGTGAATAAGAACTGCAGTTTATTCATAACTTCTATGTTCATTGGAAAATCTATATGATATTGTTTGCACATTGCACTTTATTGGTATTTTTGCATAATATAAACATAGTTTTTTTGCACGATTAGTAACATATGTTATACGTAATAATTTGAGATATAGATTGTTGTTTATAAGTTCACAGGAGTAGTAGTAGTGTTGTTTATAAGTTCACGCAATTCATTCACAAACCTATCTTTTCATATCCAACCCGTTTTGGGCTGTATATCACTTTATTGCAGCAAGACTTAAAGAAAACATTGATACTATATTGGTGCCGGTGACACATAAAAACTTTTTTTAAATACCGCATGAGCTATTTTATTAAGTGATGCTGTATTTTAGTAGTTAAAGCTTGCGGTCATTTTAAGCTGGTGTGACAGCAGGAAGGTAAAGTCACCTGGTTGCATCCAGGGGGGTAGATATATTTCGCCCAGATTCAGGCTTTACGCCGACTTATACAACTAGGTGGAGAGTTGTATAAGCCCAGCTAAGGCTAGTGGGCTCATGGATGACTCATACCTCTAGGGAGAGTGTGGGGCGTCGTACAGACAGGGAGTTGATGAGACCAGCTGAAGCTTGTCAGCTCATTTAGGCCTCTATAAGAACTCCCAGCTTCATTAGATGTTAGCTCATGCCTGGAACCAGACCTGTGTGGACTGTCTAGGGAGAGTGAACCCCTGTGCGGTGAGACAAAGCCTGTGTGGCTATTTGCTTGGACATTTAAAACCAGGGACTTAGGGACTAGGACAGCACTAGGCTGATCCCAGTTGTTAGTTAGGAAACCTGTATGTTTAGTCAGAGGTCAACTTGACCAGGATTTATTTTGTTTATGTTTCTTTTGCTTTGCTGTGTTTTTGTCACTGTAAATAGAAAATAAACCGCACCTTTTTGATTTTGAAAACCACAAGCTCCGTCTGCTGGGCCTGTTTTTGTGTGGGGAGCCCATCTCGGGGGTCACCCACACCCGCTGCCGAGCCAACCCCCTCACACTGGTTATAGCCAGCGTCCTTAACAAGCAGTAAAGAGCTGGTTGTTAAGGAGTGGGCAGCCGCTGGCAACCTTACCAACCAGTAACTGTCATGTTTGTTAATGATTGGGTGGCTGCCATTTCCTTAGTAACCATGAGTCATCTGCTGTCAGTGAGATTCCCCACTGACAGAAGAATATAAACAAAAGAATTGGCAGAATTTAAAAATTAAGAAAAGAAAAAAAACAGCATGGGGTCCCCAATCCATACTAGACCCCTATTGACAGTTGCATGCTGGGTGGATGACGTTGTAAGGGGGCCCGAGTCACCCAGTGATATCACTGGGCGGCCCCGCCCCTTACTTTATTTAGCGGTTGGAGGCTGCGGAGCCGTCATTTGGTGGGAGCCAAGCATCAGTGTAAGTCGGTTTTTTTTCCCCGTTTCGGTCGGTGGCTGGTGTTCAACGTGATTGATGTTGGATCTACTTCTGGGGACATTTATTTATTTTTGGGGGGGGGGGGGTTTGAATAAAAGAATTGTCAAAAACTGTCTGCGTGTTTTTACTGACTTCTACCACTTTTTTGGGTGAATAAGTAAAAGTACTACGTACCCCATACCCATAGGGGAAGAGATCTGCCCCTTGTTAAAGGAGTCTTCCAGATTCCAATAAGCCCCCACCCGCAGATCTCCACAACCACCTGGCCAGGGCTGAGGCCCTTGTCCTCATCAACATGGAGACAAGATGCCTAGGGGGAGCCCCCCTGCCCCAAAGCACCCCACATGTTGATGTGGTCTAGTATCATTCAAGAGGGGGTGCGCCAACTTGTCCCCTCCCTTTCTGGCCTGCATGCTATGATAAGGGACTGGTATGGATTTTGGTGGGGACCCCACACCATTTATTTTTATTTAGCGTGGGGTTACCCTTAAAATGCATACCAGACAAAGGGCCGGGTATGGATTGGGGGGACTCCATGTTTTTATGTTTCTTAATTTTTAAATGTGGGCAGTTCATTTGTTTACATTCAGCAGATGACTCATGGTTGTTAAGGATACAGCGGCCGCCTGCTTCTTAACCACTTCAGCCCCGGACCATTTGTCAGCTTAAAGACCGGATGTCTTTTTACAATTTGGCACTGCGTCGCTTTAACTGACAATTACGCGGTCGTGCGACGTGGCTCCCAAACAAAATTGATGTCCTTTTTTTTTCACAAATAGAGCTTTCTTTTGGTGGCATTTGATCACCTTTGCGGTTTTTATTTTTTGCGCTATAAACAAAAATAGAGAGTCAATTTTGAAAAAAATTCAATATTTTTTACTTTTTGCTATAATAAATATCCCCAAAAAATATATAAAAAAAATTTTCCTCAGTTTAGGCCGATACGTATTCTATATTTTTGGTAAAAAAAAAAAAAAAATCGAAGTTATAGCGTCTACAAAATAGGGGATAGTTTTATGGCATTTTTATGAATAATTTTTTTTTTTACTAGTAATGGCGGCGATCAGCGATTTTTATCGTGACTGCGACATTATGGCGGACACATCGGACACTTTTGACACATTTTTGGGACCATTGTCATTTTTACAGCGATCAGTGCTATAAAAATGCACCGATTACTGTGAAAATGACACTGGCAGTGAAGGGGTTAACCACTAGGTGGCGCTGCAGGGGTTAAGTGTGCCCTAGTGAGTGTTTCTTACTGTAGGGGGGGGGTGGGCTACATGTGACAAGACAGTCATCACCGCTTCCGATTACAGGAAGCTGTGATCACTGTCATTATCACTAGGCAGAGCAGGGAGATGCGTGTTTACATCAGCATCTCCCTGTTCTAACTCACCGTGAGACGATCGCAGTCGGGTTCAAGGAGCTTGCGGCGGGCACGCACGCGCACAATGGCGCTTCCTTAAAGGGGACGTATACAGTATAATACATCCTTCTGCCCAGGAGTGCCATTGTGTCAACGTATATAGTCGTACGGCGGTCGGGAAGCGGTTAACCACCATGTTGTTTACTGATTGTTAAGGATTTCAGCACCTGCCGGCTCCTTAACATTCCGTTAAAATCAAACACATTCCTTAAATATTGCATTCCTCCATCGCTGCTTCATTGCCACATGTATTTATTTATTTATTTCCTGCTGTGAATTAACTTTAATGCTGTTTTATGCTGTATTTACTGAACGTTTTTCCCTTTTGGAGGTAAATACTGTACAGCATAAAGGTAAAGTGAATTTACATTTTTTGCATCGAATGCGGTATTTGGGAAATGTGTCAGATCACCTAAATACCGCATGTGATCTGCTTTAGAGAATGGAGCCCATTGTATCTTGTGTATCACACAAATCAACCAATTGTGTAAAAACCAATGTAGTGTAAGGGTCACCTCTGTATGAGTGATCAGGGATATAGCTTAGTGTGGCGTCCTCTATAGCAGCCTCATTTCCTATGGGCCCCCAGGAATTCCATATTCACTGACGTGGTGTCTGCCAGGTATGTAGTCCGTGGGATGTGCAGATGGGTCAGTTCAGCACGCAGGCATCAAACAGCCAAAGGATTGGTTCAGACAGCAGGCAGACTCATGGTCAATAAACAGGCCAGGGTAGGTACAGGGACACAATAACTGGTCTGGTGGTGATCAGAGACACAATAACTGGTGTGGGGGTGATCGGGGACACAATAACTGGTGTGGAGGTGATCGGGGACACAATAACTGGTGTGGAGGTGATCGGGGACACAATAACTGGTGTGGAGGTGATCAGGGACACAATAACTGGTGTGGAGGTGATCAGGGACACAATAACTGGTATGGAGGTGATTGGGGACACAATAACTGGTGTGGAGGTGATCAGGGACACAATAACTGGTGTGGAGGTGATCAGGGACACAATAACTGGTGTGGAGGTGATCAGAGACACAATAACTGGTGTGGAGGTGATCAGAAACACAATAACTGGTGTGGTGGTGATCAGGGACACAATTACTGGTGTGGAGGTGATCAGGGACACAATAACTGGTGTGGAGGTGATCAGGGACAATAACAGGTGTAGCAGTGATCAAGGACACAATAACTGGTGTGGAGGTGATCAGAAACACAATAACTGGTGTGGAGGTGATCGGGGACACAATAACTGGTGTGGAGGTGATCAGGGACACAATTACTGGTGTGGTGGTGATCAGGGACACAATAACTGGTGTGGTGGTGATCAGAGACACAATTACTGGTGTGGAGGTGATCAGGGACACAATAACTGGTGTGGAGGTGATCAGGGACACAATAACTGGTGTGGAGGTGATCAGGGACACAATAACTGGTGTGGAGGTGATCAGGGACACAATAACTGGTGTGGAGGTGATCAGGGACACAATAACTGGTGTGGAGGTGATCAGGGATACAATAACTGGTGTGGAGGTGATCAGAAACACAATAACTGGTGTGGAGGTGATCAGGGACACAATAACTGGTGTGGTGGTATGGATTGGGGGGACTCCATGTTTTTATTTTTCTTAATTTTTAAATGTGGGCAGTTCATTTGTTTACATTCAGCAGATGACTCATGGTTGTTAAGGATACAGCGGCCGCCTGCTTCTTAACCACTTCAGCCCCGGACCATTTGTCAGCTTAAAGACCGGATGTCTTTTTACAATTTGGCACTGCGTCGAATTAACTAACAATTGCGCGGTCGTGCGACGTGGCTCCCAAACAAAATTGACATCCTTTTTTTCCCACAAATAGAGCTTTCTTTTGCGCAAAAAATAAAAACCGCAGAGGTGATCAAATACGATCACCTCTGCGGTTTTTATTTTTTGCGCAATAGACAAAAATTTAGAGCGTCAATTTTGAAACAAATTCAATATTTTTTACTTTTTGCTATAATAAATAGCCCCAAAAAATATATATTTTTTTTTCCTCAGTTTAGGCCGAAACTTATTCTTCTGCATATTTTTGGTAAAAAAAAAATCAAAAAAAAAAAAAATCGCAATAAGCGTTTATTGATCGGTTTGCGCAAAAGTTATAGTGTCTACAAATTAGGGGATAGTTTTATGGCATTTTTAATAATAATAAGCTCAGAGGTGGTGAATCGGGGAGTGAAGAGGGAATCCCGGGGATCTGAGGAGGAAGATTTTTAAGTTCTTCCTACCTCGTTCAGACCCCCCCCCAACACTGTAACCATGTCCCCCTGTCATATAATATATATTGTGACAGCAGGAAGGTAAAGTCACCTGGTTGCATCCAGGGGGGTAGATATATTTCGCCCAGATTCAGGCTTTACGCCGACTTATACAACTAGGTGGAGAGTTGTATAAGCCCAGCTGAGGCTAGTGGGCTCATGGATGACTCATACCTCTAGGGAGAGTGTGGGGCGTCGTGCAGACAGGGAGTTGATGAGACCAGCTGAAGCTTGTCAGCTCATTTAGGCCTCTATAAGAACTCCCAGCTTCATTAGATGTTCGCTCATGCCTGGAAGCAGACCTGTGTGGACTTCCTGGAGAGAGTGAACCCTTGTGCGGTGAGACAAAGCCTGTGTGGCTATTTGCTTGGACATTTAAAACCAGGGACTTAGGGACTAGGACAGCACTAGGCTGATCCCAGTTGTTAGTTAGGAAACCTGTATGTTTAGTCAGAGGTCAAGTTGACCAGGATTTATTTTGTTTATGTTTCTTTTGCTTTGCTGTGTTTTGTCACTGTAAATAGAAAATAAACCGCACCTTTTTGACTTTGAAAACCACAAGCTCCGTCTGCTGGGCCTGTTTTTGTGTGGGGAGCCCATCCCGGGGGTCACACACACCCGCTGCCGAGCTAACCCCCTCACAGTTGGTGGAGAACCAGTGGCAGTTTTTTTTTAAGCCAGCATGGAGGAGATACTGAAACAGCTGGCTCTAGCAAATGCCAATCAACAGCAGACAAATGCAGGTTTGCAAAAGAGCCTTGCAGCTCATCAACAGAGCCTTGCAGCTCAACAACAGAACTTCGCAGCCCAGCAGCAAGCTCATCAACAGAGCCTTGCAGCCCAGCAGCAAGCTCATCAACAGAGCCTTGCAGCCCAGCAGCAGACAAACGCAACTTTGCAACAGAGTCTGGAGGCTCAGCAACAAGCCCAGCAGCAATCTGAGGCCCGCTTCATAGACCTGTTGCAGAAGCAAGAGCAGAGACTACAACAACAGATGGAAGCAGTAATGCAGCAACGTCCGCAGACCAGTGAGGAAAGCCGTCCCACTAATACCGCGTCCTTTGGGGTGAGTCGTTTATTGACAAAAATGACTGGAGAGGATGATCCAGAGGTATTTTTGACCACATTTGAAAGGACCGCTGAAAGAGAAAAGTGGCCTGAGGAGCAGTGGGCTGGACTAGTGGCTCCTCTGTTAACTGGTGAATCGCAGAAAGCTTACTATGACCTAGAGCCTAACCAAGCAAAAGACTATGTGATGCTAAAAGCTGAAATATTGGCAAGGCTGGGTGTCACCCTGGCTGTCCGGGCTCAGCGTGTGCATAACTGGACTTTCCAGCTTGGAAAACCCCCCAGGTCTCAAATGTATGATCTCATTCACCTGAGCAGAAAGTGGCTACAGCCAGAGACTTGGTCCGCACCAAAGATTGTGGAACGTGTTGTAATGGATCGGTTTTTGAGAGCTCTTCCTACTGCCATCCAAAAGTGGGTAAGCCATGGAGACCCAGAGACGGCCGATGGTCTTGTGGATCGTGTGGAGAAATACTTGGCTACAGAGAATCTGACGGCCTCTTCCAGAGACACTCGGACTTTCCACCCTAAGACCAGACCATCCCCAGGGGCGGATAAGGTGATTCCAAGGGGTAAGGGTGGAGAGAGTGAGAGGGTGGGAGCTCTACCCCAAGTTTGGCGAGAACAGCCTGGGAAATCAGCGGCTCAAGAGGCGGCAAGAAGGATCGTTTGCTACCGCTGCCGGCAAGCGGGACATATTGCAGCAAATTGCCCGGTTGTGGAGGAACCCATGCAGTGTGACTTTCTGACGGGCAGACGTCAGTCGCTGTGTGCGACAGTCGCATGCACTGCCATTCGAGGAACTGAGAAACATTTATGCAAAATGTGTGTTAATGGTAGAAATGTTGTGGTATTGCTGGATTCAGGTAGCCTTGTGACCCTGATAAAGGCTGAGTTAGTTAGAACAGAGGTCTCTGGGAATAGCAAGGTAGCTGTTATTTGTGTGCATGGGGACACCCGAGAGTATCCAGTGACTACAGTGTGTTTCGAGACCCCCAAAGGTACCCTCTCTCATCCAGTGGGCTTAGTATCTCAGTTACCGCATGACGCCATTGTGGGAAGGGATTTTCCGAAGTTCTGGGAACTGTGGGATGATCCTGAGCCCCCCACTGGTGCCCCTATGTACCAGGAATGTGATAGCCAGAACTCCCCTGAGAGTGGTGAGGACTCTCCGGAATTTCCCTTGTCAGTATTGGCAGGGGAGACTCAAGAAACTGGAGAGGAGCCCGCCTCCTCAGACGAAAACCTACCGTCTGTGGAGTTTTCTGATCTTGAGGTTCACAGGGAAAACTTTGCCACAGAACAGTTGAAAGACCCCGCCCTAATAAAGGCACGGGAAAACGTAGTGAAAATAGATGGCGAGTTAGTGAACCCAGATAATACCTGCACTTACCCATACTTCAGCGTAGAGAAGGACCTACTGTATCGAGTGGCAAAAAGGGCAGAAGAAACCGTTGAGCAGCTTGTGGTGCCCAAACCTTACAGGAAGTAGGTGTTGGAGTTGGCCCATGGGCACATTCTTGGAGGTCATCTGGGGACAGAGAAAACCCGAGAGAGGGTATTACAGAGATTCTATTGGCCGGGGGTGATGAAGGACATAGAAAATTATTGTTACTCCTGCCCTGTGTGTCAGAGGTCGGCCCCGATGCCACATTTCCGTAGCCCGCTGGTCCCTCTACCCATCATTGAGGTCCCGTTTGAGAGGATCGCCATGGATTTGGTAGGTCCTATAATCAAGTCCGCTAGGGGGCACCAGTACATATTAGTTATAATGGACTATGCCACCCGTTATCCAGAAGCGATCCCTCTCCGAAATACCTCGGCCAAAACCATAGCCAAAGAGCTATCTCTTGTGTTTAGCCGGGTGGGTATTTGTAAAGAACTGCTTACGGACCAAGGTACACCCTTTATGTCCCGGGTTATGAAGGAGCTGTGTAAATTGTTCAAAGTGACGCAATTACGTACATCTGTGTATCACCCCCAAACCGATGGGCTGGTTGAAAGATTCAACAAAACCCTAAAACAAATGTTGAAGAAAGTGGTGGATAGAGATGGAAAGGATTGGGACTGTCTACTTCCTTATCTGATGTTTGCTATTAGGGAGGTGCCCCAATCCTCTACGGGATTCTCCCCCTTTGAGTTACTGTATGGGAGACACCCAAGAGGGCTGTTGGATATTGCCAAGGAAACTTGGGAAAGTGAGAGTTCTCCCCACAGGAGTGTGATTGAGCATGTCGCCCTGATGCAAGACCGAATTGCACAGGTAATGCCCATCGTGAAGGAACATTTGGCCCAAGCGCAGTTAGCACAGCAGAGAGTGTACAACCGTGGAGCCAAGACCCGTACCTTTTCCCCGGGGGATAGGATACTGGTACTTGTCCCTACGGTTGAAAGTAAATTCCTTGCCAAATGGCAAGGCCCCTACGAGATAATGGAAAAAGTGAGCGAAGTGAATTACAAGGTCAGACAACCAGGAAGGCGAAAGCCCGAACAGATCTATCACGTTAATCTGTTGAAAGCCTGGAGGGATAGAGAGTCCCTAGTCGCAGAAACTTGGTCACCAGCTCAAACTGGTTGCGTGATTCCTGAGGTTGGAATCGCAGCCACCTTGTCACAACCCCAACAACAGGAGGTTAAGGAGTTTGTGCTTCGCAACAAGGAGGTATTCTCTGAGCTGCCGGGACAAACATCTGGGGTAGAGCATGACATTATTACCCCGCCCGGTGAAAGGGTGAAGTTAAAACCCTATCGGATCCCAGAGGCCCGACGGGAGGCAATACGGGAGGAAGTACAGAAAATGCTGAACTTAGGGGTGATAGAGGAGTCCCAAAGTGATTGGTCTAGTCCCATTGTGTTGGTGCCTAAACCGGATGGGAGCTGGCGATTTTGTAACGATTTTCGTCAGTTGAACAAAGTTACAAAATTTGACACCTACCCCATGCCACGTATAGATGAGTTGATCGACCGGCTGGGAACAGCCCGATACATGACGACTCTTGACCTCACCAAAGGGTATTGGCAAATCCCCCTGGCCAAGTCGGCCAAAGAGAAAACCGCATTTGTAACCCCAGACGGGGCGTTCCAATATAAAAGAATGCCGTTCGGGTTACAGAATGCGCCGGCCACATTCCAGCGGAAAATGGACCAGATGCTGAGGCCCCATCGGAAGTATGCTGCGGCTTACCTGGATGACGTAATTGTCCATAGCACAGATTGGGCCTCACATCTGCCAAAAGTGCAAGCAGTCCTGGACTCTGTTCGGGAAGCGGGGTTTACGGCTAACCCCAAGAAGTGTACCATTGGGCAGGAGGAGGCCAAATATCTTGGGTACACCATTGGGAGGGGAGTAATAAAACCCCAACTCAACAAAGTCGAGGCCATCCAGAGTTGGCCACGTCCCAACAGCAAGAAGCAGGTACGAGCCTTTCTGGGAATCGCTGGGTATTATCGGCGATTCATTCCCCACTTTGCTTCTAAGGCTGTGCCCCTAACCAACCTGACGAAGGGGAAAGGGTCGGTCATGATTAAATGGACCCCCGAGGCTGAGGCAGCATTCCAATTCTTGAAACAAGCCTTATGTAGCCAGCCAGTGTTGTACTCACCCGACTTCTCTAAAGACTTTGTCGTACAAAGTGATGCGTCAGATGTGGGGTTAGGAGCAGTATTGTCCCAGGTCTGGAACGGGGAAGAGCACCCAGTCATTTACCTCAGCAGGAAGTTGAAGTCCCATGAGGTAAATTACGCCACCGTTGAAAAGGAGTGTTTAGCGGTGAAGTGGGCTCTAGATTCCCTTCGGTACTATCTGCTAGGTAGGCACTTTGACATGGTTACGGATCACGCTCCGTTAAAGTGGATGGCTCAAAACAAGGAGACAAATAGAAGAGTGAATAGGTGGTTCCTGGCCCTACAGGAATTCAACTTCACAGTAAAGCATCGCCCTGGCGTTCAAATGGGGAATGTGGATGCTTTGTCTCGAGTACATGAATGCCTGATTGCTGGTGTTCCAACCCCGAGGTTAAAACAAGAGGGGGGGGGGTATGTGACAGCAGGAAGGTAAAGTCACCTGGTTGCATCCAGGGGGGTAGATATATTTCGCCCAGATTCAGGCTTTACGCCGACTTATACAACTAGGTGGAGAGTTGTATAAGCCCAGCTGAGGCTAGTGGGCTCATGGATGACTCATACCTCTAGGGAGAGTGTGGGGCGTCGTGCAGACAGGGAGTTGATGAGACCAGCTGAAGCTTGTCAGCTCATTTAGGCCTCTATAAGAACTCCCAGCTTCATTAGATGTTAGCTCATGCCTGGAAGCAGACCTGTGTGGACTTCCTGGAGAGAGTGAACCCTTGTGCGGTGAGACAAAGCCTGTGTGGCTATTTGCTTGGACATTTAAAACCAGGGACTTAGGGACTAGGACAGCACTAGGCTGATCCCAGTTGTTAGTTAGGAAACCTGTATGTTTAGTCAGAGGTCAAGTTGACCAGGATTTATTTTGTTTATGTTTCTTTTGCTTTGCTGTGTTTTGTCACTGTAAATAGAAAATAAACCGCACCTTTTTGACTTTGAAAACCACAAGCTCCGTCTGCTGGGCCTGTTTTTGTGTGGGGAGCCCATCCCGGGGGTCACACACACCCGCTGCCGAGCTAACCCCCTCACAATATATATATATATATATATATAGCGATACCCCCAACTTAAGAGGGCCGCTGGTATTATTTTGGGCCCTGTACACAGCACTGCCAACCCCCGGCAATCTACTCGACCCTCCTCTGGCACAGCTAGTCTAGGGGATGAGGTATTGGTATAACTCTGTAATTGTCTATGAGCAATCCCACAGTAATGCAAATAGTAATAACGTACAGTAATTGACACTAAGACCAGAGTACTTAACCATAGCAACTTTACTGATGGTATAAAGGTTTCATAGCAATACAGTACATCATAACTCATGCAGAGCCCTGCAATTAAAATAACACCTAGCAATACTGTAAAAGAATGAATCACACACCACATGCAGCTATTCTCCCTATGAGCAATATGGTGCTCAATACTGTTCTACACTACCCAGTCAGGCCTGACTTAAGAAAGTGGGGGGTTTAGTCTTATGGTGAAGAATCTTCGCATGCAAGGGGTAATCGGTGGTGCACATTCAGGAACAACAATTTATAAATCCAAAAGAACGGTATCTGATAAGGGAGCAATTCACAGGAGACTATAAACTCAGTTCTGGAACTAGTCTCCTGCTAAGACAGTAGGAATAGCACGAAGGGCCAAAGCAGTCAATAGGCCTAGACAAAGTACTTGGCTATAGCTGTGAGCAGGTGCTCTCTCATCACATCGGACTTAATCCTTGTCCGTAACTTCCACCGCTGTGTATCCACACACAGGGTATACGACAGCCAGGTCTTCGGTCCTCCTGATGTCAGTCAAAGGCAAGAGGAGATCAGGTGCCACACAGGCTCCGCAGTGGGGTGGAATGCTCTTTGGAAGTGCGCAAGGCCCAGGCTTCAGGCCTTGCACCAGCAGCGAGTCCGCACAGGGGGGATCCCTCTTAATAGAAGCGCGGTGTCCAAAGAGGCCGAGCTTGGCCTCGCCCCTCACCTTTATAACCCACCCCAGGAGTCTCTGCGGGTGGCAATGCACCTTGGGTGCTAAACGGGGTTCTGGGAATCGTAGTCCATGGGGCCTTAAAGGAGACCCGCTACATACATACATACATATATGTTGGAAGGCCAGCATGGTGGCCTGAATTTATGGGAGGAGCCCGGCGGCTATATAGCCAGCCCACTCCTCCACAAGCCTCGTCGGTATTCCTGTGCACAACACGTGGTTTCCGACGCAACGTCACGTCCTTACGTCATTTCAGAGCGACCGTCAGCGAGCGCGGCACGATTCAACCGCTCTCATCCAGGGACTCAGCGCCGTTCGCACGCCCGTCTCGGCCACAGGTAGGCTTCACTTTATGCTGTAGATGCCATGCAGGAGATTTTGCTCTTGGTCAGCAAAAATCTCCCCTCAGACCCCCGCACTGCCGCTTGTTCCCGTGCCGTGGTAGTGTCACCAGGCACCGTTATTTCCGCCCTCCCGGCGGCCCCTGCCAGCTCTTTTGGGTGTCCGGGACTTGCTGCCGCTCCACCCGCACCGCCCCCCCCTCACCTCACTGCTCTTGTACTTGTTCCTTCACAGTGTTAGGTGCTGGTCAGGCTGCATCCATGCACCGACTCGCACCGGCGCGTCCCACTTCCCTTAGCCTGTCTATGTTTGTACTGCCAATCGCTGGCGTTCACATCTGCAGGGTACCAGCAGTCCCACTTTTTCAGCCCATGTCAAAGTAGGGACCAGCTGCTCAGTACCATACTGCTTAATTTCTTTAGTTCACTAGTGCTCTGAGGTACAGCAGGCGTTTGCAAGATGCCATCGTTAATTCATTCATCACATTTAATTGATTATAGCTATTCTTTGTTTTATTTTTATTTATTCTTATTTTATTTTTATTTGTTTTATTTTATTTTGAATTATTTATTTATTTATTTATTTATTTATTTTTCCCCTCCTTTCTTTTTGTTGTTTGATTGTTTTATTTGTTGTTTTTGCTTATTTATAAAAAATAAAAATAAAAATAATTTTTTTTTTAGTGAACATGATAAAAAAAAAAAAAAAAGACAGAAAAAAACAAAAAATAAAATAAAAAAGGGGAAAATTGACAATGAAGATATATATTAGGGGGGCCGTAATATATACACAAGTACAGAGGGCAAGCGGTAATACGAGGTCTTGCACTCTGCTTTCTAGCCCACACGCGATGGGCATACCCACCTCAGAGCAAGACACCTGTTGTTTTCAGCCCCATTTCTGTACATGCTCCAGAGCCCGGGGTTTTTCGGTCACTACTGCAAAAACGTACCGATTCACGTCTCTGTCATGGGTCATTTCGGCCACTCATTTAGCAGGGACACAGCTGTTCAAGTTTTACGCGCATTCTCGGCAGCAGCTTCACCCTAAACACGCACCAGTCCTGCACGGCCCCATTTCGGTACATGCTCCAGAGCGCGGTAGGTTAGCCGCATTGCAAACGCACCGACTCGTGTCTCTGTCATGGGACATTTCTGTCACTCACTTTCACCATTGTTACCGCGTCCGTTCGCTCGTCTAGGTACAGTCTAATCAGTCAGTACCCCCTCGTCATGTTTTATCTGTTGTTTCTTCTCCAGATCAGTCAAATCCAGCTCCGTCCTGCACTAGGTTGGACGCCATTTCTACAGGTAAAAAAAGAAAAAAAGAAAAAAAAAATTGAAAAAAAAGAAAAAATATGTAAGTTTTTTTTTTTTTATGGGGAAGAAAATCCCCCGTAACTACAGAAACAACCCCGATTGTCGTGTCATCCCTTACAGGTTCCGGTCACCACCCCAACCTCGGAAGACAGGATTTCCTATCCAGGCCCTGAATTACTCAGAGCCATGTCTCAGGCCGGCAGTGTAGATCTCACCGCCCCTCCTTCACCTTCTCCCGCCCCAGAGAGCGGCAGCACATGTTCCCTCAGGGGATGGACCATCCCCAAGTTGACCGCAGAACTGAGACGCCGGCAGGTGCCTTTCCCGGCCACAGCCAGGAAGGCAGAGCTCTTTAGGCTCCTATTTCCGCCACCAGCCTCAACCGACCTCCCCATGCCAGCTTCACCTGGACCAAGCACGCAGCGGACATCCCTGCACTCTGTTGCCGCAGCCGTCGCTCAACTCCACACCCTGGTAACTTCCTTGTCTACCGCAGTCACAGCCATGCAGGCCAGAGTGACGCTCCTGGAGGTCCACCCACCAACCGTCACTCCTGACCTACCAGTCCAGGTCCCGACACCCCCTCCAGCTATCACTACAGGCAAGTGCCCCGTTGTCCTCCCAGCACATTTGGTCCCAGCTAGCATTAGGAAGGACATCCTGGATGGCAAGGACATTAACCTTGCCTCCCTACTCATCGCAGTCCACGATGTAGCGGATAACAAGGCCTACACATGGGGAGACGTTTCAGTGGTCCTCAAGGCCAAAGACCCAAGGCTGAATCGCAAATTGTCAGTACCAGAATTTGCGCTGGCCTTCGGGACTCTCAGGGATGTCCTGTGCTCTGCCTCCCCCAACAGACGGGAAGAGTTGGACCTATATCTCCACACTTTGGTGGATCTAGGTTACAAGTACGGAGGATTTTCGTTCTACGACTATCACCGCTCCTTCTCAGCCAAAGCAGCTGCTAGGCTGTTGCAGTTCCAAATAGCCACAGACTGGAGTCTCATGGATACCAAGCTCTTCTGCCGCCACTTCGCTGGCCTACGCTCACCTCTATGCACGAACTGCCAGTCCTCTACCCATACTGCCACTTGGTGCTCTAACACCACCAATGTTCGCCCCCACGAAGTCCCCTCCACCTCGAGGGCAGCTCTAGGCTTACCGGCCTCCCAGCAGACGGCCCAGGTGGACAAGTTCGGACGCCCAGTACTGACAGCAGGGGGAGCAGCCATCTGCAATAACTTCAACTTCGGATCCTGCAACTTTAGTCAGTGCCGCCTGCTTCATGTTTGCCTCGTATGCCACAGGGAACACCCCAAGACCCTGTGCCAGGTCAAGCAACAGAAAAAGTCTTGACTAGGCCAAGTAAACGTTCTGTGGCTGGAGCACTACCTCATTTCACACCCCACCCCCTCTCTCACAACCTTCCTCGTCCAAGGGTTCACAACCGGCTTCCACACAGGCCTCATCTCCTTACCCCACACGTCTCACGAATGCAAGAACCTGCGTTCAGCCGCCACAGATGAACAGGCCATAGATCAGCTGTTACACACCGAGCTGCAGCGAGGCTTTGTCATAGGCCCCTTCACTCAGCCCTCTTTCAACACCTGGAGAGTCAGCCCTATTGGGCTTGTCAAGGACAAGTTTTCGAATAAAGTTCACTTGGTGTACGACCTGTCTGCGCCTCATTCTTCCCCCATCCCCAGCCTAAATTCCTTAATCCCCTCGGAAGAGTTCTCCCTTAAATACGCCTCCGTAGACATGGCAATCCAAGCCATAATTAAAACCGGCACAGGCACCTGGCTCTCCAAAGCCGATATCTCGGATGCCTTTAAGCTCCTACCCATCCATCCATCCCTCTGGTGCTGGCACGGCATGAAATGGAGAGACTCTTACTACTTTGCTACCAAGCTGACTTTCGGCTCCAAGAGTAGCCCCTGGCTCTTCAACACTTTCGCACGGTCTCTCACCTGGATACTGCTGCACCAAGCCCAGTGTCAAGAAGTCATCCACTACTTGGATGACTTTTTGCTGATTGAACAGCCTGATACGCCCCCGAAAGACCTCGACAAGTTAAGAGTCGTCTTCGGAAATCTCAATGTTCCCATCGCGGAGCATAAAGTAGACGGTCCAGCACACTCGGTCACCTTCCTCGGTATCATTCTGAATACCACCACCATGCAAGCCAGCCTCCCCCCAGACAAACTGGCCCGCATTAGATCAGTACTCCAAACCTTCACCCGCACACGGGGGTGTACTAAGAAACAGTTGCAATCCCTTCTGGGAATGCTTAATTTCGCGATAAGGATCATCCCCCAGGGACGGTCCTTCGTCTCACGTCTCCTAGTTTTTCTTTCCCAGTCACAGGACCCCGATCAGATCCTTAATTTAGACACCGCAGCTGTAGCGGACTTGTTAATGTGGGAAGAGTTCCTCACCAGCTGGAACGGGATATCCATGTTCATACCCACGATGTCTCCCCTCTCCCCGCAGGTAATCACAGACGCCGCAGCCTCCAAAGGCTTTGCAGCAATTTTTGGCCACCACTGGTTCGCAGGGTCATGGCCGCCAGAGATACTAGCAATCCCAGGCTTTACTCAGTCTTCCTCCCTGTTCGAGTTATACCCGGTGGTAGCAGCCGCCCGGTTATGGGGCCACGATTGGACAGGCCAAACCGTAGGCTTCACCACTGACAACCAGGCCACTGCCGACATTGTCAACAAAGGCAGGTCCAAGTCGCTCGCCACGATGTCCTTCCTACGTAGGCTCGTACAACTCTTGTTACAACATCAGTTTAACGTTCACTGCACCTTCCTCCCGGGCAAGTATAATCTTGCCGCAGATGCTCTGTCCCGCTTTAATTATATGTCCTTTTTTCAGCAGAGACCCGGAGCCGACCAGACCTCAGCCCCTATCCCTCCTTGGTCTCAGCTGACCCTGGACTAGGACACCACCTACAGCAAGCGTCACAGCTCATCAATCAGTCCCTGTCTTACAACACCTTGAAAGCCTACCGTGCTGCCTGGGACGTTTTCAGCAAGTTTCTGGCACCCCGCTCCGATAATACGGCCGTAGACGTCAAGCACGTACTGGCCTTTATCTCGTACTGCCATAGTAGCTTGGCCTTATCCCACAACACCATCCGTCTGTACTTAGCAGGCATTCAGCACTTTCTGGCCTTACAGGATCCCGCAAAACCCTCGTTGTTCACGTCCCACGCAGTCAGAGCCGTCCTACGAGGAGTCCAGAAACTACAACCCACTATCAACCCCAAACGTCTACCTATAACCGGTGCCATCTTCAGGGACATGTCCAATATCCTCGCCACATCTCCGTTTGGCCTCCTCCCTAGCTTGGTCATACAAGCGGCCATCTATTTAGCTTATTATGGGTTTCTACGGCCAAGCGAATTCACCTACAATAATCCCACCGGCCAAGTCTTGCGCAGACGTCACTTAGTTCGCCATCCGACTCACTTCACACTCCACCTGGCAGTGTCCAAAACTCAACAGTTGGGTGCCGGCGTGGATATCTGCATATATAGAACAACCAATGCCTGGTGCCCAGTGGCCATATTGGATCGCCTACTGTCGTACCTACCGGCACAAACAGACTCTGCTCCCCTACTCCCTTTCCCAACCAAACCTTTAAGCACATGCCAGTTCGTCAAGCATGTGAGGATCCTTCTTCGAAGTCTACATCTCAACCCAGCTTGCTATACAGCTCACTCGTTTCGCATCGGGGCAGCTTCGGCCGCCTCCCGCCATGGGGTGCCAGATCATGTCATTAAGAAGCTAGGCAGATGGAAGTCCGCCTGCTTCGCCCGGTACATTCCTAACCCTCAGCTGGAGATCGCACAGGCTTTTTCAAAACTTGCTCAGTAAACAGTCCAAATAAAATGATATCCCTACCTGAATGTTTTTGCCCCCTTATTTTGGCATACCGTCCGTTAGGCCAGGGCACGCTTCAGGTCTATCTATGTTGTAAGTCCGCGTCAATGTATCTTACCCATATCCTATCGGCCATAAGGCTCCAACCATAAGTTGGAAGGCCAGCATGGTGGCCTGAATTTATGGGAGGAGCCCGGCGGCTATATAGCCAGCCCACTCCTCCACAAGCCTCGTCGGTATTCCTGTGCACAACACGTGGTTTCCGACGCAACGTCACCCACCCTCCCATCCCCTATTAATAACATCCTCAGGAAATCATTATCTACCACTAATCTTGGGTATGCCCCCTTATTTTGGCATACCGTCCGTTAGGCCAGGGCACGCTTCAGGTCTATCTATGTTGTAAGTCCGCGTCAATGTATCTTACCCATATCCTATCGGCCATAGGGCTCCAACCATAAATATATATATATATATATATATATATAAATGAAGGGGGACTTGTTATTTTAATAACATTAACCACGCCGTCTGTCAGTGTACTAAACAGTGATTATTTATCACTAGGGATGAGCCGAACACCTCCCCCCCGTTCGGTTTGCATCAGAACCTTCGAACGGACCGAAAGTTTGCGCGAACTTTAGAACCCTATTAAATACAATGGACACGAACGTTCAAAATCTAAAGTGCTAATTATAACGGCTAATATGCATGTTATTGTCCTAAAAAGGGTTTGGGGACCCGGGTCCTGCCCCAGGGGACATGTATCAATGTAAAAATAATTTTTAAAAACAGTCGTTTTTTTGGGAGCAGTGATTTTAATGATGCATAAAGTGAAAAAAAAAAAGTGAAATATTCCTGCTAAATATCGTACCTGGGTGGTGTCTAACCACTTAAGCCCCGGACCATTTGGTAGCTAAAGGACCAGAGGTGAATTCAGAATTTTGCACTGCGCTGCTTTAACTGTAAATTGTGCGGACATGCAGTGTTGTACCCAAACAAAATTTGCGTCCTTTTCTTCCCACAAATAGAGCTTTCTTTTAATGGTATTTGATTGCCTCTGCGATTTTTATTTTTTGCGATATAAACGGAAAAAGACCGAAAATTTTGAAAAAAAATGATATTTTCTACTTTTTGTTATAAGAAAAATCGAATAAACTCAATTTTAGTCATACATTTAGGCCAAAATGTATTCAGCCACATGTCTTTAGTAAAAAAAACGTCAATAAGTGTATATTTATCGGTTTGCGCAAAAGTTATAGCGTTTACAAACTAGGGTACATTTTCTGGAATTTACACAGCTTTAAATTTATGACTGCCTATCTCATTTCTTGAGGTGCTAAAATGGCAGGGCAGTACAAAACCCCCCCAAATGACCCCATTTTGGAAAGTAGACACCCCAAGGAAATTGCTGAGAGGCATGTTGAGCCCATTGAATATTTTTTTTTTGTCCCAAGTGATTGAATAATGACAAAAAAAAAAAAAAAATTACAAAAAGTTGTCACTAAATGATATATTGCTCACACATGCCATGGTTATATGTGGAATTGCACCCCAAAATACATTCTGCTGCTTCTCCTGAGTACGGGAATACCACATGTGTGGGACTTTTTAGGAGCCTAGCTACGTACGGGACCCAGGAAACCAAGCACCGCCTTCAGGATTTCTAAGGGCGCAAATTTTTGATTTCACTCCTCACTACCTATCACAGTTTTGAAGGCCATAAAATGCCAAAATAGCACAAACCCCCCCCAAATGACCCCATTTTAGAAAGTAGACAGCCCAAGGAAATTGCTGAGAGGCCTGTTGAGCCCATTGAATATTTTTTTTTTGTCCCAAGTGATTGAATAATGACAAAAAAAAAAAAAATTACAAAAAGTTGTCACTAAATGATATATTGCTCACACATGCCATGGTTATATGTGGAATTGCACCCCAAAATACATTTTGCTGCTTCTCCTGAGTACGGAGATACCACATGTGTGGGACTTTTTAGGAGCCTAGCCGCGTACGGGACCCCGAAAACCAATCACCGCCTTCAGGATTTCTAGGCACAAATTTTTGATTTCACTCCTCACTACCTATCACAGTTTCGAAGGCCATAAAATGCCAAAATAGCACAAAACCCCCCAAATGACCCCATTTTGGAAAGTAGACACCCCAAGCTGTTTGCTGAGAGGCATGGTGAGTATTTTACAGCTCTCATTTGTTTTTGAAAATGAAGAAAGAATTTTTTTTTTTTTCTTTTTTTTTTTTTCAATTTTCAAAACTTTGTGACAAAAAGCGAGATCTGCAAAATACTCACAATACCTCTCAGCAAATAGCTTGGGGTGTCTACTTTCCAAAATGGGGTCATTTGGGGGGGTTTTGTGCCATCTGGGCATTCCATGGCCTCCGAAACTGTGATAGGCAGTGAGAAGTGAAATCAAAAATTGACACCCTTAGAAAGCCTGAAGGCGGTGATTGGTTTTTGGGGTCCCGTACGCGGCTAGGCTCCCAAAAAGTCTCACACATGTGGTATCCCCGTACTCAGGAGAAGCAGCAGAATGTATTTTGGGGTGTAATTCCACATATGCCCATGGCATGTTTGAGCAATATATCATTTAGTGACAACTTTGTGCAAAAAAAAAAAAAAAAAAATTGTCTTTTTTCCGCAACTTGTGTCAACATATAAAATATTCCATGGACTCAACATGCCTCTCAGTATATAGCTTGGGGTGTCTACTTTCCAAAATGGGGTCATTTGGGGGGGTTTTGAACTGTTCTGGCATTTTATACACAACATTAGGAAGCTTACATCCACTCTTCTAACCACTTGAAGACAAAGCCCTTTCTGACACTTTTTGTTTACATGAAAACATATTTTTTTTTGCAGGAAAATTATGTTGAACCCCCAAACATTATATATATTTTTAAAGCAAAGGCCCTACAGAATAAAATAGTGGGTGTTGCATTTTTTTTTTCTACACAGTATTTGCGCAGCGATTTTTCAAACGCATTTTTTGGGGAAAAAATACACTTTTTTTTATTTTAATGCACTAAAACACAATATATTTCCCAAATGTTTGATGAAATAAAAAAGATGATCTTAGGCCGAGTACATAGATACCAAACACGACATGCTTTAAAATTTCACACAAACGCGCATTGGCGACAAACTACATACATTTTTAAAAGCCTTTAAAAGCCTTTACAGGTTACCCCAGTAGATTTACAGAGGAGGCCTACTGCTAAAATGATTGCCCTCGATCTGACCTTCGCAGTGATACCTCACATGCATGGTGCAATTGCTGTTTACATATGACGCCAGACCGACGCTTGCGTTCGCCATTGGGCAAGAGCAGGGCAGGACAGGGGTGCTTTTTTTTTTTTTTTTTTTTTATTATTAATTTTGCTTTTTTATTTTATTTTTAAATTGTTCCTTCCATGTTTTTTTTTTTTTTATCATTTTTATTGTTATCTCAGGGAATGTAAATATCCCCTATGATAGTAATAGGTAGTGACAGGTACTCTTTTTTGGAAAAAACTGGGGTCTAGACCCTAGATCTTTCCTCTGCACTCAAAGCATCTGACCACACCAAGATCGGTGTGATAAAATGCTTTCCCAATTTCCCAATGGCGCTTTTTATATCCGGGGGGGGGGACATTCCCTCCCACTGCTTGTAAAAGCAGTCCAGAGGCTAATTAGCCACTAGGGTTGCTTTTACATTAAAGCCGGCCGCTGGCTGAAAAGAATGATACCAAGATGATACCTAAACCCGCAGGCATCAATCTGGTATAACCATTCAAAGTCCAGCAACATACCAGTACGTTGCTGGTCCTTGTTGGACATGTATTGTAATCTTTTTTTTTCATGCAGCCAGTTGGCTGAACGAAAAAAGAGATTGATCGGTGGGTATGCCCACCATTAGAATACCGCCCTTCATCCACCCACTTCTAATGATGGGCATACATGCACCATTTATATATGCCGAAGCATGGGGGCATCCTCCCGCAAAAAAGTTATGCCGCACACACATGGTCGGACTTTTCCACGGGCAAGCCTCCGTCGGAATTTCGACCGTATGTATGCGGCATTAGGAGCAAAATCGCTCCTCCGCCCCTGCTGCCCCAATGCTTCGGCATATATGCTTTTTTTTTTTAACTGTGGTGGTGAAATTACCTCCTACAGCACTGGAGTCGCAGGGATCAGGCCTGTCTCTGCGAACGCTGCAGTTATGTGTGTTGTGTTTTGTAAGTGACAGTGATCGATCGATACTGCACTTGGGTGGCCTGGGCTGGATGGAGGGGCAAAACGCAGGTGCTAGCAGGTATCTGGGCTGATCCCGCTAACACTGCGTTTTTGGGAACCCTAAACTGCTGGGGACGCTAGTATAGATCTGATCAGATCAGATATTGATCTGTTCAGATACTATACCACTAAGGGAGGTGTATGCTTCACGCGTGGGTGTTAGCGTTACTGGCACTAACCTGACGCTGCCTGGGGTGTGACGCAGACCCTCTCTGACGCTAAAACCTAATTGATATCACCCGCCGGGCGATCAGGGGGTTAAACCTTTATTGGGTTATATACGGCGGGTGCCCTGACACTATAAAAAGCAAACTAACTAACCAGCGTCACCCGTAACACTTATATGATAATTACTGGTGAAAGGGTTAACTAGGGGCAATTAGGGGGTTAAAACCTTTATTAGATAATATATGGGGGTACCTGACGCTATAAAAACCTGCGGCGAACCTAAAAAAAATTACTGGCTACCGATCTGCATCACCGACGCTAAGACATCGATCAGAAAAATGATCGCTTAGCGACAGTGGTGATAGGGGGTGAAAGGGTTACCTGGGGGGCGATCAAGGGGGTTAAACCTTTATTAGATAATTTATGGGGTGTACCCGACGCTATAAAAACCTGCGGCAAACCTAAAAAAATTACTGGGTACCGATCTGCATCACCGACGCCAAGACAGCGATCAGAAAAATGATCGCTTAGTGACAGTGGTGATAGGGGGTGAAAGGGTTACCTGGGGGGCGATCAAGGGGGTTAAACCTTTATTAGATAATTTATGGGGGTACCCGACGCTATAAAAACCTGCGGCGAACCTAAAAAAAAAATACTGGCTACCGATCAGCATCACCGACGCTAAGACATCGATCAGAAAAACGATCGCTTAGTGACAGTGGTGATAGGGGGTGAAAGGGTTACCTGGGGGGCGATCAAGGGGGTTAAACCTTTATTAGATAATTTATGGGGGTACCCGACGCTATAAAAACCTGCGGCGAACCTAAAAAAATTACTGGGTACCGATCTGCATCACCGACGCCAAGACAGCGATCAGAAAAATGATCGCCAAGCGACGGCGGTGCTAGGGGGTGAAAGGGTTATCTGGGGGGTGATCAAGGGGTTAAACCTTTATTAGGGGGGGTTAGGGGGCTACACTGGACCTAAAACTAAATGTAGTGACACTTTTACAGTCACAAATGTCACTGATTGCAGTGATCAGTAAATAAATGGTCACTGCAATCAGTGACACTGTGACTGGGGGGTGATCTGGGGGTGCCTGGGGGGGCGATTTATGTGCCTATGTGTGCTGGTGTCAGTGTAGTGTTAGTGTACTGACCTGTGTGTCTTCTCTTGTACGACGCTCGGTATATGTGAGCGCCGCACAGGAGATGACATCACTTCCTCCTGCTTTCTCTATCTGTGTAAACATTACACAGACAGAGGGGGCATTTCTATTCGCCGGGAGCGATCGCGGGGGGGGTGGTCGGAATCGAACGGCCGCCCCCCCATCTCGGAACGCTCCCAGACGAATTCCGACCGCTCACTGTACAGAAGGGGGGTCCGATCGGACCCCTCAACTGTACAAAGGCAATCACGTATGCTCTACGTGATTGTGCCTGTCGGTGCCATTGTGCCGACGTATATATACAGTGAGCGGTCGTTAAGTGGCTAAAGTATGCCTGTGAAGTGGCACGTGTTTCCCGTGTTTAGAACTGTCCCTGCACAAAATGACATTTCTAAAGGAAAAAAAGTCATTTAAAACTGCTTACGCCTTTAATGTAATGTCTGGTCCCGGCAATATGGATGAAAATCATTGAGAAAAATGGCATGGATACCCCATCACCGACCCCTACCCCAGCCCATTACCAGCCCCTTTGGGTCTTGTATGGATATAAAGGGGAACCCCGCACCCAAAATAAAAAAAGGCCCTGTAACGGCACCCCAATCTCAAGGGGTATTAACGCCGTTTACGATGTTCCCTCTCCTAGACACACATCCACTCGCTACCGATATCCACAGCTAAACTTCCTAAGCGATTCTGAGTTCCCCGGGCCTTCCCGTTACAGGCCCTATATACCGTATTTATCGGCGTATAACACGCACTTTTTTCCCCTTAAAATCAGGGGGAAATTGTAGGTGCGTGTTATACGCCGATACTCACCTATCGAATCTCCGCTGACTGTGAGCGGAGCGCAGCGATCGTCGCCGAGATACACATAGCCGAGTGTACTCGGCTTTTCTCGGCTCCGCTCACAGTCCCGCCATTGGACCTGTGTTATGTCCATCATAGGGCGGGACTCAGCGTGACTGTGAGCGGAGCCGAGAAAAACCGAGTAGAGCCGAGTACACTCGGCTATGTGTATCTCGGCTCCGCCCAGTCCCTGCGTTCTCTGCGGCGTTCGCCCCGCTCGGCGGCGCCAAATTTAAATTCGGCCAAGGCTGCAATGGACACTGGGGGGGGGGGGGGGGCAAGGCTGCAATGGACACTGGGGGGGGGGGGGCAAGGCTGCAATGAAAACTTTGGGTTTGCAAGGCTGCAATGGACACTGACAAGGCTGCAATGGACACTGACAAGGCTGCAATGGACACTGACAAACACTGACAAGGCTGCAATGGACACTGACAAACACTGACAAGGCTGCAATGGACACTGACAAACACTGACAAGGCTGCAATGGACACTGACAAGGCTGCAATGGACACTGACAAGGCTGCAATGGACACTGACAAGGCTGCAATGGACACTGTCAAGGCTGCAGTGGACACTGTCAAGGCTGCAGTGGACACTGACAAGGCTGCAATGGACACTGGGGCAAGGCTGCACTGTGACAAGGCTGCAAATGACACTGATAAGGCTGCATTTAAATGTAAGTTTTTTTTCCTTAAACTTCCCTCCTAAAAGTTTTTTTCCCTAAAATTCCCTCCTAAACTTGGGGTGCTTGTTATACGCCGGCGCGTGTTATACGCCGATAAATACGGTACTCTGAACAGCAGTATACAGGCGGTGCAAACAAGACAGGGACTGTAGGTTTGTTCTTAGGTACAATCTGTTTGTAATTTGAAACAGGTACATTTTTTAAGTGTAGCTCCAGCCAAAAATCTATTTTTAAGCTTTTTGGAAAACATAGGGAAGGGTTATCACCCCTGTAATATTTGTTTTGCTGTCTGTGCACCTGTTCAGAACATTTCACCTCACTTTCCGTCCCAATGACAAATGTTTTTGGAAAATTTGTTTTTTTTATTGAAACAAGGATTGGTGATAAAGCATCAGTGGAGAGGAGACACCTTTTTCCCATATTAACTCTTACAGGAGAGAATTTGCCTTCCTAGGGGTAGATTTCCTCTCACTTCCTGTTGTCTCCTTCCGTTTGTAAGTTGGATGTTTGAAAGTAGGGGCCTGCCATATATACTCTGCAGAAATTTGGCCCTTAGGTGTTGGTGTTGCCACAACACTGTAAGCCCTCACAGTTACTCTTGGTGGGCGCTGGAATGCCCTGCTGTGAACTATTATATCAAGAATTGTAATTACATACCATTGTTGAACAGTGGTAGGAAAAATTGGGCCTTTGGTGGTGGTGGTGTTGCCACAACACTTTAAGCCCTGACAGTTACTCTCGGTGGGCGCATGAATGGGCCCTGCTGTGAATTATTAGATCAAGAATTGTAATTGCATGCCCCTGTTGAACAGGGGCTGAAAAATTGGGCCTTTGGTGGTGGCGATGGTGCTGGTGCCACAACACTGTAAGTCCTCAGTTACTCTTGGTGGGCACAGGAATGGGCCCCGCTGTGAAATATTAGATCAAGAATTGTAATTACATGCCCCTGTTGAACAGGGGCAGAAAAATTGGGCCTTTCGTGGTGGTGGTGTTTCCACAACACTGTAAGCCCTCACAGTTACTCTTGGTGGGCGCAGGAATGGGCCCTGCTGTGAATTATTAGATCAAGAATTGTAATTACATTCCCCTGTTGAACAGGGGCAGAAAAATTGGGCCTTAGGCACTGGTGCTGGTGCCACAACACTGCAGCCCCTCACAGATACTGTACTTAGAGCGCAGCAATGAGCCCTGTTGCAAAGTATTGCATCAAAAATTGTAATTACACGCCCCTGTTAAACAGGGGCTGAAAAATTGGGCCTTAGCCACTGGTGGCGGTGCCCAGAACCAAAAATGTTCTTTCAAGCTATCAGCATGATTATTGAGGAGGAAGAGGATAGTCACTCAGCATAACAGGATAGTCACTCTGCATCAGCATAGGCAGTCTTGAAGGGATCTGACATTTCAAAGAAAATTATTCTGTTACATCAGCATCAGGTGCCTGGTAGCTGGTGGTGATCCAAGACGGATTCATTTTTATGAAGGTCAGTCGATCAACCGAGTCGGTTGACAGGCGCACCCTGTGATCGGTTACAAAGCCTCCAGCAGTACTGAATGTGCGTTCCGAAAGAACGCTAGATGCAGGACAGGCCAGTATCTCAATTGCATACTATGCAAGCTCTGGCCAGTGATCTATCATCAAGACCCAGTAACCCAGAGGATTTTTGGTGGGAAAGGTGTCCAAGTCTGATCTTGCCCCTAGGTATTCCTGCACCATGTAAACCAGACGCTGGCGATGGTTGCTGGAACTGATCATACCTTGGGGTTGCGGACTAAAAAATTGTCTGAACGCATCGGTCAGACGGCCACCTTCTGCACCGCTCCTTCTTTGACTGACCGAAACCTCAGCAACACGTTGTCCAGGACCAGGAATTTGTAACCTCCCAGTCTCTGGGAACGCGTTGCACAGACCTTTCTGCAAGGCCTCCCGAAGATGCCTCATCCTCTGCTCCCTCTGCGATGGCAAGATAAGGTCCACAACCTTACCCTTGTAACGTAGATCAAGGAGGGTTGCCAGGCAGTAATGATCCCTCTCCTTGATCGCACGAATACGAGGATCCTTATGCAGGCTTTGCAGGATCAGGGAGGCCATGCAGCGTAGGTTTGCTGAGGCATTCGGTGCGGAGTCCTCTGGGTCACTGAGGACGACATGATCCGCAACCACCTCCTCCCAGTTACGTACAAGTCCATGGGTGTCTTGGGACTGCAATTGATCCCTTGAAGACTGCTGCTGATGCTGAGTTTCCACCTCCATTCTGACACAATCCTCCTTGTCCTCTTCCTGTGTGATAGCCGGGCCAGCAGGAACACTGTCTGGATAAAGGGGGCCTTGAGAGGTAAGGAAGTCCTCCTCTTCCTGCCTCTAGTGCCCTGTCCATTATTCCACGCAGCGTGTGCTCCAACAGGTGGACAAGAGGGACAGTGTCACTGATGCATGCACTGTCACTGCTCACCATCCTAGTGGCCTCCTCAAATGGTGCCATGACAGTGCATGCATCTCTGATCATGGCCCACTGGCGTGGGGAAAAAAATCCAAGCTCCCCTGACCCTGGTGCCATATTGCAACAGATACTCATTGATGGCCCTCTGCTGCGTGTGCAGCCGCTGTAGCATGGCCAACGTAGAGTTCCACCCGGTGGGCATGTCACAGATTAGGCGGTTCTTGGGCAGGTTGTAATCCTTTTGCAGGTCAGCCAGACGAGCACTGGCATTATATGACTGGCGGAAATGCCCACAGAGTTTCCTGGCCTGCTTCAGGACCTCCTGTAAGCCCGGGTACCTGCCCAAGAACCGCTGCACCACCAAGTTAAGGACATGAGCCAAACAGGGCACATGGGTCAGTTGTCCCTATCGGAGGGCGGAGAGGAGGTTGGTGCCATTGTCGGAAACCACCTTTCCTGGCTTAAGCTGGCATGGCGTCAACCACCTCTGAGCCTGCCCCTGCAGAGCTGACAGAATCTCTGCCCTAGTGTGGCTCCTGTCCCCCAAACACACCAGCTCAAGCACCGCATGGCATCTTTTTGCATTTGGGAACCTGCCACTGAGGCACAGCACCTTCCACAAACTCACGGAAGGGGGCAGAGTCTACCAACTGAAAAGGCAGCAGTTGAAGTGCCAAGCTAGCATTCAACCGCTGGGCATGTGGATGGCTGGGAGCGAACTTCTTGCGGTGGTGCAGCAGCTGGGGCAGGGTAATTTGCCTGGTACAATCGGACGTCGGTGTACCAATAGCAGATTGCCCGCAAGTACTTGGCTGTGACACACCTAATTCTACACCTTCATTCCTCTCAGTGCAGGTTTCAGAGAGGATTGAAGGTATAGTGGGGTTGGAGATCCCAGCTGATAAAGGGGGAAGGAGAGGTCCGCCTTGTTCTTTGGTGTGCGTCTTTTAGGTGTGCTTGTCAACGGCCTGCATGGCAGGTCGACATATGTCTGGTCAAGCACGTGGTGCCCAAGCAGCTGATGTTTTGGCCACGTGAGATACGCTTTAGATATATGTTGCAAATGGCAATGGTGCGATCTGCTGCACACGTCTGAAAAAATGCCCACACCAAAGAACTTTTGGAATAACACGCAGAGACAGCAGCGCCCTGCACATGCGGAGCTCTGCGGTGTGATGCAGTCGGTGTGCTGCCCTTAAGCTGCCCCCTGGAGGGCATCCTGCCTCGTTGGAGATGTGCCTCCTCCTCCTCTCTCCTATCAGGCACCCACGTGGAGTCAGTGACCTCATCATCTCCTCCCTCCTCATCACTGGTGAAAATCTGGCAGTATGCTGCAGCTGGGGAACATGACTGCCAGATAGCTGACCTTGTTGGGCACCCCCTCTTTCTGGGCTCACGTTACTACCCCCTCTCTCTGAGCTCACGTTACTGCCTTCCTCCAGCTGGCTTCCATCATCGAAGCCTTCAAAACGCTGGGCATCCTCCTGGAGCATGTACCCAACACTGTGGTCAAACAGTTCGGGGGACTCCTCAGGAGGACATGGTGGGGCTAGGGAAGGAGTGACTGAGGCCATTGAGCCGAGGGAAGAGGCCGCTTTGGCAGCTGCTTTGCCAGACAAAGTACCCTGAGCCTGGGTGAGAGAGGATGAGGAGGAGGACGGCTTGGTCATCCACTCTACCAAGTCTTCGGCATGTTGCGGCTCAACATGGCCAGCTGCCGAAAAGAAGGACAAGCGTTTCCCATGGCCACGTGCTGATGAGAATGCACCGTGTCCACGACCAGCATCACTGTTGCCTCTAGACACAGAGCCTGCTTGCCCTCTTCTATTGCCTCGTGACTGTCTGCCTCTCCTTTTTTGTCTTCCAGACATACTAATGGCCTGCTGTGGTGTTAGTACAGGAAAAGCAGCAATTGTTTTCAGTTAGTTTTAGATGAAAACTGTGCAGAGGACACAGTACACTAAAAATACTTGCAGCTCTCTGCTTGTGGTTTTATTATGAGAACACCACTATAATAGTATTAGTCACTAACTGTATTCAGGTGAGCTTTAGGTGAATGCTATGCAAAGCACACAGTAGTACACTAAGTGAAACACTGACTGTCCGCAGCTAGCACAATTACCGGCCTGCCTGTCACAGTATAGAGAATTACTGTATCCAGGTGAGCTTTAGGTGAATGCTATGCAAAGCACACAGTAGTACACTAAGTGAAACACTGACTGTCTGCAGCTAGCACAATCACCTGCCTACCTGTCACAGTATATAGAGACTAACAGGAACGGATCTAGCTAAACTCAATACAGTGTATAAATAGATATACACAACACCTAGGATGCATATATATCCTCTACACACTGTAACAGCAGCTAACTGACTCGCCTGCCTGCTCTATCTAACTCAAAATAAATTACACTGTCTGTCTCTCTCTCTGTAACTCTCTCTTTCACAAACGCCAACACACTACACAAGGCCGACTTCCAGGCGGCCTTATATAGTGTGGGGCGTGTACCTACTCCTCTGAGCCATGATTGGCCAAAGCCACCCTGGCTTTGGCCAATAACGGCTCTCTGTACAGACGGCGCTATGATTGGCCAAGCATGCGGGTCATGCACTGCGATGCCGCAGTGAATTATGGGCCGTGACGCGCCACTCGAATTTGGCGCGAACGGACCATAACGTTCGATCTTCATCGAACAGCTGATGTTTGAGTCGAACATGTGTTCGACTCGAACACGAAGCTCATCCCTATATATCACTGCTTACTAAACTGATATCTCTGTGTTTCTGTGCATTTCTGGTACTCTAATCTTGTAAAGTCTCACGAGATTCCAGTATCAGGGGCCGTTCTCCAGTGTTGGAAGCATTGGTAGATCGCTTCACTCCTCCAAGGGGGAAGCGATCTACTCTGCTTCATAAACTGGCACCCAGAGGAGAAAGATCTCCACTGTGAATGCTCGCGAATGAAGGAGTGAATAGATTTCACTGCTTCATAAACGGACACCTTATTGTGAGACTCATCATGGTGTCTCTGGAGGGGGCGCTAATCATTCCTGTGTAAAATCTTACAGAAATCTTTCCTAATCCCGACCTTTAATTATCATTTCATTCCCCCCACATACAATGTCTGGAGCCGACATCAATAATTCCCCTCGTGGTACAGACCATAAATTCCCTCATTGTAATATACGGGGTTATTCTACATTTCCACACTATATATGTGTGTATCATCATCTGCTGGAGATAAAAGACATCACAGTGACTATGGAGGAAGAGGACGGACATGACGGGGTTACTGGGTGTAAATAGAAAATAAGATCTTATTACCTCCTCTGCTGCCACTTCCAGCAATGTCTTCTCTCTACTTCCTCCGGACTCACCTCTCATCCGGAAATTCCTGTGTGTACCTGACATCACTTCCTGTCTTCCATAGAGCTGTCCTGTGTAAAAGTGAGATCACCACCTTGTGGAGCTCAGAGGAATTACAGCCCAGAGAAATGTCTCGTAGTGTAAACACGGCCTTGTGCATAGTTGCTAACAGTCCCGAATTTCCCGGAACAAGCACGATTTTTGGACCCTTGTCCCGAATTGGGCTTGTCCCGATTCGGGACAAGCCCAATTATTTTTGTCCCGTTTGTCCCGGGAATGCTTTAGGCTAAAAACGGCAGCGGCTACACAAAAATGGCCGCTGCCATGATTGTCTGCTGTTTCCCCTTGTGTTCAGTGCAGAGACTGGGGCAGCCAATCGGCTTCTCTCTTCAGTGTACAAATAGAAATATTCTATTGTACACTGAAGGCTATTGGCTGCAGGGATTGGCGACTCCTCCCCGCTCTCCGCTGAACACAAGGAAGCATGCTTCACCCACCGCCGCTGCTGCTGCTAACGACCCTCCGCCTGGCCCCCGTGTGTCCGACGAGGAGCGGGGGTACTGATGAAAGAACCGGGGCTCCGCTGGTTGGGGACACTGACGCCTATCAGCACCCGCCGCTGCCAACAACCCTCCGCCCCGCCCCTGTTAGTCCGACGAGTGGGGACACTGATGGAAGGACCGGGGCTCCAGTGGCTGGGGACACTGATGGTCCTGGCTCACTCCATTTGGCAGACCCATCGGACCACCAGCACATCCTCACGCCCCGCAGGTACCGTACTATTGCAGTGTAGTGTAGAAATTAGTGTGGCGGGGTAATCAGTGTAGTGTAATGGGTTAATCAGTGTAGTGGGTGGCGGGTTAATCAGTGTAGTGGGTGGCAGGGCAATCAGTGTAGTGGGTGGCAGGGCAATCAGTGTAGTGGGTGGCAGGGCAATCAGTGTAGTGTGTGGCGGGCAATTAGTGTAGTGTAGTGGGTGGCGGGGTAAATCAGTGTAGTGGGTGGCGGGGTAAATCAGTGTAGTGTAGTGGGTGGCGGGGTAATCAGTGTAGTGTAGTGGGTGGCGGGGTAAATCAGTGTAGTGTAGTGGGTGGCGGGGTAAATCAGTGTAGTGTAGTGGGTGGCGGGGTAATCAGTGTAGTGTAGGGGGTGGCGGGGTAATCAGTGTAGTGTAGTGGGTGGCGGGGTAATCAGTGTAGTGGGTGGCGGGGTAATTAGTGTAGTGGGTGGCGGGGTAATTAGTGTAGTGGGTGGCGGGGTAATCAGTGTAGTGGGTGGCGGGGTAATCAGTGTAGGGCATAGTTGCCAAACAGTCCCGAATTTCCCGGGACAATCATGATTTTTGGACCCTTGTCCACAAGTGTGGAGGGGGCTCTGCTGGGGAGGCACCTGATGCAAGGACGGACTGCTGGGGAGGCACCTGATGCAAGGACGGACTCTGCTGGGGAGGCACCTGATGCAAGGACGGACTGCTGGGGAGGCACCTGATGCAAGGACGGACTCTGCTGGGGAGGCACCTGATGCAAGGACGGACTCTGCTGGGGAGGCACCTGATGCAAGGACGGACTCTGCTGGGGAGGCACCTGATGCAAGGACGGACTCTGCTGGGGAGGCACCTGATGCAAGGACTGACTCTGCTGGGGAGGCACCTGATGCAAGGACGGACTCTGCTAGGGAGGCACCTGATGCAAGGACGGACTCTGCTAGGGAGGCACCTGATGCAAGGACGGACTCTGCTGGGGAGGCACCTGATGCAACGACGGACTCTGCTGGGGAGGCACCTGATGCAACGACGGACTCTGCTGGGGAGGCACCTGATGCAACGACGGACTCTGCTGGGGAGGCACCTGATGCAACGACGGACTCTGCTGGGGAGGCACCTGATGCAACGACGGACTCTGCTGGGGAAGAACCTGGGAGGCCATCTGGTGGCAGGCGACGTGGCAGGTGACACGCTCAGGGCTTCCACTGATTCGGCATTATGGTGAGTTGAACTATTTAATTTTATATTACAATGTAATAATAGAAATAATGCGCTTCAATCACCCTGACACCATAACAACCATGGTGCCGGGATGATTGAAGCGCCAACAACAGGTGTTTTGGAGTATCTTTATCTGGCCATTTTGGTAAACTTTCTGGAATACACATTTCTATTGTGGTGTAGGATCTGGCTTCTTTCTTTCTTTCTTTCCTTCCTTCCTTTATCTCGGACTCTAACCACACGCTTTCTGAGCCACGCCCATTTAAGCCACACCCACTAACACACGAAAAACATGCCCATTTTTCATTACAGTGTTACACGCCTACAAACGAATGCCCCGCCCCCTAATTATAGCAAGGCTCCGCCTCAATGCAAAAAAAGTGTCCCGGATTTTTTTTTGCAATGTTGGCAACTATGCCTTGTGCTGTGTGTGTATGAACTGTATATCCTTATAGATGGGTCATCTCCACTCCACCAAGGGGGATAGAAATATATTACTGCTCGTGGGGGGGGAGACATTTTGGCCCCTTTGATTTTGCAGTAAAATTTATGTCAGATTTAGTCATGTAGAACATCTGTTATATGTGTAGCACACGGACCCTTTTTTCCTGCCTACCTTCTCCTTGCAGGGATAAAGGCACACCGTGCCACATGCCCGGATCCTCCTGGTTTAAGAGGTTGAGCGGTGTTCTTACAATTTTGGGTCCTGCAGCGAGTTACCTCCCTCCATTGGTTCTCGTCCCCAGAATATAGGGAAAAGTCTGTTCTTCCTCCCAAGAAAGCCAATGTCCAAACAGCGTTTAAACTCCAAACATACAAGTTTATCTTATCTTGCTTGAAACAGATTTGGGAATAGGTTGAAGACATAGACAAAGTAGGTAGAGGGACTGGTTCAGGCACGTGACACCCAACTACCCTATTCTTTACTCAAGCCTGAGTATGAATTGCTCACCCGGATAGATCCCTCTCACAGTTCTAGCAGCCGGAGTGAAGCACCAACAGTTCCTTTAAGTTAGTCCCCTTCACAGACAATGTCCAAGAGATCCTCTGCCACAGAATCCTTTAGTTACTGAGTTAGAACTTTGAAACTCCCATAGATTAATGAAGACCATAGGTGTCAATGGGACACGCTACAGGAGCTATACAGCAACTCACAAATCCTTCCCTCTGATAGGTAACCAGGCCTCTCCTTCACCATGAATTCCTTCACCGATCCATCGGACAGGTCCTCCCCCAGTTTCCTCTCTTTCAGAGCGGGCCACCCTCACACGGGTTCCCTGGGACTCCAGGGTGTTGGCTGTAGACCCAGTTGAAGGTACTGGGCCTACCTGGAACGTTGTAGCCTCGAGCTAAAGGTGCCCGAGACTCCTCGGCCAGTTCACGCACCCCCTGGCCAGCAAGGCCATAGGATGTGACTTCGCCACCAGGGGTCCTTGGAATCCCCCTGGCACACCACCCCCATGGGGCACACTCCACCCTCATGGGTACACTCTCCGCACTTTTGGCGTCTGACCTTTATGTACCACACAGTAGCCGAGAGAGGACACCAATCGTACCACAATGCCACCTGCGGTTCAACCCAAGACCGGGGCAACAGCGCCACCTCAGGCCCAGGGGAACTATACACCAGGCAACAACATGGCAGAGCAGAGTCCATATTGAACAGAATTATAGGATCTGAGCCATACTATTGCCCAGACTGCCCCTAAATTTACAGCATAGCGACCCCAGTTTTGGGGGTCCCGCTACACATGGATACAAAGAACCCCAGCCGAGAGTAAAGGGTGGAAATGGCTCCTGATCCCCAGATTTGGGCAATTATGTCACCAATATAAATAGAAAAAAACCTGCTCTATGTGTAACAACTCAAATACCTACAGAAATAACTTATACCGGACTGCTGATGTAACAAAGGTAAGTATTCCCTTTATCACCTAGAAGAGCATTATGTGTCACAGCACTGTCCTATTGTGTGTGCGCATAAATTATCACAAATACACTAAAATATGTGGAGACATTCATATATAAAGTGCTTGGGGCTCAAATAATATTCTCTGCAGATCTACTGCTTCCACTTTACACCTACTTCATTGATCTCATGGTGTTTGTCAATAAAACAAGTAAACTGAACCATGTGAAAATTCATATACAACATAAAGTGCATGTGTTCAAAATGCTGTTCTTTGCAGATCCACAACTTCCACTTTACACCTACTGCTTTAATCTTATGTAGCGGGGGTCTTCAGATTTAGTGGGATACACCTGGGGGTAGTGTGACCCAGGTGTGTAATTGTGACAGGGTTTAGACCCCTTTTTGTTATTCGTGGAGGATTGGGTGGTGCAATATTCTCCTTGGCCTGTGGGTGGCGGGGTACCTACAGGCTCCAGGCAGAATCACTACCGCAGTGCTACCCTTTTTGTCCCTTTCCGGAGATGGTACGGCTGGGGCGGGGAACCCGCCGTGGTGTCGAAGGGAGGAGATAAAAGGGGGAGACGCCCTCACCACGAGGTCTTCGAGGATCATCTCTTCACGCACCCAGGCACCTTAGGCCTGGGTGCGGGCGGTTCGGGGTTCCGGCCCAGGCCCCTAGGCTTGGCCGGAATGGAGTTGCAGTCCATCCCAGGCACCTTCAGCCTGGGGTGAAGTACTATGTCGTGGGCCTGGGACCTGGTGACTTCGACTGGGTCCCGCGAGGGTGAAGTGATTCCAGGGTGCCCCTTGCGAGGGGACCCGCATCTGAGGTGAGGAGGCCGGGGAGGTCACCCGTCTGAAGATTCCGGAGCAGCGTCAACCCGGTGACGGACGGGCCTCCGGTAACTCCCTTGGAGGGTCATCTTCCCCTGATAGGGGCCCCAGCGCAGCGAAGTTGTTCTAATCAAGACTCCTGCAACCCTTGGTCATAGCACAGGGGGTGTAGGGACTACAATCAGGATAGTGCCTCGGCCTGCTCATCCCACCGTATCCTGCCATTACCCTGTTGTTGTGGAGCTACGAAATAAAACTGAGAGTTGGACTGTGATCGGTGTATGGATTCTGTTAATGGGAGCAAAGGGAGATTCCAGCATAGCAGGGCTAAGTTCCGCAACCCAATGCACGTTTGGCCCGAGGAAGATATTGAAATTGGCCTTCACCTCAACCACAGCCATGGGGAGGACATGGGCCGTGGCGCACCTCACTCTCGAAACTCAGGTACCCCTAGACGAGAGCCATCGGATGACCGATAAACATGTAGAGGGGGTGAGGCCGCTACACGTGGGGGCTCGTGACTCCGGGATGAAATGTGTACATGACAGATGTTTTATACAAAAGTTTTATTGTTTTATAGTTCCCTTTCCCTTGAGCAGGTCTTGGCGCACACAGTATCCAAAATTTGAGGGATAGCCTCTGGGGCCCACTTCATGTCACCACTCCTTGGGAGACATGGGTGTGCACCTGACGCTGGGGACCAGCGTCAAATCACAGGGGGGAGTGTGTAGCGGGGTCTTCAGATTTAGTGGGATACACCTGGGGGTAGTGTGACCCAGGTGTGTAATTGTGACAGGGTTTAGACCCCTTTTTGTTATTCGTGGAGGATTGGGTGGTGCAATATTCTCCTTGGCCTGTGGGTGGCGGGGTACCTACAGGCTCCAGGCAGAATCACTACCGCAGTGCTACCCTTTTTGTCCCTTTCCGGAGATGGTACGGCTGGGGCGGGGAACCCGCCGTGGTGTCGAAGGGAGGAGATAAAAGGGGGAGACGCCCTCACCACGAGGTCTTCGAGGATCATCTCTTCACGCACCCAGGCACCTTAGGCCTGGGTGCGGGCGGTTCGGGGTTCCGGCCCAGTACCCCTAGACGAGAGCCATCGGATGACCGATAAACATGTAGAGGGGGTGAGGCCGCTACACTTATAATGTTTGCTGCTTTATTAAAAACAATAAAAACCTGTGCAAATTCATGTAATCATACAATATTTTGTGCTCAATATAGTGTTCTCTGCAAGTCCACTGCTTCCACTTTGCATCTACTTCAATTAAACTTATTAAAAAAAAAACCCCCACCAATCAATGAAAAGTTGATAAGGTGTGAAAGTTCTCTGTGCTCCAAACTGTGCCAGCTGTAGTGTAGCCACGGCCTTCTTCCACCTCTTACACACGTGATGGTGAGAGCGCCCCCTTAGTAGTGCTTCCCCACTCACCAGAGCAATATGACTCCCAGCTTTTCATCTACCAGAGTCACCAACATCCTTCACACTCTCCTTACCTCCGATGGCAAAGGAACTGGATCCTCCTCGCTCACTCCTGCAAGTCTGCTGCGGTTTCTGTCAGTCTCCCTCCTAGACTTGACTTCCTCCTCCGATCGCTGTTCCAGCAGGAGCTCCACCTCTTCATACACACTCAGGGCTCCGCCTCTTCATACACACTCAGGAGCTCCGCCTCTTCATACACACTCAGGGCTCCGCCTCTTCATACACACTCAGGAGCTCCGCCTCTTCATACACACTCAGGGCTCCGCCTCTTCATACACACTCAGAGCTCTGCCTCTTCATACACACTCAGGAGCTCCGCCTCTTCATACACACTCAGGGCTCCACCTCTTCATACACACTTAGGAGCTCCGCCTCTTCATACATACCCAGGGCTCCGCCTCTTCATATACACCCAGGGCTCCGCCTCTTCATACACACGCAGAGCTCCGCCTCTTCATACACACTCAGAGCTCTGCCACTTCATACACACTCAGGAGCTCCGCCTCTTCATACACACTCAGGGCTCCACCTCTTCATACACACTTAGGAGCTCCGCCTCTTCATACACACTCAGGGCTCCGCCTCTTCATACACACTTAGGAGCTCCGCCTCTTCATACACACTCAGGGCTCCGCCTCTTCATACACACCCAGGGCTCCGCCTCTTCATACACACCCAGGGCTCCGCCTCTTCATACACACTCAGGGCTCCACCTCTTCATACACACTCAGGGCTCCGCCTCTTCATACACACCCAGGGCTCCGCCTCTTCATACACACCCAGGGCTCCGCCTCTTCATACACACACACAGAGCTCCGCCTCTTCATACACACTCAGGGCTCCGCCTCTTCATACACACTCAGGGCTCTGCCTCTTCATACACACTTAGGAGCTCCGCCTCTTCATACGCACTCAGGGGCTCCGCCTCTTCATACACACTCAGGAGCTCCGCCTCTTCATACACACTCAGGGCTCCGCCTCTTAATAGACACTCAGGGAGGAGAGAGAGGGGAATCCCACATCCTGTAACACCTTTTATTAAAAGGAAATACTAAAATCTGCACTCTGAAGTGGGAAGCTGCCACATCTAGCATTGGTAGTCATACTGCAACTGAAGGTTCAACTTGGCTGAATACCAATTCAGTGCAGCCGTTCTCTCACCCCCAAACAGGGCAAATTCTGTCACAACCCAAACAAAACAAAACCAAACAAGTGATCTGTTTATTGGTCCCTTATTGGTGACCGATTAGAGAAGGATCCCCTTATATCAGTGATCAGTGAAAGAAGGACATTTTTACATTATCATGAAATTGTTGTTACTGAAAGACAGAAATTGATAAATTCTGAGGGAACCTCTAGAATCATTTGGAGGAACCCTGGCTGAGAAAGGCTGGACTAGTCAGTAATATATTTCTATCCCTCTTGGTGGGAGTGGAGATGACCCCATTTTTAAGGATATACAGTACATATGTAGCGGCCTCACCCCTATCTCCCCATCTCATACTTGGTTTGTCTCTCTTCGTCTAGGGGTCTCAGTGCTGGGGGGAGGAATGAGATACACCACGGCCCATGTCCTCCATAGCTGAGAGGTGAAGGCCAGAAGATTGGGTTTTGTGTAGGTGTCCTAGAGTCAAGTCCAGTCCTTTGTCCCTGACTCCTTTGCTCCTAGTAACCAGAGTTCCACACAGTGAATAGGTCCAACACAGTTTTATTCTTCTTGCCAAACAATAAACAGTTTCTTCTACTGAGTAGTGATGGGGAATAGATCGAGGCACAATCCCTTCCCTTCTCCTGCTAACCACTGTGGTATCACCATATTGAACAAAGGGGGGACAATGGGTATACTCAATACCCTGGGATTTTTTTGAAAGAACGGTGCTTGGTAGAGATGAACACAGAAATCAAATCTATAAAAGATTATATTTTATTACATAAAACATTGAAAAACAATACAAAAAAGTAACCATCCTCAAAGATATGTAGGTCAGTTTTCAAGAGATGCAATTCACTGCTTAGTTTCCACTCAACTAGTTTCGCTCCCAACGGAGCTTCCTCAGGAGTGTTTAGAATAATAGCAGATTAAACTGTAAATACAGGATATATAACAATTAGCAACATAGAATGGTTAGAAAGTTACAAACTCTAATGTTAAACTTTAGAAGAAACTAGTTGACATGCGTAGGCACGTTATTAATCAAATTATTCATAGGGACGAATCATTGAAACATTAATCAATTCATATTGAGATCATGGCCCATGCTGAGCATCATGCATACAGAAATATATACAAGCACTCACCAATTTGCAACAAAACCACAGACTTGAAGGAAAAATTGCATTTTCCACTGGTCTACTCAACCGGTTGACCCAATCCAATGAAACAGCCCATAATGATTGCAACCATAGGGGTAAAGAAAATTCCTGTTGAAATATGAGAATATAGAATATATATGATATATATATCCAACAAATCTGTCACAATTGCATTATAGTGGGGACAGGAATGTAGTTCCTGGGATGGGTAAGGATGCAGCCTCTTACCTTGAGAGGTTTTTTATCCTATGTGTCACTCTTTCATAGTAGCAATATGCCAATAGGGAATTGTAAGTATTTTAAATAGCAAAAAAAATTTTTTTGCTCAGAAAGAAGAAAACCCTCAGGCTGGAATATTTGAGATCAAAAGTGGGAAGGCTTCAATAGCTAGGGTTCACCCTAGATGACTAAGTGGGGTCAATGAACTTTCCATCAGCTGTAGATAAAAAATAAAAATAAAAAAGAAGAAAGGAAAAAGTAATGAGCAACCGCGACCACTGCGAGGAGAGAAACAATCAACACAGCGGACGAAATGTTGTCCATACAGCATCCTACCTAGGTGAGTATGAGAAATCAGAATCGGTCTGGCTGGAGCATGTACGTCTCAATGCCCCGGAGCGACGAGAGATCCTGGCAGACTGTCGGCGGCTGAAGCCGCATTTAAAATACCCCCATCGCGGCGGCGTCTGACGTCATTGCCGCGATGCGGACGTCTATTGGTAGATCAATGATGACGCGCGCCGTCCATGGGTTGGACTAACGCAAGCACCATTAGGACAGCAGGCAGCGTGGCACGTCACACGTCCAAAGGGGTGTGTGTTGGCCAGCCGTTTGCTGCTGAGGTCAGCGGCGCCATCTTGAGTGTGGGAAAATAAACAAATTGAACCCAAAATCTCATAAATGATGATGGGAAAAAGATGTTGAAAAAAAAAGGTGGTAAAGCAGCGCAGATGGAACTAAGGGGTGACTGTCAGCATTGATCATCCGTATTGGGGCACCCAGTTGAGAACTCGATTGGCATCGCGAGTCACATCAAACCTGGGGGCCCCCGGGCGTCCGTATGGTTGCACTGGGTGGATCATGAATTGAGCCAGTCAAGAAATGCCATGTGGAATATATAGAAAATTAATTAGAAAATTGTGTATATAAATTATATGCATAGACATATTATATTAACTAGATAAATAAATAATAATAGAGGTTCAGTTGCCATCCCTTCAAGAACAGTGATAAAATTATGTTGATTAAAACTTTATGCAATTAATAGCAATGATCTATAATGAATGCAGATTGGCGAGATTGGGAAAGCTCAGGATGGAGCATGAACATACAATATGCCAAATTAAGTCACAGAGTTAGTGACGTACATCATTCATGTTCAATACATTGTAAATGATATTATACACTCTAGATGAAACATGCATTGGTGTCTAAGAAATGCGAGATGTGGTATAAAAAAAAAAAAAAAAAAAAGGGAATGTTATGAAATAAAGGTACATAATGATGATTGTCAGCAGAACTCTATAGAAAGGGCTTAAAACTAAAGGCATCATTTAGACCTGGATGCCTGAGAGCCGATAGTCTGTGAATCCACCTGGCCTCTTTTTGAAGCAGAATTTTATCAAAATTACCCCCTCTGTCTCCTGGAGGAATATGTTCTAAGGCAGAAAAGTGCATTACTGCACTGTCGAATTGGTGAAACAGACCTACATGTCGACTTATTGGTGTTTCCATTTTTTTCTTGTTTATCAAAGAGACATGATCTCTGATACGGTGAAAAAATGGCCTTTTGGTCTTCCCGACATAAAACGCCTCACATTGGCATTGCATCAAATATACTATGCCAATGGATTGACAGGTGACTGAGAACATAGGTCTGTGTACTTGTCCGTCAGGAAGAGTAACAATAGATGAGGAATGCAAGTATCTGCAGTATTTGCATTTATGACAAGGCCTAGTGCCTCTAAACGGGATGGCGTTGGATGGTGATTGAGAAAAATGACTGTGAACCAAGGTATCTCGTAGGGATCGAGCTCTCTTATAGGTGATCTGTGGGTACGGTTTAATGAATTTGGAAATTTGATCATCACTGGTTAGTAAATACCAATATTTTTGTAAGATGAGGCGCACTTGTTGATCCCTCACCACCTTCCTTGATTGCCTCAAGACCAATGACTTCAATCTTAAATTCACCTTTGAAATCAGTCAGACGGATTTGACTTTTCTGGATCTCAAAATCAGCGTAAAAACCGATGGCACTATTAGCACCTCTCTTTACCGGAAATCCTCGGCCGGAAACTCCCTGCTACACGCAGGGAGTGCCCATCCCAAGCCCTTGATTTCCAGTGTGCCCTACGGGCAATACCTCAGATTGCGGCGGAACTGTAGTAGACAACAGGACTTTGAACATGAGGCCAAATTGCTGAGGGCCCGCTTTTTAGAACGAGGCTATAGTAACAAATGCCTCAAAAAAGCATATGCCAGAACCAAGAAACAAAACAGAACTGCTCTTCTGCATGGTCCTAAGAAAATTAAATCTGACCCTGGTATACGGTTAATAACCAAATTTTCAAACCAACATCAACAAGTGCGCCTCATCTTACAAAAATATTGGTATTTACTAACCAGTGATGATCAAATTTCCAAATTCATTAAACCGTACCCACAGATCACCTATAAGAGAGCTCGATCCCTACGAGATACCTTGGTTCACAGTCATTTTTCTCCATCACCATCCAACGCCATCCCGTTTAGAGGCACTAGGCCTTGTCATAAATGCAAATACTGCAGATACTTGCATTCCTCATCTATTGTTACTCTTCCTGACGGACAAGTACACAGACCTATGTTCTCAGTCACCTGTCAATCCATTGGCATAGTATATTTGATGCAATGCCAATGTGAGGCGTTTTATGTCGGGAAGACCAAAAGGCCATTTTTTCACCGTATCAGAGATCATGTCTCTTTGATAAACAAGAAAAAAATGGAAACACCAATAAGTCGACATGTAGGTCTGTTTCACCAATTCGACAGTGCAGTAATGCACTTTTCTGCCTTAGAACATATTCCTCCAGGAGACAGAGGGGGTAATTTTGATAAAATTCTGCTTCAAAAAGAGGCCAGGTGGATTCACAGACTATCGGCTCTCAGGCATCCAGGTCTAAATGATGCCTTTAGTTTTAAGCCCTTTCTATAGAGTTCTGCTGACAATCATCATTATGTACCTTTATTTCATAACATTCCCTTTTTTTTTTTTTTTTTTTTATACCACATCTCGCATTTCTTAGACACCAATGCATGTTTCATCTAGAGTGTATAATATCATTTACAATGTATTGAACATGAATGATGTACGTCACTAACTCTGTGACTTAATTTGGCATATTGTATGTTCATGCTCCATCCTGAGCTTTCCCAATCTCGCCAATCTGCATTCATTATAGATCATTGCTATTAATTGCATAAAGTTTTAATCAACATCATTTTATCACTGTTCTTGAAGGGATGGCAACTGAACCTCTATTATTATTTATTTATCTAGTTAATATAATATGTCTATGCATATAATTTATATACACAATTTTCTAATTAATTTTCTTTATATTCCACATGGCATTTCTTGACTGGCTCAATTCATGATCCACCCAGTGCAACCATACGGACGCCCGGGGGCCCCCAGGTTTGATGTGACTCGCGATGCCAATCGAGTTCTCAACTGGGTGCCCCAATACGGATGATCAATGCTGACAGTCACCCCTTAGTTCCATCTGCGCTGCTTTACCACCTTTTTTTTTCAACATCTTTTTCCCATCATCATTTATGAGATTTTGGGTTCAATTTGTTTATTTTCCCACACTCAAGATGGCGCCGCTGACCTCAGCAGCAAACGGCTGGCCAACACACACCCCTTTGGACGTGTGACGTGCCACGCTGCCTGCTGTCCTAATGACGCTTGCGTTAGTCCAACCCATGGACGGCGCGCGTCATCATTGATCTACCAATAGACGTCCGCATCGCGGCAATGACGTCAGACGCCGCCGCGATGGGGGTATTTTAAATGCGGCTTCAGCCGCCGACAGTCTGCCAGGATCTCTCGTCGCTCCGGGGCATTGAGACGTACATGCTCCAGCCAGACCGATTCTGATTTCTCATACTCACCTAGGTAGGATGCTGTATGGACAACATTTCGTCCGCTGTGTTGATTGTTTCTCTCCTCGCAGTGGTCGCGGTTGCTCATTACTTTTTCCTTTCTTCATTTTTATTTTTTATCTACAGCTGATGGAAAGTTCATTGACCCCACTTAGTCATCTAGGGTGAACCCTAGCTATTGAAGCCTTCCCACTTTTGATCTCAAATATTCCAGCCTGAGGGTTTTCTTCTTTCTGAGCAAAAAAATTTTTTTTGCTATTTAAAATACTTACAATTCCCTATTGGCATATTGCTACTATGAAAGAGTGACACATAGGATAAAAAACCTCTCAAGGTAAGAGGCTGCATCCTTACCCATCCCAGGAACTACATTCCTGTCCCCACTATAATGCAATTGTGACAGATTTGTTGGATATATATATCATATATATTCTATATTCTCATATTTCAACAGGAATTTTCTTTACCCCTATGGTTGCAATCATTATGGGCTGTTTCATTGGATTGGGTCAACCGGTTGAGTAGACCAGTGGAAAATGCAATTTTTCCTTCAAGTCTGTGGTTTTGTTGCAAATTGGTGAGTGCTTGTATATATTTCTGTATGCATGATGCTCAGCATGGGCCATGATCTCAATATGAATTGATTAATGTTTCAATGATTCGTCCCTATGAATAATTTGATTAATAACGTGCCTACGCATGTCAACTAGTTTCTTCTAAAGTTTAACATTAGAGTTTGTAACTTTCTAACCATTCTATGTTGCTAATTGTTATATATCCTGTATTTACAGTTTAATCTGCTATTATTCTAAACACTCCTGAGGAAGCTCCGTTGGGAGCGAAACTAGTTGAGTGGAAACTAAGCAGTGAATTGCATCTCTTGAAAACTGACCTACATATCTTTGAGGATGGTTACTTTTTTGTATTGTTTTTCAATGTTTTATGTAATAAAATATAATCTTTTATAGATTTGATTTCTGTGTTCATCTCTACCAAGCACCGTTCTTTCAAAAAAATCCCAGGGTATTGAGTATACCCATTGTCCCCCCTTTGTTCAATATTAAGTCAAAATGGGATGTGGTGCTTTTTGATTTGACCAAGAGTGCCCCAAAATATTATTACTGTGGTATCACCAGTGGCGGGTAGTCACTGCCACTGACTATTTTGAGTAGAATGTGAATTACCTTCGCTAGCACGGCCCCTGTCAGGGGAAGGAAATCCATCCAAGGGAGAAACCGGAGGCCTCTCTGTCACCGGCAATGCTGCACCGGACTCTTCAGAGAAGTTCCGCACACCAGACCTCACAAACTCAGACACGGGCACCCAAGGAGTTAGGGCCCCCTCGGATTCCTCCACCCTCGCGGAACTCAGTCGAAGGTACTGAGCCCCAGGCCTCCGCCACAGCACCTCATCCCAGGCTAAAGGTGCCTGAGATGGACTCCATCTCTGCTCCGGCTAGGCCAAGGGCACCTGGGCCTGGAACACTGGAACGTCAGCACCCAAGCTGAAGGTGCCTGGGTGCGGCCGCATCCTCCAACTCCAACTCTGAACTCTGAACCCCGTGGTAAGGGCGTCCACCCCTTTTATCCCCTCTCCCTTCGCGCCACAGCGGGTTCCCCGCCCTGCTGTACCAGCTCCAGGGGAGGACAAAAAGGTACAGTCTTGCGGTGTGAGTTCAGCCCCGGCCCAGGGCAACAGCGCCACCCGTGGACAGCAAGGAACCTCACACCACCAGAGTCCTCCAAGAACCAGAAAAAAAGGTCTCGGATCCCCTAGCAATTAGTGCATCTGGGTTACACTACCACCCAGATGCCTCCCCTAAATTCAAATACCTGCTACACATACATACACACAGCACAAGATTACTTCAATATATTTCTCAGGACTGCAGTTCCTATGAGCTCCACAAGATGGGGATCTCACGTCTATCAGGAAGACAGGAAGTGATGTCAGGTACATAAAGGAAGTTCCGGGTGAGAGGTGAGTCGGGAGGAAGTAGAGAGGAGACATTACTGGAAGTGGCAGCAGATGAGGTAATAAGATCTTATTTTCTATTTACACCCAGTAACCCCGTCATGTCCGTCCTCTTCCTCCATAGTCACTGTGATGTCTTTTATCTCCAGCAGATGATGATACACACATATTATATAGTGTAGCGCTACCCCCAGTTAAGAGAGCCGCTGGTTTGATTTTCTCGGGCCCTGAGTACAGCTCCACCAACCCCCGGCAATCTTGTATAGTCCCCTGTGGCACAGTTAGTCTAGGGGTGTTTTCTATTGCAGTCTACACCTGGTAACTTACACACTTTAACTCCAGATTAAGTATAAGCACTATGAGTAATGACAACACAGTGATAGCAAATGGCAAGGTATAACAGCTTTACTTTAGGTTAAAAGGGCATGGATTAAAACATAACATATAACTGGCTTACAGAGCCCTGCAGCAATAGGTGTAATATATGTATGGCAATAGCACAGCGCGGTAATCCACCACGTGCAGCTATTGCTATCTACGCACCGTGTGGCGCACTAAACAATATTCTATCTCCCCTCCCTAGTCAGGCCTGACATGGAATCAAACTCAGTCTTGTGAATAAAGATTTCTTTGCATGCAAACTTGAAATGGTGGTGCACGTTCAGGAACAGTATTGTAATCCACAAAGTAGGCAGTCACCAGGAACACTATGCTGGAGACCCTTTAACTCTGTCCTGCAACCGGTCTCCAGCGGAAACAGCAAATAAATGAACGGTGGGCCAAGGCAGTCTATAGGCCTAAACACAATTCAACCGATTGGATTGAGCAGGTGCTCGCTCACCACTCCGGACGCGATCCCAGTCCGGGACTTCCACCTGCTGTGTCTCCACACACAGCGTCCGCAACGATCGGGTCCCTGATCCAACTGATGTCCGCAACAAACTCTGTCAGGTGCCACCCAGGCTCCGCAGCGGGATGGAAGGCTCTTCGGAATTTGCACAAGGCCCCAGGCTTCAGGCCTTGCACTGCAGCAGATCCGCACAGGAAGAAGCTGTTGCTAGCATTGCGGTGTCCCAAAGAGGCCGAGCTCCACCTCGCCTCCTTCTTAAATAGTCTCTCCCATGAGTCTCTGCGGTGGCAACACTGCACCCTGGGTGCCAAACAGGACTCTGGGAGATGTAGTTCCAAGAATCTTAAAGGAGACCCCGCTACACACTCCCCCCACTTGAACTCTTTGGTCCCCAAAGACAATTTTTTCTTTTAGCATACACTACGTACAATTCTAGACAATGCTGTGTATGATGTCGGCAAAGGGAACTCCCACCAAAACTGAGGGGTTGAATTCCCTTGCCCACAGGTCACACTATCATGAGTGGCCTGCCTAACTGTGCCAGAGGATGAATTGGGGTTGCCCTCCACCAAATGAACAGTGGAGGAAACTGGATGCTCTGTACTCCTCCTTGCAGTGACCACTGCCTCCTCTGAGCTCTTCCCCATTTGTGAGTAAGTTAACTTTTTGGGAGGCCTTATGACTCTTCTAGCTCTTTGCTCTCTTGGGACTTCTGGCTGGGACACTGCAGGCTCCTCTTCTGGAGCAGACCCAAGGGATTCTGCTGGCTCTAAAACACTTCGTTCAGGATCCTGGAGGTACATAGAGTCCCTTGGGTCCTCCTCTGAGTATGTAGTTCACAGGCATCTTCCCAGCAATCTGACAAAGGGCTAGATGGAACGAATTCAGTAGCTTCCGCATTCAGTGTTCTGTCTATAGTGTCTTTGGCAGGAGGAAGATCTATAGCAGAAGTTCCCGGAGTTGGGGAAGGCCATAACCAATCAAGTTCCTGTCTCTCATCTTCACCTTGCTCAGAGGTCTCTACATCTTGATTTTGGGAGGACTGGGACCGAGTGTTTGGCCTAGGGGTATCCAGAAGGGAGTCTGTGCTTGAGGAGTCCCTTGCAGAAGGTATCCGAACTGCTTCAGCAAGTGAGAGTAAGTGGTTTCGATGCCAAGTCTTCAATGGGCCCACCTTCCCTTCTGGCTTCAATTTATAGACAGGTAGGCCCGGCAGCTTCTTACAAATGACATAGGGTTCAGGTCTCCATCTGTCTGCAAGCTTGTGCTTCCCAAGGACTCCCAGGTTTCGTAGAAGAACTCGGTCTCCTTGCAGGTCCTGGATCAGAACCTTCAGGTCGAAGTTCCTCTTGTTGCGGGCCCCCCTTTGGTCTGAAGCCGCTTGGGCTTGTTCATAGGCCACCTTCAAGCTGTGTCTGAGTCTGTCCACATATCCCTTGTGGGATGTGGCTGAGGAATGGTCTATGGAGGTGCCAAAGGCCAGGTCTACCGGTAATCTTCCTTCTCTCCCGAACATGAGACGGTAGGGGGAGTAGCCTGTAGCATCACTTGTGGTACTATTGTAAGCGTGGACTATAGCCGCTATGTGCTTGCTCCAATGTTGTTTCTTCTCGCTACTCAGGGTCCCCAGCATATTTAGCAGAGTTCGGTTGAACCTCTCCGGTTGAGCATCCCCTTGTGGGTGGTAAGGAGAGGTTCGGGTCTTCTTGATCCCTAAGGAATCCAGGAGCTTCCGAATCAGCCGACTTTCAAAGTCTCTCCCTTGGTCTGAGTGAAGTAGCTGTGGCAGCCGATAATGGACAAAATACTTCTCCATAAGTACCTTGGCCACCGTGGAAGCCTTCTGGTCTTTGTTTGGGAAAGCCTGGGCATACCGGGTGAAATGATCAGTTACTACCAGAACATTTCCTAGTCCACTCAGGTCGGGTTTCAGGCAGAGAAAATCAATGCATACCAGATCAAGTGGGCTTTGGCTTTGCAGATGGCCCATTGGGGCAGCTTGATGAGGTAAAGTCTTTCTCTGGATGCATCGTGCACATGAATGGCAGTATTCTTCAACTTCAGCCCTCATGCAGGGCCAATAGAAACGGTTCCTAACCAGTTGGAAGGTCCTTTCTGCCCCTAGGTGTCCATGATTGTCATGCAGGGCAACAAAGACAGTCTCTCTGTGTTTCTCAGGGAGAAACAATTGCCATTTGTCTTCCAGGTCATCAGAGGGGCCCCTTCGGTAGACCACTCCCTGATGCACCTGCGACCTGTCCCACTCTTTCCTCAACAGGCGAGCTTCCTTTGAAGGATGGCGCAGGAGTCTATTTGGATCCTGATTCTCCAGGGCCTCCAGAACCAATCTCCCCATAGGGTCTTCCAATTGGTCACATCTCAACTCCTTCTTTGACAGTTTTGGCAGATTATCTTCTTCCAACTGGGTTACCCCACAGTATTGCTTGGGAACCCCTACCATGGTAACTCCTATCTCTTCTGCCCTTGAGCCCCCTCTGGCTTGAAGTTCAGTCCCTTGGCAAAGGGCCCGCACCCCGTCAGGTGCCACCTGGGTTCAGTCTTCTGCATCACTGGTAGGGGCATGAGATCTTCTAGACAGGGCGTCTGCGTCTCGATTCCAAGACCCAGGCCTGTATTTCAGGCTGAAATTGAACCCAGACAGTGCAGCCAGCCATGTCCTGTGGCATCCAGCTTTGCTGTGGTGAAGAGATAAGTAAGGGGGTTGTTGTCGGTTTTCACAGTGAATTCTGCCCCATACAGGTAGTCTTTAAGTTTGTCAACTACCGCCCACTTGAGGGCCAGGAACTCCAGCTTATGAGTGGGGTAGTTCTTTTCAGAGGGGGTCAGACTTCTGCTCACGTAGGCAACGGGTCACAGTTGTCCTTCATGCTCCTGATAGAGCACTCCTCCCAGACCGTCATGACTGGCATCTACGTGGAGTTCATAAGGTCTCTTTGGGTCTGCATAGGCCAAGACAGGGGCGGTGGTTAGGCTTTTTTTTACCATCTGAAAGGCCTCTTCACACTTTTGGTTCCACTGGTCTTGGACTGACTCTCCCGGTTTCCTGGGGGCCCGAGTCATCCTCTTCCCCTTCCGTCTTGAGTAGCTCATTCAGGGGTCTGGCAATTCGGGCAAACCCCTTCACGAACCTTCTATAATAGGAACAGAACCCCAGGAAGGATCTGAGTTCTGTTACCGTAGTAGGCCGTGGCCAGGAAGTAACTGCCTCCAACTTCTCAGGGTCTGTGGCTACCCCTTCTTCAGACACTATGTGTCCCAGATAGTTAACAGAAGATTGGTAGAATCTACACTTCTCGGGCGAAAGCTTGAGTCCCTCCTCACTGAGTCTTCTCAAAACTTTCTCCAGCCTCTCTTCGTGTTCTTCCAAGGTCCTCCCGAAGACAATGACATCGTCCAAGTACACAAGGACCTTGATAAGGTTCATGTCTCCTACAGTCTTTTCCATGAGACGTTGGAAGGTGGCTGGGGCTCCGGACAGTCCCTGGGGCATTCGGTCGAATTCAAAGAACCCCACTGGGGTTATGAAGGCTGTCTTCTTGTCTTCCGGATGCATAGGGATCTGATAGTATCCACTCTTGAGGTCCATCACGCTGAACCACTTGGCTCCAGACAAGCTCTGTAGGGCATCCTCTATCCTCGGAGTGGTGTACTGGTCAGGGATGGTTCTCCTGTTGAGAGTCCTGTAGTCTATACACAACCTCAACGATCCATTCTTTTTTCTGACTACTACTAATCGGAGAGGCATAGGGACTTCTAGACTCCCGGATCACACCGGTCCTCTTGAGTTCTCCAAGTTGTTCCCTCAGATCTTCCAGGTCTGCTAATGGGACTCGCCTGACTCTCTCCCTGAAGGGCTTGTCTTCCTGGAGGCGGATTCGATGGGTGGCACTCCTCGCACACCCCACATCGAACTCATCTTGAGAGAAGATCTTCCTCCACCTGGTCAACTGGGCCTTGGCTCTCTCTTTCCAAGCCCTGGGCAGGTTTGGGTTCTCCATGGAGAGTTTCTCCCAAACATTCCCTCCTTCACCCGTCTTCTCTGCATCCGATAGAGCAACTGGGGTAGCAGGGCTCACCTGGCCAAGCAACATCCTGGCTGGGATCTCCATGGGGCCATCCGTAGTATTCCTGACACTCACAGGGACCTTTTATAGTGGGCCTTCTTCAGAGCCCTCAGTGGGACCACTTCTGGGATTACTTCCAAACCCGAGTGTTCTTCCCTTGGGTCTGGCTCCAACATGACAAAGGGTCCAGGTTGCTCCCAAGTAAGCTTCACAGTGGCTCTGAGACAGGTTACTTTTCCGGGCTGCAACACCACTCCCTTCTTTCCAAGTCTCCCGACCTTTCCCACCCCCTCTTCCGGGGCCTTCTGCTCAAAGACTAACCGCTGGTAGGCTGTCTTCAAGATGGGGTGAATCTTGGTGGCAGCCGAGTCTTTCCTGCTTGCAAGAGGGGTCAGAAGCCTCCGGACCAGGTCCGTGTTCGTCCCTATTATTAAGGAACTCTTGTTGGCTCCAGGCGGCCGAGAAAACACAACTGCCAGAGTATCAAACACTTCAGCCTTCCCGAGCCACAGATGGGTCGAAGGTTAGTTTTATGGGCAGGTAGCCATCATAAGGGAAGCTCTGGGTCCCGATTCCCCAGATTTCTAGTTCTTCTAGCTTCTTGATGGGTAGGTGACTTAAGTGTTTGTCATAAAAGTCCCGATACAACAGGGTCACCTGTGCCCCTGTATCCAATATGGCTTTTGTGTAAACTCCCTCCACTTGAATGGGCACTATGGGGGATGGGCCCACCAGCTTCTCTGGATATCGCCTCAAAGGGGTCTCTTTCCTTGGATCTTTGCGGTTCCCTTTTGGACTTCCTTTTTTCCACTTCTCTTTGGACTTAAGCCTCTCCTGGGCCTGGTATGCATTGATTTCCCTCCTGTTAACGGGTGTAATTACCCGCTGAGGGACATTACACGCTTTCCTTGGGGTACGTTCCCACTGAGGAACCTTGTGTTTCTTCTGAGGGGTCTTGTCCTCTCTTTTCTTGGGCTTCTCATTCAGTTTGGAGCTCACTGAAGATGATGGGCACCCGGTTGACTCCTTCACCGGGGCCCTCTGAAGTTTCCCGCCGGCTTGCGGTTGTCTGCTTTCTTTTTCTTGGGACTGGAACATACAGCTGAAATATGGCCAATCCCTCCACAGTTAAAACAGATCACATCCCCCCAGTCTTGTAGGGGAATGGGCCCTGAAGCATCTGGGAACAACTCCTTCTTCAGTCCCACTGTCTCAGGAACCCTTGAATCTTTTGTAATCAGGGAGGTCAGCATCTCTAACACCTGAGACATCTGCGATTTTAAAGCGTCTACTTCTGGGTCTCTTTCTTTTGTCATCACCGAGTTGACTATCACTGGCGCAGCAGAAGTATGTGCCTTGATCACTTGTTGATCCATCTGTAGTGACTCCTCGTCCCTAATTATTTTTATCAGATCAGAGTAAGTCAGTGACATCCCCCCCCCCTCCAGATGTTTTCAGGTGAAGCCAGACTGGATCCGAGCGTAACGCTCCCTTTAACACTTGCTTCATTCTTGCCGCATCTGTGTCTTGGGGCAACATCCCTTTCTTCAACACGATCTTGCAAAGCATCTTGTTGAGTCTTCTTACATACTCTGAAAGCTTCTCATTCGGCTGTTGGAAAGTATGTTCAAATTGGTACACTAATTCTGTCACCTTTTCCAGCTGACCAAACTCCTCTTGTAACATGGCTAAACAGTCCTGAGCTGTGCAATCAGCATTGCCAAACCGGAAGCTTTTCACCGCTTCTGCTTTCAAACTTTCTATCACGCGCTGTCTCTTCTGCGCTTCAGGCACCTCCCATGCCTCTACTGCTAGCAATGCCTGCTCAACCCAGGTATCGAAATCTTCTTCCCCTACAGGGACAGGAAGCTTCCCTGAGAATGTCTTTAGTCTGCGGTAGCTAGCCTCTACATGTACCGTACTTGTCCTCTGGCACTTTGCTAGCAGATCCCCTAAGGCGTTTATTAATTCTGGTCCTATGGTAGTGACTGGTGCCTCCGGGGGCGTCACCCTTTCTTTTCTTTCAGGTGAGACACGGGGTGTCCCTTGCGGTGATCCCGTTGGGGATGGTTCCGTCTTGACGGTTATTGCGTGCGCCAACTTATAAGTTCTATTGTCTGGGGTGTGCACACATCTGCGCTTAAAGGTTTCCGGCATTCCGTCCCACCATTCTATCAGCGCATACTGATATGAGATGTTCGGGTCTGACTTCATGTCCATCACCAATGGTGTACAATATGGGGACATTGACACCACCAGTTTCTCTACCGTCTCTGTTGACCATTCATCCCCTGGGAGGCTGATGACCACCGACTGATCTGGTTCTGTCTTAGCTGCTCCGCACCACGCTTTCACTTCTAACGGGTCCATGCCGGTACTTTTGGCGTGTTCACCTGCTGTATCAGGATCCCGGACTCGAGAGCCCCCACGTGTAGCGCTACCCCCAGTTAAGAGAGCCGCTGGTTTGATTTTCTCGGGCCCTGAGTACAGCTCCACCAACCCCCGGCAATCTTGTATAGTCCCCTGTGGCACAGTTAGTCTAGGGATGTTTTCTATCGTAATCTACACCTGGTAACATACACACTTTAACTCCAGATTAAGTATAAGCACTATGAGTAATGACAACACAGTGATAGCAAATGGCAAGGTATAACAGCTTTACTTTAGGTTAAAAGGGCATGGATTAAAACATAACATATAACTGGCTTACAGAGCCCTGCAGCAATAGGTGTAATATATGTATGGCAATAGCACAGCGCGGTAATCCACCACGTGCAGCTATTGCTATCTACGCGCCCTGTGGCGCACTAAACAATATTCTATCTCCCCTCCCTAGTCAGGCCTGACATGGAATCAAACTCAGTCTTGTGAATAAAGATTTCTTTGCATGCAAACTTGAAATGGTGGTGCACGTTCAGGAACAGTATTGTAATCCACAAAGTAGGCAGTCACCAGGAACACTATGCTGGAGACCCTTTAACTCTGTCCTGCAACCGGTCTCCAGTGGAAACAGCAAATAAATGAACGGTGGGCCAAGGCAGTCTATAGGCCTAAACACATTACAACCGATTGGATTGAGCAGGTGCTCGCTCACCACTGCGGACGCGATCCCAGTCCGGGACTTCCACCTGCTGTGTCTCCACACACAGCGTCCGCAACGATCGGGTCCCCGATCCAACTGATGTCCACAGCAAACTCGGTCAGGTGCCGCTCAGGCTCCGCAGCGGGATGGAAGGCTCTTCGGAATTTGCACAAGGCCCCAGGCTTCAGGCCTTGCACTGCAGCAGATCCGCACAAGAAGAAGCTGTTGCTAGCATCGCGGTGTCCCAAAGAGGCCGAGCACCGCCTCGCCTCCTTCTTAAATAGTCTCTCCCATGAGTCTCTGCGGGGGCAACACTGCACCCTGGGTGCCAAACAGGACTCTGGGAGATGTAGTTTCAAGAATCTTAAAGGGACCCCGCTACACACTCCCCCCACTTGAACTCTTTGGTCCCCAAAGATAATTTCTTCTTTTAGCATACACTACGTACAGTTCTAGACAATGCTGTGTATGATGTCGGCAAAGGGAACTCCCACCAAAACTGAGGGGTTGAATTCCCTTGCCCACAGGTCACACTATCATGAGTGGCCTGCCTAACTGTGCCAGAGGATGAATTGGGGTTGCCCTCCACCAAATGAACAGTGGAGGAAACTGGATGCTCTGTACTCCTCCTTGCAGTGACCACTGCCTCCTCTGAGCTCTTCCCCATTTGTGAGTAAGGTAACTTCTTGGGAGGCCTTATGACTCTTCTAGCTCTTTGCTCTCTTGGGACTTCTGGCTGGGACACTGCAAACTCCTCTTCTGGAACAGGCTTGAGGGATTCCTCTGGCTCTGAAACACTTAGTTTCAGGATCCTGGAGGTACATAGAGTCCCTTGGGTAGTTCACAGGCATCTTCCCAGCAATCTGACAAAAGGCTAGATGGAACGAATTCAGTAGCTTCCGCATTCAGTGTTCTGTCTATAGTGTCTTTGGCAGGAGGAAGATCTATAGCAGAAGTTCCCGGAGTTGGGGAAGGCCATAACCAATCAAGTTCCTGTCTCTCATCTTCACCTTGCTCAGAGGTCTCTACATCTTGATTTTGGGAGGACTGGGACCGAGTGTTTGGTCTAGGGGTATCCAGAATGGAGTCCCTTGCAGGAGGTATCCAAACTGCTTCAGCAAGTGGGAGTAAGTGGTTTCGATGCCAAGTCTTCAATGGGTCCACCTTCCCTTCTGGCTTCAATTTATAGACAGGTAGGCCCGGCAGCTTCTTACAAATGACATAGGGTTCAGGTCTCCATCTGTCTGCAAGCTTGTGCTTCCCAGGGACTCCCAGGTTTCGTAGAAGAACTCGGTCTCCTTTTTGCAGGTCCTGGATCCGAACCTTCAGGTCAAAGTTCCTCTTGTTGCGGGCCCCCCTTTGGTCTGAAGCCGCTTGGGCTTGTTCATAGGCCACCTTCAAGCTGTGTCTGAGTCTGTCCACATATCCCTTGTGGGATGTGGCTGAGGAAAGGTCTATGGAGGTACCAAAGGCCAGGTCTACCGGTAATCTTCCTTCTCTCCTGAACATGAGACGGTAGGGGGAGTAGCCTGTAGCATCACTTGTGGTACTATTGTAAGCGTGGACTATAGCCGCTATGTGCTTGCTCCAATGTTGTTTCTTCTCGCTACTCAGGGTCCCCAGCATATTTAGCAGAGTTTGGTTGAACCTCTCCGGTTGAGCATCCCCTTGTGGGTGGTAAGGAGAGGTTCGGGTCTTCTTGATCCCTAAGGAATCCAAGGGCTTCCGGATCAGCCGACTTTCAAAGTCTCTCCCTTGGTCTGAGTGAAGTCGCTGTGGTAGCCCATAATGGACGAAATACTTCTCCATAAGTACCTTGGCCACCGTGGAAGCCTTCTGGTCTTTGGTTGGGAAAGCCTGGGCATACCGGGTGAAATGATCAGTTACTACCAGAACATTTCCTAGTCCACTCAGGTCGGGTTTGAGGCAGAGAAAATCAATGCATACCAGATCAAGTGGGCTTTGGCTTTGCAGATGGCCCATTGGGGCAGCTTGATGAGGTAAAGTCTTTCTCTGGATGCATCGTGCACATGAATGGCAGTATTCTTCAACTTCAGCCCTCATGCAGGGCCAATAGAAACGGTTCCTAACCAGTTGGAAGGTCCTTTCCGCCCCTAGGTATCCATGATTGTCATGCAGGGCAACAAAGACAGTCTCTCGGTGTTTCTCAGGAAGAAACAGTTGCCATTTGTCTTCCAGGTCATCAGAGGGACCCTTTCGGTAGACCACTCCCTGATGCACCTGCAACCTGTCCCACTCTTTCCTCAACAAGCGAGCTTCCTTTTGAAGGATGGCGCAGGAGTCTATTTGGATCCTGATTCTCCAGGGCCTCCAGAACCAATCTCCCCATAGGGTCTTCCAATTGGTCATATCTCAACTCCTTCTTTGACAGTTTTGGCAGATTATCTTCTTCCAACTGGGTCAGTTTAGACTTTAGAAGGGCCAATGGGAGTAGAAAATGTCCAGTGGAAGTAAACAATGCCCCATCGTTGGTGTCAGTAGGAGGAACTGTGTCCCATCATTGGTGTCGGTGAGAGAAATAGTTCCCTATCATTGATGTCGGTGGGAGGATCTGTGCCCCATCGTTCGTATCAATAAAATGAATAATGCCCCTTTGTTGATATCAATAGAAGGAATGGTGCCCCATCGTTGATGTCAGTGGGATAAATAGTACCCCATTGTTAGTGTCAGTGGATGGAATAGTGCCACAAGGGCCAGATAAAGGCAAGCAAATGGCTGCATGCAGCCCCTGGGCCACAGTTTGGAGACCGCTCGTCTATACTAAACGGTTTATACCACTTTTATTAGTGTATTGCATTGGAAGAAATCACATCCAGGTACATGTTGTCAGGGAAATTTGGTTGCACGTTGAGCGCACACCATACCTCCTGTGCTAATAAGCACACATTTTGTCTAATGATATAATGCATCTTACCCATCATTCTATTTCCCATATATCCCCTAAGTAAACAGATCTCACCACAGCTTACATTCTCAGCTCCATCGTATGACTGCCCCAGCGAGCAGTGTGCTTGGCTTTTTATTCAGATACCACAAAAGAAATAACAAACAGGAAGTGATTACTCCAACAGCTTCCTCCATCACAGGAAATGACCTTCACACAGAAATCGACCTAATAGAAAATCCTTCCAATAAGATGAGTTAATACAAACAACCAATGAATAATGGCTAAAGGAGTCCTATGGGCGTGTCTGAGCAGAGACAGAGTGTATGCCTTACCTGGAAGCCATGTTGTTCAACTAATCAAAGGAAGCCGCATGGCTAAACAAACATGAACTCCGTCTCTGACCATAACAACTCAAAGACTCCCGTATTTACCGCTGGTTATGAATCCTTATTCTGCGATGTTCTAGAGAACAACGCATACCCGGATTATACTACCGTTCCTGGGGATGGGAGGCTATCTGCAGGTGTACACTACGCGTCCTGACATGTGCTGATCAGACACAGCAGAGACAAGAGCGTACATCCGCCTATAACTGCTAATGTTTGTGCAATGCACAGGGGTCCTTTTGCTGGCGGACATACCCTCACTCTGCAAACACCTCTCTCCAATCTCAGGAAGTTTTCCACTACCAGACAGGACTCAATCAGCGTCAGTCAGCTCTTTAGAGCGGGTTTCGGGAGTACTAACACTGGGCGACACTATGACAATACATATTAAATACATCTTCCACCACAATGTGAATGGTCAAGTTGGTGACAAGATACACAGCGGGTCCAACCAAAAAATGCACAGTGAGACCTATCTAGTCTAGCGCACTCACCCCAAACTTTACCTGCTTTTCTTTACTTGGCTCCTCCGCAGGAAAAGAGTGCGGTGTGCCTCATTATCAGCTCGTACCCTCCTGGATGGGGAGATTGAGCAGTGTTAGTTTTCGGGCCTGCCTGCGGCTGGTGTTAGAATCCTCCCGAGCTGATCTCGCCTCTGCATTTAGCTAGAAGCAAGTCCTTAGTTCTCCCCAGTAAAGTAACTGTCCACACCAACTGAAAGTCCAACCTTTGTATTTATTTCACCACGGAAAACAAATAGTCTCTATGAGAGCAGACAGGTTGATACGAGACACAGGTCAGATAAGGTGGGAGGAGGTCCAGGCACAAACTCAATTTAGGTTCTCTTACTGTTCTGATTTCATGAACAGGTTTGGGCGCACGGTCTCTGCCACAGACCGGGTGAATATGAAAAGTCACTGCCACTGACTTGTTGAAGTTGGTCACTGCCACTGACCTGGTGAATAGGGCCTTGCCCTATTTGGTCACTGCCACTGACCTGGTGTGCGTAGAGTCACTGCCACTATGACCTACAGAACATGCACTTCCTTCTTGAAGAAACTTGACCCATGTCAAGGAGAAGAACATCCCTCTGGAGAGTTACCAGAGGCCCCCACTGTCACCACGACTTTGCGCTGGGTCTTCAGAAGGGGTCACCTCCCTGGCCTCCTCGATCCTGGATACGGGTCCCCTCGCAAGACGGCACCCTGGGAGCCCTCAATCCCCGGCGGAACCCAGCCGAAGGCGCTGGGCTCCGGGCCTCCAAAATAGTACCTCACCCCAGACTGAAGGTGTCTGGGATGGAACAGGAACTCGGCCTCCGGGCCTAGGGCACCCGGAGACAACACACGCACCACCCAGGCAGAAGGTGCCTGGACGCGACCCCTCTGGAAGATGGCCGCCCCTTTTTATACCCTCTCTCGACAGGCACAGCAGATTCCCCGCCATCACTACTGCCGAGAGGGGACAAAAAAGGCACAGCCCTGCATCAGTGGTTCAACCCTTGCCCTTCGGCAACAGCGCCACCTGTAGGCCACAGGGAACAGCACACCAATACCATCTCCCAGGGACAAAAATGGTCCAAGAAACCTAACAATTAGTGTATCTGAGCCTAATTACCACTCAGATACTCCCCCTAAATATAGCAGCCCGCTACACATCCCCTCACTTGATGGACACTGGTCCCCATTGTCTGGAACCAACCTATGCCTCTCAGGCCTGAGTCAGCATAAGCCCGATCCAGAGACGGACTACCAAAAAAAAAAAGGCAATTTTAAAAAAACTGTTTGTTTGTGCCGGAACCTAACACAGGAAAGGACAGGGAAACACAGAAGGGAAAAGAGAAATTCACATGTGCATAGGGAAAAAAACATTTTGAGGTCACATAAAATTTTCAATAAAATTTACATTTCCCTCCCGCTGCAATAACTAAGACCCACTCCATACTCAGCAGTCTTGCTTGGCATTTACCTGCAGGGGAAAGAAAAACACACCTAAAATAACATTAGTTGGAATGAAAAGATCCTTCCTGAGAGACGAATCCCCTCCTTCCAATAAGTAAACTGCATAATACTGATTGTCCTTTCAACCGTTGCACAACACCGCCACCTAGTGGTAGTGCCGCAATGAAATCACTTCTTGAACTGTGACCTTACTCTGTCTACAACCCCAAAGTCCTTGATACCTTTGCGGTGGGGAGAGAGGGGAGAACAAAAACAGCAACAGCTCCCACTCCTCCAATGAGTAGAATCCCCTTTAATTAGAGCAAAGAGTTCCTGGGCTTTGAAAAGAGAGTGTACTCAAGAAAAAAAACAGAGTCTTGTCTCTCACAAGTAATAATGTGGGTCAGGCAACACCAGCGGCTTCCAATGTTTGTCAAACGTGTCTATATGGTACTCAACATTGTCCTTGTCCTTCCTACAAATAAGTACATTGTCTGTATAGATGTGCCGACCCAACATCCAGGCAGCCTTACAGTCCCTAAACCTCTGAGTGGCCGCGGGTGAACATGAGAAGTATCTACTGGCCTGGGGTACTTTGATATGTGTCCACACAAAGTCCTCATACCACCGGTGTCTACAGGCCTCCAACTCGAACAAAAGTTCCTTTGGCAGGTACGGGTATTCCCACCCATACTCGCTGGCAACTCTTTGATTAAAAAGTCTCTGTAAACAGGACAGTGGTGGCATGGTAGCGCGATCTCCCACGCCAGGCAAGACGATGGCATCAGGGTGCCGAGGTACTTTAACTACCTCTGGACCAGTTGCAGGGGCCAACTGTGACACCCGACTCGTCTCGGCTATTGAAGCAGGTGCCTCCAATGATGGAGGGGCAGGCAAGGGGACAGATCCCTCCTCGGGCTCGGAAGCCACTACCCGGGGTGTACTTTCCCCAGTAGACATGGGTGGGTCCCTGGACCTACAGGACAGGGGCATCTTATCCCATCCCTTTCTCTCGAACAGTTCATCTATGGCGGTGTCATCACCCGCATCAGAGATGGACTCCAGATCGGAGGTGTCATATTCCTCCGCAGGAAGCCAACTCCTGGTGAAGGACAAGTCACCCCCTCTAGCTACAACGAGCTCCTCTGTGACTTCCTCCGAAGTCTCGTCAGTGCGCGCAGGGGTGGCTGTGTAAGCTCTGATTCCTCCTTCTGGAGTGGTGGCGCCCGTAAGGCAATTGAGGTGGAAGGCCCGAGGCTTTTCCGGAGGTTGCTCGACCTCAAATAGGAACTCCTTACAGTTTTCGCATCGCCCCAATGGCTTTAGATGAACCACCAGTCCCGAACAGCCGGGACAAATCACTCCGAGGGCCTCCACATCTTTACACACGTAGAGGGCAAATCGTCCCCAGGGCTTTAGCTGAATCCCCGTATCCGTTAAAGAAGCATCTAATGAAGTCATCTTCATGGTAGTAGTAGCCTGAACCCATGAGGCATGAGACGCCATGTTGTTCATCCGCTGCTCCATTGCGCACTGACCTTTTCGCGCCAAAGTCCCCACGTGCAACTCCACACATGGCCAGACTCCCCCCAACTCCTGCACCGTTCGTGGGCTTTCTGAATAGGCACGCCCATGAACTACGCAGTCAGGGTTCTCCTCATGGCGCAGTTCTCAATATGGCCGACCTCCACGGAACTTCACTGGGGAATAAAGTTCAACTTCTGGGGGGGTTTTCACACTTTGCAACCGCAGACACATCCCGGACTCGAGCCCCCACGTCTAGCGCACTCACCCCAGACTTTACCTGCTTTTCTTTACTTGGCTCCTCCGCAGGAAAAGAATGAGGCACACCGCACTACAAGCACGTACCCTCCTGGATGGGGAGGTTGAGCGGTGTTAGTTTTCGGGCCTGCCTGCGGCTGGTGTTAGAATCCTCCCGAGCTGATCTCGCCTCTGAATTTAGCCAGAAGCAAGTCCTTAGTTCTCCCCAGTAAAGTAACTGTCCACACAAACTGAAAGTCCAACCTTTGTATTTATTTCACCATGGATAATAAATAGTCTCTATGAGAGCAGGCAGGTTGATACGAGACACAGGTCAGATAAGGTGGGAGGAGGTCCAGGCACAAAAAGACAATTTAGGTTCTCTTACTGTTCTGATTTCACGAACAGGTTTGGGCGCACGACCTCTGCCACAGACCGGGTGAATATAAAATGTCACTGCCACTGACTTGTTGAAGTTGGTCACTGCCACTGACCTGGTGAATAGGGCCTTGTCCTGTTTGGTCACTGCCACTGACCTGGTGTGCGTAGAGTCACTGCCACTATGACCCACAGAACATGCACTTCCGTCTTGAAGAAACTTGGCCCATGTCAAGGAGAAGAACCTCCCTCCAGAGAGTTACCAGAGGCCCCCACTGTCACCACGACTCTGCGCTGGGTCTTCAGAAGGGGTCACCTCCCTTGGCTCCTCGATCCTGGATACGGGTCCCCTCGCAAGGCGGCACCCTGGGAGCCCTCAATCCCCGGCGGAACCCAGCCAAAGGCACTGGGCTCCGGGCCTCCAAAATAGTACCTCACCCCAGACTGAAGGTGTCTGGGATGGAACAGGAACTCGGCCTCCGGGCCTAGGGCACCCGGAGACGACACCTGCACCACCCAGGCAGAAGGTGCCTGGACGCGACCCCTCTGGAATATGGCCGCCCCTTTTTATGCCCTCTCCCAACAGGCACAGCAGGTTCCCCGCCCCGCCGTCACTACTGCTGAGAGGGGACAAAAAAGGCACAGCCCTGTATCAGTGGTTCAACCCTGGCCTACGGCAACAGCGCCACCTGTAGGACACAGGGAACAGCACACCAATACCATCTTCCAGGGACAGAAATGGTCCAAGAAACCTAACAATTAGTGTATCTGAGCCTAATTACCACTCAGATACTCCCCCTAAATATAGCACCCCGCTAAACAAGTTATAGAATTTCCATCCATTGTGGTGAGTGCACATCCATGTGGGGTCACCTGGAAGTGGTCACATGTTTATCTGTTACTAATGGCACCAGCCATTGTTTTTCAAGCAACTAATATTTGAAGGGTTCTTTTTGATACATTGGACATTAGTTGTGTTTTCTGGTGTCATTAATTTCTTTATTTTTTTTAATTTTTACTTGTGGCAAACTGTTTAATAATCTTGATTTTCATTTTTGGCAGCGCGGTCTATATACACATTTACTGGAGATCACATGACCATCACATTGGCTCCACCTCCCTCCCTGATAGAATAGAGAAATACAAAGAAGATTCTAGAAGTCACCAGAGAGATGATGGAGGAGAGGTGAGCGGTGCCGGGAATTCTGGGACATTATCCAGTAACAGACAAGGGATGTGTCTGGATGGTGACTGTATCACTGTGTGTGTCAGGTTCCTATAAGGTGTCAGGATGTCACTGTCTATTTCTCCATGGAGGAGTGGAAGTATTTAGAAGGACACAAGGATCTCTACAAGGACGTCATGATGGACAATCAGCCGCCCCTCACATCACCGGGTAAGAGGAGACTTTATTGTAAAGGAGAGAGCAGTACGGAGGCTCCACCTAGATCCCCCATCATCTGATAAACACATAGAAACAATGTATTCAGTCAGTGTGTGTGTTTCCTACAGATGGATCCAGTAATGGGAACCCACCAGAGAGATGTCCCCGTCCTCTGTATTCCCGGGATTCCACACAGGAAGGTCATACCATCCCTCACCATCATCAGGTAGATGAGGAACAATCACTGATACTATCATTAGGATCTGTACTTTATCTGCATTGTTATAATTGATGTATATTTTTTTAAATATCTTTCAGAGTGAAAATCTCAGGGATTATATTATTGTTGTAAAAGAAGAGTATAAAGAGGAGGATGAGGAGTATGGAGTGATGGAGGAGTTTTCAGAAGGACACAAGGATATGATGGAGCCACCTAATACCAGGAACCCACCAGACAGATGTCCCCGTCCTCTGTATTCCCGGGATTCCACACAGGAAGGTCACACCATCCCTCACCATCATCAGGTAGATGAGGAACAATCACTGATAGTATTAGGATCTGTACATTATCTGCATTGTTATAATTGATGTATATTCACACCATCCCTCACTGTTACAAGGTTGGTGGGACGGAACATCTAGAACATGAAGATGATGTGTGGGTGCTGAGCTTACATTTTACCAATGAAGTTTTATTTATTTTTCTTGGATTAGGGTGAAGATCTGATAGATATAAAAGTTGAGGTTAAATCAGAAGAAGAAGAGATGTATGTGAGGGATGATCAGCAGTCTATGGAGGAGGATGGAATAACGGGGACATTTATAGAGGAGGACACTCCTACAGAGATCAGCACAGGTGGGTCATTAACACTAAATACATTCCTCCACTAGGGATGGGCCGAACACCCCCGGGTTCGGTTCGCACCAGAACCTTCGAACGGACCGAAAGTTCGTGCCAATTTTCGAACCCTATTCGTTACAATGGACGCGAATGTTCGAAATCAAAAGTGCTAATTATAACGGCCAATATGCATGTTAATGTCATAAAACAGGTTTGGGGACCCGGGTCCTGCCCCAGGGGACATGTATCAATGCAAAAAGAAGTTTTAAAAACTAACGTTTTTTCTGGAGCAGTCATTTTAATGATGCATAAAGTGAAAAAAAAAAGTGAAATATTCCTTTAAATATGGTACCTGGGGGGTGTCTAAAGTATGCCTGTGAAGTGGCATGTGTTTCCCGTGTTTAGAACTGTCCCTGCACAAAATGACATTTGTAAAGGAAAAAAAGAAGCCATTTAAAACCGCTTGTGGATTTAATGTCATGTCTTGTCCTGCCAATATGGCTGAAAATCCTTGAGAAAAATGGCATGGCTACCCCATCACCCCCCCCCACCCCAGCCCCTTTGGGTCTTGTATGGATATTAAGGGGAACCCTGCACCCAAAATAAAACCCTATACCTACAACCCTATATACTCTGAACAGCAGTATACAGGCGGTGCAAACAAGACAGGGACTGTAGGTTTGTTCTTAAGTAGAATCTGAACAGGTACATTTTTAAGTGTAGCTCCATCCAAAAAAAAATCTATTTTTAAGCTTTTTGGAGAACATAGGGAAGGGTTATCACCCCTGTAACATTTGTTTTGCTGTCTGTGCACCTGTTCAGAACATTTCACCTCACTTTCCGTCCCAATGACAAATGTTTTTGGAAAAGTGGGGTTTTTATTGAAACAAGGATTGGTGATAAAGCATCAGTAGAGAGGAGATACCTTTTTCCCAAATTAAATCTAACAGGATAGAATTTCCCTTCCTAGGGGTAGATTTCCTCTCACTTCCTGTTTTCTCCTTCCGTTTGCAAGTAGGAGTCGTTTGTAAGTTGGATGTTTGAAAGTAGGGGCCTGCCGTATATACTCTGCAGAAATTTGCCCCATTAGATGTTGGTGTAGCCACAACACTGTAAGCCCTCAAAGTTACTCTTGGTGGGCACAGGAATTGGCCCTGCTGTGAATTATTAGATCAAGATTTGTAATTGCATGCACCTGTTGAACAGGGCTGAAAAATTGGGCCTTTGGTGGTGGACGGTGTTGCCACAAGACTGTAAGCCCTCACAGTTACTCTTGGTGGGCGCAGGAATGGGCCCTGCTGTGAACTATTAGATCAAGATTTGTAATTACACGCCCCTGTTAAACAGGGGCTGAAAAATTGTGCCTTAGGCACTGGTGCTGGTGCCACAACACTGCAACCCCTCACAGATACTGTACTTGGAGCACAGCAGTCAGACCTGTTGCGAAGCATTGCTTAAAAAATTGTAATTACACACCCCTGTTAAACAAGGGCTGAAAAATTGTGCCTTAGGCACTGGTGCTGGTGCCACAACACTGCAACCCTTCACAGATACTGTACTCTGAGCACAGCAATGAGACCTGTTGCAAAGCATTGCACAAAAAATTGTAATTACACACCCCTGTTAAACAGGGGCTGAAAAATTGTGCCTTAGGCACTGGTGCTGGTGCCACAACACTGCAACCCCTCACAGATACTGTACTTTGAGCACAGCAATGAGACATGTTGCAAAGCATTGCATAAAAAATTGTAATTACACGCCCCTGTTAAACAGGGGCTGAAAAATTGGGCCTTAGCCACTGGTGTAGTGGCACCCAGAAACAAAAATGTTCTTCCAAGCTATCAAGGAATGGATCATTGAGGAGGAGGAAGAGGATAGTCAGTGAACATAACAGGACAGTCACTCAGCATCAGCATAGGCAGTCTTGAAGGGATGTGACATTATAAATTATTCAGTTATATCCGCTTCAGGTACCTGGTAGCTGGTGGTGATCCAAGACTGATTCATCTTTATAAAGGTCAGTCGATCAACCGGGTCGGTGGACAGGCGCACCCTGTGATCGGTGACAAAGCCTCCAGCAGCACTGAATGTGCGTTTGGAAAGAACGCTGGATGCAGGACAGGCCAGTAGCTCAATTGCATACTGTGCAAGCTCTGGCCAGTGATCCATCCTCAAGACCCAGTAAGCCAGAGGATTTTTGGTGGGAAAGGTGTCCAAGTCTGACCTTGCCCCTAGGTATTCCTGCACCATGTATATCAGACGCTGGCGATGGTTGCTGGAACCGAACATACCTTGGGGCTGCGGACTAAAAAATTGTCTGAACGCATCGGTCAGACGTCCACCTTCCCCTCCGCTCCTTCTGCTACTGACCGAAGCCTCAGCAACTCGTCGTCCAGGACCAGGAGTTTGTAACCTCCCAGTCTCTGGGAACGCATTGCACAGACCTTTCTGCAAGGCCTCCCTGAGATGTCTCATCCTCTGCTCCCTCTGCGACAGCAAGATAAGATCCGCAACCTTACCCTTGTACCGTGGATCAAGGAGAGTGGCCAGCCAGTAATGGTCCCTCTCCTTGATCCAAAGAATACGAGGATCCTTCCGCAGGCTTTGCAGGATCAGGGAGGCCATGCAACGTAGGTTAGCTGAGGCATTCGGTCCGGAGTCTTCTGGGTCACTGAGGACGACATGATCGCCAGCCACCTCCTCCCAGCCACGTACAAGTCCACTGGTTTGTTGGGACTGTACATCATCCCTAAAAGACTGCTGCTGCTGATGCTGAGTGCCAGGCTCCACCTCCATGCTCACACAATCCTCCTCCTCCTCCTCCTCATCCTCTTCCTGTGTGATGGGTGGGAGAGAAGGAACACTGTCTGGATAAAGGGGGCCTTGAGAGGCAAGGAAGTTCTCCTCTTCCTGCCTCTGTTCTGCCTCAAGTGCCCTGTCCATTATCCCACGCAGCGTATGCTCCAACAGGTGGACAAGAGGTACAGTGTCACTGATGCATGCACTGTCACTGCTCACCATCCTCGTGGCCTCCTCAAATGGTGCCAGGACAGTGCATGCATCCCTGATCATGCCCCACTGGCGTGGTGAAAAAAACTCGAGCTCCCCTGACCCTGTCCTGGTGCCGTAGTCGCACAGGTACTCATTGATGGCCCTCTGCTGCGTGTGCAGTCGCTGCAGCATGGCCAACGTTGAGTTCCACCTGGTGGGCATGTCACATAAAAGGCGGTTCTTGGGCAGGTTCAACTCCTTTTGCAGCTCAGCCAGCCGAGCACTGGCATTATACGATCGGCGGAAATGCACACAGACTTTCCTGGCCTGCCTCAGGACATCCTGTAAGCCTGGGTACCTGCCCAAGAACCGCTGCACCACCAGGCTGAGGACATGAGCCATACAGGGCACATGGGTCAGATGCCCCTGTCGCAGGGCGGAGAGGAGGTTGGTGCCATTGTCAGAAACCACCATTCCTGGCTTAAGCTGGCGTGGCGTCAACCACCTCTTGGCTTGCCCCTGCAGAGCTGCCAGAACCTCTGCCCCAGTGTGGCTCCTGTCCCCCAAACACACCAGCGCAAGCACGGCTTGGCATCTTTTTGCCTGCGTACTCGCGTAGCCCCTTGTACGCCTACGGAGCACCGCTGGTTCCGAGGACAGAGCACTCGAAGAGGCCATGGAGGAAGAAGAGGAGGGGGTGGAGGAGAGAGGTGTGTCACAACCAGTAGTAGCATTTTGGAGGCGTGGTGGCGGAACAACCTCCAACACTACTGCACCTTGTCCTGCATCCCTCCCAGCTGCCAATAGAGTGACCCAATGGGCCGTGAAAGAAAGGTAACGTCCCTGTCCATGCCTGCTGGACCATGAGTCAGCGGTAATATGCACCTTACCGCTGACCGCCCTGTCCAGCGAGGCATGGACATTGCCTTCCACATGCCGGTAGAGAGCCGGAATCGCCTTCCGTGAGAAAAAGTGGCGTTTGGGAACCTGCCACTGAGGAACCGCACATTTAACAAACTCACGGAAGGGGGCCGAGTCTACCAACTGAAAAGGCAGCAGTTGAAGTGCTAGCAATTTAGCCAAGCTAGCATTCAACCGCTGGGCATGTGGATGGCTGGGAGTAAACTTCTTTCGACGGTCCAGTAGCTGGGGCAGAGAAATTTGCCTGGTAGAATCGGACGTCGGTGTACTGCTAACAGAGTGCCTGCAAGTACTTGGCTGTGACACACCTAATTCTACACCTTCATTCCTCTCAGAGCAGCTTTCAGAGAGGACTGAAGATATAGTGGGGTTGGAGATCCCAGCTGATGAGGAGCAAGGAGATGTCCGCTTTGTTCTTTGGTGTGGGTCTTTAATGTGCGCTTGCCAACGAGCTGCATGGCAGGTCGATATATGTCTGGTCATGCTTGTGGTGCCCAAGTGGCTGATGTTTTGGCCACGCGAGATACGCTTGAGACATATGTTGCAAATAGCAGTGGTGCGATCTGATGCACTCGTCTCAAAAAAGGCCCACACCAAAGAACTTTTGTGATAACGTGCAGAGGCAGCGCCCTGCACAGGCGGAGCTCTGCGGTGTGATTCAGTTGGTGTGCTGGCCTCTAGCTGACCTCCGGAGGGCATCCCGCCACCTCCTCCTCCTCCTCCTCTCTCCCTTCAGGCACCCACGTGGAGTCAGTGACCTCATCATCCCCTCCCTCTTCACCACTGGAGCAAACCTGGCAGTAAGCTGCAGCTGGTGGACCATGACTGCCAGATTGCTGTCCTTGAGCATCCCCTCTCTCTGCGCTCACGCTACTGCCTTCCTCTAGCTGGGTATCATCATCCGAGCCTTCAAAACGTTGGGCATCCTCCTGGAGCATGTACCCAACACTGTGCTCAAACAGTTCGGGGGACTCCTCAGGAGGACATGGTGGGTCTAGGGAAGGGGTGCCTGATGATGCCATTGAGTACGCGTTGGCAGCTGCTTTGCCAGTACCCTGAGCCTGGGTGAGAGAGGATGAGGAGGGCTTGGTCATCCATTCTACCAAGCCTTCGGCATGATGCGGCTCAACATGTCCAGCTGCCGAAAACAAGGACAAGCGTGTCCCTTGGCCACGTGCTGATGACGATGCACGACCACGTCCACGACCAGCACTGTTGTCTCTAGAAACAGAGCCTGCTTGCCCTGTGTTCTTGCCTCGGGACTGTCTGCCTCTCCTTGGCGGTCTTCCAGGCATTGTAGTGGGTAGTGTATATTGTGCTGGAGTCACACAGCACACACACTAACTCCTGCAGATGGCTGCCTAAGATGACAGCAACAGGGCCTTACGGCAGATAGAGGCTGCCTTAGATGACAACAACTGGGCCTTACGACAGATAGAGGCTGCCTTATATGACAACAACTGGGCCTTATGGCAGATAGAGAGGCTGAGGTGGTTTTATGTGTGCTGTACTAACAGAGCACACACACACGCTAGCTCCTGGAGATGCCTGGCTGCCTTCGATGACAACAACTGGGCCTTACGGCAGATAGAGGCTGCCTTATATGACAACAACTGGGCCTTATAGCAGATAGAGAGGCTGAGGTGGTTTTATGTGTGCTCTACTAACAGAGCACACACACACACACACACGCTAGCTCCTGGAGATGCCTGGCTGCCTTTGATGACAACAACTGGGCCTTACGGCAGATAGAGGCTGCCTTATATGACAACAACTGGGCCTTATAGCAGATAGAGAGGCTGAGGTGGTTTTATGTGTGCTGTACTAACAGAGCACACACGCTAGCTCCTGGAGATGCCTGGCTGCCTTCAATGACAACAACTGGGCCTTACGGCAGATAGAGGCTGCCTTATATGACAACAACTGGGCCTTATGGCAGATAGAGAGGCTGAGGTGGTTTTATGTGTGCTGTACTACCAGAGCACACACACGCTAGCTCCTGGAGATGCCTGGCTGCCTTCGATGACAACAACTGGGCCTTACGGCAGATAGAGGCTGCCTTATATGACAACAACTGGGCCTTATAGCAGATAGAGAGGCTGAGGTGGTTTTATGTGTGCTGTACTAACAGAGCACACACACACACGTTAGCTCCTGGAGATGCCTGGCTGCCTTCGATGACAACAACTGGGCCTTACGGCAGATAGAGGCTGCCTTATATGACAACAACTGGGCCTTATGGCAGATAGAGAGGCTGAGGTGGTTTTATGTGTGCTGTACTAACACAGCACACACACACACACACACACTAGCTCCTATAAATGCCTGCCTGCCTTAGATCACAATAGGACAGAAGGTGATACTACAATGCTGTACTAACAGCACGCACACACCAGACTAATCCCCAGATTTACAGCAGTTAGACTCAGCAGCAGATAATGTCACCACTCAGCAGCAGTGCAATCAGCAGAATGAATCAGTGATGCAATCAAATGATCAGTATTCAGTAGTAATGATAATGAATCAGCATCAGCAGTCTGCCTATATCAGAATCAAGCCGGAACACAGTGCACTAGGCTGACGGCGCGGCGGCCTTTTATACAGTGGGGCGTGTACTAAAGCCCCTGAGCTATAATTGGCTACAGGAGTCCTGCCTGTAGCCAAATATTGCTCTCCTCGCTGCCGGCGCTGTGATTGGCCAAGCATGCGGGGTCACAGTGTATGCTTGGCCAATCATCAGCCAGCAATGCACTGCGACTGGCGCAATGCATTGCGGGCCGCTCGCATCACACGAATGTGATGCGAACAGCGCAAATAGTTCTGGGCTCGCCGAGCGGGCGAACGCCCGATGTTCGATTCGAGCGTGGGTTCGAATCGAACACCGGGCCCATCCCTATCCTCCACCCATACTGCTCACTGATTGGTCCAGAGTAGGGCGGGGACTGGGTGATATCAGCCTGTAATCCCCTGGTCACTTTCCTGAGCTGTGTTCCCCGTCCTGTATTCCTGTATTTCTCTCGGATAATCTTCCTTCTCTGTGCTGCAGACACAATTTATGTCTCTAGACTGGATTTATGGAGATTCTGGGGTTTAGCTGGCAACAAAATGTTGATTGTCATTATAGATATTACTAGACCTAGGCACCTGGGACATGTATCTTGGGCCTCCTTCCCATACATGAGTCTAGTAAGATCTCTGACAGAACAATCCTCCCAGGGTTACTTGCTCTGTTGTCTGCTGGCTGTGCCGGGTGGAGGGATATGTCTGTATAGTCCCAGACCCAAGTCACTGAGTGCAGTCTCAGGAGATGGGAGGCAGCGGTGTGGGACCTCTGCAACTTGTCTCATGTAAACATTTAATCTTCCACTGATTACTGAATACCAATATTATGAGTCCTGACCCTTACACTGTATAATTTATATTGTACATTACATACTCCTGACCCCTGCACTATATTCTCTATGTTGTACATTACATCATTCTGATACTATATAGTCCTATCTGGTGTATCTTATACAATATGTTGTACATTACATAGTCCTGACTTCTGCTCTCTCCCCTCTACCCACTGCTATATATAAAGATAATACAGTGCCTTGAAAAAGTATTCATACCCCTTGAAATTTCCCACATTTTGTCATGTTACAACCAAAAACAGAAATGTATTTTATTGGGATTTTATCTGATAGAGCAACACAAAGTAGCACATAATTGTAAAGTGGAAAGAAAAGAAAATTATACAAATAAATATGTGAAAAGTGTGTGTGTGTGTGGGGGGGGGGGCATTCGTATGGTGCCCCCCTGAGTCAATACTTTGTAGAACCCCCTTTCTCTGCAATTACAGCTGCAAGTCTTTTTGGGGGTGTCTCTACCATCTTTGCACGTCTAGAGAGGGACACTTTTGCCCATTCTTCTTTGTAAAATATCTCAAGCTCTGTCAGATTGAATGAAGAGAATTTTCAAGTCTTTTATTTTTTTAAAGATATTTTTATTAGGTTTAAGACAAACCAACAAACAGAAAGAAACATGCAAAAAAACAACAACAATACCACCAGACAACCTGGTCATAAACAGTAGGCAATACACTCAAACATAGAAAAATAAACTGACATCAGTGCAAAATATAAAGTAGTCACAGTGGTAAAAGGCTCAGGTATAATACCGGGATATAGCAAAAGCGGAGGTCCAGACATTAGAGATCCCTGGGGCACGGCCCATCAATGATCAAGTAAGAGTAGTACAATCAGTGCTGGGAGAGGGTTAGCGGACTAGCTAAGCATCTACCCAAAATTTTGTGGAAGGTTTTGTTCCGTTTCCGGGGTTCAAAAGTAAGTTTATACATTAATACGTTTTAACCAGAATGGATTTTAGAGAGGTCTGTGCGCCCTTCCAGGACAGTAAAATAGCTTTTTTTAACATAGAAGAAGAGTATACGGAGCAGTCTCTTGGCATGTGATGATAGGTGTAATTCGCCAAAAATGCCTAATAGGCAGTTCTTGGGGTGGATTATATTTGGGAGGCCTAGCGCCGATGAGATGGAAGCACCCACTTCTTCCCAGAAGTCCCGGACTACCGGGCATGACCAGAAGCAGTGTAAGAAATCGGCCTCCTGGCCACAGCCACGGAAACAGGCAGCCGAGGGCAGGAGACCCATCTTGTGTAACCTAGTCGGAGTGAGGTGGGTTTGATGAAAAATTTTGACCTGTATGTTGCGGTCCCGGGAAGCAATAACAGAAGTTTTATACGTATCACTGAATTCTGACAAGTCCTCGTCTACCAGGGAGATGTCCAGAGAGGTCCACTTTACCTGAGCTTTGTGAAACCTCAGTCATTAGGGCTGCATAATAGGTGGAGACAAGTTTAGTGGGATCTGGCTGTCTGAGCAGTTTTTCCAACGGAGGCAGGTCAGTGGGATCATCCAGGGAGCCAAACTGGCCACGAATAGCGTGCCTGAGCTGGTAGTAATAAAAAAGGTACGATCTTGGTAGATCGAAGTCTAAACGTAGCTGAGAAAAAGATTTAAAGCCCTGAGCATTGTACAGGTGGCATAAATATTTAACCCCCCTGGAGTAACAGCGATTGGGATCGGGAAGGGAGTATAGATCCTGCAGATTAGGGTTAAACCACAGGGGGTTGTTGGGAGATTTTAGCCAGGTGCGCCTGGATACTTTTGTGACAATATAACGGAATGAGGAAAGGGAAGTGGCAAGTAGGGAGGTTCCGGGGCGATCAGGGACCCCGCCTCTATAGATAATATTATGTAGGGTTTCCAGGAAAGATGCGATGGCTCCCTCCGTGGAGTTACAGGCATTGGCCGTAACCGGGCTGTCATGGAGGTCCTGCCAGAAGCAGGCGTCCTGGTCTTCCTGATTCTCGGTTGCGCATGCTCCGCCCTGCAGGTGGCGCCAGAGGGGCTATTTAAACCTGTCAATCGCAGACAGTCCCTGCTGTCTGCTCTACAGCGTTGAGTACCTGAAAACCTGATCTGAAGACTTACCTGTGTTTGACCCGGCCTGCCTGTGACTTCTCCAGTTTTCTGCCTGCATCCGACCCCTGGCTTGTTGTGACCTCTCCTCTGTCTGATCCCTCTGTACCTTGCTGCCAGCCAGTTAACCGACCCGGCTTGTCTGACCAAGCTCACTGTTCCTAGTTCCGGTCCAGTCTGCTAAGCTGATCCAGTTTGCTGAGTTCCTGTGTTCCTGGTTCCAGTCCAGTCTGCTAAGCTGATCCAGTCTGCTGAGTTCCTGTGTTCCTGGTTCCGGTCCAGTCTGCTAAGCTGATCCAGTTTGCTGAGTTCCTGTGTTCCTGGTTCCGGTCCCGTCTGCTGAACGATTCCAGTTTGCTGAGTGTTCCTGATTCCAGTTCGACCTGCTGTGTTCCAGTGTGCCTACCAAGTCTGCATACCTACCTTCACCTTGGTTGATCCTGCCAGGCACTCGTACCCCTCCTACCTCCGCGCCTGCTGTTACCTTACCAGGGGCCGCTGGTGGGAGCCGTAAGGGAGGCCTTCCTCTGCAAGTCCGGGCTCATCACCGCTAGGTACGTGACAGTAGCAGACAGCCATGTCTGAGCCCGAGCAGGGAGCCTCACCTATGGAGGAACTATGTCGGCACCTGGCAGGATTGGCTGAAGCGGTCAAGAACCTCCAGCAAGGCTACACCCATCTGGAAGAACAAGTGCAGGTCCTCTCCAACCCCTCTGGAGCCCAAGGGGGATCCCATACCTCTACCTCCACTGCTGGGGCAGGATCCTCACCCACAGTTGTCATGCTTCCTCCGGAGCCCAGGGTCCCTACACCCGAAAGATTCTCCGGGGATCGAAGCAAGTTTAGGGCTTTTCGTAATTCCTGCGAACTCTACTTCGCTCTGCAGCCTCGCACCTTCTCCTTGGAAGCCACCAAGGTGGGCTTTGTGATGTCCCTGCTTTCCGGAGACCCTCAGAGCTGGGCCCACCGTCTCTTGGAACGGAAAGATATGGCGTTAAACAACCTTACTGCCTTCTTCGACGCCATGGCTCAGCTATATGAAGATTCCCAGCTCTCAGTAACCGCAGAGACCGCCTTGCGCACCCTTCAGCAGGGGCGCAGAGCAGCAGAGGACTACGTAGCGGAATTTAGACGGTGGAGCGCAGATACCAGTTGGAATGACGCCGCCCTCCGCCATCAGTTCCGCATAGGTCTGTCCGACCCTCTGAAGGACGAGCTCGCTAGGGTTGGCATACCACCAACCCTGAATTCACTAATTGACTTAACAATCCAGATCGACCGACGTCTCAGGGAACGAAGGGCTGAGAGGTCCACGGGCTTCTCCCGCCCGACCTGGATGCTTCCCCGGGCTCCCAGCCATCTGCACCCAGCACCTGTTGCACCTCCAGCCGCTACATCTGACATACCCGAGCTCATGCAGCTCGGAGTGCTTCGTCCTCCCCTCTCCCAACAGGAACGCCAACGTCGCCAAGTGAACAATCTGTGCCTGTACTGCGGGGAACCCGGACACTTCGTTATAAATTGTCCCCTGAAACTTCGTAAGTGTCTTTCAGTATCTTCTGACACTACCAACCCACAGGCCAAGCACACATCTCACCTTGCTCTCTCTGTCTCGTTACAGCTCCCAGGAAGGACTCTGCAAGTGCCCGCTATTATTGATTCCGGGGCTTGCAGCTGCTTTATGGACTCAGCCTTTGCCATCAAGCACCAGATCCCTCTTGTCACCAAGACCCATGGACTATGTGTGCATTTGGCTGATGGGTCCATCATTAAGTCTGGACCAGTGGTCCAAGAGACCGCCCCTTTACCCGCTACCATCTCCACCATCTCCGGAACCCACCAAGAATACTTACGCCTGGACATTATCTCTTCCCCATTGTTCCCTGTGATCCTTGGTATACCTTGGCTACAGGTCCACAACCCTACCATCAACTGGGCCACGGGGTTGGTGACCTTTTCTTCTCCTTACTGCCAGCAATCCTGCGGGACACTCAAAACCCCTGGGCCGGCCACCCTCTTATGTATCAATACGGAGGCTGGAATACGGCAATCCATCCCTGAGGTCTACCATGACTTTCTTGATGTGTTTAGCAAACAAGGGGCAGAGACTCTACCACCTCATCGGGCCTATGATTGCCCCATTGACCTACTTCCCGGAGCGGCAATTCCGTTTGGCAGGATCTTCCCGTTAACAGAGGTAGAACAGGGGGCACTAAAAGACTATATCGATGAAAACCTACAGAAAGGGTTCATTCGTCCGTCTACATCTCCAGCCGGTGCAGGCATCTTTTTCGTAGAGAAGAAGGATCATACCCTTCGACCCTGTGTGGACTATCGTGAATTAAATAAAATCACAGTAAAAAAACGCTACCCTCTCCCCTTGGTACCGGAACTATTTCAGAGACTGGGAACAGCCATCATTTTTACCAAACTTGATCTCCGTGGAGCCTACAATCTGGTCCGCATCAAGGAGGGGGATGAGTGGAAGACCGCTTTCCGCACCCGATTCGGACATTTCGAGTACCGGGTAATGCCCTTCGGGTTGTGCAACGCCCCTGCCACTTTCCAGTATTTCATTAACGATGTGCTCCGGGACTTCCTAGATCTCTTTGTCATTGTCTACCTAGACGATATACTAATTTTTTCTTCCTCCCTTGATTCCCACCGCAGGCACGTCAGAAGTGTGTTGGCTCGGCTTCGCCAGCACGGCCTGTATGCGAAGGCCGAGAAGTGTGAATTTGAGCTGGAAAGTATATCGTTCTTGGGACTAATTATCTCCAGCGAGGGCATCAAGATGGACCCTCAAAAGATTGCTGCAATCCTGGACTGGCCAGTCCCAGCGGACAAGAAGGGGATCCAACGTTTCGTTGGATTCGCCAACTTCTACCGCAAATTCATCAGAGGGTTCTCAGCCATCATCGCACCCATCACCCAGCTGACCAAACAAGGGATCCGTTTCCACTGGTCCCCTGAGGCCCAAAAGGCCTTTGAGGCCCTGAAGGGTCTCTTTACCTCTGCCTCTATCTTGAAGCACCCAGATTCCTCATTACCATTCGTCCTGGAGGTAGACGCCTCGGAAATTGCGGTAGGAGCAATACTGTCCCAAAGACAGGGGACCAGAGCCTTGCTCCACCCAGTAGCTTTTTTCTCTCGCAAGTTATCTGCGGCAGAGAGGAACTACGACGTGGGGGATCGGGAATTGCTGGCGATCAAGTCCGCATTAGAGGAGTGGCGTTATCTGTTGGAGGGGGCTGCCCACCCGATTCTGATATTCACCGACCACAAGAACCTGGAGTACCTGAAGGCAGCGAAAAGGCTAAAACCACGACAAGCCAGGTGGGCGCTCTTCTTCTCCCGGTTCTCCTTCCATGTCACTTACCGTCCCGGTTCCAAGAACATTAAGCCCGATGCCCTCTCTCGGATGTTCCATAAGTCTAAGGAAACCTCTCCTCCAGACACCATTCTTGCTCCTGGAAACTTCCTTCTGCTTCAGGAAGACCTACTCTCCCGGATCAAGCAAGCCTCCACTGGGCAGAGACTCCCCTCCGAACCGGAATTGCAGGCCAAAGATGGGCTGTTTTGGTACCAGAACAGGATCTACGTACCTGAAGAGCTGAGAATAACCGTACTGGAACTCTGCCACGACCATGCCCTTGCCGGGCACTTTGGCGTTGCCAAGACCACCGACTTGGTACAGCGTACCTTTTGGTGGCCTCGGCTCCGCGAGAACTGTAGGAAGTTTGTGGAGTCCTGCATAGTTTGTACCCGAAACAAGGGTTACAAATCCAAGGCCTGGGGACTACTGAGACCCCTACCCGTCCCAGACAGACCCTGGAAAATGCTGTCCATCGACTTTATCGTCGAGTTGCCTCCGGCTGAGAGTCACACCACTATCTTCGTGATAGTAGACCGTCTATCCAAGATGGCACATTTCATTCCCATGAAGGGGACTCCCTCAGCTCCCGAACCTGCACAGGTGTTCATCAGAGAGGTCGTCAGACTCCACGGGGTACCAGCCAATATTGTCTCCGACCGAGGGGTACAATTTACCTCCCGGTTTTGGAGATCCCTCTGCAAGGCTCTGGAGATAGAATTGTCACTTTCCTCTGCTTACCATCCCCAGACCAATGGACAGACTGAGAGGACTAACCAGACCCTTGAGCAGTACCTGCGCTGCTTCTCTTCATTCGCTCAGAATGACTGGGTTTCCCTGCTCCCATTGGCCGAGTTTGCCTATAACAACTCTACGCATTCCGCTACCAAGCAGTCCCCATTCTTCGCAAACTACGGTTTCCATCCTACATTCCTGCCCAATTCCCTTCCTGAATGTACGGTGCCCGCAGTCCAGGAAAAGTTGAACTTCTTTTCATCCAACAACCAACTTCTGCAGGAAACCATGACCAAGACTCAGGAACACAACAAAACAATTTTTGACAGGAAGAGACGGGGTGAATTAATGCTGGCACCCGGCGACCAAGTATGGTTATCCACTTTAAACTTGAGGATGGCATGTCCCTCTAAGAAACTGGGCCCCAAATTCTTAGGGCCGTTTCCAGTCAAAAGGAAAATCAATGAAGTGGCTTATGAACTGGAGCTCCCTGACTCCCTCAAGATCCATCCGGTCTTCCATGTATCTCTGCTGAAGCCCTCGGTTCCCAACCCATTTCCAGGCCGAAGTCCGGCTCTCCCTGATCCTGTCATTGTAGACGGGGAGGAGGAATTCGAAGTGGAAGCCATTATGGATTTTAGAAGAAGGAATAACCAGAACCAATTCCTGATTAAGTGGAAGGGCTACGGACCCGAAGAAAACACTTGGGAGCCTGAGGAGAACATCCATGCTAGAAGCCTGGTGCAGTCCTTCAAGAGATCTCACCCTGAGAAGTTTGCCCGGATGGGCATCCGGAGGCTGCCCCTTGGGGGGGGGGGCAATGTCATGGAGGTCCTGCCAGAAGCAGGCGTCCTGGTCTTCCTGATTCTCGGTTGCGCATGCTCCGCCCTGCAGGTGGCGCCAGAGGGGCTATTTAAACCTGTCAATCGCAGACAGTCCCTGCTGTCTGCTCTACAGCGTTGAGTACCTGAAAACCTGATCTGAAGACTTACCTGTGTTTGACCCGGCCTGCCTGTGACTTCTCCAGTTTTCTGCCTGCATCCGACCCCTGGCTTGTTGTGACCTCTCCTCTGTCTGATCCCTCTGTACCTTGCTGCCAGCCAGTTAACCGACCCGGCTTGTCTGACCAAGCTCACTGTTCCTAGTTCCGGTCCAGTCTGCTAAGCTGATCCAGTTTGCTGAGTTCCTGTGTTCCTGGTTCCAGTCCAGTCTGCTAAGCTGATCCAGTCTGCTGAGTTCCTGTGTTCCTGGTTCCGGTCCAGTCTGCTAAGCTGATCCAGTTTGCTGAGTTCCTGTGTTCCTGGTTCCGGTCCCGTCTGCTGAACGATTCCAGTTTGCTGAGTGTTCCTGATTCCAGTTCGACCTGCTGTGTTCCAGTGTGCCTACCAAGTCTGCATACCTACCTTCACCTTGGTTGATCCTGCCAGGCACTCGTACCCCTCCTACCTCCGCGCCTGCTGTTACCTTACCAGGGGCCGCTGGTGGGAGCCGTAAGGAAGGCCTTCCTCTGCAAGTCCGGGCTCATCACCGCTAGGTACGTGACACGGGCACAGCCAATCGTTGATGTGCACCAAAGGGCATGACCAGGTACTCATACAGGCCGTAACGGTTGCGGAAAGCTGTCTTCCATTCATCCCCTGACGAATTCTGACCAGATTATACGCGCCCTTTAAATCAAGTTTAGTGAACAACTTCGCCGTTTGCAAACGTGCCAATAATTCTGGGATGAGAGGAAGGGGGTATCTATTTTTTACCGTGATCTTGTTCAATTCTCTATAATCGATGATGGGACATAGGCTTTGATCCTTGTTCCGGATGAAAAACATGCCGGCTGCGGCGGGTGAGGTGGACGGTCTTATGAAACCTTTCTTTACATTTTTTCTTCTATGTATTCCTTTTGATGGGCCTATTCAGGCTGTGATAAGCAATAGATATGCCCAAAAGGGATTTTGCTGCCAGGGAGTAAGTCAATTGGCAATCGTATGGTCTATGTGGGGGTAGTAGCTCTGCATTATTTTTGCTGAAGACATCAGCGAAGTCTTGGTATGCCGTAGGTACCAGGTTGACTTCCGCTGGGGACAGTGACTCTGCCTGTGATAAAGAAGTCTCTTTGAAACATGTCTCCTGGCAATATTGAGAAGTGAGGAGCACGCTCCTGTCTTCCCAACGTAGTGAGGGTTTGTGGGTATGCAGCCAGGGTAGACCTAGGATGAGGGGAAAATGGGGAGACGGTATCACATCTAAGCAGATGTATTCTATATGAGTAGAATCTGTCACCATAAGCAGAGGTTGTGATTGTGTAGTGATGGGACCGGAGGTTAAGGTAGTTCCGTCAATAAGTCTAAGAGAGACAGGTTTGCATTTAGTGGATACAGGCATTTTATTGGTTTTAACAATATGCGAGTCTATGAAGTTCCCACACGCTCCTGTGTCAATCATAGCCTCGAGAGTAATTAGGGTTTGGTCCCACTGCAGAGAGACAAGAATTTTGAAATAGTTCGAATCTGGTAAGTGGGGGTTTATTAGCTTGCAGAGGTATGTTGATTTACCGGGTTTTTTCTTTCTGAGTATGGGGCAGTCTTCAGAGATGTGGTGTGGCGCGCCACAATACATACAGAGCTGAAGGGACCTTCGCCTAGACCTCTCTGCCGGGTAAGTGGTCCACTAATTTCACCGATTTTAAATGGGTACCACGGGCTCGGCAGTATGGTTTGAAGGAACTGAATAGGTGACCCCTGAGAGTCTCTCAGCTTTCCGTTCCCGCATTCTCCTATCAATGGAAATGCTAAGGAGTATAAGAGCATCCAATGTAGAGGGTATTACAGTGCGGGCTAACTCATTCTTCAGGGTTTTTGATAAGCCGAGCCGGAATAGATTTTTTAGGGTGATCTGGTTCCACTCGGACTGAGTGGCCTACCGTTTAAATTGGGCGATGTAATCTTCGACAGGGTGTTTACCCTGTCGCAGAGCACGTAAGGCAGACTCAGCGGAGATCTGTTTGCTGGGGTCATCGTATAGAAGATCCATGGCGGCACTAAAATCGGTGAAGGAGTTTAGGATTGGTAATACTTTCTCTATGAAAGTATTAGCCCGGGCTCGGGGTTCCCTTCTAAGGTAGGAGATGGCGGTGCAAACTTTTGTTCTATCGGTGGCATAAGTGCGTGGCTTCATGTCAAACAATAGTTTACAGGCGTTAATGTATTCCCTGTAGTTTCTCCTATCACCCGAGAAGATGTCTGGTGGGCTTATTTTCGGTTCAGGAGTGTCGGGGTGTGTAACCCGAGTAGGGAGTCTATCGGTGATATATGACCTGAGATTTTGGTTCTCCGTTGAAAGGTCGGTGACTATCTGCGAAAGTGCGTCAAGTCTCTGATTGAATGCGCCATGTGGTTAACTACCTCCGATGGGTCCATTTTACTCTATTTGGTAGAGGGGTTTGTGCTATCTGTAACGCTTCAGGCAATGTTACTATAAAGTTTTTGGTGTGGATCACAGCTTCGGAGGTATATATGATATACTTAACAGTTAACTATAATTAGGCAGAAATCAGATAGGGAGACTTAGATAATTTGGGAATACTAGTGGTTTTATTTAGTTTGGTAGTACACAGTCATAACATGGAGTTCCAGAGGAAACTTAGGTGAAGTAGCAGTACACAGGATAATAGGTTATAGTATACGGAGGAATACTTGCTGTGAGAGGACTGGGGCTCTGTCCGGCCCCAAAGCTGAAAGTTGGAGGGGCTCTGACTGGCCCAATAGTGAGGAGGCAGCCAGGCTCTATCCGGCCCAATAGTGAGATGTAAGTCGGGGCTCTATCCGGCCCAATAGTGAGATGGAAGTCAGGGCTCTATCCGGCCCAATAGTGAGATGGAAGTAGGGGCTCTATCCGGCCCAATAGTGAGATGGAAGTAGGGGCTCTATCCGGCCCAATAGTGAGATGGAAGTAGGGGCTCTATCCGGCCCAATAGTGAGATGGGAGTAGGGGCTCTATCCGGCCCAATAGTGAGATGGAAGTCGGGGCTCTATCCGGCCCAATAGTGAGATAGAAGTCGGGGCTCTATCCGGCCCAATAGTGAGATGGAAGTAGGGGCTCTATCCGGCTCAATAGTGAGATGGAAGTAGGGGCTCTATCCGGCCCAATAGTGAGATGGAAGTAGGGGCTCTATCCGGCCCAGTAGTGAGATGGAAGTAGGGGCTCTATCCGGCCCAATAGTGAGATGGAAGTAGGGGCTCTATCCGGCCCAATAGTGAGATGGAAGTAGGGGCTCTATCCGGCCCAATAATGAGGGAAGACGGTCGTCAGCTGCTGGAGCTATTTACCTGGTGTCGGGTTCCTAGCACCAACACCAAGCAAAGGGTGTCGGCTATTTAAGTAGGGAGAAGAGGTGGAGCCGGGTAATGTCGCTGTGAGTCATCGGACTGTGACGGAGTTGGTTGAGATCTCGGAGCCCCGGTTGTGAGATACGAATATTACAGGAGTCTCAGTGGAGAGATAAAAAATATTACAGGAGTCCCGGTGGAGAGATAAGGACATTACAAAAGCCCCCTTGGTCACTATTGACCAAGGATGTGACATGTGACTACAGTGTTCAAACGGTTTGCTAATCTTTTGGCCAGAATCTTAACGTCCACATTAATAAGAGAAATTGGACGGTAAGATTCACATTTAAGTGGGTCCTTACGGGGTTTTAATAGAAGTACAATCAAAGCCTCACGCATCGTTGGGGGGAGGATCCTGACATCAAGAGCTTTGTTATAGGTTCGCAAAAAAAAGGGGCACAAAGGGTCTTTAAATTGTAAATACCATTCAGTCGGGAAACCGTCTAGGCCCGGAGTCTTATGTGCAGGCATTTGTGAAATGGCTACAGCAATTTCCTCAACCGAGATAGATGCATCCAGCACATCATGCCCCTCCGTTGACAAGGAGGGGAGAGATATGTCAGCCAAGTAGTCATTCAATTGGGAGTCATCGTAGTCAACCCTAGAGGTATACAGGTCTTTGTAGAAGCATAAAAAGGAGTCTAGGATATCCCCTGGGTTGTCACTGATGGGGCCTTGAGCAGTAAGGATACGTGGGATGGAAATGGGAGAATGGTCAGGTCTAGTCAGATATGCCAATTAGGGTTGTCCCGATACCACTTTTTTGAGACCGAGTACAAGTACCGATACTTTTTTCCAAGTACTCGCCGATACCGATTACCGATACTTTTTTTTCAATGTCATGTGACAGTTTGAAAGATGGGGACTGATAGGTGGCACTGACAGGTGGCACTTATGGGCACTGACTGGTGACTGGCGCTGATGGGCACTAATAGGTGGCTGGCAATGATAGATGGCACTGATTGCACTGATAGGTGGCACTTATGGGCACTGATGGCACTGATAGGTGGCACTTGTGGGCAGTGATAGGTGGCACTGATAGGTGGCACTTGTGGGCACTGATAGATGGCACTGAAAGGTGGCACTTATGGGCACTGATAGATGGCTCTTATGGGCACTGATAGGTGGCACTTGTGGGCACTGATAGGTGGCACTGATAGGTGGCACTTGTGGGCACTGATGGCACTTGTGGGCACTGATTGCACTGATAGATGGCACTGATTGCACTGAAAGGTGGCACTTGTGGGCACTTATAGATGGCACTTATGGGCAGTGATAGGTGGCACTTGTGGGCAGTGATAGGTGGCACTTGTGGGCAGTGATAGGTGGCACTTGTGGGCACTGATAGCAGTGATAGGTGGCACTTGTGGGCACTGATAGATGGCACTGATTGCACTATCTGTGCAATCAGTGCCATCTATCAGTGCCCACAAGTGTCACCAATCAGTGCCCATAAGTGACACCTATCAGTGCAGTCAGTGCCATCTACCAGTGCCACCTAAAAAACTGCTGCAACGCCCATCTTGGTACACCCTGCACTCGGCTGAAGTAAGCAGCAGCAGACATCTTGTTACACCCAGCCCATATAGCTCGGGCTGGGTGTAACAAGATGTCTGCTGCTGCTTACTGCAGCCAAGTGCAGGGTGTACCAAGATGGGCGTGGGGACGTTCAGCCGCTGACGGCGACCGAATGTGACAGCACCGGTTACCGATCCTGATGCGGCTGCGCCCTGCACCCCTGCCAGCTTACCAAGTTCAGCTGCAGGTGAGGGACTCGCTCTCCGCCCGCGGACTCCGTCCATCGACTGTGCCCGCCCTCTCCAGCCAGACTCCGCCCACACTTTCCTTCAGAGACTCAGCCCGCCCCCTCTCCAGCCAAACTCCGCCTGCACTAGCTCTGTCGACAGACTCTGTCCGCCCTCTCCAGCCAGACTCCGCCCGCACTCCCCCAGCCACTGACTCCTCCCGCCCTCTCCGGCCACAAAAAAAAAGTATCGGGTGAAGCATCGGGAGCATTTGCGCGAGTACAAGTACTCGCGCAAATGCTTGGTATCGGTCCCGATACCGATACTAGTATCGGTATCGGGACAACCCTAATGCCAATAGACGTCCGGTTTTATTACCATGTTTTTAACGTTAAACAAAGGTTTTTATTGCTCAAAGGGTGCATACATGTGAAGTATATTTTGCATATAAACTTGGTAACTGATACATTGAGAGTCATACTTGAGGTAGGTAAGGCAACAGATTCATTATCATTGTCATATGAGCGTGCTCTACAAGAATACATTGCACATCCAAAGACTTCCTAGGAAAACCTATGTCTGAGCATTCATTTCTGACTGATATGGTTTTGTTATGTACAGGTACTCGACTCTTGAAGCCAGCGGTCCCATATCTTGTTATATTTATTGGGGCATCCCCTGTTGATATATATGCATTTCTTGTATGGCAGGGTATTATTCACTTCTATTTTCCATTCTACTATTTTGGGAGGTGTTTGTCTCATCCATTTTTTAGCAATGCCTTTCCTGGCTGAAAACAGTGTCTCATGAAGAAATGTTTTAGTATATTTATCTATTGTGTCTGGTAACATTCCCAGAAGGCATTGTTTGGGGTCTAATGCAAGGGGTGAGCCCATCTCGTCGTGTAGAAATGTCACAATTTGTTTCCACAAACCTTGTATCTTAGGGCAGGCCCAGATCAGGTGGAAAAAAGTGCCCGTCTCTTGTCCACACATCAGAATTGTTGTAGAATAGGTGCGCTTGTATCTTGCCACTCTGAGGGGTGTGAGGTACGCTCTATGTAGGACATAAAGTTGCGAAAGTCGATCGGACAGCTTGGGAGACACTGCTTTACAGGACTCCAGCGCCTCGCCCCACTCCTCATCCTCTATTGGCCCAACCTCCCGCTCCCATCTGGGTTTCAGATCGTACGCTAGTTTGGTAGAAATGGGAGTGGAAAGCATATTGTAAAATGCTGAGATCAGTTTGTGCGAATCTGTGCTCTTAATTACTGCCATAATTACATTGGGCGTGGGGTGTGGGACGGAGTCAGGGAATTGCAACTGCGTCGCGTGGCGGAGTTGTAAAAATCTAAAAAACATTCGGTTTTGAAGTGTAAATTCTTCTCTAAGGGAATCAAAGGTTTTTAGACGCCCCTTGTCTAGGAGGTGATGGAGGTAAAACACCCCCTGTGTGGACCACGTACCCGTATCCTGTATTTTGGTAAGCTCAGGGAGATTCATATTATGCCATAGCGGTGTGTAGTCGTTGTAGTGTGGAGTACTGAGTTTGGAAGAGGCTAAGTCCCATATTTTCCTGTAGTGATATAACATGGTATGCCTATTTGTCCCCGGCTCCGCCCCTCCCGAGCCCGATGCGATTGCATATATCGGGTCTTTGGTGTGCTGCGCCCACTTTGGACATAAGAGGGTGAGGAATCTCTCACTGTCCGTCTTGTCCAAGTGGAACAGCTGTGACAACTGTGATGCAATGTAGTATAGATTGAAGTCAGGGAGAGCCGTGCCACCTAGATCCGTCGGGTTCTTGAGAGTTTGCCATGCTAATTTGTGTCTATTGGCTCCCCACACAAAGGGCTTGAGTATGGCCTCGAGCGATTTGAAATGTTTCAAAGGTAGGTATACTGGGGTGTGCCACAAAACATATAATATCTTAGGGAGTAAGACCATTTTAATTAAATTTATGCGGCCCCAGATCCTAAGTGGAAGTCGGGACCAAATCCGTACTTTGGTTTTAACCATGGAAAGAAGGGGCTCTATATTGAGGGAAATGTAGTCCATCGGGGACCTAGATATATGAACCCCTAGGTATTTAATGACATCGACTCTTTGTAGTGGCAATCTGGTTTGGGATTCCGGGGCGGGAAGCTGTCAATAGGCAGAATTTGGGACTTGTCCCAATTGATTTTCAATCCTGAGAATATCCCAAAGCCTTCGATCGTGCGGAGTGCAGTATGTAGAGATGGGCCAGAATCTGCTAAATATAGCAGCGTATCATCAGCATACATACTGATTTTTTCAATCAGGGAACCCAGTCTCAGACCCCTAATCCCTGGGTTCGCTCGGATGGATATCGCAAGAGGTTCTGCCGCAAGGGCATACAGCAGCGGGGACAAAGGGCAGCCCTGTCTCGTGCCTCTACTGAGGTCAAACATTCGAGACGGCCACCCGTTGGCCACCGCCTTGGCCGTGGGTGCCTGATACAGCAATTGAACCCACTTAATGTAATTGGGACCAAAGCCATATCCTTCCAAGCATCTCCATAGATATTTCCACTCCACCGAGTCGAAAGCCTTCGCCGTATCCAACGTCACTACAACTCGGGACCCGACCTCCTCATGCGTGGCTTGCAGATTTATATATAATTTTCTAAGATTGAACGATGTGTTACGGCCGGGCATGAAACCCGCCTGGTCCGTGTGTATTAGGGACAAGATGACCTGATTGAGCCTAATAGATAGTACTTTGGCTAGTATTTTGATGTCAACCTGTAATAGGGATATGGGGCGGTACGATTCAGGGTATCCTGGGTCTTTTCCCGGTTTGGGAATGAGGACTATGGTAGCCTCCATCATGGATGGAGGTAGTATGCCAGACTCAAAAAGATGGTTGTACAGCGCTAGTAATTTAGGAACGAGAGTTTCGCTAAATTGGGAATAAAACTCAATGGGAAGTCCATCCGATCCCGGAGATTTAGACCTAGCAAAGCTAGCAATTGCCTTTGCGATTTCGTCTGTGTTGAGGGGTGCCTCCAGAAGGTCCATCTGTTCCCTGGTCAGTTGCGGGAAAACGACCCCCTCTAGAAAGAGGGACATCGATTCCGACTCGGTAGGGGCTGTCGTTTTGTACAAGTCAGCAAAGAAGTCTCTAAACATTGAAGTTACCGTGGGAGGGTCCGTAATGCTTTGTCCATCAGGGCCATGTAATGTGATAACCACTGGGGGTCTGTCTTCACTGTGTATCAGGTATGCTAGTAGCTTGCCGGCTTTTCCCCGTGTTCAAACATTTTTTGTTTAGAGAAAAATAGTTTTTGTCTTGCTTTTTGGAACTGAAGCTGGGCGACTACTCTAGTGTGTAGTTTGAGCTGGTTTGCCTTTGCGGGAGTCGGGGCGGTGGCAAAATCTCGCTCAGAGGATGACAAGTCCGTCATTGCCTTATCAAGGACGGTTGCCGAGTCAGCCTTAATTTTATTGATTCTGGTCGTTAATGTGGAGCAAGCGAACAACTTAAAGGAGTCCCAAACCGCAGAGGGTGACGCAGAGTCGTCGTTCTCTGTAAAGTATTGTGTCCATTCATTCGCAAGCTCGTCATCCTCCGGTAGGAGTGAGAGCCAAAACGGGTTTAGACGCCAGGATCTAGGTGGTTTATTAATGGGTATGCTTAAAGTTATCCAGTAGGGACTATGATCCGAAAGTATTCTGGGACCGAATGCGGCCTCAATTAATCGCGGTGTCAGTCTACGAGATATTAGTATAAAGTCTATGCGAGACAGAGAATTATGGGTAGATGAAAAACAAGAGTATGATTTCGTATTTGGGAACATGTGGCGCCATGTGTCTATTAAGTGAAAGGTGGAAATGAGCTTACAAAACTTAGTTTCGTTGGGAGCGAGCAAGGTGGGAGGAGTCAGTTGTAGCCTGTCTAGAGTGGGATTTAGCGTAGTATTGAAATCACCGAACCAAACCGCAGAAATGGCAGGGTGTCGGGCCATGAATGACAATCCCTCTTTAATGATTGTAATGTTGAATGGGGGTGGCACATAGTAGGCCAATATTAGGATGGGTTCACCATATAGTTTAGCTAGGAGAAATATGTACCGCCCCTGTGAGTCAGTGGATAGTTCACATAGCTCAAAGTGTACAGATTTAGCTATCAAAATTGACACTCCCCTGGCGTGGGATGTATGGGTAGAATGAAATGTCCACCCAATCCAAGGTCGGCGTAATGCCATCTGAACGCTCCCCTCCACATGTGTCTCCACCAGGACTATCACATCAGCACGTTGTTTCTTAAGGAATGTGAAGACTGCCGCGCGCTTAAGCTTGTCACGCAGGCCCCTCACATTCCACGTAAGAAATTTTAAAGACGCCATCGGGAGAAGGTGTCGGAATCATGCGTCCCAGGCCTATCATGTGATATTCCCCTAGTGTAGGCATTCCCTAGGTTCCCAATAGTCAGACATAAATGTAGCGGTTCTGTTACACCCAACATATATGAACACTCACATAAACATATCTCTCGTAACGTTACCTGTTCTCTGAAGTTAGTATGCACAATCAAGTTCAACAAAACAATAAACAAATTAACCCCCACCCCCCTCCCTGCCCTGCACCGTCCCCAACTGGTGCGGGCGTAATCCCTTAACTTGTGTAACCCAACTGGTAAAAACTCTATCTGCAAAAGTACATAAAGGAGATAGTGGAGCTGGTGGGGCCTCTGAGATCCAGAGGGGTCAAGGGATACCCTCCATATTGGCAGGGCAAGATTAGTCAAAGCAGGTCGGTCTCCTCGTTTTCTGTAGAGGGCACCAAGCGTGCCCCGGAAAAAGCTCCAGTAGACATGAGAATGATTCCCAGTGGTGTATGGGGCAAAGTCTCGCTGCACAGTGCACGTTGCTGGCAGGGCCTCTGTATCCCAGAACTCCTATGGTCAATGTTTTCTGAAATAGTGTATAGTGTCTCAAAATTATAATGGGTATGAATGAATGGACTCCTGTATAGCAGATGCCTGGGGTTCGTATTTTGTACTCACGTTGGTGCACGATCAGTTCCATAGCTCATCAGGGAGCGCGCTGTGTGTGCCACGAGACATTCCATTTCCAGAAGTAGATAGTTGCAAGGAAAAGTCCATGTGGCTCCAGGAGACTGCGCGGCTATGTGACATTGGAACAGAATAGAATGATTGTGAGCAAAGTTAGTCATATTTGTATATTTGGGACTCGGTCAAGCGACTCTCTCAGGGTCATTGCGGCGATCCAGCCAGGATATTACTTCCTCCGGTTCCTCGAAGAAGACAGCACGGCCGTCACATTCCACCCTGAGGCGGGCAGGGAAAAGCATGGAATACTTGTAGTGTTTGATCCGGAGCCTGCGTTTGGCCTCAGTGAAGCTCTGGCGTCGGCTCTGCACCTCTGCCGAAAAGTCAGGAAAAATTGCCACCGTAGCGTTTCCCATAGGGATGTTTCCTTTCTCTCTTGCCATTCTCAAAGCTGCATCCCTGTCCTTATAGTTAAGGAGTTTGGCTATAAACGTGCGAGGGGGGGCTCCCTGCGGGGGGGGGTCTGGCTGGCATACGGTGCGCTCGTTCCACCACAAACATGGGGGAGAAGACTTCTCTACCATAGGTGTTGATTAAGAGTTGTTCCAGGAATGTGGTGGTGTCCCTACCTTCGGCCCCCTCCGGCAGACCTATAAGGCGTAGATTACATCTTCTAAGCCTGTTCTCCATGTCATCCTGTTTAGCGAGGATTTGACGTATTTGCTGTTGCATGCGGTCTGACGATGTTTGTAGGGGTGGGATGACATCTTCCACCGTGCTCAGTCTGGTCTCTGTCTCCGTCACCCGGTCCCTGAGCTTTTGAAAATCCTGCCTAAGAAGGGAAATGTCCACCTTTACCTCCTCAATTTGCGCTGTAAGGGAAGTTCTGCATAGGGTAATCGCTTCAAGTAGACGGTCAGTATCGCCTGCTGTTCGTTCTCCCCCTCCTGCCTTCTCAGGGGCATCATCTCCCACCATATCTTCCCCTTCTTGTCGGCGGTACTGATCAAGTTTTGCCGCCGCCGCTGCCGCCGCCGGCTTCTGGGATTTGGAAGGCGACATACTGAGGGAATCAAGAGTACAGTAACAAGGCGCCCCTAGCTCGCAGAGGTGAATCAGCAAAACAGTAATGTCAGTTTAGTGCATGTGTCGAGGGACCGAGAGGATCAAAATGGCCACGGAACTCCTGGAGTGGGCCCAAGCCTCCGACTGTCCTGGACGCGGCCGCACAGGCCAAAGGATGGCTAAAGGCCTGTGAAATCAAGGATAGGTGTGTTGAGGGGTCCCTGGAAGGCTATCAGCGTTGGGCTGACCGGTGACCGAGCCTAAACACGGCGCTGGCCTGAAGGGGAGGTGTAGCAAGATGGCCGCGGACTTCCGTCTGCAGGCCCAAGCCGCAGACCTTCCTGGTCGCGGCCGCGCTGGCCGATGGGCGGCCGGGGCCTAGAGAGCCAAAAGGCCAGGTGTGTCGGAGGGCCCTAAGAAAGCAGGCAATGCCAGAGTGGCCGGTAGCAGTGTCAGCCCGGATACTGGGTGTAGCAATATGACCGTGACCTCCGCGTGAAGGCCGAAGCCGTGGACTTGCCTGGATGCAGCTGGTGGACGGTCAGGGGTCCTGCAGGCAAAGGCCAGGTGTGTTAAGAGGCTCCAGAGGGGTACTGGCCGGCGGTGTACTGGCCGGCGATAGCGGTGGTCAGGAGAGCGGGTGCAGCAAGATGGCCGCGACCTCCGTGTGTAGGCCGAAGCCGCGGACTTGCCTGAATGCGGCCGCCGCGTGCGGGAGATCGTCGATCCGTTCGAGCCGTCGGGCGGTTTGGGAGTCAGCGGAGTTCAGGTAGGGTATGCAGAGGGTCCCCAAGCAGTTATCCAAGGTAGATGACAGGAATTGCGGAGTGCAGGATTAGTAGATTCAGGAGTATTAGACGGAGCCCAGGGCACACAGGTCCTACTCCATGCAGCGTCAGGCCACGCCCCCCGGTTTTATTACCATGTTTAAACGATTTATTTATTTTTCATATTTAAATCTTTTATTTTATATACGAAAAGGAGGAATTATCCAGGAAGCCAAACAGAATGCAAAACTAAAATACATAATCTTATTCACATTTCATCTGAATATATATATATATATATATATACACACATCTATCTTCCCCTATTATAGGTACCCTTAGATTAATATAATGCTCTATCATGTTTCACAGTATATGTTCACCTATATTTGCATTTATTTCTCTTTCCACCTTTACCTTAATCTTAAAGGCAGAGGGTGTCTATCAAGGACTTCTCTATTCCTCCTTCCCCCCTTTTCTTTCCTCCTCCCCTCTCCCAGGAAAAGATGGATGAATCAGGCTTCTATTTCATCTCCCGTGCAGGTATACATCTCGTACTGGGCCATCTCCACTCCTCACTCCTCGCCTGTCTCCTCTGACATCCTCTTCCGAGTACATAAATAAATTCCATCCTGTCCATGTTTGAATATACTGTTCTCTCTTATTTTGAGCTGAGAGGACTAAGTCCTCCATGGCTCCTATGTCTCGTACTCTATTGAGCCAACCTGCAATGGAGGGTGGTCTAGAATCCCTCCACCGCAGGGTTACCCCCATTTTAGCTGCATTAATAAGATGACATAACACCAATTTTTTTTATAGATCTGCACCGGGATCTGTGAACAATGAAGCAGAAAAAAGGGGGGGTCATCTGGTATCAAGAATTCTGGGAATTTTTTAGAGATTCTCTGGATCTCTAACCAGTATTGCCGCATTTTTCCACAGGACCAGAATATATGCAGTAAAGTTCCCCGTTCTATCCCACATCTCCAGCAACATTCTGGGGTTTTCATAGAAAATGTATGGAGCCTTACTGTACCACTGTATCAGTGTATCAATAATAAGTTTATAATTTAACTCCTGGATCCACGTACAGATCGAGGAGTTCAGTGCCAACACAATGATACATTTACGCTGGATTGGGGTAAACGTCCTGTCCAGATCTCTTTCCCATTTGCCAATACCTGGCATCACAAAATCCTCCGGAGGTGCATTCAGCAACCCATACATCTTAGAACCCACTCGTGAGAGTGGTTCCTCCTTTTCGCAGAAAGCCTCCAAACATGTCAATTGCCGTTGGAAGTCTAATGGCGTCCCCAGCGATCTCAAAAAATGACTTATCTGAAGTGCCTGCCAGAGGTTTAATTCAAAGGACCCCCCCAGTTCCATCAGCGAGTCCAGAGTCGGCCAGGATCCCGACTGTAAAAAATGCGACACCTGGGAGATTCCTTTTTCTTTAAGATTGCCAAATTCTTCTACCTCCATACCCGGTAGGAAGCTAGGGTTCTCCAAGACGGGGAGCAAAGGTGATTTGCCTGGTGAGAATTTTGGGTCTCGGCATATCTTAGCAGTAATTCGCAGCGTCGGACCAATTGTAGGATGTTTCTTTAAAAGGGACGGCAGTGCTGTATAGCACCAAGGTGCTCTACATAGAGGGACCGGGCTAAACTGTTGCTCCATACCTATCCAGCGTTTAAAATCTGTGTGTCTACACCAATCCACCAACCTTGCCAGGTGAGTCGCTCGATAATATTTAGCTATGTCTGGGACTGCCATCCCACCAAAGCACCTGGGTATCATCATCAGTTCTCTCTTAATTCTTGGCCATTTCCCAGCCCATATAAATTTCATAAGGAGAGTACGCATTTGGCGGAGATAGGCTACTGGGATGGTAATCGGCAATGCCTGGAACAGATACAACATTTTTGGTAAGATACTCATCTTAACTATATTCCCTCGGGAAACCCAAGAATGTAATCCATGGTGCCATTTATCGAGAAGTGTTCGTATTGAGGTTGTATAGTGGTGGGAAATTTATCTTAAAAATGTTCTTTAAATTTGATGGTATGTTTGTACCCAGGTACTTTAGCGCAGTCTCCCATTTAAATCCGGAATTTGGTTGTATAATATTACGCATCAAGTGGGACATTGCCACACTCATTGCTTCAGATTTAGTATGATTTATTTTCAGATTTGATATCCTATTATAGCTGTCGATCTCCCTCACAAGGTTGGGGAGTGAGACATGTGGACTAGGTATGGAAAACAGCAGGTCATCCGCATAGGCCGACACTTTGTGAGCTCGGTCTCCTATCAGTATACACTGTATATCCGGATTTTGGCGAATTCTATTCAATAGAGGCTCTACTGAGAGTGCAAATAGTAGGGGTGAAAGGGGGCATCCCTGTCGTGTGCCATTTGCAATCTTAAATGGTTTTGAAAATACTCCATTTACGTTCACTGTGGCCTGTGGGGTCGTGTAGACACTCATGATCCAATTGATCATGTGTTTCCCCTAGCCCACATGCCTCAGCACTTCAAATAGGAAATACCAGTTTACTCTATCAAACGCTTTCTCAGCATCGGTATTTAAGAACACACACGGGATATTTCTCTCATTAACCTAGTGGACCAGGTTAAGGACTTTTATCGTATTGTCCCTCGCTTCTCGTGCGGGGATAAATCCCACCTGGTCCAAGTCCACCAACTGAGAGAGCCAAGGTTGAAGACACAACGCCAATATTTTCGCCAATATTTTCGTGAACAGTTTTAAGTCTGTATTCAATAATGAAATCGGCCTGTAACTGCCGCACTCCGCCGGGTCCTTCCCTTCCTTTGGAATTACCGCAATATATGCTAGAAGTGCATCCGGCAGTAGTGCGGCAGTCTGGCCCAATGCATTAAAAAACGTAGTCATCTGGTCGCTTAGTAATGAGGCAAATTCTTTATAGTATCTTATAGTATATCCGTCCGGGCCTGGAGCCTTTCCGGATTTAACTGTTTTAAGTGTTGCCTTCAATTCCTCAGAGGAGATTGAGGCCTCTAGGCTACTTTGGGCTAGAGATGGTAGCCTCGAGAGGCCTGCTGAGGCAAGGAATTCCTCTATAGTCGACGTTGGAGCTGGTATTTGTACTAAGTTGTATAAAGATGAATAATATTCTCCGAATACTTCTGCTATATCTTTTGGTTTCCATACTAATTGCCCCTCCTTCCCCTTAATTTGTGGAATGCATGTTGACAAGTTTTTTTCCTTTTTAATTTCTGCATTTGTCTCCCAGTTCGTAATTTATCTTCCTGCCCCGCTGTATTATTGCTTTAGCTTTAAAATGCAGAATCTCTGTGAGTTGTCTTCCGATACAGATTACTTGTGTTTTTTTTATGCTGGAGTTCCAGTTCCTGAATTTCTTCTAGCAATTTCCTGATCTGTTTTTCTCGCTTCTTCTTTAGTATTGATCCATATTTAATCAATCCCCTGATCACAGTCTTGTGCGCCTCCCACACCATTCCCGGGTCGCTCCCTAGCATGTCATTAACTTGAAAATATTCTACAATCTCCCTAGCCACCGCCTCTTTGACTTCAGGATTCTGCAGCAGACCCTCATTCAAACACCAGCGTCTCTCTTGGGAGAAGACCACATTGGATAGGGAGAGGCACAAGCTGATCGCGGCGTGATCTGACCACGTTATATTCCGATAGTCACTTCCGTTACTGAGGAAATCAGATAATGGGGGATCAGAAATAGGTCTATGCGGGAGTATACTTGGTGTGGGTTAGAGAAGAAAGTATAATCCCTTTCCTCTGCATGCAGAGTCCTCCAGGCATCTACCAATTGTACCTCATGCAATTTCCGCAATACACCCTTTCTGATCCCCTCCGAGATCGATGAAGTCCCTACGGAAGTGTCTATCCTAGGATCTAGAGAGATATTGAAGTCTCCCCCCAAGATCAATGTTCCTTCTGCGAATTCTGATAGTTTTGAGAGCACTTTCTTCATAAATGTATCCTGATGTAAATTTGGTGCATACACCGTGGCTAATGTCACTTTGGCTCCTCCAATACTGCCCTTAAGAAAGCGAAATCTGCCTTTTGGGTCCAGGCACTTATCCACCAGCAACCAGGTAACTCTATTGGAGATCAAAATTGATACTCCTTTAGATTTTGCTTCCTGGTTGCTCACATGATATACACATGGAAAAAATATATTTTGGAGTGGAAGTCCCCCCGTCTTAAAATGCGTCTCCTGCACATAAGCTACGTCTGTCCCCCAACGCCTAAGATCGTTTAACAACATCATTCGTTTTTCTGGGGCGTTAAGTCCCTTGGCGTTTAGGGAGATTTTTATTTCCTCCATCTCCTCCTAGGGCGTGGGGGTAAAAAAAAGAGAAAGAAAAGAAAGAAAAAAACACACTAACCCCACAGCCCTCAAACCCCCCCTTCCCCTTCGAATATTCCCCTTTCCCCCTAACCACCCTCTCCCCTACTGTTCCCTCCCTCCCCTAGACCCCTAAGGGGAAACACCTATAACTGAACCCTTCACCTCTGGGTTTCGTGGGTGCAAACCTAATTGGGAGTATTGGTCTGACTAGGATGAGAAAAAAAAACCCTCCCACTTACCCTCCATCCCCCACCCCGGCTATTTTTATATTCCAATGTTAACCAATTTATTATTGTCCACATTCACCATTTCATCATAATTATTTCCGTCACTTTCCATCTATTTTATGAAATGTTTATTTATTCTTATCACAACTATCCCGGGTTCTTCATAGGCTATATATCTAAAAAAAAAAAGAAGAAAAGAGCAAGAGGAAGAGGGGACCAAAAAAGGGAAGAGAAGCATACGCCCCTTCTTCCCCATATCTAGTTCTCACTCCCCCCCCCCTCCGCCCCTCTATCTCAATATACTCAATCCCCTTTACCTCTATTCTCTCACTTCCCGCATCCCCCCCTAACATTCTCTTATACTGTTCAACCTTCCGCCCCTCCCCTCTACCCTCCCACCTCCTCCCCTCCCCTCCCTCATCGTTCTATATCTAGACCACATCCATCTAGGTTAAGTTTCCTAACAGATCTATTCTATATAGTTCTATACAGTCCTATATAATCTTTTTTTATTGATCTTCTCCTCCACGTTACTGTGTATCTTATTTTATCTACCTAGTCTTTTCCACTCTGCATCCAAGGGTATTCCCTGTACGGGTATGGCCGATATCTCCCTTCCCATTTCCCTGAAGCCCCCCGGGCCCCCCCCCGACCCCTCCCAGCCCTCCCCCCCAGTCCCCATATCTAACCGTGCTGTAAGTGTCTCCTGTGTACCAGGAAGTGGCCACCCCTATTTTTATACATCTTATAATACATTTATATTGTCACATTGTAAGTGATAAATATCCTGTGATATCTGTGCACTACTATATATAGTCCATGTGTTTATGTATAAACATATAATTCAAAAAACACAAAAAAAGTGCGTACTATACGTATCTCGTGAAGAAAAAAAAAAATTCCAGTGTATATCGTGCACATCCCCCAGGAAAAAAAAAGAGGGAAGGAAAAAAAAGAAAAAGGGTCCCAAAAAACAATTGTGTATTCCATAGGGCTCTATCGGGGGGAGGGAGGGAGGGGAGCAGGAAGAGGCCAGAGAGGGGTGAGGGAAAAAAAGGGGGGGGTCTAGTCTTTCCTCTCAAAGAAAGGTTTCCTTAAATGAGCTCCCATTCCCTGTCTATATCTGCTTTCCTGGGGGGATCCTTATGGATCTCCCAATGTCTTCTCCTTGGGGGTAATCAGTCTCTTTGTTCCCTCTGGATTTATCGCTTGTCTTGTTGGACCTGGCAGATGTTGTAGCCAATCTGGGACTTCCATTACCTCTGTCCCTAGAAATTTAAAGAGTTCAGGGAGGTCTGCAGGCTGCTGCAGTACAAATGTCTGTGCATTCTTTCTTATTGTTAGGGAGATCGGATATCCCCAGCGGTATGTCCGCCCTACTTTCTTAATTATATCCAGTAAAGGGCGCAACATGGCTCTTCGTTGTAAAGTGGCCCGCAAGAGATCTGGTAAGATTTTTATCTGTGACCCCTCATATGTGATCTCTCCTGCTTCCCAGGCCTCCCTGCTTATCAATTCTTTATGACCATAACGGTGAAAGCAACAAATCACATCCCTAGGTCTATTTAAGTTCAGGGGGTCCAGGGATCTATGCAGTCTTTCAAACTCAAAGGTCTGGGGTGGGGGTAGAGTGACCAATTGATGACATATTGCCATAATTGCCGGCTGAAGTGCCTCCCTCTCTACCACTTCAGGGACCCCCCTGAACCTCAGGTTCTTACGCCTGCTGCGGTCCTCGATTTCCTCCAGCTTAAGCTGGATGGGATCAACATAATGCCTCTGTGCCTGTTCTAAGCAAGTAACACGCTCCTCTAATAATGCTAAGGATGTCTCATCGTTTGTTAACTTATCTGACAGCAGTTGAACCTCTTCACGGACAACCTCCAGGTCTCTACGATGGACCTCTTCCAAGCGTGTAGTCAGAGACTCCAAGTCGGCCCTTGTAGGGAGAGCTTGCCGCAATGTCCTCAGCATTCTCAGCTCTGTCTCTATCTCAGGCTCTCGCTGTCCCAGTTCTGCAGGCAGTGGCCTCTGTCCTTTCTGATCCTTCTGGCTGGTCTGATAATTTTCTGGCCCCTGCTCTCGCCCTGCTGGTACCGACATAGCTGGCGATACTAACTGAACAGGGCTCACCTCCGGCTCGTTGATTTTCCCAAGCGTCACTGCACCACGCGCTCCAATCTCGCAATTCCGGGAAGCGCCCACTTTAGTGAGGGGAAAGAACTGCTGGATGACAGGCTGAGATGGCGCTTTGGATACTCTGGTCCCCCTCTTCATACCAAGTTATCTGCTTGGGTCTTTTAGTTCGCTCCAGCCGGAGGGATTGAAAGGGATCCGGGCTATAGCTGTATCATCCTCTGATTTGCCAGGTGGGTGGGTGGACGGGGCTGCGGAGCGTGTGTCTCTCTACTCCGCCATCATCAGGCCACACCCCCTCATGAATCCAACTGCTCGTTCAAACGATTTTTGTGTGACATGCAACATGCGTTTTTGCGTGAGATATAACAGATGGAGTTCATACTCCCTATCGTGTCGGAGGCAGGGTTAGAGGCATAAGCAGACTCAGCACGTATCATAACAGTCTCAAGTTCTCCCGTAAGCATCCGGTTATTTTTGCGCAAGACCCCTGTGATGGACATGAAAGTGCCCCTCAGAGTTGTCTTAAACGCGTCCCATTCAGTGGAAGGGTCTACTTTTCCCAGATTATCCCTCCAATAGTTTGTGATGCCTGTCCTGCATTCTCCCTGCACTATTTTGTCCTCTAACCAGTAGGAGTTCAGGCGCTAAATGGCAGGCCCCGAACCTGGGAGAAGGAGGAGGTCCACAGAGAGAGGGGCATGATCAGAAACCCCTCTAGGCAGATATGAAACGGCAGAGACAACAGGGAGGGTCTCAGCCGGAGCAAACGCCATATCCAGTCTGGACATGGTGTTGAAAGAATCTAAGTGGCAGGAAAAGTGGCGTACATCCGGATGTTTCCATCGCCACACCTCTGTAAGGCCATGAACCTGTGCCCAGTCTAGAAAAGAGGGAAAGGGTCTACCTCCACCACCCAGGTGGTACATAGTTGGATCTAATATAGCATTAAAGTCCCCCACATAAAAGTAAGGGGCCAGGGGGTCTAGTCAGCAGCTGAAGTGACAGTCTAGAGAGTACCTCCACTGAAAATGGGGGGGGGGGGCACATAAATGTTCACCAGGGTAAAGGTCTCAGTAGAAATTTGCAAAGTAAGAACAATAAACAGCCCGTCCGGGTCAGTTTTAACTTGTACCGTCTCAGCCGGGAGAGATTTGGCTAGAAGGATGGAAACCCCCCTGGAGTAATTAGTATGAGTAATATAAAATAATGTATATGGTGGGGTGTGGCGCTGCTCGTCCCTATAATGCCTCTAAATTTTAGGAAATTATGCTAAAGACTAATGAGCAATCAATATATATATATGTAAAAATGTGTTAGGTGCTGCAACACAAAGTATAATAAATAAACCCTTAGTGTGAAGGGATTTTCAATATAGAACTATACCTGTAGGTATACTCTAGTGGAGTGTGATCACTGAATGTGCAAAAAAATATGGTGCAAAATTAAACCCATAAACCATATTACCAATAAAGGATACCAATAAACAGTGTCAAAATTAGTGAAAGGAGTATATATAAATATGAAATTATATATACATATATAAAAAGTCCACTCCTCAGTGATTAACAGTGTTCATATTAATTAGTTGACAGCCGGTATTCCTCCTACAATATTCCGAATGTTCCAGATATTCCCCCACAAGGGTCCCCACTCACCAGCTCCTCACACCCCTGCAGGGGTAGAATGCATGGTACGATTAGTCTCCAGTCCGATCCAGATGTCCCCACTGATTCCTCCAACTAGACCAGCTTTACAGCACAGTCTCAAGGATTTCCACGTGCAGTTTTTCCAAAAAAAACAATGATGATGGATCACCTCAATGAAAAAGATGAAGGACTCCCATAATGTAGTAAGCCCAAAAATGTATTAAAAATATTGTACACATAAAACCGCTTGTGCGGCTAAGATAAAATAAATAAAAGAAAAAAATCCCCACAGCGTCCTGTGTCCTGGTATACCGGATGGAGCGTGCCCTCCAGCTGTGTTCCAGCTCCAGGTCCCCGGATCACTGACAGCGTGACATAATGACGTAGTGTGCGTGGCGCCGCTTTACGTACGTTTCGTATGTAAACGTCTTCTCGGCTCGTTGGTCTAGGGGTATGATTCTCGCTTCGGGTGCGAGAGGTCCCGGGTTCATATCCCGGACGAAAAAATAGGCAAAGATTGCAAACTCCTTTCATCCAAGGAAGAAGACTTTAGGCTTCAGAAGACGTTTACATACGAAACGTACGTAAAGCGGCGCCACGCACACTACGTCATTACGTCACGCTGTCAGTGATCTGGGGACCTGGAGCTGGAACGCAGCTGGAGGGCACGCTCCATCCGGTATACCAGGACACAGGACGCTGTGGGGATTTTTTTCTTTTATTTATTTTATCTTAGCCGCACAAGCGGTTTTATGTGTACAATATTTTTAATACATTTTTGGGCTTACTACATTATGGGAGTCCTTCATCTTTTTCATTGAGGGGATCCATCATCATTGTTTTTTTTTGGAAAAACTGCACGTGGAAATCCTTGAGACTGTGCTGTAAAGCTGGTCTAGTTGGAGGAATCAGTGGGGACATCTGGATCGGACTGGAGACTAATCGTACCATGCATTCTACCCCTGCAGTGGTGTGAGGAGCTGGTGAGTGGGGACCCTTGTGGGGGAATATCTGGAACATTCAGAATATTGTAGGAGGAATACCGGCTGTCAACTAATTAATATGAACACTGTTAATCACTGAGGAGTGAACTTTTTATATATGTATATATAATTTCATATTTATATATACTCCTTTCACTAATTTTGACACTGTTTATTGGTATCCTTTATTGGTAATATGGTTTATGGGTTTAATTTTGCACCATAATTTTTTGCACATTCAGTGATCACACTGCACTAGAGTATACCTACAGGTATAGTTCTATATTGAAAATCCCTTCACACTAAGGGTTTATTTATTATACTTTGTGTTGCAGCACCTAACACATTTTTACATATATATATATTGATTGCTCATTAGTCTTTAGCATAATTTCCTACAATTTAGAGGCATTATAGGGACGAGCAGCGCCACACCCCACCATATACATTATTTTTCATTACCAAGATCTTCTTTAGGATCCTACTAGGGGGGCTGCAGCTCATTATTCAATCAAGGTCCTAAGCGCAGGAATATACTTCTTTTAATTAGTATGAGTGGCATGGTAGGAGTTAGACAACCACAGGCGTTTTAGGGCCCTTGTTTTAGAGCCTGTAAGGTGAGTCTCTTGGAGGCAGATTCTGTGAGGGCGACATTTTTTTAATACCGAAAAGACCAGAGATCTCTTCTGGGGTGCATTTAGACCTCTTATATTCCAGGAGACTATCCTTAGGAGCTTTGCCATTGTAAAACATACAGTAGTAAATAAGCACAAAGTAACATGCATACAACAATATAAATGACCAGACAGGCCACACCACCTGAAGCACATACATGCACATGAGTAAAAAAAAGTGCGTGGATCCGCCATCAGGACATCATGAGCCAGCAATCAAATAATAAAAAACATTAACAGTCCGCCATAGGCAGCAACCTGAGAAAAAATATAGGAGTCAAAAAGTGCAAAAAGGAACATAGAAAAAAAAAGAGAAAAAAACACCAACAAAGTCCCACAAAGTCCAGATAAAAATCCCTTGCCCCCCTCTCCGCTCGACCAACCCCAACATAGCGAGCCCTGGATTCCCTGAACTGTAAAATGAAAATCCCCCTCCTTAAACTGAGGGAGAGCTATACCGTGGCCTCGCCACTAACTGGTACGGGGGGGTGTAGTGGAGTCCAGAGTGACTCCCGAGCAGCATTGTAGGGATGAAAAGCATCACAGTCCAACAGCGGATGTAGTAGATTGCAGAGTAAACAACCGGCAGAAGTTGTAGGGGGATAGGCCTGTTAATAAGGAGGAAGTTCAGTCTATTAGGATTAAAGATGGCAGGGTAATAGTTGTCAGGCCTATTGCAGGGAGGCTTACCATACCTTCATGAAAATCCGGATCAGACAGTGCAGTCAAGGTAAAGGAGTTCTCCAAAATGGAAGGATGGACATATCCATAATCAGTTCAAGGCAAACATAGAGGAGAATGCAGGGGCCTAGGACCACAGATATTAGGCAGCCCTGTGCCTAGGAAGAACTCTGTATCGATCATTGAGCCAGGCCATAGCCTCCTTGGGGTTGTTGTAGAAGTGCGGTTTACCCTCATAAATGATGCGCAGCTTGGTGGGAAAAAGCATGGCGTAGGAGAGGCCCTCCGTGCGCAGGCGGGCCTTCACTGCCGCAAAGGAGGTGCATTGTCGCTGGACATCTGCTGAAAAATCGGGGTACACTGAGATGTTGTTGCCATTGTATTTAAGTGGACCCTTCTCCTGCAGGCGCAGAATAGTAACTTTGTCTTGGAAGTTGAGGATCCTTGCTATAATGGATCGTGGGGGTGCTCCAGAAGGTGGGGGGCATGCTCAATGACATGTGAAAAGGATGGTGCGTCAGTCCAAAAAATGTCTCTCAGCCAATTATATAGGAATTTTTCTGGGTGGGAGCCCTCCGCCCTTTCAGGGAGTTTAATAAAGCAGAGGTTGTTCCTCCTTGAACGATTTTCCAAATCGTCGATTTTGGCTCGGAGGGCCACCATTTCCCCCATATGATCCCTCACCATGATAGCTAAGGGGTGAACAACATCCTCAAGGGAGCTGATACGTTCTTCAGCCTCCCCAGTTCTGTCCCTTAAAGTTTGCACATCTTGCTTCAGGAGAGAAAAGTCCATGCGGACTGATGCAATCTGTGCAGTGAGAGAGGCCTTACAGTCCTGTATAGCATGCATGATGGAGGCCAGGGTGGGCTCAGCAGGAGGGGAATTTTCAAGTCTTGCCACATATTCTCAATGTGATTTAGGTCTGGACTTCGACTGGGCCATTCTAACACATGAATATGCTTTGATCTAAACCATTCCATTGTAGCTCTGGCTGTATGTTTAGGGTCGTTGTCCTGCTGGAAGGTGAACCTCCGCCCCAGTCTCAAGTCTTTTGCAGACTCTAACAGGTTTTCCTCTAAGTTTGCCCTGTGTTTGTCTCCATCCACCTTTCCATTAACTCTGACCAGCTTCCCTGTCCCTGCTGAATAAAAGTATCCCCACCACATGATGCTGCCACCACCATGTTTCACGGTGGGGGTGGTGTGTTCAGGGTGATGTGCAGTGTTAGTTTTCCCCCACACATAGCGTTTTGCTTTTAAGCCAAAAAGTTTAATTTTGGTCTCATCTGACCAGAGCACCTTCTTCCACATGTTTGCTGTGTCCCCCACATGGCTTCTCACAATCTGCAAACGGGACTTCTCATGGCTTTGTTTCTCCAATGTCTTTCTTCTTGTCACTCTTCCATAAAGTGCAGATTAGTGGAGAGCACGACTAATAGTTGTCCTGTGGACAGATTCTCCCACCTGAGCTGTGGATCTCTGCAGCTCCTCCAGAGTTACCATGGACCTCTTGGCTGCTTCTCTGATGAATGCTCTCCTTGCCCGGCCCGGTCAGTTTAGGTGGACGGCCATGTCTTGGTAGGTTTGCAGTTGTGCCATACTCTTTCCATTTTCCGATGATGGATTGAACAGAGCTCCGTGAGATGTTTAAAGCTTTGGAGATTTTTTTATAATCTAACCCTACTTTTTACTTCTCCACAACTTTATCCCTGACCTGTCTGGTGTGTTCCTTGGCCTTCATGATGCTATTTGTTCACTAAGGTTCTCTAACAAAACTCAGAGGGCTTCACGGAACAGCTGTATTTATACTGAAATTAAATTACACACAGGTGGACTCTAATTACTTATTAGGTGACTTCTGGAAGCAATTGGTTTCACTAGATTTTAGTTAGGGGTATCAGAGTAAAAGGGGCTGAATACAAATGTCCCCCACACTTTTCACATATTTATAAAAAAAAAAATTTAAACCATTTATCATTTTCCTTCCACTTCACAATTATGTGTAACTTTGTGTTGGTCTATCACATAAAATCCCAATAAATTACATTTACATTTTTGGTTATAACATGAAAAAAATTGGAAAATTTCAAGGGATATGAATACTTTTTCAAGGCACTGTATGTATTCTCTTTTGTTTACACCCATTTCCTACCAGCTGGACATTTTATATCTGATGATGTGATTGGAGCACAGACTTTTACATGTTGGTAATAATGTGATAACATTCTCAAACTTTGGAACCTTAAACAGAAAGTGATAATGGGGGAGGAGTCAATAACCCAATGATGGTGGTCTTCAGGATCAGTCCAGTCTTCATCTTGGTAGTTCTCCCCCCATCCTCACTCTCTGACCTCTGGTGGGGCTCAGCCCCGCTGTTATTCATGACTAAATCATGGACTAAATAAGGAAGTGCAGGATTTCTTGTGTTGGGAATATGGCAATGAGTGATAGAGGGGGTGGGGACACTCGTCCTATAATCCCCTCATCACTGTCACTCCTATAAAAGACAGTTCTCGTTGTTTCCTCACTCTCTGACTAAGGTCCATGAATAAAGAAATGAACTGGTAGGAGATCAGAGGACCCATTTACTAGTTACCTTGGGGAGGGAATTGTAACATCCTCAGAGACAAAGCTGCCTGATGTGGGCGGAGTCCTGGTTTAGGGGAACCAATCAGCTCATGTCTAGTAATAATCTTTGTATTTCTATTTTAGTAGATGGACGGGAGATGAGGAAAACCTCAGAGGATTGTCTCACTTTGTCTCCAGACTGTAAAGTAGAAGATGAGGACATCACACAGTATAGTCCAGGAGAAAACCCGACTACCTCAAATGTCCATCCGGCACCCCACAGTGTAGATGGACCATCGTATTCCTCTTATCCTGAGGAACCTCAGACTGTGCGGGACGGTGCCGGACCATCGTATTCCTCTTATCCTGAGGAACCTCAGACTGTGCGGGACGGTGCCGGACCATCGTATTCCTCTTATCCTGAGGAACCTCAGACTGTGCGGGACGGTGCCGGACCATCGTATTCCTCTTATCCTGAGGAACCTCAGACTGTGCGGGACGGTGCCGGACCATCGTATTCCTCTTATCCTGAGGAACCTCAGACTGTGCGGGACGGTGCCGGACCATCGTATTCCTCTTATCCTGAGGAACCTCCGACTGTGCGGGACGGTGCCGGACCATCGTATTCCTCTTATCCTGAGGAACCTCAGACTGTGCGGGACGGTGCCGTCCTTCCAACAGAGAAAAGCTTTTCCTGTTCTGAGTGTGGGAAATGTTTCCGTTCTAAATCCAGTCTTATTGTGCATAAAAGATCTCACACAGGGGAGAAGCCGTATTTCTGTCCTGAGTGTGGGAAATGTTTTTCAGATAAATCCAATCTATACACACATCAGAGATTTCACACGGGGGAGAAGCCGTATTCCTGTCCTGTGTGTGGAAAATGTTTTCTAACAAAATCAGGTCTTGTCAAGCATCAGAGATCTCACACGGGGGAGAAGCCATATTCCTGTCCTGAGTGCGGGAAATGTTTTTCAGATAAATCCAATCTACATAAACATCAGAGATCTCACACGGGGGAGAAGCCATATTCCTGTCCTGAGTGCGGGAAATGTTTTTCACGGACGTCCATTCTTTACACACATCAAAGATCTCACACAGGGGAGAAGCCGTATTCCTGTCCTGAGTGCAGGAAATGTTTTTCACTGAAATCCAGTCTTTACACACATCAGCGACTGCACACGGGGGAGAAACCGTATTCCTGTCTTAAGTGCGGGAAATGTTTTTCACAGTCGTCTGATCTTTACAGACATCAGAGATCTCATATGGGGGAGAAGCCCCTTTCCTGTCCTGAGTGAGGGAATTGTTCCTCACTGAAGTCCTGTCTTCCTGTACATCGGGGATCCCACTCAACCCTCGAGGTGTATTAGTGACTTGAGTGTGGGAAATGTCTTCTATATGAATTTTGCTGGACAGCACACTCTGATGTACATCTCAGATTTAGGCTGCTTGGCGTCTGGTCCAGTATTTTTTAAATGGATTTCCATACTTTATGATCATCCTGTAGTGGCTCTCAGAATTAATGTCCGGGTCCCTGGGGCCTGTCCAGTGTCCAGGGGTACCAGACAGGGATGTCTCCTCTCCCCGGGGCTATTTGCGCTCCTGATGGAGCCATTGGCAATAGCCCTACACTCTTCCCCTCACATCCAGGGAATACAGATAGGCAGCCTTACTGAAACCACAGCCTTAGATGTAGACAACATAGTCCTTTTTTAGGGGACACAGGTTCATCACTGTAAGCGGCAATGTGTACTTTGGACAGCTTCTCTGTAGTGTCGGGCCCTTACTCTGACATCCAGCATCAGGGGGGAGGGGGTGTGGTCTTGACAACCCCTCTTCAGTGGGTCTCTCAGGTTAAATACCGAGACTTGATTGGGACTAATTTGGTAACGGATTTTATTGCTCTAAATGTTTCCTCACTTCTTAATATTCTAAGCTAAATGCTTAAAGGGGAAGTAAACCCTCTCGTCCAAAAAAAAAAAAAAGACAACCTGCAAGACAAAGGCATAATGAGTTAATATGCATAGCATACCAGCTCATTATGAATTACTTACCTGAGATAGAAGCCCCCGCAGCGACCCTCGTTCGCCTCCTCCGACGCCGCCATGATACCCGGAGTGACTTCCGGGAATCGCTGCTCCGGTGCTGTGACTGGCCGGAGCAGCGATGACGTCACTCCCGCGCATGCGTGTGGGAGCTGCCACTAACGGCATGATGCTGTTAGTAGTGGCACGCTCAGTGCGCCTGATGTCTATGGCGCATGCGCCGTAGACATCGGTGCCACTATTTTTTGCAAATATCTCCTAAACCTTTTAAGTTTGGGAGATATTTCTTGCACCTACAGGTAAGCCTTAATCTAGGCTTACCTGTAGGTTAAAGTGGTTGTAAAGGGTTTACAACCACTTTAAAAGAATCTCCCACGTTCATTAATTGGTAAAAATGAATTTCATTAAGATGAAAATCTTGCCTTTATTCTTATATATACTTAGAAATTCCCCAATTTGGATCCCAAAAGCAGATTTTAAGACCCTTGATAGTATTCTTTCTTCATTTTTTTGCCATGCTGGGACACCCTGCCTCAAGATGTCTATGCTACAGCATTAGTGGAGGGAGGGAGTGTGACGGATCTTAGATACCCCGTATGGGAACCTCCGCCAGACCTGTGTCTTCTGTCCTCCAAATGCACCCGCAGCCTGCAGACTCGCCATAACCAGCACTTAACCCCTCAATTACAAGACAAGTCACACAGGTGTTGACGGTTAAAAATGCAGAGCATAAACTGTTTATTAAATACAAAACATACACCTTTAAACACAGTTAAGCTTATTAGCCTTGTCATAGAGGGGATAGAGGACAAGGAAGAACCAATGGAAACTCAACACTTGTATATTCAAACTACAGTTGAAACACACCAAGGGATCGTGATAAGCAGACAGCCCCTCCTTACACATCCCCTGCTGGGAGGTGTCTCCAGACCTTTTGTCTACATGCCATGACCCAACACAATTAAACACAGCAACAAGAGGGGGGGAAGGGATGTAGCATTACATTACATTATCTCAATGCCAGCTTGTCCCCAAATCTCTCAGTCTCTTCTGGGGCATAGTCTGTGGATAGGAGGCCAGCTCACAGTCCCTTCCAAAACACACAGTGACAGTGGGTTCTGTCACAGGGAGGTTTGGCAGTTCCAAACATTTTTAAGTACTTCCTGCCAGGTCAATAGGTTTTGCGCATTGCTGGTTAAATACCCCTTTTGATGACGCCGCCATGTTCAGGGAAGAGGCTTTCTTGGGGTCCTATGAAGCCATGACTAATTTACTATACAGGGGTACCAAATCTCCCCATGATCTCACTAGTTCTTTTCGTTCTGTATTAAAGGTTTGGGGTGTGGTCTCTGGCAGTACATCGAAGACTCCCTCTAAGTTTTCCCCCATTTACCTCTGTGGAAGAATCCCAAACTTGCCCCATTTTTACTCATACCCTGATCCAAAAGTCTGGGCAAAATATGGTGTCAAGACATTGCAGCATATTGTAGTCAATGGCTCCCTGAAGTCCTTTGATAAATTAAAGGTGCTTTATCGCCTACCTAACACCCATTTCTTCAGGTTTTTACAACTACATCACTCCTTTCAGTCCTAATTTGGCACCGGTCACATACCCCTAGAAGCTAGAGACATGGAGTCATTGCTGAGGGACTATTCAGTAGTCAAACCACTGTCCACTATATACAGAGACCTCTTTACAGAAACTGCTTTGCTGCTACGACCCTGTAGAATAGTTTAGGAAAGAGTGGCTCCAGGATTGGATCAGGAGGAGTGGAAAGACGTTTGGGAAGCCCCAATCACTAGATTAGTCTCCGCCAGAGACCCCCTTAATACACTTTACATTTTTGCATAGCGTATATTTTACACCAGGTAGACTAGCCAAGCTGTTTAGAAATCAGTTCTCCCTTTGTTGGTTCCACACCGGCTTTAGATTTCCTACATGTCTTTTGGGATTGTCCAGCCATTGGTTCCTTTTGGATGGAGGTCGCGGCCTGCATGAACTCAATTACTAACATTTCTGTCCCCCTTTCTATAGAAGTCTTCTTATTGAGCCTCGTTGATTCACTTGCCACTACTAAAGCTATACTCACTCCCCTTACATTGTTGTTCTATGCCAGGGAGATGATCATATTATCCTGGAAAATCCATCAGCACCATCTTTACAGACATGGAAATCATTAATACATAAAGCAGTCCCTCTGTATAAAGCTACATATTGGAGTTGGGGGGCTTTTACTAAGTCTGACAAAGTGTGGGGTGGGCGGCTCTCTTCTGTTTATACCATTTCCGATTGATGAGTATGTGAAGTCCATTGCTGTAGATTTATAATATATTCCCCCTTTTCCGGAGGGTTGATATCATCTCCAATTGTTTTGTCAAGCAAAATGACTGTATGTTCCTTAATGTGATTGGTGGGGGGTGGGGCGGGGGAATATGAATGTTGATATATCCATCTACATTTATTGTGCGGGGTGCCCATACTTCACTGGTCACGGGTCTCTCACCTTTGAGGTGAACTCACATTGGAATACATTGAGGAGGCTACTTTTGTACTGGTATTTGTTTCTTACTTTTATTTTCAATCTTTTTGTTTAATGACAGCTTTTGTAAGTCGTTGACTTGTTATGCAATGTAAAAATTTAAATAAACATAATTAAAAAAAAGATATACTCCATGGCTGATCTTCATCATGTAAGAAACAGTTCATAAGGAGATCAGAGACACCAAAGACGTGGATGAAGTGTTGTACCGTGTTGGCTTTTCATTGGCTGAGTACATTTTGGGGTGTAGAGAAGTAAGTAGATCCTTGAAATGAAGGACATCACCTTCACAATGTCTGTCTTGTCTGTGTGACGTTTACTGAGAATGATATAGCGGGTTACAGAGCTAGAAGCTGTGAGATCCGATATACACTATATTACCAAAAGTATTGGGACTCCTGCCTTTACACGCATATGAACTTTAATGGCAGTCCGTAGGGTTCAATATTGAGTTGGCCCAACCTTTAGAGCTATAACAGCTTCAACTCTTCTGGGAAGGCTGTCCACAAGGTTCAGGGGTGTGTCTATGGGAATGTTTGACCATTCTTCCAGAAGCACATTTGAGAAGACCTGGCTCACAATCTCTGCTCTAATTCATCCCAAAGGTGTTCTGTCGGTTTGAGGTCAGGACTCTGTGCATGTCCGTCAAGTTCCTCCACCCCAAACTTGCTTATCCATGTCTTTATGGACCTTGCTTTGTGCACTGGTTCAAATCATTTGGTGGAGGGGGGATTATGATGTGGGGTTGTTTTTCAGGGGTTGGGTTTGGCCCATTAGTTCTAGTGAAGGGAACTCTAAAAGCATACAAGACATTTTGGACAATTTTATGCTCCCAACTTTGTGGGAACAGTTTGGGGATGGCCCCTTCCTATTCCAACATGACTGCACACCAGTGCACAAAGCAAGGTCCATAAAGACATGGATGAGCGAGTTTGGGGTGGAGGAATTTGACTGGCCTGCACAGAGTCCTGACCTCAACCTGATAGAACACTTTTGGGATGAGTTAGTGCGGAGACTGCAAGCCAGGCCTTCTCGTCCAACATAAGTGCCTGACCTCACAAATGCGCTTCTGGAAGAATGGTCAAACATTCCCATAGACACACAACTAAACCTTGTGGACAGCCTTCCCTGAAGAGTAGAAGCTGCAAAGGGTGGGCCAACTTAATAATGACCCTATAGACTAAGACCGGGATGCCATTAAAGTTCATGTGTGTGTAAAGGCAGGTGTCCCAATACTTTTGGTAATATAGTGTACTAAAGCATGAATAAACATGGGTCATAGTGATTAATACAGCCAGTGATCTCATACCCATAGAGCGGCTCCAAATCCTGTACGTGTTACCCTCCTGTACCAGAACTTCCTCAGGTGGGTTCTGACCTTGATCTGTATTGAGGTCCATGTACATATTATCACTGGGTGTGTTCATGTGTCACCGAGTCTGATCGAAGAGGAAGGAAGAGATAAATCACATCACAGGGTGGAGGAAACATCGATGTATTGGACATTGAAGAACCATTATATTGTTTTGAATGAAGGACTGTCACTTTATTAGATGGGATTGCTCTGCTTTGTGGAGAATGTTATATATTATTTATCTCACTGACACCTATTATGGAACTTATTTTATACCACGGACACCAAAGAAGGCACTTATTTTATCATATTGATGCCAACAATGTTTTTTTTTACCTCACTGACACCAACGGTGGATGTCGGGGAAATCATTCCTTTGGTGACTTGCAAACTGGAGGGAGATCCCTGATTGGTGGAGGAGAAATGAGGGGAGAGCTTTCTCTGGGAAGATAAAACCAGCTATTATACAGTTCTCACAGCCTGCAATACTGCTGACCACCACTGGAGGGACACTCTCCTACATTTATCTGGCTGGACACACACAGGCAGATACAAATCTTTCATACAATCTGATGCAATCTAAGGAGTGTGGAGCCGACAAGTGATCCCCACACAGAGTGAGTAACTTGTATAGCGCTACAAATGCAAACTAAATCACCTCAAGGCGCTTTGTATCCATTGTTGTCCTGATCCTTCAGAAGAGGTGGGTCTTAAGTTTTTTCCTGAAGGCCTGGTGATTTTCTTCCACGCGGATGTTCATTGGTAGAGCGTTCCATAGCCGTGGTCCTTGGACTGCGAATCTTCGTTCTCCTTTAGATTTGTAGCGGGACTTGGGGATGTGGAGGAGGTTTTGGTTAGTTGATTGGAGAACGCGATTGGGGATGTAGTGTTTGATTTTCTCGCGTAAGTATTGAGGAGCGTTTCCTTGTGTGAGTGAGGCAGAGGGTCTTGAAAGTTACCCGATCCTTAACTGCTAGCCAATGGAGGGTCCTCAGGGACGGGGTGATTGATTCCCATGTTTTTTTCCCGTTACCAGTCTGGCTGCTGTGTTCTGGACGACTTGTAGACAAGAACTCTGGTATTTGGGTAGTCCTAGGTAGAGGGAGTTCGCGTAGTCGAGTCGGGAATTGATGATTGTTCCAACTACTACTGCTGTATCCTCTTCTGGGATGAAGGGGATAAGTATTCGTAGCAGGCGGAGAAGATGGTGAAATCTGCTGGCTACTGATCCTATTTGGGCGTTCATGGTCATGTCTGAGTCAAAGATGACTCCGAGACTTTTGACTTTGGTGTTTGGGGTGATGGTTTGTCCAAGGATGGTGGGTGGTGTCCATGTTGTCCTAGAGTTTGTCTTTCGGTTTGTGTGAAGAAAGAGAAGTTCTGTTTTGGATCCATTAAGTTTGAGGGAACTCTCTGTCATCCAATTGTCTATCAATGTAAGTCATTGTTCTAGTCCGTTATATTGATCTTTTTTGTTGGTGATGCGAAAGTAGAGTTGAGTGTCATCAGCGTAGGAGTGGTAGAGCAGGTCCTGTTTGCTGATGATTTCGAGGAGTGGGCGGAGGTAGATGTTGAAGAGCACAGGCGACAGGGGTGATCCTTGAGGGACTCCGCATGTAATGGTGTGTGCTTCTGAAGTGAAGGCTCCTAGTTTCACTGTCTGGGATTGGTTCTCCAGGAACGATGCGAACCAGGGTAGATCAGAGTCTGTGACTCCGGCTACTTCTGTGAGACGAGTGAGCAAAATTTTGTGGTCTACTGTGTCGAAAGCTGCACTGAGGTCCAGCAGCACCAGGAGACACGATACTCCGTCATCTGCTGCTTCGAGGGCATCATCCCATACTTTGAGAAGTGCTGTTTCTGTCCCGTGGCCTGGGCGGAAACCCGATTGTAGTGGGTCCAGGAGTTTGTTGGTGTCCAAATTGAGTTGTAGCTGTTGTACTACTGCTTTCTCCATGATCTTAGAGATGGTGTTAAGGCTTGTTACCGGTCTGCGGTGGTTTGGGTCTTTGGGGTCGAGGTTCGGTTTCTTTAGGAGGGGTTTGATTATACCTTGCTTGAGGGAAGTCGGAACAATACCTTCTTTGAACGATTGATTTATGAGATGTGTGATGGTGGGTGCCAAGATGTCGGTACATTCTTTCAGGAGTTTTGTGGAAATAATGTCGTTTGGTGATGTACTGTCTCGGAGGCTTCCGATGATGCTTTTGGTGGTGTCGATGGTGATTGGGACCAGAGTAAATTTCGTTGATTGTAGAATATTTTTGTTGATTTTTTTTTCTTGCTTTGTCTAAGTGACGTTAGTTGTTTTTTTCTGCTGAATTATTTCACAAATGTTTTCGATTTTGTCATTAAAAAAATCCGATAGTTCATTGCAGAATTCTTGTGTTTCATTTGTTGGAGGCTCTAGGCAGGTGGGGTTCATAGTTTGAGCGACTAGTTTGAAGAGTTTGCGGGGACATTTTAGGGCTTTTGAGATGGTGTTAGAGAAGTGTTCTTTTTTTGCTTTGAAGATTGCTTTGTGGTATTTCTTGGTGATTAATTTGTAATTTGTGTGGTTTTCCTTTGTTGAGTTTTTTCTCCAGGCTCCTTTAGCTCTTCTGCGTTCTTGCTTTAGTAATGTAAGAGCGTCATTGAACCAGCCGGAATTATTTTTGCGGATGAGTGCTCTGCGTCTCGGAGCGACTGTGTCTGCTGTCTGTAGTAATGCTTTGTTAAGGAAGTTGAGTGTTTCTTCCGTTGAGTGGTTTTAAATCAGCATTGCTATTTTGTTCGATAGTGTGGTTTTAAAAAGTTCAGAGTGTAGTTTCTTCTGTGATCTTGTCCAGTGTGTTGTTATTGAATGTGTCGGTTTTTGGACGATGGTTTTGGTGGTTATTTTAAATTTGATAGCGTGGTGGTCCGTCCATGGTAAAGGCGTGTTGTCCAGTGTGTTGATGTCCATATTCTGTTTGAAGATGAGGTTGAGAGTGTGACCCAAAACATGCGTGGGAGCATGTATCAGTTGCTGCAGACCTACTTCTTCCAGTTGGTCGATGCAGGCGGTGGCGATGGGGTCATGGATGGAATTAGCCCAGAGGTTGAAGTCCCTGAGTAGCAGGAGATGTTTGGTTTTCAAGGTGTATGTAGAGATGAATTCGGTAAGAGGTATGAGGAGATGTGTCTTTGGTCCCGGTGGTCTGTAGCATAGCAGTAGACGATGTCCTGGGGTGTTGTTTGGAGTTGCAGAGTTATGCCCTGTACACACACGATCGGATTTCCGATGGAATAAAATCCGATGGATTTTTCCATCGGAATTCCGATGAAGCTGACTTCCATCAGTCTTGCATACACACCATCAGACAAAATTCCGACTGCCCAAAATGCGGTGACGTAAAACACTCCGACGTGCCGAGAAAAATGAAGTTCAATGCTTCTGAGCATGCGTCGACTTGATTCTGAGCATGCGTGGGTTTTTTCTCCGATGGAATTCCACACAGACGATTGGAATTTCCTATCGTTTTTTTTTCCATCTGTAAAGTTTAAACATGTTCTATTTTTTTACACCGATGGAAAAAAGACCGATGGGGCCCACACACGATCGTTTTTTCCGATGAAAAAAGTCCATCTGTCTTTTTTCATCGGAAAAAACGATTGTGTGTACAGGGCATAAGTGTTTCCATGAAAGGCAATGAGTTCTGTAGAGTTGGTTTGGTGAGAGAGAGGTGGGATTTGTAGATCACTGATAGGCCTCCTCCTCTTTGCCCTATTCTATGCTTGGTTAGGATGCAATAGTTCTCAGGCACTAATTCTGCGAGGACGGTGTTACAGTCTAATGTTAGCCAGCTTTCCGTGATGAAAAGGCAATCTGTGTTGTGTTGGGTGATGAAGTCGTGAATTTCCTGTCTGTGCATAACTGCAGATCTTGTGTTGATCAGGGCGCATGATAGGTGTTGTAGTTGAAATGATGCCATCCTATTTTTGGCGGTCGATCGTCAATTGATTCTTAGAAGAAGTTCTTTTTGTAGTATTTTTTGGATGGAGATTGGTAGTATTGAGGTGGTATTCATTAGTCCACGGAGGGTGTCTGCTGAGTATTTTATGTTGATCATGGTAAAAGAAATGCTGAAGATGATGAGATGAATTATGATGATAAAGAAGATGCTGATGATCGGACGATGAAGATGGTGATGATGATCCGACGGTGATGATGAGGATGGTGAAACCCAATCTAACCCCCCCCCCCCAGTTGATCCAGAGGAAGGCGAAAAACCCCAGCCGAGCACGAGCCAATTAGCTACAGCAGGGGAAAAAATTCCTTTCTGATCCCCAGATAGGCGATCGGGATTAACCCTGGATCAACTTCCTATGGTTGACTGGTGCCTGGTGTACTTACCTAGTTGTCAAGTTAAAGAAAGAAAAGCCGATGATGATGCTCAGGTGACGATGATGAGGGTCCGGATGCTGAGGGGTGGGTGGGGAGGTGGAAGGAGGGATGTCAGGGGATTTGTTGTGAGAGCGCTCAGTGTAGCAAGATGGCCGCTACTTACCAGGCCGGATCCCTGGTTCGCCCTTCAGCCTGCCGATTGTGAGTGATCTGGAGGGGGGTTTACTGGCAATTGGCTAGTGCCAGGCGAGTCCTGTAGTGTAGATCCAGCAGGAGTGACTTGGGGGTCGGGAGAAGGTGTTTTGGTGTCAGGCTGGGTGGACCAAGATGGCCTCCGCGGCCTGAGCTAGGCCAGAGCCACGGTCTGTCCTGAGGGGATCGTGCAGCTCCCTCTGCGGCTTCAGGAGGCCCGCTGATGGCTGGGGGGAGCTCCGGGGTGGGAGACAGCAAGCGGGCCCACTGAGAGGGATTGGGGGAAAAGAGATACTCGGATGGCCAAAGCTAGGCCGCAGCCGCAGTCTGTCCTGCGGGTCTAGCGGTCTAGGGAGGGACGCCCGGATGGCGGCGGACGGCGGGCTGGTGAGTTGGGGAAGCTGGGGGAGCTGGGCTGGGGGAGAGCCGGGTCTAGGTGGAGCCGTAGACCGGCCGGCAAAGCGATAGCAATCCGTGGGTTTGTCCTGGATGTCAGGAGCTCCTTGCACACACGTCCGTCTGCTGGACCGTATGGCACACTTCAGAGGATCCCCCAAGCTATCCTTAAATCTAGAATCCTGGTGTAATGATTTCTTCCACTGCCCCCACCCCCCACACACATGATTTAGGGCAGATTGGATGAAGTGTGTGATGTGAGTGGTGTGCCGGGCAGTGATACACACACACACATACAGATCCCTGTCTGCCAGATACAATCACTTCCACACACTGACAATAATCTGCATTAGGGAGGAGCTCCGTGTCTGAACAGAAGATTGGATGAACACTGGCTCCTCCCACATTCTTCTGAACATCCAACGTTTACAGCATTTGGTGCAGACGATTGTGACGGCTTCTGTATGTCACTGGTTTCTAGGGAAGCCACGGCTGCCTGCAACAGCTGCGTCCTTAGCAACTGCTGACCTCATCCCGCCCATTCCCTTACATGGCCACATAGGTAAATGGGTGGGGCATAGATCATGACATCATTCTCTGATTATGACCATATCTGAGCAATGATGTTACCACTATCCCCGCCCCTTCCTTTACATATCTGATGACAGCTCAGGGCGCTATCACCCAGCGAATGTGTTACCGTCAGAGATTGCTCCTGTGTGGCGAGTCATTAGGGAGTCAGTGGGGGGTTGGCATTGGGATTGGTGATGGATTTACAATGAGAGACTTTTTGGGGGGACTTTTTTATAAAGGACATCAAGCGTCTTTATTGTTTTATTTCCTTTTTTCTGAATGAGTAGGGGTGCTATGTACTATGTACCCCAAACTCATTCATGTAGAGGGTAGTATCTGGGCACTTCCAGAGTCAGATAAGCCCCCCTGCCCACCAACCCCCATATTCACCAGGCCAGGGTTGTGGGTATGAGGCCCTTGTCCTCATTAACATTGCAACAAGGTGCTTTTCCATTGGAGGAGTCCCCCCTGACAAGCCCCCCATGTTGAGGGCACATGGCCTGGTATGGTTCAGGAGAAGAGGTGGGACCACACACTTGTCCCTCCCCCTTTCCTAACCAGCCATGTTGCATGTTTGGATGAAGGGTCTGGTATGGATTTTCTGAGGGGCACACGCTTTTTTCTGTATGAGGTTCTCCCCTTAATATCCATCTTACACTCAGAGGGTCTGGTATGTATTTGGGGGGCTCTATACATTTTCTAATTCTTGCTGTAAGACGGGCTACAGAAAAAAGAGACAAAGAAAAAATGAATCCGTTTAAATTGCCAGAACATTATATTTCATTGCCGGCTTCTTTTTTTTTTTTAAGAAACACACAGACCCTCCAAGTGTCCCCCAAATACATAGAAGAATCTTGGGGGATCTGTGTGATGTTTTGATAATTATAAGTGTATGAGTATGATCTCAGGTATTAGTATGAAGACATGTCTGATGAAGGAAACTAAGGGGTCTACTTATAGAAAATTCATGGGACGAATGTGACAATCATTCATCCAGTCATTACATATTCTGGCCATAATATAGCAAAGTGATTTCCTTTGATGATCAGCTCCATCTAGTGACCATAATGGGGTATTTTTCCTGACACACCTCCATTAGTAAAAATAGCACAATACTGCATTATGACCACCAGATGCAGCCAAGGAAATCAGTGTATGAAATAAAATACATCCAATATTCATCACAGCTGGGTGAATGTCGGTCACATTCATTCAACAATTTTTTTTTCAACAGACCTCTAAGTGTTTGTGAAATCTTACACCACAAAATGTACTCAGCCAATGAAAGATAATGACTCTATTTTTATTTTTATACTGCTATCAATGGCCAACACGGTACAACACTTCATCCATGTCTTTGGTGATCTCTGATCTCCTTATGAATTATTAATTCCTATTACCTGACACCCGGGACATGCAGTTCTGAGGGCCGGAGAGGTCGTTATTTTTTTTAACATTTAGCCCTTCTGGGGGCGAGCAAGGAGCAGGATTACTTGTCGGATGGAAGCATTCAGGTGGCTGAGCCCCCACCCCGACACACACCTGCTATGAATCCTGGGCTTCTCTTGACCATCTGGGACCCGGGACCAGCATAGCGGGTGATGATGGGTAGAGGGGAGGGAGGAGAAAGGACACACATCTGCTCTCCTCCCCTTCTTGTTCCTGACCTGGAAGCGACATGTATGACATCACTTCCGGGTCCCCGGTGACAGTTTCCTCACCATCAAGGCTGGGAAAGAATATAATGCAGTATGATCTGTTCTGCATTACATTCAGTGGAGCACAGGGGAGACATTGGGGGTCTTTTAGACCCTGGATGTCTCAATAAAGAGAATCTGTCACCAAAAAATCATCACATAGGAGACTTTTTGTCCTATGTCAGTGTTTCTCAACCTTTTTTCAGTCAAGGCACCCTCCAAAATGATGTACAGTCTTGAGGTGCCCTACAAAATTATGGTCAGTCTTGAGGCACCCTCCAAAATTATGGACCGTCTTGAGGTGTCATCCAAAATTATGGACAGTCTTGAGGTGTCATCCAAAATTATGGACAGTCTTGAGGCGCCCCAATCTAAAATGTAAAAACTATTCTAATAGTTCTACATAATGCATCACTCAGCTAATGAGACCCCAAAGCTAATGGAGAGAGGCGGGGGAGGGTCACACAAGGATGATATTCAGGCAACTGACATCATCCTTATCTGCTCATGATGTCATTGGTCATTAGGAGGTTGGCAACTAGAAGGTTGTAATGGTGACAATGAAAACCTGAGGCTTTGTGTAACTAAAAGGCTTCATCCACCCTTCGGCTTGTATACAATTTTGGGGCAATTGTTCGGCATTTTGCCAATGCACCCCTGAAGAAACCTCAAAGCACCCTGGTTGAAAAAGGCTGCTCTATTTGATGAAAAAAAATTATTATTTTTTTAATTGTACAGAATTAAATTTAAACCCGGGCACATAACACCCCCCCCCCCCCCCAAAAAAAAATCTGATTCCCCGCCCCCACAGATACACATGTACAAACATAAACTTACACATTGGGGCGCCTACGGCTGAAAACATTGATTGCGATACACATGTTACATATCGCCACACACACCGGGAATGAGAGCAAAAATTCTATCACCAGACCTCCTCCGTAACATTAAACTGATAACCTATAGAGGGCTTTTGTTTGCCTTGCCTATAGAAAATATAGGGTACTGAAGTTTTTCACCATTTCATAGGCACACACAAATTTAAGGATTGAAATGTTGGGTATCTATTTACTCTGTGCAACCTTATTTATTGTGTTTTTGTGCCCCCTAAAATGAACGTTAGTGTGGTTTTTTTTTACAGAAATTTGGCATTTCCTAGACTTTTGCAATAATATTGTGTGATATAAAAAATTGGAACTACCGCCATTTTATTCTCTAGGGTGTATTCTTTCAGAAAATATATCATGTTTTGGGGGTTTTATATAATCTTCAGGCCTAAAATTATCTTTTAACTCCTTCCCGCCTGGTCTATAGCAGAATGACGGCCAGGCGGGGTTCCATTATCCTGACTGGAGGTCATATGAGGTCCAGAAGAATAAGCCGCTCGGGCGCGCGGTTATCGGTGGTGAGGTGTGTCGCTCTGACACACCACATCTCCAATCTCGGTAAAGAGCCTATGACGTAGCCTCTTTACCATGTGATCAGCTGTGTCCAATCAAAGCTAATCACATTGTAACCAGGAAGTGTCAGTTATCGGCTTTCCTTTATTCATCCTGACAAGGCACGAGTAGAGGAGAGCCGATAAGCAGACAGGGGGAAGCTGCACTGATATTCAGCATTGATTATCAGTACAGGTCTATCAGCGATGATCACCAGTGATGACCACCAGTGCTTGTAAGTACCTCATCAGTGCCACCCTCAAGTCCTGCATATTAGTGCCTCCTCATTAGTGCCCATCAGTGAAGGAGAAAACATACTTAATTTACAAAATTTTATAACAGAAACAAAAAAACTTTTTTTTTCAAAATATTTATAATCAAATACCACCAAAATAAGGCTCTATTTGTGTGAAAAAAATTAAATAAAAATGTTGTATAGGTACAGTGTTACATGACTGCACAATTGTCAAAGTGTGAGAGCGCTGAAAGATGACAGGAAGGGGGTGAAAGTGTCCAGTATTGAAGAGGTTAAACATGTGGGCAAAAAAAATGCAAATACATCTCTGACAGTGAAAGGGTTAAAGGAAATGTTCACCTTTGGGAAGATGTTACATGTTCCTGTTCCTACAGTGGCTCAGCGATCCGAGTCCTCTGTGTGACAGCAGAGTGGCGAGAAGTCCCCCATACCGGCTGTCACTTTATGAAAAGCCATCCATTCATTCACAGAGTTCTGTCCTTTGCCGATGTCGGCTTGTAGTTTTCAATGAACTCCCACACCGCTGATGAGCTCTCTGGTAGATGAGGGACAAGGAGATTGGGACCCTGATTTAGTCCCTAGTGTTTTTTTCAAAAAATGTCCACACCCCTGGAACTGATTGTTACATGATGAAGATCAGCCATGGAGTATATCTGAGGTGTATATCAGGGTGTGCTTCTTCCCCACATGAGAGCTGTGATGTCCAGCAACTAGGGATGAGCCGAACACCCCCGGGTTCGGTTCGCACCAGAACCTTCGAACGGACCGAAAGTTTGCGCGAATTTTCGAACCCTATTCGTTATAATGGACGCGAACGTTCGAAATCAAAATTGCTAATTACAACGGCCAATATGCATGTTAATGTCATAAAACAGGTTTGGGGACCCGGGTCCTGCCCCAGGGGACATATATCAATGCAAAAAGAAATTTTAAAAACTAAAGTTTTTTCGGGAGCAGTCATTTTAATGATGCATAAAGTGAAAAAAAAAAAAGTGAAATTTTCCTTTAAATATGGTACCTGGGGGGTGTCTAAAGTATGCCTGTGAAGTGGCATGTGTTTCCCGTGTTTAGAACTGTCCTTGCACAAAATGACATTTGTAAAGGAAAAAAAGAAGCCATTTAAAACCACTTGCGGCTTTAATGTCATGTCTTGTCCTGGCCGCCATATGGCTGAAAATCCTTGAGAAAAATGGCATGGCTACCCCATCACCCCCCCCCCCCCCACCCCAGCCCCTTTGGGTCTTGTATGGATACTAAGGGGGACCCCGCACCCAAAATAAAACCCTATACCTACAACCCTATATACTCTGAACAGCAGTATATAGGTGGTGCAAACAAGACATGGACTGTAGGTTTGTTCTTAAGTAGAATCTGAACAGGTACATTATGAAGTGTAGCTACATCCCAAAAAAATCAATTTTTAAGCTTTTTGGAGAACATAGGGAGGGGTTATCACCCCTGTAACATTTGCTGTCTTTGCACATCTGTTCAGAACATGTCACCTCACTTTCCGTCCCAATGACAAATGTTTTTGGAAAAGTGGGGTTTTAATTGAAACAAGGATTGGTGATAAAGCATCAGTAGAGAGGAGATACCTTTTTCCCAAATTAAATCTAACAGGATAGAATTTTCCTTCCTAGGGGTAGATTTCCTCTCACTTCCTGTTTTCTCTTGCCGTTTGCAAGTAGGAGTCGTTTGTAAGTTGGATGTTTGAAAGTAGGGGCCTGCCGTATATACTCTGCAGAAATTTGCCCTATTAGATGTTGGTGTAGCCACAAGACTGGTGGGCACAGGAATGGGCCCTGCTGTGAGTTAATAGATCAAGATTTGTACTTGCATGCACCTGTTGAACCGGGCAGAAAAATTGGGCCTTTGGTGGTGGTGGTGGTGGTGGTGGACGGTGTTGCCACAAGACTGTAAGCCCTCACAGTTACTCTTGGTGGGTGCAGGAATGGGCCCTGCTGTGAGTTATTAGATCAAGATTTGTAATTGCATGCACCTGTTGAACAGGGCAGAAAAATTGGGCCTTTGGTGGTGGTGGTGGTGGTGGACGGTGTTGCCACAAGACTGTAGGCCCTCATAGTTACTCTTGGTGGGCGCAGGAATGGGCCCTGCTGTGAACTATTAGATCAAGATTTGTAATTACACGCCCCTGTTAAACAGGGGCTGAAAAATTGTGCCTTAGGCATTGGTGCTGGTGCCACAACACTGCAACCCCTCACAGATACTGTACTTGGAGCACAGCAGTCACACCTGTTGCGAAGCATCTTTTTAAAAAATTTTAATTACACGCCCCTGTTATACAGGGGCTGAAAAATTGTGCCTTAGGCACTGGTGCTGGTGCCACAACACTGCAACCCCTCACAGATACTGTACTCTGAGCACAGCAATGAGACCTGTTGCAAAGCATTGCCTAAAAATTGTAATTACACGCCCCAACAGGGGCTGAAAAATTGTGCCTTAGGCACTGGTGCTGGTGCCACAACACTGCAACCCCTCACAGATACTGTACTCTGAGCACAGCAGTCACACCTGTTGCGAAGCATCTTTTTAAAAAATTGTAATTACACGCCCCTGTTATACAGGGGCTGAAAAATTGTGCCTTAGGCACTGGTGTGGTGGCATGGATCATTGAGGAGGAGGAAGAGGATAGTCAGTGAACATAACAGGACAGTCACTCAGCATCAGCATAGGCAGTCTTGAAGGGATGTGACATTATAAATTATTCCGTTATATCCGCTTCAGGTGTCTGGTAGCTGGTGGTGATCCAAGACTGATTCATTTTTATAAAGGTCAGTCGATCAACCGAGTCGGTGGACAGGCGCACCCTATGATCGGTGACAAATCCTCCAGCAGCACTGAATGTGCGTTCGGAAAGAACGCTGGATGCAGGACAGGCCAGTAGCTCAATTGCATACTGTGCAAGCTCTGGCCAGTGATCCATCCTCAGGACCCAGTAAGCCAGAGGATTTTCGGTGGGAAAGGTGTCCAAGTCTGACCTTGCCCCTAGGTATTCCTGCACCATGTATATCAGACGCTGGCGATGGTTGCTGGAACCGATCATACCTTGGGGCTGCGGACTAAAAAATTGTCTGAACGCATCGGTCAGACGTCCACCTTCCCCACCGCTCCTTCTGCTACTGACCGAAGCCTCAGCAACTCGTCGTCCAGGACCAGGAGTTTGTAACCTCCCAGTTTCTGGGAACGCGTTGCACAGACCTTTCTGCAAGGCCTCCCTGAGATGTCTCATCCTCTGCTCCCTCTGCGACGGCAAGATAAGGTCCGCAACCTTACCCTTGTACCGTGGATCAAGGAGAGTGGCCAGCCAGTAATGGTCACTCTCCTTGATCCGAAGAACACGAGGATCCTTCCGCAGGCTTTGCAGGATCAGGAAGGCCATGCAGCGTAGGTTAGCTGAGGCATTCGGTCCGGAGTCTTCTGGGTCACTGAGGATGACATGATCGCCAGCCACCTCCTCCCAGCCACGTACAAGTCCACTGGTTTGTTGGGACTGTACATCATCCCTAAAAGACTGCTGCTGCTGATGCTGAGTGCCAGGCTCCACCTCCATGCTCACACAATCCTCCTCCTCCTCCTCCTCTTCCTGTGTGATGGGTGGGACAGAAGGAACATTGTCTGGATAAAGGGGGCCTTGAGAGACAAGGAAGTCCTCCTCTTCCTGCCTCTGTTCTGCCTCAAGTGCCCTGTCCATTATCCCACGCAGCGTATGCTCCAACAGGTGGACAAGAGGTACAGTGTCACTGATGCATGCACTGTCACTGCTCACCATCCTCGTGGCCTCCTCAAATGGTGAGAGGACAGTGCATGCATCCCTGATCATGCTCCACTGGCGTGGGGAAAAAAAGCCAAGCTCCCCTGACCCTGTCCTGGTGCCGTAGTCGCAAAGGTACTCATTGATGGCCCTCTGCTGCGTGTGCAGTCGCTGCAGCATGGCCAACGTTGAGTTCCACCTGGTGGGCATGTCACATATTAGGCGGTTCTTGGGCAGGTTCAGCTCCTTTTGCAGCTCAGTCAGCCGAGCACTGGCATTATAAGATTGGCGGAAATGCACACAGACTTTCCTGGCCTGCCTCAGGACATCCTGTAAGCCTGGGAACCTGCCCAAGAACCGCTGCACCACCAGGTTGAGGACGTGAGCCATACAGGGCACATGGGTGAGCTGCCCCTGTCGCAGGGCGGAGAGGAGGTTGGTGCCATTATCAGAAACGACCATTCCTGGCTTAAGCTGGCGTGGCGTCAACCACCTCTCGGCCTGCCCCTGCAGAGCTGCCAGAACCTCTGGCCCAGTGTGGCTCCTGTCCCCCAAACACACCAGCGCAAGCACGGCATGGCATCTTTTTGCCTGCGTACTCGCGTAGCCCCTTGTACGCCTACGGAGCACCGCTGGTTCCGAGGACAGAGCACTCGAAGAGGACATGGAGGAAGAAGAAGAGGAGGGGGTGGAGGAGAGAGGTGTGTCACAACCAGTAGTAGCATTTTGGAGGCGTGGTGGCGGAACAACCTCCAACACTACTGCACCTTGTCCTGCATCCCTCCCAGCTGCCAATAGAGTGACCCAATGGGCCGTGAAAGAAAGATAACGTCCCTGTCCATGCCTGCTGGACCATGAGTCAGCGGTAATATGCACCTTACCGCTGACCGCCCTGTCCAGCGAGGCATGGACATTGCCTTCCACATGCCAGTAGAGAGACGGAATCGCCTTCCGTGAGAAAAAGTGGCGTTTGGGAACCTGCCACTGAGGAACCGCACATTGAACAAACTCACGGAAGGGGGCCGAGTCTATCAACTGAAAAGGCAGCAGTTGAAGTGCTAGCAATTTAGCCAAGCTAGCATTCAACCGCTGGGCATGTGGATGGCTGGGAGTATACTTCTTTCGACGGTCCAGCAGCTGGGGCAGGGAAATTTGCCTGCTACAATCGGACGTCGGTGTACTGCAAGTACTTGGTTGTGACACACCTAATTCTACACCTTCAGTCCTCTCAGAGCAGCTTTCAGAGAGGACTGAAGATATAGTGGGGATGGAGATCCCAGCTGATGAGGAGCAAGGAGAGGTCCGCTTTGTTCTTTGGTGTGGGTCTTTTATGTGTGCTTGCCAACGAGCTGCATGGCAGGTCGACATATGTCTGCTCATGCTTGTGGTGCCCAAGCGGCTGATGTTTTGGCCACGCGAGATATGCTTGAGACAAATATTGCAAATAGCAGTGGTGCGATCTGATGCACTCGTCTCAAAAAAGGCCCACACCAAAGAACTTTTGTGATAACGTGCAGAGGCAGCGCCCTGCACAGGCGGAGCTCTGCGGTGTGGTACAGTTGCTGTGCTGGCCTCTAGCTGGCCTCCAGGGGGCATCCTGCCTCGTTGGACATGTGACGCTGCATCCTCCTCCTCCTCCTCCTCTCTCCCTTCAGGCACCCACGTGGAGTCAGTGACCTCATCATCCCCTCCCTCTTCACCACTAGAGCAAACCTGGCAGTAAGCTGCAGCTGGTGGAACACTACTGCCAGATTGCTGTCCTTCAGCATCCCCTCTCTCTGCGCGCACACTACTGACTTCCTCAAGCTGGGTATCATCATCCGAGCCTTCGAATCGTTGGGCATCCTCCTGGAGCATGTACCCAACACTGTGCTCAAACAGTTCGGGGGACTCCTCAGGAGGACATGGTGGGTCTAGGGAAGGGGTGGCTGATGATGCCATTGAGTACGCGTTGGCAGCTGCTCTGCCAGTACCCTGAGCCTGGGTGAGAGGATGAGGAGGATGAGGAGGGCTTGGTCATCCATTCTACCAAGCCTTCGGCATGATGCGGCTCCACATGTCCAGCTGCCGAAAACAAAGACAAGCGTGTCCCATGGCCACGTGCTGATGACGATGCACGACCACGTCCACGGCCAGCACTGTTGTCTCTAGAAACAGAGCCTGCCTGCCCTGTGTTCTTGCCTCGGCACGCTCTGCCTCTCCTTGGCGGTCTTCCAGCCATTGTAGTCGGTAGTGTATATAGTATAAAAAATAGAACTCCTATGTGTGCTCACAACACACTGTAGGTCCTATGGGTGCTGACACTAACACACTATAGGTACTATGTGTGCTGCTGACAAGAAAATATAGGAGCTCTGTTTGCTGCCACTAACACACTAGAAGTCCTATTGGTGCTTCTGAGATGAAAATATAGGAGCTCTGTGTGATGCCACTAACACACTAGAAGTCCTATGGGTGCTGCTGAGAAGAAAATATAGGAGCTCTGTGTGATGCCACTAACACACTAGAAGTCCTATGGGTGCTTCTGAGATGAAAATATAGGAACTCTGTGTGATACCACTAACACACTAGAAGTCCTATGGGTGCTTCTGAGAAGAAAATATAGGAGCTCTGTTTGCTGCCACTAACACACTAGAAGTCCTATGGGTGCTGCTGAGAAGAAAATATAGGAGCTCTGTGTGATGCCACTAACACACTAGAAGTCCTATGGGTGCTTCTGAGATGAAAATATAGGAGCTCTGTGTGATGCCACTAACACACTAGAAGTCCTATGGGTGCTGCTGAGAAGAAAATATAGGAGCTCTGTTTGCTGCCACTAACACACTAGAAGTCCTATGGGTGCTGCTGAGAAGAAAATATAGGAGCTCTGTTTGCTGCCACTAACACACTAGAAGTCCTATGGGTGCTGCTGAGAAGAAAATATAGGAGCTCTGTGTGATGCCACTAACACACTAGAAGTCCTATGGGTGCTGCTGAGAAGAAAATATAGGAGCTCTGTTTGCTGCCACTAACACACTAGAAGTCCTATGGGTGCTGCTGAGAAGAAAATATAGGAGCTCTGTTTGCTGCCACTAACACACTAGAAGTCCTATGGGTGCTTCTGAGAAGAAAATATAGGAGCTCTGTGTGATGCCACTAACACACTAGAAGTCCTATGGGTGCTTCTGAGATGAAAATATAGGAGCTCTGTGTGATGCCACTAACACACTAGAAGTCCTATGGGTGCTTCTGAGAAGAAAATATAGGAGCTCTGTGTGATGCCACTAACACACTAGGAGTCCTATGGGTGCTTCTGAGATGAAAATATAGGAGCTCTGTGTGATGCCACTAACACACTAGAAGTCCTATGGGTGCTGCTGAGAAGAAAATATAGGAGCTCTGTGTGATGCCACTAACACACTAGAAGTCCTATGGGTGCTTCTGAGATGAAAATATAGGAACTCTGTGTGATGCCACTAACACATTAGAAGTCCTATGGGTGCTGCTGAGAAGAAAATATAGGAGCTCTGTTTGCTGCCACTAACACACTAGAAGTCCTATGGGTGCTGCTGAGAAGAAAATATAGGAGCTCTGTGTGATGCCACTAACACACTAGAAGTCCTATGGGTGCTGCTGAGAAGAAAATATAGGAGCTCTGTTTGCTGCCACTAACACACTAGAAGTCCTATGGGTGCTGCTGAGAAGAAAATATAGGAGCTCTGTGTGATGCCACTAACACACTAGAAGTCCTATGGGTGCTGCTGAGAAGAAAATATAGGAGCTCTGTGTGATGCCACTAACACACTAGAAGTCCTATGGGTGCTGCTGAGAAGAAAATATAGGAGCTCTGTGTGATGCCACTAACACACTAGAAGTCCTATGGGTGCTTCTGAGATGAAAATATAGGAACTCTGTGTGATGCCACTAACACACTAGAAGTCCTATGGGTGCTGCTGAGAAGAAAATATAGGAGCTCTGTTTGCTGCCACTAACACACTAGAAGTCCTATGGGTGCTTCTGAGATGAAAATATAGGAACTCTGTGTGATGCCACTAACACACTAGAAGTCCTATGGGTGCTGCTGAGAAGAAAATATAGGAGCTCTGTTTGCTGCCACTAACACACTAGAAGTCCTATGGGTGCTGCTGAGAAGAAAATATAGGAGCTCTGTGTGATGCCACTAACACACTAGAAGTCCTATGGGTGCTTCTGAGATGAAAATATAGGAGCTCTGTGTGATGCCACTAACACACTAGAAGTCCTATGGGTGCTGCTGAGAAGAAAATATAGGAGCTCTGTTTGCTGCCACTAACACACTAGAAGTCCTATGGGTGCTTCTGAGAAGAAAATATAGGAGCTCTGTGTGATGCCACTAACACACTAGAAGTCCTATGGGTGCTTCTGAGATGAAAATATAGGAACTCTGTGTGATGCCACTAACACATTAGAAGTCCTATGGGTGCTGCTGAGAAGAAAATATAGGAGCTCTGTTTGCTGCCACTAACACACTAGAAGTCCTATGGGTGCTGCTGAGAAGAAAATATAGGAGCTCTGTGTGATGCCACTAACACACTAGAAGTCCTATGGGTGCTGCTGAGAAGAAAATATAGGAGCTCTGTTTGCTGCCACTAACACACTAGAAGTCCTATGGGTGCTTCTGAGATGAAAATATAGGAGCTCTGTGTGATCCCACTAACACACTAGAAGTCCTATGGGTGCTTCTGAGATGAAAATATAGGAGCTCTGTGTGATGCCACTAACACACTAGAAGTCCTATGGGTGCTGCTGAGAAGAAAATATAGGAGCTCTGTTTGCTGCCACTAACACACTAGAAGTCCTATGGGTGCTGCTGAGAAGAAAATATAGGAGCTCTGTGTGATGCCACTAACACACTAGAAGTCCTATGGGTGCTGCTGAGAAGAAAATATAGGAGCTCTGTGTGATGCCACTAACACACTAGAAGTCCTATGGGTGCTTCTGAGAAGAAAATATAGGAGCTCTGTGTGATGCCACTAACACACTAGAAGTCCTATGGGTGCTTCTGAGATGAAAATATAGGAGCTCTGTGTGATGCCACTAACACACTAGAAGTCCTATGGGTGCTGCTGAGAAGAAAATATAGGAGCTCTGTGTGATGCCACTAACACACTAGAAGTCCTATGGGTGCTGCTGAGAAGAAAATATAGGAACTCTGTGTGATGCCACTAACACACTAGAAGTCCTATGGGTGCTGCTGAGAAGAAAATATAGGAGCTCTGTTTGCTGCCACTAACACACTAGAAGTCCTATGGGTGCTGCTGAGAAGAAAATATAGGAGCTCTGTTTGCTGCCACTAACACACTAGAAGTCCTATGGGTGCTGCTGAGAAGAAAATATAGGAGCTCTGTGTGATGCCACTAACACACTAGAAGTCCTATGGGTGCTTCTGAGATGAAAATATAGGAACTCTGTGTGATGCCACTAACACACTAGAAGTCCTATGGGTGCTGCTGAGAAGAAAATATAGGAGCTCTGTTTGCTGCCACTAACACACTAGAAGTCCTATGGGTGCTTCTGAGAAGAAAATATAGGAGCTCTGTTTGCTGCCACTAACACACTAGAAGTCCTATGGGTGCTTCTGAGAAGAAAATATAGGAGCTCTGTGTGATGCCACTAACACACTAGAAGTCCTATGGGTGCTGCTGAGAAGAAAATATAGGAGCTCTGTGTGATGCCACTAACACACTAGAAGTCCTATGGGTGCTTCTGAGAAGAAAATATAGGAGCTCTGTGTGATGCCACTAACACACTAGAAGTCCTATGGGTGCTTCTGAGATGAAAATATAGGAACTCTGTGTGATGCCACTAACACATTAGAAGTCCTATGGGTGCTGCTGAGAAGAAAATATAGGAGCTCTGTTTGCTGCCACTAACACACTAGAAGTCCTATGGGTGCTGCTGAGAAGAAAATATAGGAGCTCTGTGTGATGCCACTAACACACTAGAAGTCCTATGGGTGCTTCTGAGATGAAAATATAGGAACTCTGTGTGATGCCGCTAACACACTAGAAGTCCTATGGGTGCTGCTGAGAAGAAAATATAGGAACTCTGTGTGATGCCACTAACACACTAGAAGTCCTATGGGTGCTTCTGAGATGAAAATATAGGAACTCTGTGTGATGCCACTAACACACTAGAAGTCCTATGGGTGCTTCTGAGATGAAAATATAGGAACTCTGTGTGATGCCACTAACACATTAGAAGTCCTATGGGTGCTGCTGAGAAGAAAATATAGGAGCTCTGTTTGCTGCCACTAACACACTAGAAGTCCTATGGGTGCTGCTGAGAAGAAAATATAGGAGCTCTGTGTGATGCCACTAACACACTAGAAGTCCTATGGGTGCTTCTGAGATGAAAATATAGGAACTCTGTGTGATGCCACTAACACACTAGAAGTCCTATGGGTGCTGCTGAGAAGAAAATATAGGAGCTCTGTGTGATGCCACTAACACACTAGAAGTCCTATGGGTGCTTCTGAGATGAAAATATAGGAACTCTGTGTGATGCCACTAACACATTAGAAGTCCTATGGGTGCTGCTGAGAAGAAAATATAGGAGCTCTGTTTGCTGCCACTAACACACTAGAAGTCCTATGGGTGCTGCTGAGAAGAAAATATAGGAGCTCTGTGTGATGCCACTAACACACTAGAAGTCCTATGGGTGCTGCTGAGAAGAAAATATAGGAGCTCTGTTTGCTGCCACTAACACACTAGAAGTCCTATGGGTGCTTCTGAGATGAAAATATAGGAGCTCTGTGTGATGCCACTAACACACTAGAAGTCCTATGGGTGCTGCTGAGAAGAAAATATAGGAGCTCTGTTTGCTGCCACTAACACACTAGAAGTCCTATGGGTGCTGCTGAGAAGAAAATATAGGAGCTCTGTGTGATGCCACTAACACACTAGAAGTCCTATGGGTGCTGCTGAGAAGAAAATATAGGAGCTCTGTTTGCTGCCACTAACACACTAGAAGTCCTATGGGTGCTGCTGAGAAGAAAATATAGGAGCTCTGTTTGCTGCCACTAACACACTAGAAGTCCTATGGGTGCTGCTGAGAAGAAAATATAGGAGCTCTGTGTGATGCCACTAACACACTAGAAGTCCTATGGGTGCTGCTGAGAAGAAAATATAGGAGCTCTGTGTGATGCCACTAACACACTAGAAGTCCTATGGGTGCTGCTGAGAAGAAAATATAGGAACTCTGTGTGATGCCACTAACACACTAGAAGTCCTATGGGTGCTGCTGAGAAGAAAATATAGGAGCTCTGTGTGATGCCACTAACACACTAGAAGTCCTATGGGTGCTGCTGAGAAGAAAATATAGGAGCTCTGTGTGATACCACTAACACACTAGAAGTCCTATGGGTGCTGCTGAGAAGAAAATATAGGAGCTCTGTGTGATGCCACTAACACACTAGAAGTCCTATGGGTGCTTCTGAGATGAAAATATAGGAACTCTGTGTGATGCCACTAACACACTAGAAGTCCTATGGGTGCTGCTGAGAAGAAAATATAGGAGCTCTGTGTGATGCCACTAACACACTAGAAGTCCTATGGGTGCTTCTGAGATGAAAATATAGGAACTCTGTGTGATGCCACTAACACATTAGAAGTCCTATGGGTGCTGCTGAGAAGAAAATATAGGAGCTCTGTTTGCTGCCACTAACACACTAGAAGTCCTATGGGTGCTGCTGAGAAGAAAATATAGGAGCTCTGTGTGATGCCACTAACACACTAGAAGTCCTATGGGTGCTGCTGAGAAGAAAATATAGGAGCTCTGTTTGCTGCCACTAACACACTAGAAGTCCTATGGGTGCTTCTGAGATGAAAATATAGGAGCTCTGTGTGATGCCACTAACACACTAGAAGTCCTATGGGTGCTGCTGAGAAGAAAATATAGGAGCTCTGTTTGCTGCCACTAACACACTAGAAGTCCTATGGGTGCTGCTGAGAAGAAAATATAGGAGCTCTGTGTGATGCCACTAACACACTAGAAGTCCTATGGGTGCTTCTGAGATGAAAATATAGGAGCTCTGTGTGATGCCACTAACACACTAGAAGTCCTATGGGTGCTGCTGAGAAGAAAATATAGGAGCTCTGTGTGATGCCACTAACACACTAGAAGTCCTATGGGTGCTTCTGAGATGAAAATATAGGAACTCTGTGTGATACCACTAACACACTAGAAGTCCTATGGGTGCTGCTGAGAAGAAAATATAGGAGCTCTGTTTGCTGCCACTAACACACTAGAAGTCCTATGGGTGCTGCTGAGAAGAAAATATAGGAGCTCTGTGTGATGCCACTAACACACTAGAAGTCCTATGGGTGCTGCTGAGAAGAAAATATAGGAGCTCTGTGTGATGCCACTAACACACTAGAAGTCCTATGGGTGCTTCTGAGATGAAAATATAGGAGCTCTGTGTGATGCCACTAACACACTAGAAGTCCTATGGGTGCTGCTGAGAAGAAAATATAGGAGCTCTGTTTGCTGCCACTAACACACTAGAAGTCCTATGGGTGCTGCTGAGAAGAAAATATAGGAGCTCTGTGTGATGCCACTAACACACTAGAAGTCCTATGGGTGCTGCTGAGAAGAAAATATAGGAGCTCTGTTTGCTGCCACTAACACACTAGAAGTCCTATGGGTGCTGCTGAGAAGAAAATATAGGAGCTCTGTGTGATGCCACTAACACACTAGAAGTCCTATGGGTGCTTCTGAGATGAAAATATAGGAGCTCTGTGTGATGCCACTAACACACTAGAAGTCCTATGGGTGCTGCTGAGAAGAAAATATAGGAGCTCTGTTTGCTGCCACTAACACACTAGAAGTCCTATGGGTGCTGCTGAGAAGAAAATATAGGAGCTCTGTGTGATGCCACTAACACACTAGAAGTCCTATGGGTGCTGCTGAGAAGAAAATATAGGAGCTCTGTGTGATACCACTAACACACTAGAAGTCCTATGGGTGCTTCTGAGAAGAAAATATAGGAGCTCTGTTTGCTGCCACTAACACACTAGAAGTCCTATGGGTGCTGCTGAGAAGAAAATATAGGAGCTCTGTGTGATGCCACTAACACACTAGAAGTCCTATGGGTGCTTCTGAGATGAAAATATAGGAGCTCTGTGTGATGCCACTAACACACTAGAAGTCCTATGGGTGCTTCTGAGAAGAAAATATAGGAGCTCTGTTTGCTGCCACTAACACACTAGAAGTCCTATGGGTGCTGCTGAGAAGAAAATATAGGAGCTCTGTTTGATGCCACTAACACACTAGAAGTCCTATGGGTGCTGCTGAGAAGAAAATATAGGAGCTCTGTTTGCTGCCACTAACACACTAGAAGTCCTATGGGTGCTGCTGAGAAGAAAATATAGGAGCTCTGTTTGCTGCCACTAACACACTAGAAGTCCTATGGGTGCTGCTGAGAAGAAAATATAGGAGCTCTGTGTGATGCCACTAACACACTAGAAGTCCTATGGGTGCTTCTGAGAAGAAAATATAGGAGCTCTGTGTGATGCCACTAACACACTAGAAGTCCTATGGGTGCTGCTGAGAAGAAAATATAGGAGCTCTGTGTGATGCCACTAACATACTAGAAGTCCTATGGGTGCTGCTGAGAAGAAAATATAGGAACTCTGTGTGATGCCACTAACACATTAGAAGTCCTATGGGTGCTGCTAAGAAGAAAATATAGGAGCTCTGTTTGCTGCCACTAACACACTAGAAGTCCTATGGGTGCTTCTGAGAAGAAAATATAGGAGCTCTGTGTGATGCCACTAACACACTAGAAGTCCTATGGGTGCTGCTGAGAAGAAAATATAGGAACTCTGTGTGATGCCACTAACACACTAGAAGTCCTATGGGTGCTGCTGAGAAGAAAATATAGGAGCTCTGTGTGATGCCACTAACACACTAGAAGTCCTATGGGTGCTGCTGAGAAGAAAATATAGGAGCTCTGTTTGCTGCCACTAACACACTAGAAGTCCTATGGGTGCTTCTGAGATGAAAATATAGGAACTCTGTGTGATGCCACTAACACATTAGAAGTCCTATGGGTGCTGCTGAGAAGAAAATATAGGAGCTCTGTTTGCTGCCATAACACACTAGAAGTCCTATGGGTGCTTCTGAGAAGAAAATATAGGAGCTCTGTTTGCTGCCACTAACACACTAGAAGTCCTATGGGTGCTGCTGAGAAGAAAATATAGGAGCTCTGTTTGCTGCCACTAACACACTAGAAGTCCTATGGGTGCTGCTGAGAAGAAAATATAGGAGCTCTGTTTGCTGCCACTAACACACTAGAAGTCCTATGGGTGCTGCTGAGAAGAAAATATAGGAGCTCTGTGTGATGCCACTAACACACTAGAAGTCCTATGGGTGCTGCTGAGAAGAAAATATAGGAGCTCTGTGTGATGCCACTAACACACTAGAAGTCCTATGGGTGCTGCTGAGAAGAAAATATAGGAGCTCTGTGTGATGCCACTAACACACTAGAAGTCCTATGGGTGCTTCTGAGATGAAAATATAGGAACTCTGTGTGATGCCACTAACACACTAGAAGTCCTATGGGTGCTGCTGAGAAGAAAATATAGGAGCTCTGTTTGCTGCCACTAACACACTAGAAGTCCTATGGGTGCTTCTGAGAAGAAAATATAGGAGCTCTGTGTGATGCCACTAACACACTAGAAGTCCTATGGGTGCTGCTGAGAAGAAAATATAGGAGCTCTGTGTGATGCCACTAACACACTAGAAGTCCTATGGGTGCTGCTGAGAAGAAAATATAGGAGCTCTGTGTGATGCCACTAACACACTAGAAGTCCTATGGGTGCTGCTGAGAAGAAAATATAGGAGCTCTGTTTGCTGCCACTAACACACTAGAAGTCCTATGGGTGCTGCTGAGAAGAAAATATAGGAGCTCTGTTTGCTGCCACTAACACACTAGAAGTCCTATGGGTGCTGCTGAGAAGAAAATATAGGAGCTCTGTGTGATGCCACTAACACACTAGAAGTCCTATGGGTGCTTCTGAGAAGAAAATATAGGAGCTCTGTTTGCTGCCACTAACACACTAGAAGTCCTATGGGTGCTTCTGAGATGAAAATATAGGAACTCTGTGTGATGCCACTAACACATTAGAAGTCCTATGGGTGCTGCTGAGAAGAAAATATAGGAGCTCTGTTTGCTGCCACTAACACACTAGAAGTCCTATGGGTGCTTCTGAGATGAAAATATAGGAACTCTGTGTGATGCCACTAACACACTAGAAGTCCTATGGGTGCTGCTGAGAAGAAAATATAGGAGCTCTGTGTGATGCCACTAACACACTAGAAGTCCTATGGGTGCTGCTGAGAAGAAAATATAGGAACTCTGTGTGATGCCACTAACACACTAGAAGTCCTATGGGTGCTGCTGGGAAGAAAATATAGGAGCTCTGTTTGCTGCCACTAACACACTAGAAGTCCTATGGGTGCTGCTGAGATGAAAATATAGGAGCTCTGTTTGCTGCCACTAACACACTAGAAGTCCTATGGGTGCTGCTGAGAAGAAAATATAGGAGCTCTGTTTGCTGCCACTAACACACTAGAAGTCCTATGGGTGCTGCTGAGAAGAAAATATAGGAGCTCTGTGTGATGCCACTAACACACTAGAAGTCCTATGGGTGCTGCTGAGAAGAAAATATAGGAGCTCTGTTTGCTGCCACTAACACACTAGAAGTCCTATGGGTGCTGCTGAGAAGAAAATATAGGAGCTCTGTGTGATGCCACTAACACACTAGAAGTCCTATGGGTGCTGCTGAGAAGAAAATATAGGAGCTCTGTTTGCTGCCACTAACACACTAGAAGTCCTATGGGTGCTTCTGAGATGAAAATATAGGAGCTCTGTGTGATGCCACTAACACACTAGAAGTCCTATGGGTGCTGCTGAGAAGAAAATATAGGAGCTCTGTTTGCTGCCACTAACACACTAGAAGTCCTATGGGTGCTGCTGAGAAGAAAATATAGGAGCTCTGTGTGATGCCACTAACACACTAGAAGTCCTATGGGTGCTGCTGAGAAGAAAATATAGGAGCTCTGTTTGCTGCCACTAACACACTAGAAGTCCTATGGGTGCTGCTGAGAAGAAAATATAGGAGCTCTGTTTGCTGCCACTAACACACTAGAAGTCCTATGGGTGCTGCTGAGAAGAAAATATAGGAGCTCTGTGTGATGCCACTAACACACTAGAAGTCCTATGGGTGCTGCTGAGAAGAAAATATAGGAGCTCTGTGTGATGCCACTAACACACTAGAAGTCCTATGGGTGCTGCTGAGAAGAAAATATAGGAACTCTGTGTGATGCCACTAACACACTAGAAGTCCTATGGGTGCTTCTGAGATGAAAATATAGGAGCTCTGTGTGATGCCACTAACACACTAGAAGTCCTATGGGTGCTGCTGAGAAGAAAATATAGGAGCTCTGTTTGCTGCCACTAACACACTAGAAGTCCTATGGGTGCTGCTGAGAAGAAAATATAGGAGCTCTGTGTGATGCCACTAACACACTAGAAGTCCTATGGGTGCTGCTGAGAAGAAAATATAGGAGCTCTGTGTGATACCACTAACACACTAGAAGTCCTATGGGTGCTGCTGAGAAGAAAATATAGGAGCTCTGTGTGATGCCACTAACACACTAGAAGTCCTATGGGTGCTTCTGAGATGAAAATATAGGAACTCTGTGTGATGCCACTAACACACTAGAAGTCCTATGGGTGCTGCTGAGAAGAAAATATAGGAGCTCTGTGTGATGCCACTAACACACTAGAAGTCCTATGGGTGCTTCTGAGATGAAAATATAGGAACTCTGTGTGATGCCACTAACACATTAGAAGTCCTATGGGTGCTGCTGAGAAGAAAATATAGGAGCTCTGTTTGCTGCCACTAACACACTAGAAGTCCTATGGGTGCTGCTGAGAAGAAAATATAGGAGCTCTGTGTGATGCCACTAACACACTAGAAGTCCTATGGGTGCTGCTGAGAAGAAAATATAGGAGCTCTGTTTGCTGCCACTAACACACTAGAAGTCCTATGGGTGCTTCTGAGATGAAAATATAGGAGCTCTGTGTGATGCCACTAACACACTAGAAGTCCTATGGGTGCTGCTGAGAAGAAAATATAGGAGCTCTGTTTTCTGCCACTAACACACTAGAAGTCCTATGGGTGCTGCTGAGAAGAAAATATAGGAGCTCTGTGTGATGCCACTAACACACTAGAAGTCCTATGGGTGCTTCTGAGATGAAAATATAGGAGCTCTGTGTGATGCCACTAACACACTAGAAGTCCTATGGGTGCTGCTGAGAAGAAAATATAGGAGCTCTGTGTGATGCCACTAACACACTAGAAGTCCTATGGGTGCTTCTGAGATGAAAATATAGGAACTCTGTGTGATACCACTAACACACTAGAAGTCCTATGGGTGCTGCTGAGAAGAAAATATAGGAGCTCTGTTTGCTGCCACTAACACACTAGAAGTCCTATGGGTGCTGCTGAGAAGAAAATATAGGAGCTCTGTGTGATGCCACTAACACACTAGAAGTCCTATGGGTGCTGCTGAGAAGAAAATATAGGAGCTCTGTGTGATGCCACTAACACACTAGAAGTCCTATGGGTGCTTCTGAGATGAAAATATAGGAGCTCTGTGTGATGCCACTAACACACTAGAAGTCCTATGGGTGCTGCTGAGAAGAAAATATAGGAGCTCTGTTTGCTGCCACTAACACACTAGAAGTCCTATGGGTGCTGCTGAGAAGAAAATATAGGAGCTCTGTGTGATGCCACTAACACACTAGAAGTCCTATGGGTGCTGCTGAGAAGAAAATATAGGAGCTCTGTTTGCTGCCACTAACACACTAGAAGTCCTATGGGTGCTGCTGAGAAGAAAATATAGGAGCTCTGTGTGATGCCACTAACACACTAGAAGTCCTATGGGTGCTTCTGAGATGAAAATATAGGAGCTCTGTGTGATGCCACTAACACACTAGAAGTCCTATGGGTGCTGCTGAGAAGAAAATATAGGAGCTCTGTTTGCTGCCACTAACACACTAGAAGTCCTATGGGTGCTGCTGAGAAGAAAATATAGGAGCTCTGTGTGATGCCACTAACACACTAGAAGTCCTATGGGTGCTGCTGAGAAGAAAATATAGGAGCTCTGTGTGATACCACTAACACACTAGAAGTCCTATGGGTGCTTCTGAGAAGAAAATATAGGAGCTCTGTTTGCTGCCACTAACACACTAGAAGTCCTATGGGTGCTGCTGAGAAGAAAATATAGGAGCTCTGTGTGATGCCACTAACACACTAGAAGTCCTATGGGTGCTTCTGAGATGAAAATATAGCAGCTCTGTGTGATGCCACTAACACACTAGAAGTCCTATGGGTGCTTCTGAGAAGAAAATATAGGAGCTCTGTTTGCTGCCACTAACACACTAGAAGTCCTATGGGTGCTGCTGAGAAGAAAATATAGGAGCTCTGTTTGATGCCACTAACACACTAGAAGTCCTATGGGTGCTGCTGAGAAGAAAATATAGGAGCTCTGTTTGCTGCCACTAACACACTAGAAGTCCTATGGGTGCTGCTGAGAAGAAAATATAGGAGCTCTGTGTGATGCCACTAACACACTAGAAGTCCTATGGGTGCTTCTGAGATGAAAATATAGGAACTCTGTGTGATGCCACTAACACACTAGAAGTCCTATGGGTGCTGCTGAGAAGAAAATATAGGAGCTCTGTTTGCTGCCACTAACACACTAGAAGTCCTATGGGTGCTGCTGAGAAGAAAATATAGGAGCTCTGTGTGATGCCACTAACACACTAGAAGTCCTATGGGTGCTTCTGAGAAGAAAATATAGGAGCTCTGTGTGATGCCACTAACACACTAGAAGTCCTATGGGTGCTGCTGAGAAGAAAATATAGGAGCTCTGTGTGATGCCACTAACATACTAGAAGTCCTATGGGTGCTGCTGAGAAGAAAATATAGGAACTCTGTGTGATGCCACTAACACATTAGAAGTCCTATGGGTGCTGCTAAGAAGAAAATATAGGAGCTCTGTTTGCTGCCACTAACACACTAGAAGTCCTATGGGTGCTTCTGAGAAGAAAATATAGGAGCTCTGTGTGATGCCACTAACACACTAGAAGTCCTATGGGTGCTGCTGAGAAGAAAATATAGGAACTCTGTGTGATGCCACTAACACACTAGAAGTCCTATGGGTGCTGCTGAGAAGAAAATATAGGAGCTCTGTGTGATGCCACTAACACACTAGAAGTCCTATGGGTGCTGCTGAGAAGAAAATATAGGAGCTCTGTTTGCTGCCACTAACACACTAGAAGTCCTATGGGTGCTTCTGAGATGAAAATATAGGAACTCTGTGTGATGCCACTAACACATTAGAAGTCCTATGGGTGCTGCTGAGAAGAAAATATAGGAGCTCTGTTTGCTGCCATAACACACTAGAAGTCCTATGGGTGCTTCTGAGAAGAAAATATAGGAGCTCTGTTTGCTGCCACTAACACACTAGAAGTCCTATGGGTGCTGCTGAGAAGAAAATATAGGAGCTCTGTTTGCTGCCACTAACACACTAGAAGTCCTATGGGTGCTGCTGAGAAGAAAATATAGGAGCTCTGTTTGCTGCCACTAACACACTAGAAGTCCTATGGGTGCTGCTGAGAAGAAAATATAGGAGCTCTGTGTGATGCCACTAACACACTAGAAGTCCTATGGGTGCTGCTGAGAAGAAAATATAGGAGCTCTGTGTGATGCCACTAACACACTAGAAGTCCTATGGGTGCTGCTGAGAAGAAAATATAGGAGCTCTGTGTGATGCCACTAACACACTAGAAGTCCTATGGGTGCTTCTGAGATGAAAATATAGGAACTCTGTGTGATGCCACTAACACACTAGAAGTCCTATGGGTGCTGCTGAGAAGAAAATATAGGAGCTCTGTTTGCTGCCACTAACACACTAGAAGTCCTATGGGTGCTTCTGAGAAGAAAATATAGGAGCTCTGTGTGATGCCACTAACACACTAGAAGTCCTATGGGTGCTGCTGAGAAGAAAATATAGGAGCTCTGTGTGATGCCACTAACACACTAGAAGTCCTATGGGTGCTGCTGAGAAGAAAATATAGGAGCTCTGTGTGATGCCACTAACACACTAGAAGTCCTATGGGTGCTGCTGAGAAGAAAATATAGGAGCTCTGTTTGCTGCCACTAACACACTAGAAGTCCTATGGGTGCTGCTGAGAAGAAAATATAGGAGCTCTGTTTGCTGCCACTAACACACTAGAAGTCCTATGGGTGCTGCTGAGAAGAAAATATAGGAGCTCTGTGTGATGCCACTAACACACTAGAAGTCCTATGGGTGCTTCTGAGAAGAAAATATAGGAGCTCTGTTTGCTGCCACTAACACACTAGAAGTCCTATGGGTGCTTCTGAGATGAAAATATAGGAACTCTGTGTGATGCCACTAACACATTAGAAGTCCTATGGGTGCTGCTGAGAAGAAAATATAGGAGCTCTGTTTGCTGCCACTAACACACTAGAAGTCCTATGGGTGCTTCTGAGATGAAAATATAGGAACTCTGTGTGATGCCACTAACACACTAGAAGTCCTATGGGTGCTGCTGAGAAGAAAATATAGGAGCTCTGTGTGATGCCACTAACACACTAGAAGTCCTATGGGTGCTGCTGAGAAGAAAATATAGGAACTCTGTGTGATGCCACTAACACACTAGAAGTCCTATGGGTGCTGCTGGGAAGAAAATATAGGAGCTCTGTTTGCTGCCACTAACACACTAGAAGTCCTATGGGTGCTGCTGAGATGAAAATATAGGAGCTCTGTTTGCTGCCACTAACACACTAGAAGTCCTATGGGTGCTGCTGAGAAGAAAATATAGGAGCTCTGTTTGCTGCCACTAACACACTAGAAGTCCTATGGGTGCTGCTGAGAAGAAAATATAGGAGCTCTGTGTGATGCCACTAACACACTAGAAGTCCTATGGGTGCTGCTGAGAAGAAAATATAGGAGCTCTGTTTGCTGCCACTAACACACTAGAAGTCCTATGGGTGCTGCTGAGAAGAAAATATAGGAGCTCTGTGTGATGCCACTAACACACTAGACGTCCTATGGGTGCTGCTGAGAAGAAAATATAGGAACTCTGTGTGATGCCACTAACACATTAGAAGTCCTATGGGTGCTGCTAAGAAGAAAATATAGGAGCTCTGTTTGCTGCCACTAACACACTAGAAGTCCTATGGGTGCTTCTGAGAAGAAAATATAGGAGCTCTGTGTGATGCCACTAACACACTAGAAGTCCTATGGGTGCTTCTGAGATGAAAATATAGGAACTCTGTGTGATGCCACTAACACATTAGAAGTCCTATGGGTGCTGCTGAGAAGAAAATATAGGAGCTCTGTTTGCTGCCATAACACACTAGAAGTCCTATGGGTGCTTCTGAGAAGAAAATATAGGAGCTCTGTGTGATGCCACTAACACACTAGAAGTCCTATGGGTGCTGCTGAGAAGAAAATATAGGAGCTCTGTTTGCTGCCACTAACACACTAGAAGTCCTATGGGTGCTGCTGAGAAGAAAATATAGGAGCTCTGTTTGCTGCCACTAACACACTAGAAGTCCTATGGGTGCTGCTGAGAAGAAAATATAGGAACTCTGTGTGATGCCACTAACACACTAGAAGTCCTATGGGTGCTGCTGAGAAGAAAATATAGGAGCTCTGTTTGCTGCCACTAACACACTAGAAGTCCTATGGGTGCTGCTGAGATGAAAATATAGGAGCTCTGTTTGCTGCCACTAACACACTAGAAGTCCTATGGGTGCTGCTGAGAAGAAAATATAGGAGCTCTGTTTGCTGCCACTAACACACTAGAAGTCCTATGGGTGCTGCTGAGAAGAAAATATAGGAGCTCTGTGTGATGCCACTAACACACTAGAAGTCCTATGGGTGCTGCTGAGAAGAAAATATAGGAGCTCTGTGTGATGCCACTAACACACTAGAAGTCCTATGGGTGCTGCTGAGAAGAAAATATAGGAGCTCTGTTTGCTGCCACTAACACACTAGAAGTCCTATGGGTGCTGCTGAGAAGAAAATATAGGAGCTCTGTTTGCTGCCACTAACACACTAGAAGTCCTATGGGTGCTGCTGAGAAGAAAATATAGGAGCTCTGTTTGCTGCCACTAACACACTAGAAGTCCTATGGGTGCTGCTGAGAAGAAAATATAGGAGCTCTGTGTGATGCCACTAACACACTAGAAGTCCTATGGGTGCTGCTGAGAAGAAAATATAGGAGCTCTGTGTGATGCCACTAACACACTAGAAGTCCTATGGGTGCTTCTGAGATGAAAATATAGGAACTCTGTGTGATGCCACTAACACACTAGAAGTCCTATGGGTGCTGCTGAGAAGAAAATATAGGAGCTCTGTTTGCTGCCACTAACACACTAGAAGTCCTATGGGTGCTTCTGAGAAGAAAATATAGGAGCTCTGTTTGCTGCCACTAACACACTAGAAGTCCTATGGGTGCTGCTGAGAAGAAAATATAGGAACTCTGTGTGATGCCACTAACACATTAGAAGTCCTATGGGTGCTGCTAAGAAGAAAATATAGGAGCTCTGTGTGATGCCACTAACACACTAGAAGTCCTATGGGTGCTGCTGAGAAGAAAATATAGGAACTCTGTGTGATGCCACTAACACATTAGAAGTCCTATGGGTGCTGCTAAGAAGAAAATATAGGAGCTCTGTTTGCTGCCACTAACACACTAGAAGTCCTATGGGTGCTGCTGAGAAGAAAATATAGGAGCTCTGTGTGATGCCACTAACACACTAGAAGTCCTATGGGTGCTGCTGAGAAGAAAATATAGGAGCTCTATGTGATGCCACTAACACACTAGAAGTCCTATGGGTGCTGCTGAGAAGAAAATATAGGAGCTCTGTTTGCTGCCACTAACACACTAGAAGTCCTATGGGTGCTTCTGAGATGAAAATATAGGAACTCTGTGTGATGCCACTAACACATTAGAAGTCCTATGGGTGCTGCTAAGAAGAAAATATAGGAGCTCTGTTTGCTGCCACTAACACACTAGAAGTCCTATGGGTGCTTCTGAGAAGAAAATATAGGAGCTCTGTGTGATGCCACTAACACACTAGAAGTCCTATGGGTGCTGCTAAGAAGAAAATATAGGAGCTCTGTTTGCTGCCACTAACACACTAGAAGTCCTATGGGTGCTGCTGAGAAGAAAATATAGGAGCTCTGTTTGCTGCCACTAACACACTAGAAGTCCTATGGGTGCTTCTGAGAAGAAAATATAGGAGCTCTGTGTGATGCCACTAACACACTAGAAGTCCTATGGGTGCTGCTAAGAAGAAAATATAGGAGCTCTGTTTGCTGCCACTAACACACTAGAAGTCCTATGGGTGCTGCTGAGAAGAAAATATAGGAGCTCTGTGTGATGCCACTAACACACTAGAAGTCCTATGGGTGCTTCTGAGATGAAAATATAGGAACTCTGTGTGATGCCACTAACACATTAGAAGTCCTATGGGTGCTGCTGAGAAGAAAATATAGGAGCTCTGTTTGCTGCCACTAACACACTAGAAGTCCTATGGGTGCTGCTGAGAAGAAAATATAGGAGCTCTGTGTGATGCCACTAACACACTAGAAGTCCTATGGGTGCTTCTGAGATGAAAATATAGGAACTCTGTGTGATGCCACTAACACACTAGAATTCCTATGGGTGCTTCTGAGATGAAAATATAGGAGCTCTGTTTGCTGCCACTAACACACTAGAAGTCCTATGGGTGCTTCTGAGAAGAAAATATAGGAGCTCTGTGTGATGCCACTAACACACTAGAAGTCCTATGGGTGCTGCTGAGAAGAAAATATAGGAGCTCTGTTTGCTGCCACTAACACACTAGAAGTCCTATGGGTGCTGCTGAGAAGAAAATATAGGAGCTCTGTGTGATGCCACTAACACACTAGAAGTCCTATGGGTGCTGCTGAGAAGAAAATATAGGAGCTCTGTGTGATGCCACTAACACACTAGAAGTCCTATGGGTGCTGCTGAGAAGAAAATATAGGAACTCTGTGTGATGCCACTAACACACTAGAAGTCCTATGGGTGCTGCTGGGAAGAAAATATAGGAGCTCTGTTTGCTGCCACTAACACACTAGAAGTCCTATGGGTGCTGCTGAGAAGAAAATATAGGAGCTCTGTTTGCTGCCACTAACACACTAGAAGTCCTATGGGTGCTGCTGAGAAGAAAATATAGGAGCTCTGTTTGCTGCCACTAACACACTAGAAGTCCTATGGGTGCTGCTGAGAAGAAAATATAGGAGCTCTGTTTGCTGCCACTAACACACTAGAAGTCCTATGGGTGCTGCTGAGAAGAAAATATAGGAGCTCTGTTTGCTGCCACTAACACACTAGAAGTCCTATGGGTGCTGCTGAGAAGAAAATATAGGAGCTCTGTGTGATGCCACTAACACACTAGAAGTCCTATGGGTGCTGCTGAGAAGAAAATATAGGAGCTCTGTGTGATGCCACTAACACACTAGAAGTCCTATGGGTGCTGCTGAGAAGAAAATATAGGAGCTCTGTGTGATACCACTAACACACTAGAAGTCCTATGGGTGCTGCTGAGAAGAAAATATAGGAGCTCTGTGTGATGCCACTAACACACTAGAAGTCCTATGGGTGCTTCTGAGATGAAAATATAGGAACTCTGTGTGATGCCACTAACACACTAGAAGTCCTATGGGTGCTGCTGAGAAGAAAATATAGGAGCTCTGTGTGATGCCACTAACACACTAGAAGTCCTATGGGTGCTTCTGAGATGAAAATATAGGAACTCTGTGTGATGCCACTAACACATTAGAAGTCCTATGGGTGCTGCTGAGAAGAAAATATAGGAGCTCTGTTTGCTGCCACTAACACACTAGAAGTCCTATGGGTGCTGCTGAGAAGAAAATATAGGAGCTCTGTGTGATGCCACTAACACACTAGAAGTCCTATGGGTGCTGCTGAGAAGAAAATATAGGAGCTCTGTTTGCTGCCACTAACACACTAGAAGTCCTATGGGTGCTGCTGAGAAGAAAATATAGGAGCTCTGTTTGCTGCCACTAACACACTAGAAGTCCTATGGGTGCTGTTGGGGTGCAATGCTGTGCTAACAGCACTGCGGTTGGTACTACTGCAATACTGTACTAACAGTAAGCACGCACCAGACTAATCCCCAGCAGCAGCTAATAACACACTAACTGTGCAATCAGCAGCAATGAACGATCAATGACTTAGGTAGCAATGGTTTAGCAAAGAAATAGCCAATGGTTTAGCAAAGGAACTCATGTGACCGGGGCCGATGGCGTGGCGGCCTTTTAAATGGTGGGGCATGTACTAAAGCCCCTGAGCTGTAATTGGCTACAGGCGTCCTGCCTGTAGCCAATTATTGCTCTCCGAGTTTCGGGCGCTGTGATTGGCCAAGCATGCGGGGTCACAGTGCATGCTTGGCCAATCATCAGCCAGCAATGCACTGCGCCGGCCGCGCCGGCCGCAATGCATTGCGGGGCCGCTCGCATCACACGAATGTGATGCGAACGGCCCAAATAGTTCTGGGCTCGACGAGCGAGCGAACGCCCGGTGCTCGATTCGAACATGGGTTCGAATCGAGCACCGGGCCCATCCCTACCAGCAACATTCATATAGAAGACATTTCCCATACTCAAGGCACTAATACACCTCAAGGGTTGTGTGGGATCCCTGATGTACAGGAAGAGAGGACTTCAATGAGGAACAATTCCCTCACTCAGGACAAGAAAGTGGCTTCTCACCCTTGTGAGATCTCTGATGTTTGTAAAGATTGGACTTCTGTGAAAAACATTTCCCACACACAGGACAGGAATATGGTTTCTCCCCTGTGTGAGATCTGTGATGAGTGTAAAGATGGGACTTCACTGAAAAACATTTCCCGCACTCAGGACAGGAATACGGCTTCTCCCCCGTGTGAGATCTCTGATGTGTGTAAAGAAGGGAATTCCTTGAAAAACATTTCCCACACTCAGGACAGGAATACGGCTTCTCCCCCAAGTGAGATCTCTGATGTGTGTAAAGACTGAACTTCACTGAAAAACATTTCCTACACTCAGGACAGGAATACAACTTTTCCCCCGTGTGAGATCTCTGATGTTTGTAAAGATTGGACATGTTTGAAAAACATTTCCCACACTCAGGACAGGAATACGACTTCTCCCCCGTGTGAGATCTGTGATGAGTGTAAAGAGTGGACTTCTGTGAAAAAACATTTCCCACACTCAGGACAGGAATACGGCTTCTCCCCTGTGTGAGATCTGTGATGAGTGTAAAGATGGGACTTCACTGAAAAACATTTCCCGCACTCAGGACAGGAATACGGCTTCTCCCCCGTGTGAGATCTCTGATGTGTGTAAAGAAGGGAATTCCTTGAAAAACATTTCCCACACTCAGGACAGGAATACGGCTTCTCCCCCAAGTGAGATCTCTGATGTGTGTAAAGACTGAACTTCACTGAAAAACATTTCCTACACTCAGGACAGGAATACGGCTTCTCCCCTGTGTGAGATCTTTTATGCACATCAAGTTTGGATTTATAATGGAAACACTTCCCACACTCAGTACAGGAAAAGCTATTTTCTTTTGGAAGGACGGCACCATCCCTCACAGTCTGAGGTTCCTCAGGATAAGAGGAATACGATGGTCCGGCACCGTCCCGCACAGTCTGAGGTTCCTCAGGATAAGAGGAATACGATGGTCCGGCACCGTCCCGCACAGTCTGAGGTTCCTCAGGATAAGAGGAATACGATGGTCCGGCACCGTCCCGCACAGTCTGAGGTTCCTCAGGATAAGAGGAATACGATGGTCCATCTACACTGTGTGGTGCCGGATGGACATTTGAGGTAGTCGGGTTTTCTCCTGGACTATACTGTGTGATGTTCTCATCTTCTACTTTACAGTCTGGAGACAAAGTGAGACAATCCTCTGAGGTTTTCCTCATCTCCCGTCCATCTACTAAAATAGAAATAAAAAGATTATTACTAGACATGAGCAGATTGGTTCCCCTAAACCAGGACTCCGCCCACATCAGGCAGCTTTGTCTCTGAGGATCTTACAATTCCCCCCTCAAGGTAACTAGTAAATGGGTCCTCTGTAGGGTGGCAACTAATGATTATTTTCAGAATTGAAATATTGGCCGATTATTGTTTTGATCGACTAATTGGATAAAAACCTGAAGAAAAGATTGGTGTATAATGGAGTTAATATTCTTGAATATTTATATACAGCGGTAAATATAAATACCCAGATATATAGTTGGATATTTAATCCATTCTGAGAATAACAAGACGGATGTATTATTAGAGGGTGAATCAGCAACATATCACAATCAGAGATCAACATTAATAAAATATAAAAAAGGAGGTAAAACGCTGTTTTGCAGATGATCAGACAGGAGTGTAATATAATATGATGGATGACAGACTCCCTTGTCATAGACAGGTAGGTGGGTACAAGCTCCCTGCACCTGATGTCACTTATGCTGGCCGTACACAAACTCATTTTTCTTTCAAAAAAACATTCATCCAATTTTCTAACCATTAGTGGGGTCAAATCGGCGTTCATTTTCCACCACAGTGACGGGAAAATTCGAAGGAGCAAAACAGAAAACTTTTCTCCATCAAACAAATTTTCACATTGTATATGTGGTTTTTTCTCAGAAGTTACATTCATTTTATAATTGAATGTTAAAAGTAAGTGGAATTTTCAAACTACACTCGTCCATTCATTTTTATTTTTTATTTTTTTAAAGATATTTTTATTGGGGTTTCTTAACATACAAAGACAATATGAGAGGACCTGACAAGGTCCTTCACACACAACATATACAACTTGCTCCTACATCAGTCCAAACAAAAGAAGATCTGCACATCTGTTTAAACAGTATAATAGAAAGACAAAGTACATCATACATAATATACCTGCATGACAATCATAGCTGGTGAAATTGCATAGGAGTGTAGTTGTGGTACAAGGTATGCTGCTACCGGTTTACTCTCTTCATGGTAGTATGGGGGAAAGGGTCAGGGGACTAGCCAGCCACCTGCCCCAGATTTTATTAAATGTTTTCTTTCTCTTGCGGATCTCAAAAGGTGAGTTTATAAAGTGGAAGGGCGTCGTTGACCAGTTTCAACCACAGTCCCATTGTTGGGGTTGCTGCTCCCCTCCAGGTCAGTAAAATGTATTTTTTTGCATAAAAGTAAAGGATACAAAGTAATCGTTTGACCTGGGAGGGAACAGTGAGATCACCAAAGACCCCCAGGAGACAATTCTTGGGGTTGAGTATGTTGGGAAGCCCCAGCGCTGAAGAGAGAAAGGAGTCTACACTCCTCCAAAAATCCCGCACTATGGGGCAACTCCAAAAACAATTAGGCCCCTTTCACACGGGCGGCTGTTCTGCCGCAGTTAAAAGCATGTTTCTTTCTTTTTAAATTCAAGACCCCAGGCACAGCGATCAGCCGCATTTGTACACTGCTTTGAGCTGCGTTTACGTGCGTTTACATGCGGTTGGCCATTATTGTCATTTCAATAGCAACCATTTTTATTTTGATGTGCTTCCTGTTGTTTTTTTTTTTTTTTTTTATTTTGTTCACGCTACTATCCGCAGCTGACACAGTGCACTGCGATTACCTGCAGTTATGTGCAGATAGCTGCGCTAAATCGCACCTGGACGCATTCAATTCGCACCGAACCGCATGTAACGAAATCGCAGATAAACGCTGTGTGTGAATGGGGCCATAGGAAAGCATTGTGTGCTTTTAGCTATCCGTCCGTGTGAAAGGGGCCTTAATGAAGTCAGCTATATGTCCACATCTCCGAAAGCACTCAGCCGAGGATAAAATGCCCATTTTATGCATCCTAGCTGGGGTTAGGTGCAATTGGTGGAAGATTTTTAATTGGATTATCCTGTCCCTGGAGGATATAACAGAAGCCTTGAAAGTGTCACAGAATTCTGACCAGTCCTCCTCTGTTATAGATCTAGGGAGTCCCACTTGCGTTTTGACGCCTTAAATCTAGGGTTGGAGCCCGCCGCCAAAGCTAAGTAATAAGTAGAGATAAGTTTCGTACGGTCTGGGGTTCGCAAGAGTTTTTCTAAGTCAGAAATCACAAGCGGGTTATCTAGGGAACCAAACTGTGCCCGCACAGCATGTCTAAGCTGGTAGTAAAAAAAACAAGTAAGTATGTGGTAAGTCAAAGTCATTTCTCATCTGTGCAAAAGATTTAAATCCCTGAGGGGTGTATATGTGACATAAATATTTGATCCCTCGAGAGGTCCACCTTTGTGGGTCAGGCAGGGAGTTAAATTCCGGAAGTGTAGGGTTAAACCAAAGTGGACTATTAGGGGAGACTGACCAAGAGCCAGGGGCATGTTTAAGTGTCAGTTTTAAGGATAGAGAGGTATGTAAAATAGTCAGTCCAGGTCTCGGGGGCGTGCACCCACGATAGACAATGTTATGCAGTGTTTCGAATGATGAGACCATGGCACCTTCAGTGGTGGTGCAGGCATTGTTCGAATCAGGGTGTAGTCAATCATGAATATTAACCAGTTGAGATGCTTGATAGTAAAGGTAAAAATCAGGGAAAGCTAATCCTGCTAAGTGAGACGGAAGGCGCAGAGTTTCCAGTGCCACTCTAGGGGACCTACCATTCCAAAGGAACGCTATACAGATCGAGTCAATACTCTTAAAATTGTTTTGGGAATTTTGCAAGGGGCGTTAGCCAGGACATACAATAGTTTGGGCAGATATATCATCTTCAGGATGTTGGCTCGCCCCATCAGATCCAGGGGTAAGTCCTTCCATTGTTTAGTTTGGGTCTGCAGTTGAAGCAGTAGAGGGCCTAAGTTATTGGCAATATATATGGATAATGGCAATTGAATCATAACACTCATAACACCTAGATATCTAAAGGAGGTAGCTATTTGTAATCTAGAGTCCGAGTGAACCTGTGGAGCAGGAGTCTGATCTATGGGGAAGAGGGTAGATTTCTCCCAATTCACTCGGAATCCAGAGAAGTCTCCAAAGGCAGTCACCGTGGTTAACAAGCTAGTGAGTGAGTCCTGAGAGTCTGCTAAGTAAACCAGTGTATCATCTGCATAGAGAGAAATCTTTCCTCTATCCCATTTATGGGCAATCCCTGAAGGAGCGGGGAATTACGGATCCGAATAGCAAGGGGCTCCATGGCTAGGGCAAACAGAAGGGGAGACAAAGGGCAGCCCTGTCTGGTGCCTCTGGTAATCTTGAATGTGTCAGTAATCTGTGAATTAATGCGAATACGGTCGAGTGGCAGGGTATAGAGGAGTCGGATCCAGGCTATCAGCCGGGGACCAAAGCCATACAACTGCAAGACCCGAAACAGGTATGGCCATTCCACACTGTCAAAGGCCTTGCAGGTGTCTAGGGATACTATAACCCGGGTTGGTGGACAGTAATGCGGAAACGCCAAGTTGTGGAACAGTCTACGAATGTTCATCCTGGTCAATCGACCCGGTATAAAACCACCCTGATCACTCCCCACTAGCTTAGCAATCACCCTGTTCAGACGGTTTGCCAGAGCTATAGCCAGAATTTTGGTATCGACATTAATAAGAGATATCGGCCGATAAGACTCACATTTTAGCGGATCTTTTCGCGGTTTAAGAAGTAAGACAATAAGTGCCTCTCTCATTGAGGGGGGGAAGTACCCCTTCCTTCAAGGCCGCATTGTACGTTTTGAGCAAAATAGGGCCAAGAAGGTGTTGAAATTGCTTATACCATTCCACTGGAAACCCGTCCAAACCTGGTGTCTTATGAGCCGGCATCTGTGAAATCGCAAGTGAAAGTTCTTCCACAGACAGCGGCTCATCCAACTCTCCCCGGACCTGGTCTGTCAATCGGGGGAGCGATACTTGGCCCAAATAGTCATCTAGTTGCGTCTCCGAGTAGGTAGCTCTGGAAGTATAGAGGTTCTGATAAAAGGAGAGAAAGGCTTCTGCTATATCCTGAGGGACAGCACTAATCGTAGTCCCTGAGACTAATATCCTGGGGATAGAGATAGGGGCACAGTCGGATCTGGTAAAATATGCGAGTAGACGACCCGCTTTGTTGCCATGCTCAAAAGGTCTTCTGCGTGACATAGAGCAGACGTTTTTTAGTGAGATCTATCAAGCAAAGTTCATATTCCCTGCGACTATGAAGCCACGGGGCTAACGTGGCCGCAGAGGGTCTTTCAGAGTATTCTGCCTCTGCCTTCATCAAAATCTGTTCCAATTCCTCAGTACGTTGCAGATTATTTTTACGTAAAATACCAGTAATAGACATAAAGGTAACTCTCAACACTGCCTTGGAAGCATCCCAGACAGTGGTGAGTCCAGTGGTACCCTGATTCAGCCGCCAGTATTCAGTCATACCCTTCTGGCACTCTGCCTGTACAATCTCATCCTCAAGCCAGTGCGAGTTCAATCTCCAGACCCGAGGGCCCGTTTTTGGCAGGAGGAGGAGACCAACCAGTAAAGGAGCATGGTCCGAGATCCCTCTAGGCAGGTATGCTATGGAATGAACCAGGGGGAGTACATCTGCTGGGGAAAATGCCATATCTATGCGAGACATAGTATGGAAAGAGTCCGAATGACAGGAAAACTGTCTGTCATCCGGGTGCTTCCAACGCCATAGCTCGGAAAGGGCAAATACCTGAGTCCATTCAACAAAGGAGGGGTAGGGCCTGCCCCCACCCCGCAAGCGGTCCACTGTAGGGTCGAGTACAGCGTTGAAATCACCTACAAAGAGCAGGGGACCTGGGGATCGGGACAGTAACATGAGAGACAGATGGGAGAGAATTTCTGAGGAAAACGGTGGAGGAATATATATGTTCACCAGCGTAAAAATTGTGGAGGCTATACGGAGGGTAAGTACAACTAATCGTCCTGCAGGATCTGACTTCACAAGCAAAGTCTCAGCCGGGAGGGACTTTTCCAAAAAAATCGAGACCCCATGGGAGAAGTTGGAATAAGAGGCATGATAGTGGGTAGCCAACCAAGGCCGTTTAAGGGACTTAAGCTTAGAGCCAGTAAGGTGGGTCTCTTGGAGACAAATGATATGGGGTTTGTGTTTTTTTAGGTAGGAAAACAGCAGGGACCGCTTGTGAGTTTAACCCCCTAACATTCCATGAAATAAGTTTTAAAATGTCAGCCATGAGTAAGTGTAGCTAGCACAAGAACAATGCAAGGATAATCATACGATGCAGCATATCACAAATAACAATTACTATGATACTGTCTATAATAGGAGTGCAATAACAGCAAAAGGTAAGTTTTCTTGGGAGCAACTGTACCAACCAAACACCAAAGAGGCCAGCCATTCTCAGTATCTAAAACCTGTGAGAAGATCGCCGAATTAAACATCCCAACCACATCCCACCCCCTCCCCGCTCTACCAACCCAAACACAGTTAGCATTGGATCCCAAAACAAGAACATACCCCCCTCAGCAACAGTCTGGAGAGGAAGTAAGAAGCCCTGTGGCCTCGCCACCTACTGGTATGGGGGGAAGTAGCAGTTCCATAAGGGCTCACAGATGTAGTGGAAACATCCATATTGCAGAATCTGAAAAAAAACTGAGAATAAAAGGCACAAACAGTAATAAGTGCAGGGGGCACAATAGTAGCAATCTGTAAAACAGTTCAAAGGGCAGTGTTGATAGGAGCTCTCATCAGGATCATCAATAGTGCAAAAGTGACCTCCGTAGGAAAAATGAAAGAAAATCAGGTCCAGCCCCTGACCAAAGGGAGAAAGACAGAATAATAGATTGATTCCCAGAGGGCCATGCCCCTAGGAAGTAGGTAGGAGAAACAAAGGGTCACCTGGAAACTCATGATCTGTCATTTGTGGATTCAATTGCGGCGTTGCCTGGGTTGTTTCCCAAATCTTGGATCTAGCCAGGACATAGCTTCTTTAGGACAAGAGCAAAAGTGAGCTTTGCCTTCATAGATGATCCGCAGCTTAGCAGGGAACAACATAGCATAGGGAAGGCCTTCATTGCGAAGACGATCTTTCACTTCTGCAAAAGATATGCGCTGGCGCTGCACTTCAGCAGAGAAATCAGGATAGATGGAAATGTTATTACTGTTGAACTTGAGGGGACCTTTTTCTCTGGCCAGGCGTAGAATAGTAACCTTGTCCCGGAAATTAAAGAATTTTGCAATGAGAGATCTTGGGGGGGCCCCAGGCTGTGGGGCGCGTGGGGGGGTGCGGTGCGCCTGCTCAATTTCAAACGTTTTGGAAAATTCTTCCACCCCGAGTACATCACGCAGCCATTTGTGCAAAAATCTTTCCGGGCGGGAACCCTCCGATCGTTCCGGGAACCCCACAAATCGGAGGTTGTTCCTCCTGGAACGATTCTCCAAATCATCCAACTTAGCTCTGAGGGCTCCCAGCTCATCTGTGGCTGTGCGTACTGTGGCAGATAAGGGATGCACAATGTCTTCCAGTGAGCTGACACGACCCTCCACCTTCCCAGTTCTGTCCCTCAAGTTCTGAACATCCTGCTTCAGGAGGGAGAAATCAGTATGGATGCTCTCCATTTGTATAGTGAGGGAAGTTTTAACATCCTTAATGGCCACCAGAATTTCAGCCAGGGTAGGCTCGGCAATGGAGGGGCTCAGGGATGCAGAGTCCTCTAAATAAGCAAGGGAGTATAAGGATTCAGAGTGGACAGCCTGGGTGAGGAAAACAGCAGGGACAGAGTCACTCACCCCCTGATAAGAATCCTTTGCTGCAGACGGAGCTGGCTGCGGCGCGGCCTCGTGCACTGCTGGAGGATCGGCGCCATCTTGTCTTCTAAACCGGGCCAGTTGTTCCGCCGCAGATTGGGGCGCGGGTGGCCTGTATTTATTCACCATCATGCCTGAATCTGGTGCCAGCCGTCCTTAGGAGCAAAACGGTGCCTTTTGATAGAAAATTGAGGGTAGGATGCTTGCAGGATGGATGTATGGAGCCGGAGCTGTGAGATCAAGCAGCCGCTCTCAAGGACTCCAAGCCACGCCCCCACACTCCTCCATTCATCGAATGTACAAATAATTTTCATACAAATATTTGTGTGAATATTCTCATCCAAAAATAGATCCGTGTATGACCAGCATAGGACATTTAGTAGCAGCAGCATGATTTTATTTAATCATCTGTTATGATGGGGATAAAAAGAAAATCCTTTATAGTACAAAAACATCAGATAATCACTACTATAAGGGATTCATTTATACTGTGAAATAGTGAAAGTAATATATCTTATATCATATATAATAATAAATATACCCAGAAGTAGGATATATGGGGATTTTACCTGGGAGTCACACATGAAGATATATGGAGGTTAGAGGGGGGAGGGGAGACTTTTATATTAAAGTAATACTGAAAGCTGAGACATTTTTTTCATGGATATAATAATTTTATATATCATGCACAATACTGTTAAACTTTTACATTATGTAATAGTAATGCCTTCTATTACCTCCTATCAGCCTCAGCCTCCTCTGGGGTCAGATGCTGATCTTCCCTGCACAGAGATCTGAAAGTCATTGTAAATGTTTAATTTCTTTTTTTAAACAAACTTGTCATACTTTTTAATTTCTGATCTTTATTAAACCATTTTCCAATTTACAGTACATTCAATCCCCTTTCCCCTCCCCTCCCAAATTCCCATACAAAACAGATAAAAAATAATATCTTCTTAGAACCAGCCAACCCGTCTTCCCCTTCCCCTAAACTTCCATCCACTCCTTTCATACTCCATCCCCCTCCCCTTCAAACTCCCCCACTCTCTCTCGTTCCATCCTTACCTCCTCTCACTCATCCATCCCTATCTTTGAAGTCTTTACTTATATTGAATTACTATTTTTATTTTTTCTCCTGCCAAGGTTTCCAAATTTTTTCAAATCTTTTTAGAGCTCCTTGTCTAATATATGTCGTCCTTTCTTTTAGTATTGTTAGGTTCATATTTTGCTCCCAGTCATTGCTAGACGGTGGGGAGGCTGATTGCCATTTCTGCGCTATCAGCTTCCTAGCTTGGAATAGGCATCTTGTTATTGCTAACTTGGTATTGTCATTTGTCCCCTCCCCCTCCAGCCAGCCCAGTACACATTGTAGGGGTTCCAACTCCATCTGTATTTCAAAAGTCTGCTCTATCGTTCTCACAACCTCCCTCCAATATCGATGTAACTTCGGGCATCGCCAAAACATGTGTATCATGTCCCCCCCTTCTCTTCCACACCTAGGACAACTATCGTCTGCTCTGCGCCCAAAACGAAAAAGTTTATACGGGGTGTAATATGCTCTATTTAACAAGAAGAGGTGGGACATCCTCATCATACTTACTTGCTCTGTGTAATGGTTTTGCACAGAGCAGCCCTGATTCTCTTCTTCTGAACCCCTTCCCCTACTTCTGGCTCCTCCTGCCTTTAAAGTTCTCTTATAGGAGGCCGCAAAGTATAGTATAGAGTTCCCCTATAGGACGGCGCAAAGTATATGCAGCGATACCTTCAGTTAAGAGGGCCGCAGATTTAGTTTGGGCCCTGAAGACAGCTCCGCCAACCCCCGGCAATTTACTCGACCCCCTTCTGGCACAGTTAGTCTAGGGTAATATATATATCTTATGCTCTATGTTTAAATTCAAACACCAATGCAGTGATAGAAGAATAACGAGTTTACTTTCTACTGGCAATAAAATCAACAGTTATAACAAATCACAGGAATATCTCTGCAGAGCCCTGCAGCAATAGGCACACTACAACTAGTAAGATATGGCGCACACGCTCCACGTGTAAAAGTACTTCACTATGCGCCCTATGGCGCAGCAACTAAATAATCTATCTAGATGGCCAGGCCTGACCATATAACTCAGTCTCTAGGGGATGAATTATTCGCATACAAGTCTTTAAACGGTGGTGCACATTTCAGGAACACAATTTGTAATCCAAAGGGTTAAAAGTACCAACACAGAACACTCCACTAGAGATCCGTTCGGCTCAGTTCTGCTATGGATCTCCAGTGGGGCTTGAATAGAACTGGTGGGCCATGGCAGTCTGTAGGCCTAACAATAGTATACAGTATGTGGATTGAGCATGTGCTCGCCCACCCCTCCGGACGCAATCCCAGTCCGGGAACCTCCACCCGCTGTGTCTCCACACACAGCGTCCGCAGCGGTCCGGTCCCCGGCCCAGTAGCGGTTGAGGATGACCAGGTCAGATGTCACCCAGGCTCGCGATGGGGGTGGAAGGCTCTTTTGGATAACAGCGCAAGGCCCCAGGCTTCAGGCCCCACACCGCAGCGGATCCGCACAGGAAGATCTCTCCACCGAAGTCTCGCCTCCTCCCCACATAACCCCACCCATGAGTCTCTGGGGTGGAAACACTGCATCCTGGGTACCGAATGGGGTTCTGGGTAAGGTAGTCCTGAGAGTCTTAAAGGAGACCCCGCTACATATAGTATAGATTTCCCCTATAGGAAGCCACAAAGTATAGTATAGAGTTCCCCTATAGTAAGCCACAAAGTATAGTATAGAGTTCCCCTATAGGAAGCCACAAAGTATAATATAGAGTTCCCCTATAGGAAGCCACAAAGTATAGTATAGATTTCCCCTATATAGGAAGCCACAAAGTATAGTATAGAGTTCCCCTATAGGAAGATAATAAAATCTTCTGCCTTTAGAATCACTTGCTTTCTTCTCTTGCCCAGGACTACATGTCCCATGAGGCAGTGCTCCTCACACATTCAGGTTCTCAGTACTGACATGTATGGATGGTGTACTGAGCTGTATTTTCTGATATGTAAAGAAATGATGCATTCTGTATGAAGGCAAATTAATCGACTGACCAACTAATCGATTATGAAAATAGTTGACAACTATTTTCATAATTGATTATAATCAATTAGTTGTTTCAGCCCTACATCTCTGAATCTCCTACCAGTTAATTTCTTTATTCATGGACCTTAGTCAGAGAGTGAGGAAACATTGAGCAGGGTTCGCACGGTCATTAAATTCCTGGAAGTCATGGAATTTTGACATGGCATTTTCCAGGCCTGGGAAAGTTTTGGAAAATGACTGAACCCCACTAGGTTTTGGAAAAGTCATGGAATATTGAGTAGTGGTGCAACGGATCGTAAGCGATCCGTGATCCGAAAGGTGCATTCTGTTCGGATCGGCATACGGCGCAATCCGCGGAGCGCTCCGGAGCCTCGGCCATTAGGAAAGGCCGTGGCTTCGGCCTAGCTCCGGAGTGGCAGCCATCTTGGGACACCCGGCGGCCTTGGTGAGATGTGCGCTGACGTCATCACCCACTCATTAAAATAAGACCGCGGAGAGGGGGCAGAGTAACATCATGGTGCCAAGTAGCAGCACTGGAAGCAGGGAAGTGTCGGACTGTATGAACTGTTATAAAAGGAGGTGACTGAGACAGAGGAGAGTGAAAAGACAGAGGGGGAAAAAAAAAAGGTGAAAACATTCCAGGCATCATTGGTGTTACTATCATCTCCCCCCTTTTTTTCACAGCCACCAGTACACTATCAGTGCCTATTTATATACTCACTCATATGCTCATTTGAATTGAACTTTAAATTGCAGCGTGGGGGTAACACAGTTTCAGCTAAAGTTAGTGTGTTCACAGTGTAGCAATGCCTGTGGGGTCTCTGATGGGGACATTAATGTGTGTGGGGGTCTCTGATGGGGATATTAATGTGCAGGGGTCTCTGATGGGGACATTAATGTGTGTGGGGGTCTCTGATGGGGATATTAATGTGCAGGGGTCTCTGATGGGGATATTAATGTGTGTGGGGGTCTCTGATGGGGATATTAATGTGCAGGGGTCTCTGATGGGGATATTAATGTGTGTGGGGGTCTCTGATGGGGATATTAATGTGCAGGGGTCTCTGATGGGGACATTAATGTGTGTGGGGGTCTCTGATGGGGATATTAATGTGCAGGGGTCTCTGATGGGGATATTAATGTGTGTGGGGGTCTCTGATGGGGATATTAATGTGCAGGGGTCTCTGATGGGGATATTAATGTGTGTGGGGGTCTCTGATGGGGATATTAATGTGCAGGGGTCTCTGATGGGGATATTAATGTGTGTGGGGTCTCTGATGGGGACATTAATGTGTGTGGGGGTCTCTGATGGGGACATTAATGTGTGTGGGGGTCTCTGATGGGGACATTAATGTGTGTGGGGGTCTCTGATGGGGACATTAATGTGTGTGGGGGTCTCTGATGGGGACATTAATGTGTGTGGGGGTCTCTGATGGGGATATTAATGTGTGTGGGGGTCTCTGATGGGGACATTAATGTGTGTGGGGGTCTCTGATGGGGACATTAATGTGTGTGGGGGTCTCTGATGGGGATATTAATGTGCAGGGGTCTCTGATGGGGATATTAATGTGCAGGGGTCTCTGATGGGGATATTAATGTGTGTGGGGTCTCTGATGGGGACATTAATGTGTGTGGGGGTCTCTGATGGGGACATTAATGTGTGTGGGGTTCTCTGATGGGGATAATAATGTGTGTGGGGGTCACTGATGGGGATATTAATGTGTGTGGGGGTCTCTGATGGGGACATTAATGTGTGTGGGGGTCTCTGATGGGGATATTAATGTGTGTGGGGGTCTCTGATGGGGATATTAATGTGCAGGGGTCTCTGATAGGGACATTAATGTGTGTGGGGGTCTCTGATGGGGACATTAATGTGTGTGGGGGTCACTGATGGGGACATTAATGTGTGTGGGGGTCTCTGATGGGGACATTAATGTGTGTGGGGGTCTCTGATGGGGATATTAATGTGTGTGGGGGTCTCTGATGGGGATATTAATGTGCAGGGGTCTCTGATGGGTACATTAATGTGTGTGTGGGGGTCTCTGATGGGTATATTAATGTGTGTGGGAGTCTCTGATGGGGATATTAATGTGTGTGGGGGTCTCTGATGGGGACATTAATGTGTGTGGGGGTCTCTGATGGGGATAATAATGTGTGTGGGGGTCTCTGATGGGGATAATAATGTGTGTGGGGGTCTCTGATGGGGATATTAATGTGTGTGGGGGTCTCTGATGGGGATAATAATGTGTGTGGGGGTCTCTGATGGGGACATTAATGTGCAGGGGTCTCTGATGGGGACATTAATGTGTGTGGGGTTTGACCCGAGACGCATGGCTGAAAGTAAGGGACTTTAAAGGGGCTGTAAAGGTTCGTCTTTTATTTTCCAAATAGGTTCCTTTAAGCTAGTGCATTGTTGGTTCACTTACCTTTTCCTTTGATTTACCTTCTAAATGTTTGTTTTCTTTGTCTGAATTTCTCATTTCCTGTTTCTCCTCACTAAACTTCACACCATCATCCGAGTGGTGTGGAGTCATCCAGAACAGCTTACTGAACAGCTTACTGAGGAGAAACAGGAAGTGAGAAATTCAGACAAAGAAAACAAAGAAAAAAAAACATTTAGAAGGGAAATATAAGTGTAGCGACCTCCTCACCCCGACCTCTTTAGCTAGGGGTATGTCGAGCGACAGAGTGAGGTGCGCTACGGCCCATGTCCTCCCCATGCATGTGGGTGAGGTGAAGGCCAATATCAATCTTTTCCTCGGGCCAAATGTGTGCTGGTTATGAGGGTCAGTCCTTCCGTGCCGGAATCTCCCTTTGTTCCCATCAACAGAGTCCATACACCCATCAAAGTCCCAAACTCAGGTTTATTGCGTATCTCCACATACAGTCAAATGCAACGGCATGATACGAAGGGGAAGCAGGTCGAGGCACTGTACAGGTTCCTAGTCCCTACACTCCCTGTGCTATGACCAGGGGTTGCAGGAGTCTTGATGGAAGCTCCTCCGCTGCGCTGAAGCCCATATCAGGGGAAGATGTCCTCCAAGGGAGTTACTGAAGGCCCATCCGTCACCGGGTTGACGCTACACCGGGTCTTCGGACGGGTGACCCCCCCCAGCCTCCTCACCTCAGATGCGGGTCCCCTCGCAAGGGGCGCCCTGGAGCAACTTCACCCTTGCGGGACCCAGTCGGAGTCACCGGGTCCCAGGCCTCCTTAATAGTACCTCACCCCAGGCTGAAGGTGCCCGGGATGGACTCCATCTTCGTTCCGACCAGGCCTTGGGCACCTAGGCCGGAACCTTGAACCGCCAGCACCCAGGCCTAAGGTGCCTGGGTGCGTGAAGGGGTGAGCCCCTCCCACAAGAACAACAGACAGGCGACGACGACCTCGTGGTGTGGGCGTCTCCCCCTTTTATATCCTCCCATCGACACCACGGCGGGTTCCCCGCCCCAGCCGTACCATCGCCAGGAAGGAACCAAAAAAAGGGTAACACTGTGATAGCGATTCTACCTCGAGCCAGCAGGTACACTGACACCCACTGGTCAAAGAGAATATTACACCACCCAATCCTCCACGAATAAGAAAAGGGGTCTAATCCCTGACATAATTACACACCTGGGTCTCTCTACCCCCAGGTGTATCCCACTAACTTTTAAGACCCCGCTACACACTCCCCCTGGTGATTTGACGCTGGTCCCCAGCGTCAGGTGCACACCCATGTCTCCCAAGGAGTGGTGACATGAAGTGGGCCCCAGAGGCTATCCCTCAAATTTTGGATGCTGTATGTGCCAAGACCTGCTCAACAGAAAAGGGAACTATAAAACATTAAAACTTTTGTATAAAACATCTGTCATGTACACATATACAATCCCTCCCGTCACTGTCTAAGAACCACCCCATACTCAGTAGTCTTGACCGACGAATCTCCTGCAAGGGAAACAAAAAAAAAACATCCTAACACTCTGTGTTAACTTGGCATGAGTGGGTCCGTCAGCCGAGAGACCCACTCACTCCAATAAGTAAGTAATGCATGTGTAACATTTTCAAACAACCGTTGCACAACACTGCCACCTGGTGACAGCGCTGCGGTAATGACACTTGGTTAGATCTTCATTCTTCCTGCTTTCCTACTCTAACTCTACCCCAAAAGTCTCTGCCTTTGGCACATGAAGAAAAGGGAGAAAAAAAAAACAACAGCTCCCAAATCTCCAGTGAGTAAAAGAAAAGCCCAAATCAAAACAAAAGTAGGGCACAGTTCTAGGCGTCTGGGAATGTCTCTTCCAGAAAGTTTCAATAGCAACAAGATAGGAGCTCACTTTTCCTATAAATAGAACCTTGGATCCGGCAGAAACAGGGGCTTCAGGTACCCGTCAAACACTTCCACCGAATACTCAACATCCTCTCCATCTTTCCTGCAGATGAGCACCTTATCGGCATGAATATGGCGCCCAAGTCTCCAATCAGCTCTGCAGTCCTTGAACTTTTTAGACACAGGCGGCGCACATGACAGGTATCGCCTGGCATGGGGTACTTTAAGCTTTTCCCATACAAACTCGTCATACCACCTTGGTCGCAGGACCTCGACTTCATACAATAGGTCCCGAGGCAAGTAGGGGTACTCCCACCCATATTCACGGGCGACTCTCTGGGAGAAAAGTCTCTGCAACCTGGCTAGAGGCGGCATCACATCTCGCTCACCTTCTCCTGGCTGTACGATGGCCTCCGGGTGCCGAGGTACCTTCACCATCTCGGGTTTCTTTGTCTTTGGTGCCCGCAATGAAGCACGCTGCATCCCCACCATCAGAGCGGGTGATGTAGTTGAATGCGGAAAGTTGGTCGGAGGACTAGATTTCCTCGGGAACTCCGGGGCCTTCACCCGGAGCGTACTGTCTTCTATGGACATGGGGGAATCCTGCGGTTTACTCAGCACAGGTAGTGGGCGTCTGTCCCAGCCCTTCCGGTGAAACAGTTCGTCTATCTCTCCGTCATCACCACAGTCTGACAATGACTCTAAGTCGGAGGTGTCATACATCTCAGCGGGAAGGTAGTCTCTAGTAGACGGAAGGCTACCCTCCCTTGCGGGCTCCACCGACTGGGGACCCCCGACACCTCCAACCAACACCACAGTCCCAGCCCCTGGCTCACCTGGACCTTCTGAAGAACTGGGATGTCCGGGACTCTCTTCTCTACTGGCGCCATCCAGGCCAGGCAAGCGGCGGGGTGAAGCTCGACCACGGCCATAAGATGCCTGTACCAGACCGACTTTCCTCTTCGGAGGTGGGAGCAGGGAGTCTGTAGTGACCGAAGCAGTGTCCTCGGATTTTTCTCTCTCAGTCTCTGGTTGGGCAGTCACTTCGCCCTGGTCAGCGCGCACGGGAAACTCCGCAAAGGCTTTGATCTCTCCCTCCGGAGTGGCGGTTCCTGTGATGCAGTTGAGGCGTAGGGCCCGGGGCCTTTCCGTGTGTGGTTCAACCTCAAAAAGAAACTCCTTGCATGCTTCGCATCGCCCGAATGGCTTTAGTTGGACCACCAGTCCCGAGCATCCGGGACAGATCACACCGAGGGCCTCTGTGTCTCTGCATGAATACAAAGCCAACTGTCCTCGGGGCCTGAGCCTTATCCCCGTGTCTGTAATGGATGCAGCAAATGCAGTCATCTTGAAAGGATAAGGTACCGTCATCCACGGGGAGCCTGAGTTCACTCCGACCACTTGCTGCTCCATCACACGCTGACCTCGCGCCGGAGTCTCCACGTGCATCTCCACACGTGGCCAGACTCCTCCCACGACTTGCACGTTTTCGCGGGCTTCCTTCAGTCTCCTCCCACGAATTGCGTAGTCATGGGGTGCCTCGTGGCGCAGTGCAGCAAAAGTCCCCACATGTAGTTCGTCACACGGCTGGACTCCTCCCTCTTCCCGCTCTTTCTGCATGGGCCTCTCCCAGTTTTTCAGGGAAATTTCCACGACTTTGAGCACAGGGATGCACTTTGGCCAATCACATGGCCGACCTGCTCGGACCTCCTCCGGGCAGCAAAGTTCAAACACAGCCGTTCCAAACCTCAGGGTTAACACACGTTCGTATCCCGGACGAGCCCCCACGTGTAGCGACCTCCTCACCCCGACCTCTTTAGCTAGGGGTATGTCGAGCGACAGAGTGAGGTGCGCTACGGCCCATGTCCTCCCCATGCATGTGGGTGAGGTGAAGGCCAATATCAATCTTTTCCTCGGGCCAAATGTGTGCTGGTTATGAGGGTCAGTCCTTCCGTGCCGGAATCTCCCTTTGTTCCCATCAACAGAGTCCATACACCCATCAAAGTCCCAAACTCAGGTTTATTGCGTATCTCCACATACAGTCAAATGCAACGGCATGATACGATGGGGAAGCAGGTCGAGGCACTGTACAGGTTCCTAGTCCCTACACTCCCTGTGCTATGACCAGGGGTTGCAGGAGTCTTGATGGAAGCTCCTCCGCTGCGCTGAAGCCCATATCAGGGGAAGATGTCCTCCAAGGGAGTTACTGAAGGCCCATCCGTCACCGGGTTGACGCTACACCGGGTCTTCGGACGGGTGACCCCCCCCCAGCCTCCTCACCTCAGATGCGGGTCCCCTCGCAAGGGGCGCCTTGGAGCAACTTCACCCTTGCGGGACCCAGTCGGAGTCACCGGGTCCCAGGCCTCCTTAATAGTACCTCACCCCAGGCTGAAGGTGCCCGGGATGGACTCCATCTTCGTTCCGACCAGGCCTTGGGCGCCTAGGCCGGAACCTTGAACCGCCCGCACCCAGGCCTAAGGTGCCTGGGTGCGTGAAAGGGTGACCCCCTCCCACAAGAACAACAGACAGGCGACGACGACCTTGTGGCGTGGGCGTCTCCCCCTTTTATATCCTCCCATCGACACCACGGCGGGTTCCCCGCCCCAGCCGTACCATCGCCAGGAAGGAACCAAAAAAAGGGTAACACTGTGATAGCGATTCTACCTCGAGCCAGCAGGTACACTGACACCCACTGGTCAAAGAGAATATTACACCACCCAATCCTCCACGAATAAGAAAAGGGGTCTAATCCCTGACATAATTACACACCTGGGTCTCTCTACCCCCAGGTGTATCCCACTAACTTTTAAGACCCCGCTACATAAGGAAAAGGTAAGTGAACCAACAATGCACTAGCTTAAAGGAACCTATTTAGAAAATAAAAAACGAACCTTTACAACCCCTTTAAGTTCAGAACAGTGTTGCTGGACACTTATTTATTTTTTAGTTGCTTCCCCTTGATTTATGTTATATCTCCCATGGATTACGTTAATCCATTTCTAAACGGTTCTCAGGGTTTGATGTATTATGTTATGAATAGGGATGAGCTTCGAGTTCGAGTCGAACTCATGTTCGACTCGAACATTGCCTGTTCGCCCGTTCGCCGAACAGCGAACAAATTGGGTTGTTTGCGGCAAATTCAAAAAGTCTATGGGAGAAATCTAAAGTGCTAATTATAAAGGCTTATATGCAAGTTATTGTCATAAAAAGTGTTTGGGGACCCGGGTCCTGCCCCAGGGGACATGTATCAATGCAATTTTTTTTTTTTAAACGGCCGTTTTTTCGGGAGCAGTGATTTTAATAATGCTTAAAGTGAAACAATAAAAGTAAAATATTCCTTTAAATTTCATACCTGGGGGGTGTGTATGATATGCATGTGAAGTGGTGCTTGTTTCCCGTGCTTAGAACTGTCCCTGCACAAAGTGTCATTTCTGAAGGAAAAAAGTCATTTAAAACTCACTCGCGGCTATTAATGAATTGTCGGCTTTTATCAATACATAGAAAAGTCATTGATAAAAAAAAAAAAGCGTGGGGTCCCCCAGAATTCAATTACCAGGTCCTTCAGGTCTGGAATGGATATTAAGGGGAACCCCGCCGCAAATTTAAAAAAAAAATGACGTGGGATTCCTCCAAATATCCATTCCAGGCCCTTCAGATCTGGCATGGATTTTAAGGGGAACTCCACCCCAAATTTTAAAAAAAATGGCGTGGAGTCCCCCTAAAAATCCATACCAGACCCTTATCCGAGTATGCAACCTGGCCGATCGCAGGGGAAGAGGGGGGACGAGAGAGCGGCCCCCCTCCCTCCTGAACCGTACCAGGCCACATGCCCTCAACATGGGGAGGATGTCCCCATGTTGATGGGGACAAGGGCCTCATCCCCACAACCCTTGCCCGGTGGTTGTGGGGGTCTGCGGGCGGGGGGCTTATCGGAATCTGGAAGACCCCTTTAACAAAGGGGACCCCCAGATCCCGCCCCCCCATGTGAATTGGTAAGGGGTACATTGTACCCCTACCATTTCATGAAGAATGCGTAAAAATATGTAAAAAAAACACACAAACACCTTGAAAAAGTCCTTTATTAAAAAAAAAAAACATTCCAGCGGAGAAATCCAGTTCCCGCGGCGATCCCGATGTCCAGCGCTGTCCGTCATTGGTTGTGCCTGAGCGGACCTGATGGGGAACTTCCTCCTCAGTGTTTTAAATGTATAGACCCGCCCCTTCTAAAGTTCCCCATCAGGTCCGCTCAGTGGACCAGATGCGGAACATGACAAGGGGCGGGTCTATACATGTATTACCAAAGTGAGAGAAGTTCCCCATCAGGTCCGCCCCCTCGGTATGTCGGACCCCGCCTACGTCATTGGCCTGAGCGGGGAACTTCCTTCACTGTGTAATTTAAATTTACACAGTGAAGGAAGTTCCCCGCTCAGGCCAATGACGTAGGCGGGGTCCGACATACCGAGGGGGCGGACCTGATGGGGAACTTCTCTCACTTTAGTAATACATGTATAGACCCGCCCCTTGTCATGTTCCGCATCTGGTCCGCTGAGCGGACCTGATGGGGAACTTTAGAAGGGGCGGGTCTATACATTTAAAACACTGAGGAGGAAGTTCCCCATCAGGTCCGCTCAGGCACAACCAATGACGGACAGCGCTGGACATCGGGATCGCCGCGGGACACTGGATTTCTCCGCTGGAATGTTTTTTTTTTTTTTTTAATAAAGCACTTTTTCAAGGTGTTTGTGTGTTTTTTTTAAAAAAAAAATATGCTTTCTTCGTGAAATGGTAGGGGTACAATGTACCCCTTACCAATTCACATAGGAGGGGGTGGGATCTGGGGGTCCCCTTTGTTAAAGGGGTCTTCCAGATTCCGATAAGCCCCCCGCCCGCAGACCCCCACAACCACCGGGCAAGGGTTGTGGGGATGAGGCCCTTGTCCCCATCAACATGGGGACATCCTCCCCATGTTGAGGGCATGTGGCCTGGTACGGTTCAGGAGGGAGGGGGGCCGCTCTCTCGTCCCCCCCTTTTCCCCTGCGGCCGGCCAGGTTGCGTGCTCAGATAAGGGTCTGGTATGGATTTTTGGGGGGACTCCACGCCATTTTTTTTTAAATTTGGGGTGGAGTTCCCCTTAAAATCCATGCCAGATCTGAAGGGCCTGGTATGGATATTTAGGGGGAACCCCACGCCATTTTTTTTTTAATTTGCGGCGGGTTTCCCCTTAATATCCATTCCAGACCTGAAGGGCCTGGTAATTGAATTCTGGGGGACACCCACGCTTTTTTTTATTTTTTTTATCAATGACTTTTGTATGTATTGATAAAAGCCGACAATTCATTAATATTTTAAAAAAATTAAAACCCGTGCTGACAGACTGTGCAGTGATAATTAATAAATAAATTAATGGTTCCGTAGCTGCTGCAACAAGAGGTCTATCACCTCAAAAAGGAAAAAAAATTGGGTATTTGCAGCGCTTGCAGAAAAGTATGTGAGCAAAGGAAATGTGTCACAAATGCTTATAGCACAAACATCTATAAGTAAATGGCTTATATGACATATCATCAATTATGGTATAAAACAATAGTGAACAAACTTAAAGTTCAGGTCCTTGATGATGCCCTGGAGGAGGGGCGAAACGCGTTGACGTAATTTCCGGCCAATTCAGAACCAGTGACGCTACTTCCGGTTTCGGTGGAACGCACGCTGTGTACCCGGGAAACAACACTGACGCTCGTTTATCACTGCAGTCCTGTGAGTCTCATTGTGAGCAGCGCCATGCTGTTTGTTTACTAGCGGTATTTCACATGAATTTTTCCCTTTCTTTCCATATGGTCACTTAAATGCCTTTGCTGCTGGTACTATGGAGCCTATCTACAGGAGATGAAGTTTGTCTGGACTTTAGTTGGTGAGATCTCTTATTATTTCCCTATCTGATGAGCGGGGCCATTAGAAGGGAATTTTCATCTAGGAACCAACAACTGATTTCTGGTGTGGAAACACTCAGTTCTCCAGGAGTGATATAATTGCTATTTAATGAACTTTAAGTTTGTTCACTATTGTTTTATACCATAATTGATGATATGTCATATAAGCCATTTACTTATAGATGTTTGTGCTATAAGCATTTGTGACACATTTCCTTTGCTCACATACTTTTCTGCAAGCGCTGCAAATACCCAATTTTTTTTCCTTTTTTTTATTTTTTTTGACAATTCATTAATAGCCGCGAGTGAGTTTTAAATGACTTTTTTCCCTTCAAAAATGAAATTTTTTGCAGGGACAGTTCTAAGCACGGGAAACAAGCGCCACTTTACATGCATATCATACACACCCCCCAGGTACAAAATTTAAAGGAATATTTCACTTTTATTTTTTCATTTTAAGCATTATTAAAATCACTGCTCCCAAAAAACGGACGTTTTTAAAACTTCTTTTTGCATTGATACATGTCCCCTGGGGCAGGACCCGGGTCCCCAAACACTTTTTAGGACAATAACTTGCATATTAGCCTTTATAATTAACACTTTAGATTTCAAACGTTCGAGTCCATTGTATTTAATAGGGTTCTAAAGTTCACACAAACATTTTGTCTGTTCGCAGGTTCTGGTGCGAAAAGAACAGGGGGGTGTACGGCTCATTCCTGGTTATGAAACGTTGTTACTGTGCAAGCCTTATTTAAATTAATATTTCATATTCCACTGTACACTACAAAGCTTGTCATTTATATTAGTAAAAATATGCTGGGTGTGACATGGATTTTCTTCTTATTTAACATGTATACATAGACATTTCATGAAACATTAGGTCATGAATATTTACATGAAGTCATGGAAAAGTCATGGAAAAGTCATGGAAAAGTCATGGAATTTTATTGGTAAAAATGTGTATGAACCCTCATAGCAGTGGCAGCATGAGTGCTATCCCCTCATAGCAGTGGCAGTGATGAGGGGATTATAGGACGAGTGTCCCCACCCCCTCTATCACTCATTGCCATCTTCCCAACACAAGAAGTCCTGCACTTCCTTATTTAGTCCATGATTTAGTCACGAATAACAGCGGGGCTGAGCCCCACCAGAGGTCAGAGAGTGAGGATGGGGGAGAACAACCAAGATGAAGACTGGACTGATCCTGAAGACCACCATCATTGGGTTATTGACTCTGCCTTCATTATCACTTTCTGTTTAAGGTTCCAAAGTTTGAGGAAGTTATCACATTATTATCAACATGTAAAAGTCTGTGCTCCAATCAAATCATCAAATATAAAATGTCCAGCTGGTAGAAAATGGGAGCAAAAGAGGTAAGGCCTATGTAATGAAAAAGCTTGTTATACAGGATACAACAGTTAGGATTTTATAGTAACAGAATGATGTAATATACAACATAGCGTATATAGTGCAGGGGTCAGGAGTATGTAATGTACAATATAAATTATATAGTGTAATGGTCAGGACTCATAATATTGGCATTCATCAATCATTGGAAGCTTAAATATTTACATGAGACAAGTTGCAGAGGTCCCACACCGCTGCCTCCCATCTCCTGAGACTGCACTCAGTGACTTGGGTCTGAGACTATACAGACATATCCCTCCACCCGACACAGCCAGCAGACATCAGTAAGTAATCCTGGGAGAATTGTTCTGTCAGAGATCTTGCCATACCCGGTTATGGTGCAGAAGACCCACATCACATACCCCAGGTGCCTAGATCTAGTAACGTCTATAGTGAAATGAACATTTTGCTGTCAGCTGAACCCCAGAATTTCCATAAATCCAGTCTAGATCCATAAATTGTGTCTGCAGCACAGAGAAGGAAGATTATCCAAGAGAAATACAGGAATACAGGACGGGGAACACAGCTCAGGATAGTGACCAGGGGATTACAGGCTGATATCACCCAGTCCCCGCCCTACTCTGGACCAATCAGTGAGCAGTATGGGTGGAGGAATGTATTTAGTGTTAATGACTCACCTGTGGTGATCTCTGTGGGAGTGTCCTCCTCTATAAATGTCCCCGTTATTCCGTCCTCCTCCATAGACTGCTGATCATCCCTCACATACCTCTCTTCTTCTTCTGCTTTAACCTCAAATTCTATATCGATTGGATCTCCACTCTAAATCAAGAAAATGAGAGAGAATATCATCTGTAAGATATAAAGTAACCTTTAATATTGTGACATCACATATAAAATCCACACATTGTCTCTATAAGTGCATTTTATAACCACCATCCCACCAACCTTGTAACAGTGAGGGATGGTGTGACCTTCCTGTGTGGAATCCCGGGAATACAGAGGACGGGGACATCTCTCTGGTGGGTTTCTGTAGCTGGATGACTCCACCATGGTGTCCTGGTACAGATGTTTGTGTTCTTTTAGAGACTCTGACTCCTCCGTCACCTCATCCTCATCCTCCTCCTCTTGTATCTCTTCTTTAACCTCAACTTTAGAATCTCTCAGGTTTCCACTCTGAATATAGAATAAAAATCACATCAATGCAGATAATGTACAGATCCTAATGATACTATCAGTGATTGTTCCTCATCTACCTGATGATGGTGGGGGATGGTGTGATCTTCCTGTGTGGAATCCCGGGAATACAGAGGATGGGGACATCTCTCTGGTGGGTTCCCATTACTGGATCCATCTGTAGGAAACACACACACTGACTGAATACATTGTTTCTATGTGTTTATCAGATGATGGGGGATCTAGGTGGAGCCTCCGTACTGCTCTCTCCTTTACAATAAAGTCTTCTCTTACCCGGTGATGTGAGGGGCGGCTGATTGTCCATCATGACGTCCTTGTAGAGATCCTTGTGTCCTTCTAAATCCTCCCACTCCTCCATGGAGAAATAGACAGTGACATCCTGACACCTTATAGGAACCTGACACACACAATGATACAGTCACCATCCAGACACATCCCTTGTCTGTTACTGGATAATGTCCCAGAATTCCCGGCACCGCTCACCTCTCCTCCATCATCTCTCTGGTGACTTCTAGAATCTTCTTTGTATTTCTCTATTCTATCAGGGAGGGAGGTGGAGGCAATGTGATGGTCATATGATCTCCAGACTTCACAGGAGGAAAACTCTAGATCTGAACACAAATAGTAAAATCAAATGATATTCCCAGAATCCTCACCATTCAGGTCTTAATTTTTTAAAGCCCCATTTCAGATTGAGGTATAACACAGGACCCCCACAGTAAGCAGGTTCAAAGATTGTTGCAGGCATTCTGGCGTCATTACATACAATACAGGTGTCATGATCAGTGTCATTGCCTGGGTCACCTGCTGGTGGTGCTATTGCTTTCATTACCAAAGGGTGCAGTTCTGGTGGCCACCAGCGGGTGTCTCCCATTAGTCTGGCCGACATCATCTCCTACAATCAGGCATCACCTAAGACTGATTGCAGGAGGTGTGTATAAATACCCAGCAGACACTCCGCATAGGTTGTATAGAATGGGAAGACGGGACACGTCAGAATGTCCTAGATGTAGAAATGAAATGGGAGATTTCTTTCATATGGTATGGTTATGCCCTAAAGTGATGTTATTTTGGAAAACAATCCTCCACTATCTGGAGGAGGCTATGGACGTTCCTAACATCTATTCCCCGGCCAGATGCTTATTAGGCGATCTGGAGGAGGAAGGGATATCTGATTCTCAGAAAAAACTCCTCAGAATTCTCTTTTGCTACGCAAAGAAGGCTATAGCTCTAAGATGGAGGGAGCCGACCCCTCCCACATTACAGAATTGGATAGACATGGTGAACCAAGCGCTACCATTATATAAGCTGACATACGTATCCAGGGGATGCCCAAAGAAATTCGATAAAATCTGGGCGGGATGGTTAAAAGATGAATTTATCGATCAGTGAAGTAACAGATGTGCACTAAGACAGTCAATATGTGATATCTGAAGTATTGGGACACCCGCTGTAGTGAGACCGTGAACATACTTATACCTACCTTGTGCCATATGTAACATGTTTGAGTTCGAAAAGAGGGGGGAGGGGGGGGGGGAATTTGTTGCTAGTATTAGTACTGTTTAAAAAAACAGGGGGGGGAGTTTAATTAAAAAAAATAAAAAAATGTGTGTGTGTATATAGGTATATGTATATGTATATGTATATATATATATATATAAAATATATTAACTGACAAAATACATAAAAGATGGAAGTGCAGCAAATGTTGCTTGGATGTTCAATAAAGTGGAATGTATAACATAGATAAAGGAAAGATGTGAGACATGCACAAGATACAGATATGTTGATTATAGACTCTTTAATATTGTACCGCATATGTATAACCTTTCTACACAATGTATGTGAATTGCACTGTATAAGGTTCTGTGTATTGTGTCAAAATTTCAATAAATTTACCCTTTAAAAAAAAAAAAAATACCCAGCAGACACTCAAGCATTTGCTCTGGTATTTTCTTGGAACCCAGACCTGTATTCCTGTACCTTGTGACCTGTTATTCTGTACCTTGTGCCCTGTGTTTCCTGAACCTTGTGCCCTGTGTTTCCTGAACCCTGCATCCATCCCTGGACCCCTGTCTCTGTACCTTGTGACTTATTATCCTGTACCTTGTGTCCTGTGTTCCTGTACCTTGTGTCCTGTGTTCCTGAACCCTGCATCCATCCCTGGACCCCTGTCTCTGTACCTTGTGACTTATTATCCTGTACCTTGTGTCCTGTGTTCCTGTACCTTGTGTCCTGTGTTCCTGAACCCTGCATCCATCCCTGGACCCCTGTCTCTGTACCTTGTGACTTATTATCCTGTACCTTGTGTCCTGTGTTCCTGTACCTTGTGTCCTGTGTTCCTGAACCGTGCATCCATCCCTGGACCCCTGCCTCTGTACCTTGTGACTTATTATCCTGTACCTTGTGTCCTGTGTTCCTGTACCTTGTGTCCTGTGTTCCTGAACCGTGCATCCATCCCTGGACCCCTGCCTCTGTACCTTGTGACTTATTATCCTGTACCTTGTGTCCTGTGTTCCTGAACCCTGCATCCATCCCTGGACCCCTGTCTTACAGACTCATCCCTTCCTCCTGTTGTCCCTTCCGGCTCTCTGTTCAATTGGACTGATCTCTCGTGTATGACCCTGGCTTGATTACGTTTATGCTTAAATCTCAAACCTGTATTCACGTTGGTGTAGGGAGTTGTTTTGTGTGTCATTGTGGTTGTTTGCTGGTTGCCTTATTCTTTATGAATTATCCTTTCAAAAAATACATATTTATATTTACTTACCTTGTGCCTAATTCCTTTAGTGCAGCCCACCGATCTGCGTACCCTGTGCTGGATGCCGTGTTAGGCATCCGTGACAGAATACCAGAGCCATACAAGCAGATCGGCTGCACTTGGGAATTGGGTCTGGGCACTTGCTATTGCTAAAGAAATGCAGCTTGAAGATATTCTGTATTTGTCGCTCCTGGCAACAGAGGACAAGTTTTGTTCTCAGACATTAGGTGAACACACTAGAGAGCAGTTGCTGGAATACATCTGCTCCAGCCTGCTTCCACACCAACCAAGCCGCCCCAGCCTGCTTCCACACCAGCAGAGCCACCCCAGCCTGCTTCCACACCAGCCGAGCCGCCCCAGCCTGCTTCCACACCAGCCGAGCCGATCCAGCCTGCTTCCACACCAGTCGAGCTGCCCCAGCCTGCTTCCACACCAGCCGAGCCGCCCCAGCCTGCTTCCACACCAGCTGAGCCCCCCCAGCCTGCTTCCACACCAGCCGAGCTGCCCCAGCCTGCTTCCACACCAGCCGAGCCGCTCCAGCCTGCTTCCACACCAGCCGAGCCGCCCCAGCCTGCTTCCACACCAGCCGAGCCGCCCCAGCCTGCTTCCACACCAGCCGAGCCGCTCCAGCCTGCTTCCACACCAGCCGAGCCACCCCAGCCTGCTTCCACACCAGCCGAGCCGCTCCAGCCTGCTTCCACACCAGCCGAGCTGCCCCAGCCTGCTTCCACACCAGCCGAGCTGCCCCAGCCTGCTTCAACACCAGCCGAGCCGCCCCAGCCTGCTTCCACACCAGCCGAGCCCCCCCAGCCTGCTTCCACATCAGCCGAGCCGCCCCAGCCTGCTTCCACATCAGCCGAGCCGCCCCAGCCTGCTTCCACACCAGCCGAGCCACCCCAGCCTGCTTCCACACCAGCCGAGCCGCTCCAGCCTACTTCCACACCAGCCGAGCCGCCTCAGCCTGCTTCCACACCAGCCGAGCCGCCCCAGCCTGTTTCCACACCAGCCGACCTGTTCCAGCCTGGAGTTTCAGTGCCAGCCGCCCAACCAGGCGACCTGGAGCCTGCCACCCAGCGAGACGACCCAGAACTCGCTGCCCAGCTTGAAGTGCCTCTGCCCGCTGCCCAGCTTGAAGTGCCTCTGCCCGCTGCCCAGCTTGATGACCCGGAGCCATTTGCCCAGCCCGCTGACATGGTGCCTGCTAAACCAGTTCCCGATGCCCGGCTTGCCACTGATTTTCCCCTGCTTGATTTCCAGCCTGACTGTAATGCCCTTGTGTTGTTCGCTTCCGTTAGGTTCATGCACATTGCCCTGCCTGTTTTTTTATTTCCAGATCCCAACTTCCAGACCCTGGTGGTGGGATGCATGTTCCATTGCCGGACTCAGGTGGCACGCTTCCCAGTAGGTTAAAGGACTCTGGCCGGAGGAGCACAAAGAAGTTCGCAGACACAGGGGAGACTTTTTGGGACCTTTCCGCACCTACCAGCACTGCCAGATCAAGGGCAAAATGGAGCGTCCAGAGGCCACTCCTTGGGAGGGGGAACTGTCATGATCAGTGTCATTGCCTGGGTCACTTGCTGGTGGTGCTATTGCTTTCAGCACCAAAGCGTGCAGTTCTGGTGGCCACCAGCGGGTGTCTCCCATTAGTCTGGCCGACATCATCTCCTGCAATCCGGCGTCACCTGAGACTGAATGCAGGAGGTGTGTATAAAAACCCAGCAGACACTAAAGCATTTGCTCTGGTATTGTCTTGGAACCCAGACCTGTATTCCTGAACCTTGTGACCTGTTGTCCTGTGTTCCTAAACCCTGCATCCATCCCTGGACCCCTGTCTTGCAGACTCATCCCTTCCTCCTGTTGTCCTTTCCGGCTCTCTGTTCAATTGGACTGATCTCTCGTGTATGACCCTGGCTTGATTACGTTTATGCTTAAATCTCAAACTTGTATTCACGTTGGTGTAGGGAGTTGTTTTGTATGTCATTGTGGTTGTTTGCTGGTTGCCTTATTCTTTATGAATTATGCTTTCAATAAATACATATTTATATTTACTTACCTTGTGCCTAATTCCTATAGTGTAGCCCACTGATCTGCGTACCCTGTGTTAGGTATCAGTGACAGCAGGACCAACAGTCCCACTTTGTTAGTGAGGATGCCAAGGGTCCGCCCGCATCCTAAGAGCATCAAAAAAAAAAAAGAGATGGAGGATCTTTAGGAGGAAAAGCTTATAGGTCAGTGTGATGTCATAAAAATCTCTGACTCTGATTGGAGGAACATTGGAAAGAGGAACTGTGAGATCAGTGTGATGTCATAGGACATATAGACTCTGGATTGAAGGACATTCAGATGGAGACATTTGAGGGGTCCTCTATATGAGGCTCCCATGCACACCAAATCATTGTTCCTGGGTGCGTCCTACCTCTCCTAAACTGAAAAGTGAACCTTTACCATACAGAAATCTGTCAGGAATGTGTGAAAGTAAGCTCTCATGTGATCAGGTGATGTGCGGAGGAACAGAGTGTAAATACCAGACAATTTTCTCCAGAGCTCCTAATGGTGGGGATGGATTTCGCTGAGTGCTGGGTCCAAGTTTCCATCCCCCAGGGTCACTGCAGGTGTGGAGAAAAGCTGTGTAAGAGGATATGGAGGAGAGATGAGGAGGAGATCCAGGAATCAGGATAAAGGTCAGGACAAGCAACAGACGAGCACATCCAAGAGATGAAGCCGGGGTCACTACACAGAAAATCAATCCAAGGAAACAACAGGCAGGACGAGGAATAGCAAGAAGGAGCTCAGAGACTAATGAGAATATTGCTCAGGCAATGGGAGATTATCTCAGCATGACTTACATAATGAAGGAGATGAGGGGGAGGGGAGGAAGTCACTTAAGGTGACCTTAGATCCATGGAAATTCAGCTGGTTCAGCAGGGATCGGTCACATTTCCATCCATGTGTGGTCACTGCCAGATAAAAGTCACTTGATCAGCGGCTGCAGCCAATAGCTTCATCACTGATCTGTGTATTCTGAGAGCAGAGGAGCGCCCCCCATTGTCAGAATACAATAGTGCAGTGGGGAGGATTCCCCCATCCCCCTCCAATATGTGGATGGGGTAATAGGTTCAGTTTTTTTCACTCAGCCTTCTGGCTGCATGATAAAACTGAACTATGTATGGCTTTGGAGGGAAGATATATTATTATCATCTGATCCCCCTGAAGGGGTTAATCTACATATTACCTCCTCTGCCGCCAATTCCTGCCGTGTCTTCTCTCTACGTCTTATCAAATGGAATGTCTATCAGTACCTGACATCACTTCCTGTCTGTATTCCATAGGGACTTCCTATCTGAGATCACCACCTTGTGGAGTTTAGAGGAACTGCAGCCCAGAGAAACATCTCGTAGTGTGAACACGGCCTTGTGCCAGTGGTGTAACTAGAGACTTCAGGGCCCTGATGCAAGAAATCATGAAGGCCCCCCCCCCCCCGAAAAGCCTGATTTTGATACTTAATTTTTTTACACTGTACAACAAAGGGGGACTTTGTTGTACAAAGAGGGACTGTTTTGCTTTCGTCTAACTAGCAAGGTTACTCTGTGGTATAACAAGGAAGCTGAGACTTCTGCAGTGTGTAAATGTGCTTTTACTATACAAGATGCTGTACATACAAAACTATTACAATATTAGGAATACACTACAAGACTGACAGATCTCTATAACAAGCAAAATGCCTAGCAAATAGAACAGCCTATGGTCTATAGCTACAAATACATTTAAAGGTTACTTATCTTCTGTTACTCGTGATCTCCATTGGCAATGATTCTTCTTGGAGACCAGGTTCTGTTCTTCTATCATGAGTGGCTTTTTCTGATGTTACAGCAACATGATGTCTCTCTCTGTCCTAGCTTATCCCTGCATTTATGTGTGTCAGGCTGTTTACCATTGTTACCAAACAGAAAACATACCTGTTTACTGTAGCTGTATTTCAACAATAGCATTGAATACAACAATGCTATCTACCTATTGTCTACTCAAAACAAACCTGTTAGTAATCTAAACAGTCATTCTTTCAGTTTGAGAGCTGAAAGAAATCTCAAACAAGTAATGTCTGACTTGTTTACTGTGGCTATAGAGACATTAGCAAATTGGATACAACAATGGTATCTAACCTATTGTCTACTCAAACCAAAATCTGTAATCTAAACTGTCATTCTTTCAGTTTGAGAGCTGAAAGAAATCTCAAACGAGTAAAACATTTGTTTGAGAAATCTACTCAAACCAAAATACTGACAGTAATCTGACCAACTCACTATTGTAAAATTGTCCCATGTATCCTATGTCTAATTAATAATAATAAAAATCATATTTTTAACAAACGCAATACATTCCGCCCTATGATTTTTTTTTTCCTCTCAGACCACACATAAAATCTCTTCATTACTAAAAACTCAATATACACATGAATTTTCCTTAAATGCAACCCCTCCCATATTTCTGTCACTGGGAAGGTGTTTCAGTCTTTGGATAAAAGTTCATTACAAAGTCCATTCTAAAGTTCTTTAGAAACAAGTCCAGGCTTGAAATACATCAAAGGCCTTGTTCTCCACAGCTCTTGCGATCTTCCGTCATTCTTTCCATCATGTAACCACTTTTCTCTGGTCTTCCTATGGATCAAATCGGAGACAGCCTGTGGAGTGGAAAACAAAGCGGATTATCTGTTCCTTCTAACAATACATAAACAGTAGATCCTGGCCCTTCAGCTACAATCTCTCCTCTAAATGGCTTCTTGCCTGGATATCTGACCAATACTTTACCACCTGCCTGTATGCACCCCTGACCCTCCCAAAGAACATCAATAGGGAGGAGAGGAAATATACTGATATTTCCCAGAAGATCACTGCTGTTTATTTTGGAAGGTTTGATGTTATGTAACCTCACTTTCCACTCTTGCTGAGAAGTATCCACTAACCAGTCAGAGTCCCAGCCACTGTCTTGAAGCTCATCTGCCAATGCAAATATAACTTCAAACCTTCCTGCCAGATTCCCTCTCATTCCTAGATAGGCTTCAGCTTCAGATACGTCACTCTTGGTTTCTATGTCATGGGAAGCAGTAACATGGTATCTGTTAAACCCTGTTCTTTCAGGAACCTTACATAAATACTGAACTCTGCACTCCAGCTGTGGAATCTGTGCCTCAGCCCCTACCATCCTCTCATATGGTGTGCTTTTGGCTATTGGCCTAGAATTTAACAACATGACTGCCTGTGTGAGGACCCGATCCCACCCCCTTAGTGTATGTGTGGGTGTAAGTTTGCGTATCTGGTCCTTCAATAGCCCGTTGTATCTTTCAATCAAACCAGCTGCCTGTGGATGGTATGGGATGTGGCACAACCAGTACACTCCAGAATCTTTGGCCCACTGCTGTACTGTTAATCCGGTGAAGTGTGAGCCATTATCACTTTGGACTTGTTTGGGACAACCATAAGCAACGACAAGTTTCTGAAGCAGTTGAAGCGTTGCGGCTTGATCTGCACGTTTGCAAGGATGGACAAGCATAAGTCCTGAATAGGTGTCCACTGCAGTGCAACAATATCTCAGTCCATTGTTTCCCCGGGTCAGGGGACCGATAAAGTCAATCTGCCAGATCTCTGCAGGCCTCTCACCCCTCTTAATCGACCCGGTGGAGTACTTTTGCAATGGCCATTGTAGCACTTCTCCACACACTGTACAGTTCCCTATTACAGTCTTTATCATGTCCATGGATATAGGCAATCCTCTCTGCTGTGCCCATTCATATGTTGCTTTCTGCCCCAAGTGTCCAGATTGCTTGTGGGCCCAGTTGGCCAAGTTCATCAAAACAGGATCAATTGGCACAACTGCCTTCACTTTTGCGATTTCATCTGCAACTCTGTTAAAGTTCTCAAAGTCTGGTACTAGAGGCACATGTGCATCAACATGCCCCACTTTTATGGTGCGGGAGTGAGCTTCCTTCCAGATGTAGTCCCAGACTTCCTTGCCTCCCCACACCACCTTTCCATGAATCATCCATTCATTGGACTTCCACGTGGGCATCCAAGTTGTCAGTCCTTTAAAAACCGCCCAGCTGTCAGTGTAGATAGTGACATGGGAAGAAGGATCCTCCTGAAGTGTCATCACTACAGCTTTCAACTCTGCATACTGACTGGATCCTCCGATTCCGGACTCCTGCAGGACTGTGTCTGTACTTGGGTTGTAGGCTGCTGCTGTCCATTTACGCCCTGACGAGGTGATTATGGCTGAACCATCAGTGAACCACGCTGACTCCTTCATGTCTTCTGACAGAGACTCAAAGGGTGGAGCCTCTTGAATGGGGGATGACTGCAGCACAGGAATTTCTTCTTCTGGCCGGGTGCTGGTAAAAGTAACAAGCCCTGCCAACTGTTTTAAAATGTCTCTAACATCCCCAGCTGCAATACCCCCTCTTTCTTGAAGGTACCACTTCCATTTCATCAGTGTCTGGTTCTGGGCTACAGCTGCCCTAGTGGTCAGTCCATTATCTCTCACCCATCCTGCTATTGGCAATGCACTATGGATGGTGACTGTGTCCTTTCCTGTAATGGTCTCTACATGTTGAAGTGCTGTGTAGGCCCCAAACAGGTACTTCTCTAGGGGCGTGTATCTCGTCTGTGCCCCTGTCAGTTGTTTGGACCAAAATCCAATAGGTATTGCTCTCAGTCCTTTCTTTTCATTTGGCTGCCACAGACTCCAAGATATGGTACCATTCTGCTCCACTACATCCAGCTGAAATGGTACTCCTTGTCTCACGGGTCCCAATCCCTGATGCTGCAAAATACCTTCTTTAGCAGCCAGGAATGCAGTCCACTGCTCTGAACCCCATGAGAACTCAGTCTTTTTTCTGGTAACATTGTATATAGGCCTAAGAATCAGTCCAAGATGTGGGATGAACGATCTCCAGAATCCCACAACTCCAATGAACTTCTGTGCCTCCTTTTTGGTAGTAGGGGGCGACAGCGCCTGGATAGTTTGCACAACTGTCTCTGGAATCTTCCTCTGTGGCCCAGTCCACATCATTCCTAGGAATTTCACCTCTGTGGCAGGTCCTTGGACTTTGTCTCTGTTGATAGCCCATCCTCTGTTCTCCAAGTGTTGTATCAGCAGGTGCAGTGCTTCAGTTACATCTTCTTTTGTCCCAGAGATCATGATGTCATCAATGTATTGAAACACAGCGACTTTCAAATTCAGGGTACTTAAATCTCGGGCAATCAGTCCATGACAAATCGTTGGAGAATGTACTGGCGGCTGTCCCACACCATAGCAAACTGGTCTTGACACTCTGGGTCTATCAAAATTGAAAAGAAAGCATTAGCCAGGTCTATCACAGCATGATATTCTCCTGCATCTTTAGCAATTTTCTCAACAATTGAGATCATATCTGGTACAGCTGACTTCAATGGAGGTTCCACTTTGTTTAGACCTCTGTAATCCACAGTCATTCTATATGTCCCATCAGGTTTCTTTACTGGGAACACCGGAGACGAGAAAGGACTTACAGCAGGTCTAAGGATCCCTACTCTCAACAGTTCTTGAATAGTCTCCCCAATTTCTTTGTGGCCTCCAGGAAGTCTGTACTGCTTGAGACAGACTGGCTTCTCTGGTGGAGGAATGTAGACAGGGGTCCATTTCGCATGACCTCTGACCACAGCCTTCACCGCCCTTACCAGATACGCTTTATCAGGGTACCCGAATGTGAATTTACCTCTTTCAGTCTGAATTGACTGACCTTCAAGTACATCCATCCCAAGATTATTTTCTGGTAACTCTGATACCAAAACATTTGTCATAAATCCTGATCCCTTGCCAATAGCCAATTTCACCCGTATCCTAACTGCTGGTGTAGTTTGCCCTCCCAAACCTTCTACATAAATCAATTCTCCTTTGTGATGGGAAGGATTTCCTTGCAAAAGTGTAACTTCAGCTCCGCTATCAACTAAAGCCATTACATGTGTAGGAGAAGATGACTTCCCCCACCATACAGTGACAGGTGCATATGGGCATCGGTCTCCTGCTGTCACTGCCCTCACTGCTATTACAGGAGACTCACCTTCCCTTCATAAAGGATAAGGAACCTCCCAATCCCCTTTTCTGATTCTCTCTAACTCCTCCCCAGGATAAAGGGATTTGGGTTTGGGTTCATGTTCAGTTTTGGGAATTGGTTTGGGGCTAACAGGAGGGGTCTGTTCTGTTTCCTCTAAGTCTAGGCTGATGTTATCTTCACTAGGAGTAGTGTTTCTAACCCTGACAGTTTTCCCTACTAAATGTTTCCACCTCTTCAGCATTTCTGCAGTAGGAATGCCATCTATCTCATCTCTAGGTACTCCTGCCTTTAATAGATCCACCCACATTTCTTTCCTAGAAACAACTAGCCTGGTTTTCTCTTCACCTTCTGTCTTCTCTACCCCATTCCATTTCTTCTCTGTTCTTTTCTGCTTGTATTCTTCCTGTCTGGCCTTGACCTTATCTACTGCCCTGACAGGTTTTGTTTTAGTCTCCTCTATCTCCCCCAACTGACCTAAAAGGGTTGTGGCTTCATGAATCTTGCTGTTTAATCCCAGGCCTCCCAACAACGACAATAATGGAGCCCCGAGATTAAATGGCGCAGACTTCATCAGCTTACAGCGCAGAGCAGACGTAAAGGGTTCCATATCTGGACCTATACATTCTGGAAATGTATTTAATCCGGTTATACAGCCCATCTCACGTAACCTGGAAATACCCTCTCCTATTGATCTCCAGGAGTAGGTATTTTCCAGGTCAGTAGGACTAGCGTATACTCGGACTATTCCATCTCTCACAAGGTCTAACAGTGAAAAATTCACGCTAAACTCTCGGGCTTTTCGCATTGCCTGACGCAATTGTGGATCATGGGTTAACACTCCCATAGCCACTGCTTCCTTACCTGACAAAACAACGCTGTCCGCCCCTTCATCCCATAAGCGTAGGAGCCAACCCAATAGGGGCTCCCCAGACTTTTGTTTGTATTGTTTTGCCAGCTCATGGAGTTCAGTTTGTGAAAACTCCCGTACTTCTTCAAATTCAACATCTCTGGGGTTGCGATAATGCACCTCCCCATCTGCCATATCCTCTCTATCATGTTGCCTTTTCCTATGCTTAGTAATAAGAGGTCTGGCATACGTTTTCTTTCCCACTAGCAGATCATCCTCTGAAATATCAAACTCTATCTCCTCATCCTCACTATCATTTGAGGAGAACACATCCTCACAATCCCAATTTTGGGATGTGACAATGGCACGTACCCTGGCTTTACTAACAGGTTTACGCCCCTTCCTTTTCCTTAAGGCATTAATTGATTTGGTCATGAGGGCTGCACACCGCTCTTGCAAATCATCAGCCCGACTAGCGGTTGAACGTACACACTCTGAAGCAACTGCTAGCTGGTCTTTTAATACCTTAACTTCTGCCTCTGCCTTCTCCCTTCTATGTGATTCAGTATAGAGAGCATGGAGGAAGTACCAACCCACTGTGGACACTGTCCTCTTCTCTTTCTTACTTAAATCCAACCCCTTAAGGCTAAAATCTACAAAATGATCTGAGACTTTATCACCCCAAGTCAGCTTCAAGGGAGAAGCATACTTCACAAATGCATTAGCAAGAGGCTCCCACTCATTATTTCTGGCCCAGATAGGTAAGCTGCACACTTTCTTCTGGTCACCAGAACCCTCTGCAGCCTTGCTTTTCCTAAACAGCTTACGCAGCATTTTACCTAGCACAAGCTACACAACACACTACAGAAAAACAAGTCTGCTTCAAATTAATTATAGCACAGATCCCGGAGGAGCCCCCAAATGTTTCGCTTTCGTCTATCTAACAAGGTTACTCTGTGGTATAACAAGGAAGCTGAGACTTCTGCAGTGTGTAAATGTGCTTTTACTATACAAGATGCTGTACATACAAAACTATTGAAATCCTTGAGTTTAGGGACAGAGAAGGACACTCGTGGAAACTATCAGTGTGCTATTCTGTGCTAAATCTTGTTTGTAGGGAGGGACAGAGTAGGACAGTGAGGGAAAGTGTCAGTGTGCTATTCTGTTCTAAACCAATTTTGCTGAACCATATTTTCAATCCTTGAGTTTAGGGACAGAGAGGTACAGTGAGTGAAACTGACAGTGTGCTATTCTGTTCTAAACCAATTTTGCTGAACCATATTTGAAATCCTTGAGTTTAGGGACAGAGAAGGACACTCGTGGAAACTATCAGTGTGCTATTCTGTGATAAATCTTGTTTGTAGGGAGGGACAGAGTAGGACAGTGAGGGAAAGTGTCAGTGTTCTATTCTGTTCTAAACCAATTTTGCTGTTCCATATTTGAAATCCTTGAGTTTAGGGACAGAGAAGGACACTCGTGGAAACTATCAGTGTGCTATTCTGTGCTAAATCTTGTTTGTAGGGAGGGACAGAGTAGGACAGTGAGGGAAAGTGTCAGTGTGCTATTCTGTTCTAAACCAATTTTGCTGTTCCATATTTGAAATCCTTGAGTTTAGGGACAGAGAAGGACACTCGTGGAAACTATCAGTGTGCTATTCTGTGCTAAATCTTGTTTGTAGGGAGGGACAGAGTAGGACAGTGAGGGAAAGTGTCAGTGTGCTATTCTGTTCTAAACCAATCTTGCTGAACCATATTTTCAATCCTTGAGTTTAGGGACAGAGAGGTACAGTGAGGGAAAGTGTCAGTGTGCTATTCTGTGCTAAATCTTGTTTGTAGGGACAGAGTAGGACAGTGTATATCGCGTGGCCAAAACATCAGCCGCTTGGGCACCACATGCTTGATCAGACATATGTTGACCTGCCATGCAGCTCGTTGGCAAGCCTACCTTAAAGACCCACACCAAAGAACAAAGCTGACCTCTTCTTGCACCGCATCAGCTGGGATCTCCAACCCCAGTATACCTTCAGTCCTCTCTGAAACCTGCTCTGAGAGGAATGAAGGTGTAGAATTAGGTGTGTCACAGCCAAGTACTTGCGGGCACTCTGCTAGCAGTACACCAACGTCCGATTCTAGCAGGCAAATTTCCCTGCCCCAGATGCTGGACCGTCGAAAGAAGTTCACTCCCAGCCATCCACATGCCCAGCGGTTGAATGCTAGCTTGGCTAAATTTCTAGCGCTTCAACTGCTGCCTTTTCAGTTGGTAGACTCGGCCCCCTTCCGTGAGTTTGTGCAATGTGCGGTTCCTCAGTGGCAGGTTCCCAAACGCCACTTTTTCGCACGGAAGGCGATTCCGGCTCTCTACAGGCATGTGGAAGGCAATGTCTTGGCCTCGCTGGACAGGGCGGTCAGCGGTAAGGTGCATATTACTGCTGACTCATGGTCCAGCAGGCATGGACAGGGACGTTACCTTTCTTTCACGGCCCATTGGGTCACTCTTTTGGCAGCTGGGAAGGATGCAGGACAAGGTGCAGTAGTGTTGGAGGTTGTTCCACCGCCACGCCTCCAAAATGCTACTACTGGTTGTGACACACCTCTCTCCTCCACCCCCTCCTCTTCTTCTTCCTCCATGGCCTCTTCCTGTGGTTTGTCCTCGGAACCAGCGGTGCTCCGTAGGCGTTCAAGGGGCTACGCAAGTACGCAGGCAAAAAGATGCCATGCCGTGCTTGCGCTGGTGTGTTTGGGGGACAGGAGCCACACTGGGGAAGAGGTCCTGTCTGCTCTGCAGGGGCAGGCCGAGAGGTGGTTGATGCCACGCCAGCTTAAGCCAGGAATGGTGGTTTGCGACAATGGCACCAACCTCCTCTCCGCCCTCCGACAGGGACAACTGACCCATGTGCCCTGTATGGCTCACGTCCTTAACCTGGTGGTGCAGCGGTTCTTGGGCAGGTACCCGGGCTTACAGGATGTCCTGAGGCAGGCCAGGAAAGTCTGTGTGCATTTCCGCAGATCTTATAATGCCAGTGCTCGCCTGGCTGAGCTGCAAAAGGAGTTGAACCTGCCAAGAACCGCCTTATATGTGACATGCCCACCAGGTGGAACTCAACGTTGGCCATGCTGCAGCGGCTGCACACGCAGCAGAGGGCCATCAATGAGTACATGTGCGACTACGGCACCAGGACAGGGTCAGGGGAGCTCGGGTTTTTTTCACCACGCCAGTGGGGCATGATCAGGGATGCATGCACTGTCCTGGCACCATTTGAGGAGGCCACGAGGATGGTGAGCAGTGACAGTGCATGCATCAGTGACACTGTACCTCTTGTCCACCTGTTGGAGCACACACTGCATGGAATAATGGACAGGGCACTTGAGGCAGAACAGAGGCAGGAAATGGAGGACTTCCTTGCCTCTCAAGGCCCCCTTTACCCAGACAGTGTTCCTTCTGTCCCACCCATCGCACAGGAAGAGGAGGAGGAGGAGGAGGAGGAGGAGGAGGATTGTGTCAGCATGGAGGTGGAGGCTGGCACTCAGCATCATCAGCAGCAGTCTTTTAGGGAGGATTTACAGTCCCAAGAAACCAGTGGACTTGTACGTGGCTGGGAGGAGGTGGCTGCGGATCATGTCGTCCTTAGTGACCCAGAGGACTCCGGACTGAATGCCTCAGCTAACCTACGCTGCATGGCCTCCCTGATCCTGCAAAGTCTGTGGAAGGATCCTCGTATTCTTCGGATCAAGGAGAGGGACCATTACTGGCTGGCCACTCTCCTTGATCCACGGTACAAGGGTAAGGTTGCGGACCTTATCTTACCGTCGCAGAGGGAGCAGAGGATGAGACAACTCCGGGAGGCCTTGCAGAAAGGTCTGTGCAACGCGTTCCCAGAGACTGGGAGGTTACAAACTCCTGGTCCTGGACAACGAGTTGCTGAGGCTTCGGGCAGTCAAAGAAGGAGCGGTGGGGAAGGTGGCCGTCTGACCGATGCGTTCAGACAATTCTTTAGTCCGCAGCCCCAAAGTATGATCGGTTCCAGCAACCATCGCCAGCGTCTGATATACATGGTCCAGGAATACCTAGGGGCAAGGTCAGACTTGGACACCTTCCCCACCGAAAATCCTCTGGCTTACTGGGTCTTGAGGATGGATCACTGGCCAGAGCTTGCACAGTATGCAATTGAGCTACTGGCCTGTCCTGCATCCAGCGTTCTTTCAGAACGCACATTCAGTGCTGCTGGAGGATTTGTCACGGATCACAGGGTGCGCCTGTCCACCGACTCGGTTGATCGACTGACTTTCATCAAGATGAACCAGTCTTGGATCACCACCAGCTACCATACACCTGATGCTGATATAACAGACTAATTGATTTTAAAATGTCACATCCCTTCAAGACTGATGCTGATGCTGAGTGCCTGTGCTGTTATGTTGACTGGCTATCCTCCTCCTCCTCCTCAATGATACGATTAATGATGATAGCTTGGAAGATCATTTTGGTTTATGGGTGACGCCACCAGTGGCTAAGGCCCAATTTTTCAGCCCCTGTTTAACAGGGGCGTGTAATTAAAATTTTGGATGCAATACTTTGCAACAGGCCTCATTGCTGTGCTCCAAGTACAGTATCTGTGAGGGGTTGCAGTGTTGTGCCACCAGTGCCTAAGGCCCAATTTTTCAGCCCCTGTTCAACAGGGGCATGCAATTATAATTATTGATCTAATAATTCACAGCAGGGCCCATTGCTGCGCCCACCAAGAGTAACTGTCAGGCCTTACAGTGTTGTGGCACCAGCACCACCATCACCACCACCACCACCACCAAAGGCCCAATTTTTCAGCCCCTGTTCAACAGGGGCATGCAATTATAATTATTGATCTAATAATTCACAGCAGGGCCCATTGCTGCGCCCACCAAGAGTAACTGTCAGGCCTTACAGTGTTGTGGCACCAGCACCACCATCAAAGGCCCAATTTTTAGTACCACTGATCAACAATTATATGTTATTACAATTCCTGATATAATAGTTGACAGCAGGGCGTTCCAGCACCCACCAAGAATAACTGTGAGTGCTTTCAGTGTTGTGCCAACACCAACACCTAAGGGGCCAATTTCTGTATATACGGCAGGTCCCTACTTTCAAACATCCAACTTACAAACGACTACTACTTGCCAACGGAAGAAGACAACAGGAAGTGAGAGGAAATCCACCCCTTGGAAGGAAAATTCTCTCCTGTAAGAATTAATATGGGAGAAAGGTGTCTCCTCTCTACAGATGCTTTATCACCAATCCTTGTTTCAATACAAACACCACATTTCAAAAACAGTTGTCATTGGGACGCAAAGTGAGGTGAAATGTTCTGAACAGGGGCACAGACAGCAAAAAAAATGTGACAGGGGTGATAACCGTTCCCTATGTTTTCCAAAAAGCTAAAAAAAGGAATTTGGCATGGAGCTACACTTAAACAATGCAGCTGTTCAAAATTACAAACAGATTCTACATAAGAACAAACCTACAGTCCCTGTCTTGTATGCACCGCCTGTATACGGCTGTTCAGAATATATAGGGCCTTTTTTATTTTGTGTGCGGGGTTCCCCTTAATATCCATACAAGACCCAAAGGGGCTGGTAATGGGCTGGGGTAGGGGGGGGGGGGTTGATGGGGTAGCTATGCCATTTTTCTTAAAGATTTTCATCCATATTACCGGGACCAGACATTACATTAAAGCTGCAAGCAGTTTTAAATGGCTTTTTTTTCCTTTAGAAGTGTCATTTTGTGCAGGGACAGTTCTAAACACGGGAAACACGTGGCACTTCACAGGCATACTTTAGACACCCCCCAGGTACAATATTTAAAGGAATATTTGACTCTTTTTTTTTTCACTTTATGCATCATTAAAATGACTGCTCCCGGAAAACGTCCGTTTTTAAAACTTCTTTTTGCATTGATACATGTCCCCTGGTGCAGAACCCGGGTTCCCAAACTCTGTTTCGGACAATAACATGGATAATAGTCGTTATAATTAGCACTTTAGAATCCGAACGTTCGCATCCATTGTATTTAATAGGGTTCTAATGTTCGTGCGAACTTTCGGTCCGTTCGCGGGTTCTGGTGCAAACCGAACCCGGGGGTGTTCGGCTCATCACTATTTTTGAGGGGGCAAACTGGCGGCAATTGATGGCACAGTGGCGGCTATTGTTGGCATGGCACAGCGGTGACAATTGATGGCACAGTGGCTGCGTTTGATGGCCCTGTGGTGACAATTGATGGCACAGTAGCGACAATTGATGGCACAGTGGCGACAATTGATGGGCACAGTGGCTGCGTTTCATGGCACAGTGGCGACAATTGATGGCACAGTGGCGACAATTGATGGGCACAGTATCTGCGTTTGATGGGCACAGAGAGGCTGCAATTGATGGGTTTTTATTTTTCGTTTGTTTGCCTCCCCCCCAAAATTTTGATTACCAGCCGCCACTGAGTGCTGGTGGGGAGGAGGGATGGGATCAGTGAAGTTCTGGTGTTGAGGGGGGTGGCAGCGGTTGTACTTAAGGGGGGGTGGCTGCGGTGGCAGTGGTGGTGCCATCCTCTCCCACCACCACCACCTGTGCCTCTTACTGATCCCATCCCCCCACCACTGATCTCATTCCTATCCCCCCCATTACCTCTGTTATAGAAGTAATGGGGGGGATAGGGATGATGAGATCAGTGGTGGGGGGATGGGATCAGTAAGAGGCACAGGTGGTGGAGGTTGGCATCGATTGCCGAGCTCTGTCACTTGATGACTTACTATCAATCAATCGATTCCTGGGCCCGGGGAATTCCATTCGATCTGTTCTGTGGGTCTGCCTGTCCCTGGGTCTCCTTCACCGTGCTTCTCCCGCCAGGATGCCTTGCCTCATGGGTAGACGCCTGGTAGGTACTCCACGCACGCAGCCGCAGGGGGTAAAGCTCCTCCCCACCTTCTCTCATTTGGTGTCAGGGTCTCTGCCCCGCTTAACTACATCTCTGTGTCTCTGGATAGGCGGGGAGGAGCGGGGCAGTCCACAGTCTCAGTCAGTGCTGCCTCTGCAATTATTTCTCTCTGTCTTCCCTCAGCAGCGAAAGCACGCCCGCGGCGGAACGAACAGCACGCAGTGCGCACCGCAGCCATCAGAACACAGTGACAGTCAGGTGGGGGCATTCACACCGATGGGCGGCGGTCGGGCTCCTCACACGGATGGGTGGCGGGCCCCCCGGACTTGGCGGAACTACAGGGCCCAGTTACAACTGCGACTGTTGCGACCCTGAAAATTCCGCCACTGCCCTGTGCTGTGTGTGTATGTACTGTATATCCTTTCCCTTTCTCTCCTCCCTGAGTGTGTATGAAGAGGCGGAGCACTGAGTGTGTATGAAGAGGCGGAGCTCCTGAGTGTGTATGAAGAGGCGGAGCCCTGAGTGTGTATGAAGAGGCGGAGCCCTGAGTGTGTATGAAGAGGCAGAGCCCTGAGTGTGTATGAAGAGGCGGAGCCATGAGTGTGTATGAAGAGGCGGAGCTCCTGAGTGTGTATGAAGAGGCGGAGCTCTGAGTGTGTATGAAGAGGCGGAGCCCTGAGTGTGTATGAAGAGCCGGAGCTCCTGAGTGTGTATGAAGAGGCGGAGCCCTGAGTGTGTATGAAGAGGCGGAGCCCTGAGTGTGTATGAAGAGGCGGAGCTCCTGAGTGTGTATGAAGAGGCGGAGCCCTGAGTGTGTATGAAGAGGCGGAGCCCTGAGTGTGTATGAAGAGGCGGAGCCCTGAGTGTGTATGAAGAGGCGGAGCTCTGAGTGTGTATGAAGAGGCGGAGCTCTGAGTGTGTATGAAGAGGCGGAGCTCCTGAGTGTGTATGAAGAGGCGGAGCCCTGAGTGTGTATGAAGAGGCGGAGCCCTGAGGGTGTATGAAGAGGCGGGCTCCTGAGTGTGTATGAAGAGGCAGGCTCCTGAGTGTGTATGAAGAGGCGGAGCCCTGAGTGTGTATGAAGAGGCGGAGCTCCTGAGTGTGTATGAAGAGGCGGAGCCCTGAGTGTGTATGAAGAGGCGGAGCCCTGAGTGTGTATGAAGAGGCGGAGCTCTGAGTGTGTATGAAGAGGCGGAGCTCCTGAGTGTGTATGAAGAGGCGGAGCTCCTGAGTGTGTATGAAGAGGCGGATCTCTGAGTGTGTATGAAGAGGCGGAGCCCTGAGTGTGTATGAAGAGGCGGAGCTCCTGAGTGTGTATGAAGAGGCGGAGCTCCTGAGTGTGTATGAAGAGGCGGAGCTCCTGAGTGTGTATGAAGAGGCGGAGCCCTGAGTGTGTATGAAGAGGTGGAGCTCCTGCTGGAACAGCGATCGGAGGAGGAAGTCAAGTCTAGGAGGGAGACTGACAGAAACCGCAGCAGACTTGCAGGAGTGAGCGAGGAGGATCCAGTTCCTTTGCCATCGGAGGTGAGGAGAGTGTGAAGGATGTTGGTGACTCTGGTAGATGAAAAGCTGGGAGTCATATTGCTCTGGTGAGTGGGGAAGCACTACTAAGGGGGCGCCCTCACCATCACGTGTGTAAGAGGTGGAAGAAGGCCGTGGCTACACTACAGCTGGCACAGTTTGGAGCACCGAGAACTTTCACACCTTATCAACTTTTCATTGATTGTTTTTTTTTTTTTTTTAACCAAAATCAGTTTGTTGTAGTAGATGCATAGTGGAAGCAGTGGACTTGCAGAGAACACTATATTGAGCACAAAATATTGTATGATTACATGAATTTGCACAGATTTTTAGTTGATTTAATATAGCAGCGAATATTATAAGATTAAAGAAGTAGGTGAAAAGAGGAAGCAGTGGATCTGTAGGGAACAGCATCTTGAGCACAAAGCACTTTATGTTGTATATGAATTTGCAGATGGATCAGTTTACTTAATTTATTGACAAACACCATAAGATGAATGAAGTAGGTGTAAAGAGGAAGCAGTAGATCTGCAGAGAATATTATTTGAGCCCCTAGCACTTTATATATGAATATCTCCACATATTTTGGTGTATTGGTGATAATTTAGGCGCACACACAATAGGACAGCGCTGTGACACATAATGCTCTTCTAGGTGATAAAGGGAATACTTACCTTTGTTACAGCAGCAGTCCGGTAGAAGTTATTTCTGTAGGTATTTGAGTTGTTACACATAGCGCAGGTTTTTTCTATTTATATTGGTGACATAATTGCCCAAATCTGGGGATCAGGAGCCATTTCCACCCTTTACTCTCGGCTGGGGTTCTTTGTATCCATATAACAGATGTTCTACATGACTAAATCTGACATCAATTTTACTGCAAAATCAAAGGGGCCAAAATGTCCCCCCCTCCCTCCCCAGCAGTAATATATTTCTATCCCTCTTGGTGGGAGTGGGGAGACGTTTCTCTGGCCTGCAGTTCCTCTGAGCTCCACAAGGTGGCGATCTCACTTCTACCCAGACAGCAAGTCTCTATGGAAGGAAGTGATGTCAGGTAGAGACAGGAAGTTCCGGATGAGAGGTGAGTTGGGAGGAAGTAGAGAGAAGACGTTGCTGGAAGTGGCAGCAGATGAGGTAATAAGATCTTATTTTCTATTTACACCCAGTAACCCCGTCATGTCCGTCCTCTTCCTCCATAGTCACTGTGACGTCTTTTATCCCCAGCAGATGATGATACACACATATATAGTGTGGAAATGTAGAATAACCCCGTATATTACAATGAGGGAATTTATGGTCTGTACCACGAGGGGAGTTATTGATGTCAGTAAATGTCGGCTCCAGACATTGTATGTGGGGGGAATGAAATGATAAGTAAAGGTCGGGATAAGGGAAGATTTCTGTAAGATTTTACACAGGAATGATCAGCGCCCCCTCCAGAGACTCTATGATGAGTCCCACAATAGGGGTCTGAAAGGGACGGGATTTTGGGGGATGAGTTATTGTGTCCCTGATCACCTCCACACCAGTTATTGTGTCCCCGATCACCACCACACCAGTTATTGTGTCCCCGATCACCTCCACACCAGTTATTGTGTCCCTGATCACCTCCACACCAGTTACTGTGTCCCCGATCACCGCCACACCAGTTACTGTGTCCCCGATCACTGCCACACCAGTGCACTGTTGCCCCACCTTCCTCCTGGCCTGTTTATTGACCATGTGTTTGCCTGTTTGATGACTGTGTCTCTGCCTGTGTCCTGAACTGTCCCATCGGCACATCCCACTGACCAGGGCTCGACAATCCCCGGGCGCCAGGTCAAAATGCGACTAGAATTAGCGACCTGGCACCTGGGGCAGCACAGCTGAGGTTACCTGTATCTCCGTGCGCCCCCCCTCCGCGATCGTGTGATCTCGTCGGGCCGCGCAGGCCGTTAATTTAGGCCGCGGCTTTGCGGCCTTCTGCAGGCCTAGGCTTCATTCTGTAATCTGGCGCCATCTTGTGGTGGCCGTTGGTATGACATGTCAACCAGCAATGCTTGTCTGTTTCACTGCCCGCCCATCTCCTTCCCTTTACTTAGAAGTTAACCCCCAAACATTATATATATTTTTTATTCTAACACCCTAGAGAATAAAATGGCGGTCGTTGCAACACTTTCTGTCACGCCGTATTTGTGCAGCGGTCTTACAAGCGCAGTTTTTTGAGGAAAAAAATACACTTTTTTAAATTAAAAAATAAGACAACAGTAAAGTCAGCCGAATTTTTTTTTATATTCTGAAAGATAATGTTACGCTGAGTAAATTTGATACCCAACATGTCACGCTTCAAAATTGCATCCGCTCATGGAATGGCGACAAACTTTTACCCTTTAAAATCTCCATAGGCGACATTTAAAAAATTCTACAGGTTGCATGTTTTGAGTTACAGAGGATGTCTAGGGCTAGAATTATTGCTCTCGCTCTACCACTCGCGGCGATACCTCACGTGTGTGGTTTAAACACTGCTTTCATATGCGGGCGCTACTCGCGTATGCGTTCGCTTCTGCACGCATTGGTCGTTAAAAAAAACCTGGCTCCTAACATTTTTAGCTGGCTCCTAGATTCCAAGCAAATTTGTCAAGCCCTGCCACTGACTACATATCTGCAAGACACCACGTCGGTGAATATGGCATTCCTGGGGGCAGCCATGTACTAGTAGGCCAGGCTTGCTTGACTTCTGGGAACTGGGACTGCTATAAGTGAGGCTACACTAAGCTATATTCCCTGATCACTCATACAGAGGTGACCATTACAGTACATTAGCTTTTACACAATTGGTTGATTTGTGTGATACACAAGATACAATGGGCTCCATTTCACTAAAGCAGATCGCACACTATTTAGGTGATCTGACGCATTTTTCCCCAAATACCGCATGCAATGCTGAAAATGTAAATTCACTGTCCCTTTATGCGGTATTTACCTCAAAAAGCAAAAACACTTGGTAAATACTGCATAAAACATAAATTCACAGAAGGAAATAAATAAATGTATGCAGTAATTACGTAGATATCAAAGGATGCGATATTTAAGGAATGTGTTTTATTTTAACTGAATGTTAAGGAGCCGGCAGGTGCTGGAATCCTTAACAACCAGTGAACAACATGGTTGTTAAGGAGCAGGTGTCTGTCACATCCTAACAACTTGTAACTGTCATGGCTGTTAAGGAGCGGACAGCTGGCGTGTCCTTAACAACCATGAATCATCTGCAGAATGTAGGGGTGCAACGGATCAAAAAACTCACGGTTCGGATCGTTCCTCGGATCAGAGTCACGGATCGGATAATTTTTCGGATCACCACCATATATAGTCCCCCCTGTAATGTCCACATCTCCCCCACTGTAATGTCCACATCTTCCCCACTGTAATGTCCACATCTCCCCCGCTGTAATGTCCACATCTCCCCCGCTGTAATGTCCACATCTCTCCCCACTGTAATGTCCACATCTCTCCCGCTGTAATGTCCACATCTCTCCCCACTGTAATGTCCACATCTCTCCCCGCTGTAATGTCCACATCTCTCCCCACTGTAATGTCCACATCTCTCCCCACTGTAATATCCATATCTCCGCACATCTCCCCCCCCCCACTGTAATATCCACATCTCCCCCCCACTGTAATATCCATATCTCCCCACATCTCGCCCCACTGTAATATCCACATCTCCCTCACTGTAATATCCACATCTCCCCACATCTCCCCCACTGTAATATCCACATCTCCCCCACTGTAATATCCACATCTCCCCTACAATTGTCTGCTTGCTTACCACTACAAGCAGGCAGATCCACGAGCAGTTGAGGCGGATGATGATGACGTCAGCGCGCCGCTCACCTAGGGCACCGCCGGGTGTACCAAGATGGCTGCCGCTCCAGGGCTAGGCCGAAACTGCGGCCTTTCCTATGGGCTCAATCCGCGGATCGGCACACCACGAGATCCGCGGATTGAGAGGCGAGAGCCAGAGGTAGCCATCAAAAGAGCCACATCTGGCTCGCGAGCCATAGGTTCCCGACCCCTGCACTAGAGCCACACACACCTCCATCCCTATCCAGTAACAGAAAAATGGGAATATGTGGGACTTTAAATGAGAACGCAACGGGGGATTTTGCGCCTCCATCCCTAATTGCTATGCAAAAAAGAAGGGGGGAGGGTGGGACTTTGAATGAGGTGCGTGGGGTAGAGCCAGACAATTCCATATATGATTATATGGGTTGATCAATGCCCTATCTTTGGTTTAATATTAAATATAATTTTTTACAATCATATATGGAATTGTCTGGCTCTACCCCACGCACCTCATTCAAAGTCCCACCCTCCCCCCTTCTTTTTTGCAATTAGGGATGGAGGCGCAAAATCCCCCGTTGCATTCTCATTTAAAGTCACACATATCCCCATATTTCTGCATTGTATGTAATGACGTCAGAATACCTGCAACAAGATTTTACCCTGTGTAGTGTGGGGGTCCTGTATGGGTAAATTATACGTTAGCCTCAAGTGGAAAACTGAATGGTGAGGTGAGGAAGATTTTGGGAACATCATTTGATTTTACTATTTGTGTTCAGATCTAGAGTTTTCCTCCTGTGAAGTCTGGAGATCATATGACCATCACATTGCCTCCACCTCCCTCCCTGATAGAATAGAGAAATACAAAGAAGATTCTAGAAGTCACCAGAGAGATGATGGAGGAGAGGTGAGCGGTGCCGGGAATTCTGGGACATTATCCAGTAACAGACAAGGGATGTGTCTGGATGGTGACTGTATCATTGTGTGTGTCAGGTTCCTATAAGGTGTCAGGATGTCACTGTCTATTTCTCCATGGAGGAGTGGGAGGATTTAGAAGGACACAAGGATCTCTACAAGGACGTCATGATGGACAATCGGCCGCCCCTCACATCACCGGGTAAGAGGAGACTTTATTGTAAAGGAAAGAGCAGTACGGAGGCTCCACCTAGATCCCCCATCATCTGATAAACACATAGAAACAATGTATTCAGTCAGTGTGCGTGTGTTTCCTACAGATGGATCCAGTAATGGGAACCCACCAGAGAGATGTCCCCGTCCTCTGTATTCCCGGGATTCCACACAGGAAGGTCACACCATCCCTCAACATCATCAGGTAAATGAGGAACAATCACTGATAGTATCATTAGGATCTGTACATTATCTGCATTGTTACAATAAATGTAATTTCTCAAGTCGTCTTCCAGGACGGCACAATGAGAGATGACTGGCTCCACCTGACAGGAAACACAATCAATTCAAAGAGGTTAAAGCACCCGCCCCTCCCCGTGCTCCTCAGTTCTTGATTGTGTTTCCCCACAGCGAAACCGTTTATTTTTTTCCCACAGACTGAAGGCCTGGGGCTGGAAGTCCCCCCCCGGGAGCTGAGCCGAATGCCTGGGAGGCCTCTGGGCCTAGCAGGACTCTATTGTCCGTCCTGGGGGGTATCCCACTTCTCTTCTCAGGGAGGGCAGTAGAAGAGCCTCCCTGAGCACTGAAGGACCCTAGGTGCTGGGCTGTACCTGGGACTTCAGGGGCCATCTATCCTCCTTCCTCCCCCCTACCTGTCTGGGCGTCCTTTCTGGAGGGGGGGGCTGGCAGGTCCCTCCGGTAACCCCCGCTCGCGCGGGCCGTACGTTCTATGGCGCCGCTCTATGCAGGAGCGTATGATTGCGGCGCCATCTTCCCGGAGTCTGGGACATTCGTCCTCTAGCGTCGGGGATGACGCCATCACGCGTCGCGTCATTTCCGGTTCCGGTCTCCGGCAAAATGGCGACGGCCGGCGTCTGCTTACCTGCATTAACAGACGGAGGGACACCAGGAAGAGAGGCGCCCGTTTTCACTCCTCCAGTGCCTCTGCAGTGACTTGCTCATCACACCTAAGCGGCATGGAACATGAGGAGAGGCCGACCACGGCCGTGGCTACAGAGGAGACCACAGGGGGTGAGTCAACCCAGCCAGCAGGGGTCATGATGGGGGAGGGTACCCCGACTCTTTCCCCTTGCCTGTCACAGGGTTCTTCTAAATGCATTCCTGTGTACTCTTACATTGCAGGTGAGGACGTCACTGCCCAAGGGGTTGCCAGTCGTTCCTCTAGAGCCCCTGCCCGCACCAAAAGATGCGTCAACTGTAATGAGAAATTACCTTCAACCCATTCCAAGCCCTTCTGCTTCAAGTGATCCAGAAGCTGGCGGGGAAGGAAACATCTCAGGTTATGAGAGACTTTCTCTCTGTCCAAACCCAGATGCTTGCCACCCTTAAGGATTTTCAAGCCTCCCTTAAAGCTAAGGAACCAGAGCCCCAGACAAGCAGGGAGGGCCCTTCCTCACAGGAGAGTTCCTCCTCAACCAGATTAGGGAGAGGACACCCAGAATCCCTGAGATCCCTCCTGTCTCAGGACTCAGAGGCAGAAGAGGAATCGGAGATCCCTGATCAGGGACTATCCGATGAGGGCCTGATAGATAGTCAGGCTGAGGAGGAGGAAGAAGGCTCTAGGTCAGGAAGACACATCTTCTCAGCTGACATGGAAGGCCTCCTTGGTGCAATCTACGCCTCTGAAGAAATTCAGGAGCCGACGGAGCAGGTATCCGCACAGGATAGATTGTACCGAGGCCTGGTAAGGGCCCAACCCAGAGCCATTCCGGTTCATCAGACTCTCAAAGATGTGATCCTTAGAGAGTGGAAGGAACCTGAGAGGAAGCTTCTGAAATATAAAACTTGGAAGCGTAGGTGTCCTTTTAAGGGGGAGGATGAGGAGAAATTCTTTAAAATTCCCAGATTGGACGCCTCTTTGGCACAGGTGTCAAAGCAATCCGACCTCTCCTTTTGAGGACGCGGGTAATATCAAGGATCTTATGGATCGCCGTACTGAGACGACCTTGCATAGAGCCTGGGAAGCCAATGCGGCAGCAATGAGCCCCGCGTTGGCTTCAGCTTGTATAGCTAGGAACGCGGATACATGGATAGCCAAGCTAATAGAACATGTTTCCCGTGTGTCCAAGTCCAGGGAAGTCCTAGACTCTCTACAGGTGATAGGTAGCGCAGTGGCATACCTAGCAGATGCTGCAGTAGAGACCGTGCGGGCCACCGCAAAAACAGGGGCCCTCGTGAACTCGGCTTCTAGAGCCGTATGGGTCAAAACATGGGACGGTGATAACGCATCCAGGACCCGCTTATGTGGACTCCCATTTGAGGGCTCCCTCCTTTTTGGTACAGGACTTGATCAAGCTCTGTCAAGATCTACTGAAAGGGGCAAGAAGTTTCCCACCAAACCTAAAAGGGACCAAAAAAGATTTTTTCGAGACCCCCAGGGTAGAAACCGCTTCTCAAACAAGAAGCCTGCCGGTAATAGGAAGTGGGGCGTTGGGAAGGATAAGCCGAAAGGAAGTATCCTCTTTTCCAACCAAAAATCAAATGAAGAAGACTTTAAGGGAATAGGGGTCTACTCCCATATCTTTGTTGTCCCAAAATCCTCAGGCAAATACCGTTTGATAATAAACCTGAGACCCCTGAATACCTCTCTGCGTCACAAGAAATTTCACATGGAGAGCATATACACCCTCAGAAGACTCCTTCTGAAGGAGGTATACATGGTAACGATCGACTTAAAGGACGCCTACCTACATGTCCCGATCTTTCCAGGACATCAGGCCTTCCTCAGATTTGCAGTCGAGTCTCCTCAAGGGATTCAACACTGGCAGTTTGCTGCCCTCCCCTTTGGACTGGCTTCCAGCCCAAGGGTGTTTACAAAAATCGTAGCAGAGGTGGTCGCCTTCCTACACTTGCAGGGTATATCAATAGTCCCTTATCTCGACGATCTTCTACTCTACAACCAGAGTCGAGATTTCCTCCTCGCAGACCTGGCCAAGGTTGTGAGTACCCTGGAATCCCTAGGTTGGATCATAAACAGGGAAAAGTCCTCGATGATCCCGGACCAAAGAAAAGTTTACCTGGGTTTCCTGATAGACTCCCTACAGAGGAGGCTCTTCTTGCCCCAGAAGAAGGCCCAGGGCCTCATGGCAGCGGTCTGGTCTCTGTTGGAGCCAGGAGAGTTCTCTTTCAGAGACATCATGAGGGTACTGGGTCTAATGACCTCTTGTATTCCTGCGGTCCCGTGGGCTCAGCTCCACTCCAGACCTCTCCAACAATTCCTCTTATCCTCCTGGGACGGAACAAGAGGGACATTGGACCACAGAATCTCCATCCCAGAGGTAGTAAAGGACTCTCTGAGCTGGTGGCTTCTTCCTCAGAAGTTGCAGGTGGGCCATCTATGGACTCAGACAGAACCCCTCAGGATAACGACAGACGCAAGTTCCTGGGGTTGGGGGGCCCACTTAGGCGAGCTCCGAGCCCAGGGTTCCTGGAATCAGGATCAGAGGCGCGCCTCCTCAAACTTCCGGGAATTATTGGCGGTCGGGGAGGCCCTAAAAGCGTTCGAGGAAAGGATCCGAGACCAGGAGGTCCAGATCCTTTCCGACAATGCGACCACGGTGGCCTTCATAAATCATCAGGGGGGAACCGGGTCTCCCTCCCTGCTGGCCTTGTCTCTAGGAATTCTGAGCTGGGCAGAGCTTCGGATTGCCTCTATTACGGCAGTACACATAAGGGGAATGTACAACATAGAGGCGGACTATCTAAGCCGCCATCCAATTCTCCAGGGGGAATGGGAGCTGAACCCAGGGGTGTTCAACCTGGTGTGCCAACAGTTTGGAAGGCCAGAAATAGACCTCTTTGCCCGCAAAGAGAACAGGAGAGTAGGAAGATTATTTTCCCTTTCCCGGGAGTGGGGCTCGGAGGGGGTGGATGCATTAGCTCAGGTATGGAGTTTTCACCTGGCTTATGCTTTTCCCCCTCTGAGTCTCATTCCAAGAGTCCTACAAAAACTAGGTCTTTCAGAAACCAGACTCATTCTAATAGCCCCTTGGTGGTCCAAGAGAGCCTGGTTCCCCGCTCTACAGAACTGGTCCGTAGCACCTCCCCTCCATCTACCAGTTTGGGTGGACCTTCTTCGGCAGGGAACGGTCTTTCACCCAGATCCCAGCTTCTTCAAGCTGACGGCCTGGTACTTGAAGGGCAGAACCTGCGGGAGAGGGGATGTTCCGAGAGAGTGATTAACACTCTCCTTTCAAGTAGAAAAGAAGTCACCAGACGTATCTACAGGAAAGTGTGGGGAGTCTTCTCTCACTGGTGTCTAGTGAGAAAGGTATCCCAGCAAAAAACCTCGGTCATCCTGGACTTTCTCCAGGATGGCGCTGATTTAGGTCTCGCCACCAAGACTCTAAGAGTGCAGGTAGCAGCCTTATCTTATTTTTTGGACAAGAAGTTATCACTGGACCCTCTAGTTAAAAGATTTCTGATGGCCAGGGATAGATTGTCCCCGGTGCGAATCTCTAGAGTTCCGCCCTGGGACCTTACGTTAGTTTTGGAACAATTAACTAAAGCTCCGTTTGAGCCGCTAGAAGATATTTCAGTTAAATTACTGATGTTTAAGTTTGCTTTTCTTCTGGCAATTACTACAGCCAGAAGAATAGGCGATATGCAGGCTCTGACGATTAAAGAGCCTTTCCTTAGTTTATTCGAGGACAGAGTTATTCTCAGACAGGACCCCCTGTACCTCCCTAAGGTAGTGTCGAAGTTTCATAGATCACAAGAAATTATTCTCCCTTCTTTTTGTTCAAATCCACAGAATGAAAGAGAGGCCTCCTTTCATTGTCTGGATGTCAGACGGTGTCTGCTAGCTTATCTGGATAGGGTGGGTGAATTTAGGAAATCCAGCCATTTACTAGTTAATTTTTTTGGACAGAAAAAGGGCCAACAGGCATCTAGAGCATCCATATCTAGATGGATCAGACAGACAATCTCCATAGCTTAGGGCCAGGCTGGTAAGACAGCCCCGAAAGTTAAAGCTCATTCCACTCGCTCTCTGGCAACCTCCTGGGCAGAAAGAGCCGGAGCTTCGGTGGAACAGATCTGTAAAGCTGCGACTTGGTCAAGCCAGAATACATTCCTAAGGCATTATAGAGTGGAGTTGCTGTCACCTCAGGACCTGGCCTTTGGTGGAAAGGTCCTGCAAGCAGTCGTCCCCCCCCTAAGGTAGGCCTGAAGCAACTTGCTTCTCTCTCATTGTGCCGTCCTGGAAGACGACTTGAGAAAGTGACCAGTTACACTTACCGGTAACGGTGTTTCTGGGAAGTCTTCCAGGACGGCAGGCCTACTTCCCACCACTTTTTGGTAAATACATTGGTTTGTATAGAGTTATTTTGGTGTGTGTTTTCTCTCTCGTGCACTGGTGTGGGTCTGTACTTTATCATAACTGAGGAGCACGGGGAGGGGCGGGTGCTTTAACCTCTTTGAATTGATTGTGTTTCCTGTCAGGTGGAGCCAGTCATCTCTCATTGTGCCGTCCTGGAAGACTTCCCAGAAACACTGTTACCGGTAAGTGTAACTGGTCACTTTCTCACCTCCCCTTCCTGGATGGCAACACATGAGAGATGATGGGCTCCACCCAACAGGAAACAATCAAATCACAGCTTTTTATAAGGCCCCACCTTACCCCTTGTCCCTCAGTATTGATTGTGTTTCTCCCACAGCGAAACATTTTGTTCTTTTCCTCCGACCAGGGACTAAGTATAGTCGGTTGGTACCCGTGTGAGCCTGGTGTAGGAATGCCAGTGAAGGCTGCACTTACCTGCCGCCTCAGAGCTTCTCACAGGTTGCCCCAAAAATGGCATTCATGCAGGCGGTTCTGGCATTTCAAATTCTCTGCCGTTGCATGCCGCTCAGCAGCTCGGGCCTCCTTCCTGGTCTTCCCCGGATACAGCGGCGCCATTTTGCCAGAGCCTGATAGACAGAACACCAAGGGGAAGACTCTGCGCGCTTCAAGCCTCATTCTCAGGCTGAACTTCCTGTCACAGCAGGAAGAGGTGGAGCAGCCCACAACATGACCCAGGAAGTGGGTTAAAAGCATGGAGGAGACGCTGGGCCCGCGTGGCTGCGGAGACTGAGACATTCTTGTGCAAACAGGACTCAGTGAGCTGCGAGGAGCTAACAGCCTGTCTGAGCCCACCTTATGGACAAGGAGGATGGAAAGACATCACAGGTGGTTGCAGGCAAAAGCAAACCGGGACCGGGTAAGTGCCGTTTTTCTTGCTGACTTGGGGATTGTTTGTTACCTGCATAGAAGAGGTTCTCGGTAATCCCCCATGCCTTTTCCTCCAGGAAAGAAGGGCCTGCAGCCATGTTATAGGGGACAGAAAGAGTGATTATAGGTTGTTTCCTCTTTTCTTGCAGACTCCCCCGAGTGGAACACAGGAGGTCTCTGATAAACCACCTTCCTCATCCGCTAGCACCAGTGCCAGTAAAAAGTGCGGTAATTGCGGGGAAAGATTGTCAAAATCCCACTCCAATCCCTTTTGTTATAGATGCATTAACAAACTGGCTGGGAAAGAGGCTTCAGGTCTTAAGAAAGATTTTTTCAAATCAGTACAAGAGGAAATGTTGGCCTCTTTACAATCCTTCCGCACCTCTGTACAGACATCCTTAGTACCAGATGCACAGGATGCCACCCCTCTAGAGGGTCCCTCATCCCAGGAGAGTTTATTATCCAAACCAGGATTAAGCTCTTCCTTTTCCCTTTCCCAAGGGTTCTCCCTAGCTCAACCTAGGGAACAGGATGAGATAGAGGAGGCAGAAAGCCAGGCAAAATCCAAACTCTCTTCTAATGAGGAGATTGGCTTGTGTCCAGACAGCGATGTAGAGGATGTCAGGATTAATAGACACCTTTTTGGTCTAGGAGACTTGGAGGGACTTCTTCAGGCTGCTATGCCACTGAAGAGATTCCTGAACCAGCAAAGGAAATCTCTGCACAGGATAAAATGTACAGGGGTCTGGTTAAAAGCCAAGCTAGAGTATTTCTATTACATCAATCTCTAAAAGAGATGGTTCTCCAGGAATGGAAGATGCCTGAAAAAGGGTTTACCCACTCCTAAAACCTGGAAGAGGAAGGTCCCCTTTAAGGAGGAAGAAGCAAAGGTCCTTTTTTAAAATCCCACGATTGGACGCCGCCCTCTCCCAGGTGATGAAGAAGTCTGATCTCTCCTTTTGAGGACGCAGGGAACATTCAGGATGCCATGGACCGAAAGTCTGAGTCTCTCCTTAAATAGGCCTGGGAGGCCAATTCCTCAGCAATGACCCCGGCATTTGCAGCAACCTGCGTTGCTAGAAATGAAGATTGTTGGATAGAGAAACTTAGCAGACATCTATCCCAAGGGAATAAATCCCAGGACATCATAGATTTTCATTCTGTGATAGGGAAGGCTGTTGCATTTTTGGCTGACGCAACCGTAGACTCAGTCAGAGCCTCTGCAAAGATGGCCGCACTGATTAACTCGGCCAGGAGGGCCATTTGAGTTAAAGCCTGGAAGGGGGATCTTACTTCTAAGACAAAGCTGTGTGGTTTGCCCTTTGAAGGATCCCTGTTGTTTGGCTCCGGCCTTGATGATGCCTTGTCCATGTCATCTGAAAAGTTGAAGAAGTTTCCTGTCAAACCCAAACGGGAAAGGTACAGAATCTTTTTTTCAAGGCCACTCAAGACAAAATCAACAGAGGTCCAAAAAGGAACCCAGCATAAAGTGGGCTTATGGTAGAGGCAGGCAAAAAGTCAGTTTACTCTTTCCCTTTCCAGGCCAAAATACAAAAGATTCCAAGTGACGCCAAAATCATGGTCGGGGGCAGACTGTCTCATTTCATTCCTCAGTGGGAGAAGATTTCAGACAGTCCTTATATCCTCAATCTGACCAGGGAAGGTTATCGCCTATAACTCTCATCGGAGCCTACTCCTACGATCACTATAACTCATCTCCCCAAAGATGTTTTAAAAAGGAAAGCCCTTCTAGATGGCATTCAGGAACTAGTAGAACAACAGGTGGTAGTTCCGGTCCCAAAAGACCAGCTTTGCCAAGGCTTTTACTCCCACATTTTTTTGGTACCAAAGCCCTCTGGGAAGTTTCACCTGATTATAAATCTCAAGAGCCTAAACAGGTTCTTAGAATACAAAAGGTTTTCCATGGAGAGCGTTTACTCAGTAAAGAAAAATCTACTAAAAATTTCTTTATGACCACCCTAGATCTCAGGGATGCTTATCTGCATGTCCTGATTTTTCCGGGACATCAGGCCTTCCTGAGATTTGCGGTAATCACACAGGAAGGAATTTCCCACTGGCAGTTCAAGGCACTTCTCTTTAGACTAGCAGCAAGTCCAAGGAACTTCACAAAGATTCTAGCAGAAGCGGTGGCCCATCTCCACCTCCCAGGGCATAGCAATAATACCCTACCTGGACGACTTGCTCATTTCAGGTCCTACAGCCACTGAGGTCAGAGCAGACACCCTGAAGTTGATCTCTACCCTGGAAAGGCTAGGCTGGCTAATAAACTTGGAAAAATCCTCCCTGAAACCAGCCCACATCCAGACCTACCTCGGCATTCGAATAGACTCTCAGGCTCAAGGACTGTTCCTTCCAAAAGAAAAGGTGGGAAAGATTGTTTTTTGCCGTCAAAAGGCTGATTAAACCTCCTGTATGTTCCAGGAGAGAAATCCTCAGGGTTCTAGGTCAAATGTCAGCAAGCATTCCAGCAGTTGTTTGGGCACAACTGCATTCAAGGGACCTACAATTCTTCCACCTTTCCTCTTGGGACAAAAAGAACGATTCCCTAGACGGAAATATAATCATTTCCCATCAGGTAAGATCATTCCTGGGGTGGTGGTCAGTCCCAGGCAATCTGGAAAAAGGCAGACCCTGGAATCAATGGGATCCACTAAAGCTCACCACAGATGCAAGTGCTCAGGGATGGGGAGCTCACCTAGGGGAAGCCAAAGCTCTTGGTTCCTGGCAGAAGGAAGTAGCCAGATCCTCTTCCAATCTCGGGAGCTGAGAGCGGTGGGCGAAGCACTAAAGGTCTTCGAGAAAATAGTCACGGGAAAAGAGGTCTTGGTGTGTTCAGACAATGCTACGCCCGTAGCTTACCTGAACCACCAGGGGGGAACCAAGTCCAAGAGGCTTCTTACATTAACAAAAGAGATCCTGACCTGGACAGAGCACAGGGTAGTCTCCTTGGCAGCCGTCCACATAAGAGGCACAGACAACAAGGAAGCAGATTTCCTCAGTCGCCAGCCTGTCAGACAGGGGGATTGGGAACTGAAGGTAGAAGTGTTCCAAATGCTAGTTCAAAGGTTTGGCTGCCCCGAGATAGACCTATTTGCCAATCAGAAGAACAGAAAGGTCAAGAGGTTCTTTTCTCTCTCTCAGGAAAGAGAGACAGAGGGCCTGGGTGCCCTGGCTCAAAGTTGGACATTCCAGTTGGCCTACGCCTTCCCCCCCTCTGGCACTGATTCCGAGAGTCATCCAAAAACTCAGCCAGGCTTTGGGCAGAGTCCTCCTAGTGGCCCCTTGGTGGCCAAGAAGGACTTGGTTTGCAACCCTGAAGTCACTCTCAGTAGCGCCCCCCTGGAAGCTTCCGAACATCCCGGATCTCCTTTCACAGGGTCCAGTAATACACCCCAGACTGGAATTCTTTCAGCTCATGGCTTGGTTGGTGAGCGCCAGATCCTTAAAGGAAAAGGTTGCTCAGACAGAGTGATAGACACCCTACTCTTGAGCAGAAAGTCGGTGACAAGAAAATTTTACTTTGAAGTTTGGAAAGTTTTTTTTGTACTTGGTGTAAACAAAAACAAATAGTTTCCACCTCTATTCCGGTAATCCTGGAATTTCTCCAAGATTTTTGGCAGAGATAGGGTTACTCCTGTCAAGAAAGATAGGTTTCCCACCTTGGGACCTAACGAGGGTTCTAGAGGTGTTATCTAGACACCCTTTTGAACCCTTAGAATAAGTTTCATTTACATTTTTGACCATAAAACTAGCCTTTATCCTAGCAATCACTACTGCTAGGAGGGTAGGAGACCTGCAGGGTCTTTCCATCAAAGAACCTTTTTTAATGATCCTACCTGATAGGATCATCCTCAAGCCAGATCCAGTGTATCTGCCTAAGGTGTCTTCAGCGTTCCATAGGACTCAGGTGATGACCTTGCCATCCCTTTGCGAGAACCCTAGAAATGAAGGAGAGAAAAAAATTCATTGTCTAGACGTCAGGAGATGCCTCCTTACATATTTACAGAGGGTTAAGGATTTTAGAAGATCTAATCGTCTTTTAATCCTTTTTTCTGGACCAAGAAAGGGACTCCAAGCATTAAAGTCCTTTGTCTCCAGGTAGATAAGGCAAGCCATTATTATAGCGTACGAAAGCTCAGGCATACCTGCACCAGAAAAGTTGAAGGTACACTCAATGAGAACCCTAGCAACCTCATGGGCTGAGAAAGCAGGGGCCTCCTGGGAGCAAATCCGCAACGCAGCTACCTGGTCCAGTCAAGACACCTTCCTGAAGCACTACCGAGTGGAGGTCCTATCGCAGCAAGACCTAGCCTTCGGCCAAAAAGTGTTACAGGCAGTGGTCCCACCCTAAGTTAGGCCTGTGGATTCCTTTATTATCCTCTCATGTGTTGTCGTCCTGGAAGGTGAGGTGAGAAAACCGGCGGTTACTTACCGATAACGGTGTTTCTACGAAACCTTCCAGGATGGCAGGCCTACTTCCCGCCTTGTTATGGGTGGAGGAGTATGTACACAGTAAGTGGTAAGTACTTAAACATTGAATAACCCTTGTGAATTGGTGGGAGTATTACTTTACAACTACTGAGGGACAAGGGATAAGGTGGGGCCTTATGAACAGCTGTGATTTTATTGTGTTTCCTGTTGGGTGGAGCCTATCATCTCTCATGTGTTGCCGTCCTGGAAGGTTTCGTAGAAACACCGTTATCGGTAAGTAACCATCGGTTTTTTATTCTATATTCAGAGTGGAAACCAGAGAGATTCTAAAGTTGAAGTGAAAGAAGAGATAAAGGAGGAAGATGGGGTGATGGAGGAGTCAGAGTTTCTAAAACAACACAAAGATCTGTACCAGGACTCCATGGTAGAGTCATCCAGCTACAGAAACCCACCAGAGAGATGTCCCCGTCCTCTGTATTCCCGGGATTCCACACGGGAAGGTGACACCATCCCTCACCATCATCAGGTAGATGATTGACAATTATTGGTAGTTCTGATTTATACACAGCATGTTTGTTACAATGAATGTTTTATTATATATTCAGAGTGGAAACCTCAGGGATGATAATATTGATGTTAAAGAAGAGTATAAAGAGGAGGATGAGGAGTATGGCGTGATGGAGCCACTTAATACCAGGAACCCACCAGAGAGATGTCCCCGTCCTCTGTATTCCCGGGATTCCACACAGGAAGGTCACACCATCCCTCACTGTTACAAGGTTGGTGGAATGGAGCATCTCAAACATGGACTCATAGAGATAATGTGTGGATTTTTTATGTGAGCTCATAGTTTAAAGATGATATTGTCGTTCATTTTCTTGATTTTAGAGTGGAGATCCAATCGATATAGAATTTGAGGTTAAAGCAGAAGAAGAAGAGAGGTATGTGAGGGATGATCAGCAGTCTATGGAGGAGGATGGAATAACGGGGACATTTATAGAGGAGGACACTCCTACAGAGATCAGCACAGGTGGGTCATTAACTCTAAATACATTCCTCCACCCATACTGCTCACTGATTGGTCCAGAGTAGGGCGGGGACTGGGTGATATCAGCCTGTAATCCCCTGGTCACTTTCCTGAGCTGTGTTCCCCGTCCTGTATTCCTGTATTTCTCTCGGATAATCTTCCTTCTCTGTGCTGCAGACACAATTTATGTCTCTAGACTGGATTTATGGAGATTCTGGGGTTCAGCTGGCAGCAAAATGTTCATTTCTTTCTCGTACATCACGGGACACAGAGCGACATAGTCATTACTAATGGGTTATATAGATACCTTCAGGTGCTGGCACTGGCAACTTCCAAAACCGGAAGTACCCTCCCCTATATAAGCCCCTCCCATCCGGGAGCACCTCAGTTTTTTGCCAGTGTCTAAGGTGTTGGCCAAGAAGAAACATGTGTTTTTCACTGAGCTTGCGTACAGGTTCTTTTGGGCCTCAGTAAGCTATTCCGGATCCGACCAAAAAAGCTTCATAGCTAAACGGTCGGTACCCGGGCCTTGCCAGAGAAGAGCAAGGTTTTGCCTGTAATGCCTCTCTTAGGAGGGCTGGACCCTGGGATCCAGAGCTCTGGTCATACCCACGACCAAGATGTTTTCTGTGCAGGGTGCTATACAGGTCCAGGGGAGTGGAATCCTTGGGAACCCAGTCCCTGAAGGTTTGATTACAATGCCTGCCGTGATAGGTGAAGTTTGGGCTTCTGTGGACCAAACAGAGTCCTGCGGCGAGGAAAAGGTAAGTGGGGGCCCTCGGGAACTTGGTTCTATTGAGGGACCCCCAAGCCTATTTTGTCTTTCTGCCTGTTACCTAAGGTATTCCCGCTAATATTCTGTGTATGCCTGTTACTACTGAGAAAATGTAAAAATTTTAATAGTAGGCAAGAAAAAAAAAAAAAAAAAAAATGTAAGACCGCGGTACCTGTGTTAGACACTAGAGGCCGCTATGGTTCTTTTTCTTGTAATGTGGATTTTTTTCTTCCAGAATCAAATCCAGGCAGTTGGTATGTTCTCTGCTGGGAAGCTGTCTCCTCTGCCCTGTTGCTGCGCTCATCCATCCCCGGGCCCTGCGGCAAAGGGACCCTGGCTCCCATCTAGCTCCTTATTGTTTTCAAAAAAGGCGCACGTGCCCGCGCGCGTGCGCGGGCACGCGCCTCTATATATAGAGGCGATCTGGAAAAGGGGCGGAGAGGGTGGATGACGCTCAGGTGTGCGCCGCAGCGCTACTGCGCATGTGCGGGCGTCCAGCGTGTTTTAAAGCACATTATAGCTGGCTATTGAAGTGCACAGACAGAGCTAGCAACAGTATAAAGGCACACAGAGGCGGTTGATGCAGGCATCCCCTAGAAAGGCACTTTAGTAGACACCAACTGTGATATAGCAGCAATTGTGCTAGACTATTCTCAGTAAAAGTGGTGTATTACGGCTGGAATACCTCAGCTTTAGGCTTAGGAATATGCCGTCCAGAAGCTCCGGAACTGAATCTTCCAGGAAGCGAAGGGGGTCTCATCGGGCTCTGAGGATCTTGGGCATGCTTCTGCTGCACCAGTCTCCCCTGAAGTTCAGAGGTAAGTGACCGTAGAGACCCCGCAGGGGTACTTGGTACTGTGGCTGTCCTCAGTTCACCTGCTCCTGTGTATGTAACAGAGGAGGTTTTTTCCTCAGCTCTGGGAGGATTAGAGAGAGATTGTCAACATTGATCGCTGCCTCCCTGTCAGCGAAAGCACGCCCGATCTCCGTCTCCTCCTTCAGAGTGCCTGTTAGCAGAGCAACAGTCCCATACAGGGATCGACCTGCCTGAAGGGGATCAGGATGAGGTTGATTCAGTTATGGAGGAATCAACAGTGGGGGAACCTTTTCTCAGCATCTCAAGCTGAAAGATTATGGGTTCAGTCTCTGACTAACATGGTCCGATCAGCATTTAAAAATGCACCTTGCGGAACCATCAACCACTACTGTATCCTCGTTGGGGTCGCTAGAAGCCCCCAGACTGTCTGTTCTTTTCCACTTCACCCTTTACTGAAAGGGCTCATTTACCAGGATTGGGAACGTCCTGAGAAAATATTTATTCCCCCAAGAGATTTCCGGTGGTCTATCCCATGGAGGATAAGTTCATCAAAAAATGGAAGGTCCCTACAGTGGACGCAGCCATCTCTTGTATGTATAAATCACTGACATGTCCAGTGGATAATGTCCAAATGTTCAAGAACCCAATAGATAAAAGATTGGAGTCCTTATGAAAGTCTGCTTCTTTCTACAGCAAGCTTGGTAACACAACCAGCAGTGGGGTCTGCTAAGCAGTGAAGGATCAGTTGAAACAGGTCTTGAGGGACTTGACAGATCAGCAGGCCCTTGCCCTAGCTGATCTACCTAGAGCCTTAGGCTTTGCGGTTGACGCCATAAAGGATTCAGTCCATCAGGCCTCCCGCCTTACGCTGTCTATAGTACATATGCGTAGGCTTCTATGGCTCAAAAACTGGTCTGCTGAAGCTCCCTGTATAGAATGGCTGGTTAGCGTCCCATTTCATGGTGAACGCTTATTCAGGGAAAACCTGGACAAATATATCCAGAAAATTTCCAGCGGTAAAAATACGCTCTTGCCGGTTAAAAACAGAGTTAGAGGTCCCTCTTTAAGAGGCCTGCTTCTCCAGTCCCTGGGGCATCGGCTGTGTAACAGTTCCGACGGCCTCCTCGGTCAATTCCCGGGGGTAAAAAACAGGGACAATAGCAGGGTAATGAGAAACCCTGGGTCAGGGGAGGTACAAAACCTCCCCCAAAGTTAAATTCATTGAAGGGTTGCCCCCACTCAGTCGGGTGGGGGGAGGACTCCAGTTGTTCGCAAGAGACCTGGCGGGACACGATCAAAACAGATAGGTGCTCTCCGCAGTATGTTTGGGATACAGTTTGGAGTTAAAAGACTCTCCTCCTTCCCATTTTTGAGGTCAAACGTGCCAAGGGATCCCCGGAAGAGAGAGTCCCTCCTGTTGGCACTAGAACAACTATTGCTCCAAGGAGTAATTATGGAGGTTCCCCTGGAAGAATGAGGGTTCGGGTTTTACTCAAACCTCTTTACAGTCCCGAAGCAAACGCGAACGGGAGGCCCATATTAATTCTAAAAGGGCTATACAAATTCCTGTATATCAGGACTTTCCGATGGAGTCGATCCGATCGGTGGCCACTGCCCTACAAGGGGAGGATTGGTTAGCCGCGATCGACATCAAAGATGCTTATTTGCACATTCCCATCTTTCCAGTCCACCAAAAATTTCTACGCTTTGCAGTAGAAGGGCGCCATTTTCAGTTCAGAGCCTTACCCTTCGGTTTGGCCACAGCACCACGAGTGTTTACAAAAATTCTGGCCCTTTATTGGCCAATCTAAGAACACAAGGTGTAATGATAATGGCATATCTAGATGACTTGTTGCTGATAGACCACTCAGTGAAAAAACTAGAAGTGGTTGTTCACGAGACAATCGAGTATCTGGAATATCACGGTTAGATTATCAACCGAGACAAGTCAGCCCTAAAAACCAGTCAAAAGTCTGGAATACTTGGGGCTAAGGTTGGATTCAGGCCAGAGAAAAATATTCTTGCCTCGAGGAAAGGTGTTGTCTTTGAAAGATTTGATCCACTTAGTGGGTACAAAAAAGACAGCCGTCCATACGCCTGTGCATGAGGCTGCTGGGAAAAATGGTGGCATCATTCGAAGCAGTACCCTACGGTCAATTCCATTCAAGGAATTTGCAAGGGGCCATACTGTCAGCCTGGAACAACAAAGTTCAGGCCCTAGACTTACAATGTCCTTGTCCCCTTCCGTTCGCAAGAGCCTCCGTTGGTGGTTGGTTCCCCAGAATCTGGAAAAAGGGAAATCCTTCAGTCCGATTTCTTGGAAGGTGGTCACTACAGATGCCAGCCTTATAGGCTGGGGAGCAGTACTGGAGCAATGGTCTCTCCAGGGCAGATGGTCGGATGCAGAAAAGGCCCTGCCCATCAATCTCTTAGAGATACGAGCAGCCCGGTATGCCCTAGTAGCATGGACATCCAAACTCCAAGGGTCCCCTGTCAGAATTCAATCAGACAATGCCACAGCAGTGGCATATATCAATCATCAGGGGGGCACCAGGAGTCGTGCAGCCCAGAGGGAAGTAAATTACATCCTGAAATGGGCAGAAAGATATGTCCCAGCCATATCTGCGGTATTCATTCCAGGAGTGGAGAATTGGAAGGCGGACTTTCTAAGTCGCCAGCAATTATGCCCAGAGGAATGGTCCCTTCACCCGAGGTTTTCTGGACAATATGTCAGCGGTGGGGAACATCGGATGTAGATCTTCTAGCATCCAGATTCAACGCAAAGGTGGACAGGTTTGTCTCTCGGACAAGGGATCCCCTAGCTTGCGGCTCAGATGCCCTAGTGTTCCCTTGGGATCAGTTCAAGCTGATATATGCATTCACACCGCCACAATGGTTACCTCGATTACTCCGCAGAATCAGGGTAGAAAAGAAACCAGTGATTCTGGTGGCTCCAGCGTGGCCCCGAAGAGCATGGTACGCGGAGATTGTAAAATGTCAGTGGGGAGTCCTTGGACTCTCCCACGTCGTCCGGACCTGCTTTCGCAAGGACCGATATACCACCCTTCCTTACCAGCCCTAGGTTTGACGGCCTGGCTATTGAAGCCCACATTCTAAAAAAGAGAGGGCTCTCTAATCCTGTGGTATCTACCATGATCAATGCCAGGAAGCCGGTATCCAGGCAGATCTACTATAGAATCTGGAAGGCGTACATCGCAAGGTGTGAGGCCAAGAAATGGCATCCACATAAGTACGTAATAGGTAGGAGTCTGGACTTCCTACAGTGGGCTGTAGATAGGAAGCTTGCCTTGAGTACTATCAAAGGTCAGTTTTCGGCCTTGTCAATATTTTTTCAAAGGCCCTTGGCTTCGCATTCACTAGTCAAAGCCTTTAGATAAGGAGTGATGCGTATTAGTCCTCCGGTTAATATTCCCATATGTCCATGGGATCTAAACCTGGTTCTGTCGGTTCTACAGAAACAACCATTTGAACCATTACAGCATATTTCCTTGGTTCTTCTCACCAGGAAATTGTTTTTTCTAGTAGCCATTTGTTCGGCTAAAAGAGTGTCGGAATTAGCAGCTATGTCCTGTAGGGAACCATATCTGGTTATCCATAAGGACAGAGTAGTGTTACGTCCTCATCCAGCCTTTCTTCCTAAGGTGGTATCAAGGTTTTCATTTGAACCAAGATGTGGTTCTGCCTTCTTTTTTCCCCAAACCTAGTTCGGTAGAGGAAAAGTTATTGCATTCTTTGGATGTAGTAAGAGCAGTTAAAGCTTATCTAAAAGCCACTGCTCAGATTCGCAGAACGGATACTTTGTTTATTCTGCCGGAAGGCCCCAGAAAGGGTCAGGCAGCGTCAAAATCTACTTTAGCCAAGTGGATTCAACAGGTCATTATGCAAGCCTATGGCTTGAGAAGGAGACCGCCTCCGTTCAAAGTTAGAGCGCACTCCACGAGAGCAGTTGGAACTTCATGGGCAGCGCATCACCAGGCCTCCCTGGCTCAAATCTGTAAGGCCGCAACATGGTCTTCAGTACACATGTTTACTAGGTCTACCAGGTGGACGTTAGAAGTCAGGAGGATGTCGCCTTTGGGCGCAGTGTGTTGCAGGCCGCAAAAGATCCTCATGTCTGATAGCGCTCAGCTTATGTATGGTGTATTCCCCCCCCCCCCTCGTTGGGCATTGCTTTAGGACATCCCATTAGTAATGACTATGTCGCTCTGTGTCCCGTGATGTACGAGAAAGAAAATAGGATTTTTATAACGGCTTACCTGTAAAATCCTTTTCTTGGAGTACATCACGGGACACAGAGCTCCCACCCCTCTTCAGGGACACTTATTGCTTTGCTACAAAACTGAGGTGCTCCCGGATGGGAGGGGCTTATATAGGGGAGGGTACTTCCGGTTTTGGAAGTTGCCAGTGCCAGCACCTGAAGGTATCTATATAACCCATTAGTAATGACTATGTCGCTCTGTGTCCCGTGATGTACTCCAAGAAAAGGATTTTACAGGTAAGCTGTTATAAAAATCCTATTTTTCACCATAGGTGTTACTAGATCTAGGCACCTTGGGTATGTGCTTTGGGTCTCCCTTCCTATATCCAGGTCTAGCATGATCTCTGACAGAACAATTCTCCCAGAGTTACTTCCCCTGTTGTCTGCTGTCTGTGCCGGGTGGAGGGATATGTCTGTATAGTCTCAGACCCAAGTCACTGAGTGCAGTCTCAGGAGACGGGAAGCAGCGGTGTGGGACCTCTGCAACTTGTCTCATGTAAATATTTAAGCTTCCACTGATTACTGAATACCAATATTATGAGTCCTGACCCTTACACTGTATGCTCTGTCAGGGCCTAGACAAGGTGGGGTGGAAGGGGCAGGAGCCCAGGGCACAACAATTTCCTAGAGAGGGGCGCAGGTGGAGTGCAGTGATCACACACTGCAGTGCTTGCAAAGGCCAGCCTGAGGGAGGGCGATCATTGGATTAAAATACACAGCAGACAATGCACTATTTGTGGCTGTGGCTCACAACACATCCGGCACACACAGTGCTTTTGCAGAGCTGCAGAAGGAATGTCAGCCAAGCAAGTCTTTAACAGGAACACAGGAGAGCGTCTCTAGAGATGTGACCAAGCTGAAGGCAGAGAGGATCTGGACTGGATGGCTTAAGTAACCAGGACTGACGAGCAGGAAATCATCAAACGGTGAGTCACTGTGGAGAGATAGGAGCTGGCAATTAGCCGACAGCTGAGCAGACAGCTAAGCGGCCAGCTCAGAGAAGGAAGGGCTGAGCCCAGCCCTGACAGCGGTTAAATAACATTGCCACTGACAAATAATGGGGAGGGATATCTAAATGCCACTGACCACCAATGGAGAGGGATATCTAAATAGCATCACCACGCTGATCATGATTGCAGAAATATTAAAGTAGAATTACAGCATAAACCCAACTAGCCTTAAAAATGTCCTTTCCCTTCCTAATACCTATGCTGACTAACTTATTTTCAGTTGGGAACAAGAAATAGTTAGGACAGCCGCACTCCAATCCAACGTAGTTTATTAAAAGGAAACAGGGACTACAAATAACAGCATGAACCCAGGACAGCTGACGCGTTTCACGCTATATTTAGTGTTTAAACAAGCTATGAGTAAACACTGAATATAGTGTGAAACGCGTCAGCTGTCCTGGGTTCATGCTGTTATTTGTAGTGCCTGTTTCCTTTTAATAAACTATGTTGGATTGGAGTGTGGCTGTCCTAACTATTTCTTGTTCCCAATTGCCATGTGCTTTGCCAGCACCCTCGGTTTCTGAGATGAGGATTTTACCAAGATACACCTGACTCGAGCGGCTATTTCTGTCTTTCGTAACTTATTTTCAGGCTGCTCCAGTTTGGTCATGTGATCTCCCTTGTGTGAGCCAGCAGCATATTTAATGGGGAGGCAACTGCTGGCAACGTCTGGGACATGGACGTCTATGCACTCAGCACTCAGGCTTTACCAGCAGTTGTTGGAGTGTTCTTTCCTCTCCCCTGCAGCCACTGCTGGCTGACACAGGGAAGATCACATGACGGGACCCGAGTGACCTACAAATAGGTAAGTATAAAAAGTACATTATTTTTGTATTTAACAAAGGTTGGTCAGCATAGGTGTTGGGAAGGAGCAGAGGGTATTGTTAGGTTCAGGCTGGAATTCCACTTTTAGAATCTACCAATGAAAAGGGGTTTAGAAAGTATAATGCTACTAACCACCTATGCTGGGGGTAATTTTTCCTGCTACTGACACACATGGAGGTTATTATTGCCGAAACTGACACCAATGCTGGAGGTTATTGCGGAAATTGACACTAATGCTGGGGGTTATTATTGCGGAAACTCACACTGATGTTGGGGGTTATTGTTTTGGAAAATACCATCTATGATAATCATTATTACATAAACTGGCACTATTGCTGGGGGTTGTTTTTGCAGAAACTGGCACCATTGCTGGGGGTTGTTTTTGCAGAAACTGGCACCATTGCTGGGGGTTGTTTTTGCAGAAACTGGCACCATTGCTGGGGGTTGTTTTTGCAGAAACTGGCACCATTGCTGGGGGTTGTTTTTGCAGAAACTGGCACCATTGCTGGGGGTTGTTTTTGCAGAAACTGGCACCATTGCTGGGGGTTGTTTTTGCAGAAACTGGCACCATTGCTGGGGGTTGTTTTTGCAGAAACTGGCACCATTGCTGGGGGTTGTTATTGCTCCTACTGACACTAATGCTGGGGTTATTATTGCTGCTACTTGCATCAATGCTGCGGGTTATTATTGTGTAAACTAGCACTGATCCTGGGGGTTATTATTGTGTAAACTAGCACTGATCCTGGGGGTTATTATTCCGGAAACTTCCATCTATGCTAGCGGTTATTACTGCCTAAACTGGCACCAAAGCCAAGCTTTTTTCATTTTCAGAAACTGGCACTATGCTGGGGGATATTATTGCTGCTGCTGACAACAATGCTGGGGGCTATATTTGCGTTTGCATAAACTGGCACTGATGCTGGGGGCGATTATCATAGAAACTGCCATTTATGCTTTGGGTTATTATCTCAAACTGGTTTCAAAAAAACACAGACTTTCATAATAAGCGGGGGGGAGGGAATTTTGCAATTTTTCTCACTGGGCACCAGATGACCTTGTCCCAGCACTGCTTTATGTTGTACATTACATACTCCCATACTCCTGACCCCTGTACTATATAATCTATGTTGTACATGACATCATTCTGATACTATATATTCCTATCTGTTTTATCTTATACAATATGTTGTACATTACATAGTCCTGACTTCTGCTCTCTCCCCTCTACCCACTGCTATATATACACATAATATGTATTCTCTTTTGTTACACCCAGTTTATACCAGCTGGACATTTTATATCTGATGATGTGATTGGAGCACAGACTTTTACATGTTCATAACAATGGGATAACATCCTTAAAGGGGTTGTAAAGGTTCGTTTTTTATTTTCTAATTAGGTTCCTTTAAGCTAGTGCATTGTTGGTTCACTTACCTTTTCCTTTGATTTACCTTCTAAATGTTTTTTTTCTTTGTTTTCTTTGTCTGAATTTCTTACTTCCTGTTCCTCCTCAGTAAGCTGTTCAGTAAGCTGTTTTGGATGACTCCACACCACTCGGATGATGGTGTGGAGTTCAGTGAGGAGAAACAGGAAGTGAGAAATTCAGACAAAGAAAACAAACATTTAGAAGGTAAATCAAAGGAAAAGGTAAGTGAACCAACAATGCACTAGCTTAAAGGAACCTATTTAGAAAATAAAAAACAAACCTTTACAACCCCTTTAACCATTTGCCTACCGGTCACATATACCCCCTTCCGGCCTAGACCAATTTTCACCTTTCAGTGCTCTCACATTTTGAATGACAATTACTCATGTAACATTGTATCCATATGAAATGTTTGTAGTTTTTTCACACAAATAGAGCTTTCTTTTGGTGGTCTTTAATCACTGCTGCGTTTTCTTTTTCTTTTTTGCACTATAAATTAAAAAAGCCTAACATTTTGAAAAGAAACACATTTTTCTTTGTTTCTGGTTGCAATTTTGCAAATTAGTCATTTTTCTTCATAAATTTTGGCCAAAATTTATACTGCTACATTGTTTTGGTAAAAATATCCCAAGTTATTTGTGTGTAGTATTGGGGCTGTGTGAAAGTTATAGAGTCTACAAGCTATGGTGCAATCAAACTGATCACACCTGATGTACTGACAGCCTATTTCATTTCTTGAGACACTAACAAGCCAGGAAATTACGAATAACCTACAAATTACCTCTATTTGGAAGTAGACATTCCAAGGTATTTTCTCACAATTCTTTGCAAAATTAAGATTTATTTCCCACAAAATTGTTAACAGGTTATTTCTCTCACATGGCATATGCATACCACAAATTACACCCCAAAATACATTCTGCTACTCCTGAGTATGGCAATACCACATGTGTGAGACTTTTACACAGTTTGTTTAATGACATCCTCAAACTTTGGAACCTTAGACAGAAAGTAATAACGAGGGAGGAGTCAATAACCCAATGATGGTGGTCTTCAGGATGAGTCCAGTCTTCATCTTGGTAGTTCTCCCCCCATCCTCACTCTCTGACCTCTGGTGGGGCTCAGCCCCGCTGTTTCTCATGACTAAGTCATGGACTAAATATGGAAGTGCAGGACTTCTTGTGTTGGGAAGATGGCAATGAGTGTTAGAGGGGGTGGGGACACTCGTCCTAAAATTCCCCTCTTTACTGTCACCCCTATAAAAGACAGTTCTCATTGTTTCCTCACTCTCTGACTAAGGTCCATGAATAAAGAAATGATCTGGTAGGAGATCAGAGGACCCATTTACTAGTTACCTTGAGGGTGGAATTGTAGGATCTTCAGAGACAAAGCTGCCTGATGTGGGCGGAGTCCTGGTTTAGGGGAACCAATCTGCTCATGTCTAGTAATAATCTTTGTATTTCTATTTTAGTAGATGGACGGGAGATGAGGAAAACCTCAGAGGATTGTCTCACTTTGTCTCCAGACTGTAAAGTAGAAGATGAGGACATCACACAGTATAGTCCAGGAGAAAACCCGACTACCTCAAATGTCCATCCGGCACCACACAGTGTAGATGGACCATCGTATTCCTCTTATCCTGAGGATCCTCAGACTGTGCGGGATGGTGCCGGACCATCGTATTCCTCTTATCCTGAGGAACCTCAGACTGTGCAGGACGGTGCCGGACCATCGTATTCCTCTTATCCTGAGGAACCTCAGACTGTGCGGGACGGTGCCGGACCATCGTATTCCTCTTATCCTGAGGAACCTCAGACTGTGCGGGACGGTGCCGGACCATCGTATTCCTCTTATCCTGAGGAACCTCAGACTGTGCGGGACGGTGCCGGACCATCGTTTTCCTCTTATCCTGAGGAACCTCAGACTGTGCGGGACAGTCCCGGACCATCGTTTTCCTCTTATCCTGAGGAACCTCAGACTGTGCGGGACGGTGCCGTCATTATAACAGAGAAGAGGTTTTCCTGTACTGAGTGCGGGAAGTGTTTCCCTTCTAAATCCCATCTTAATGTGCATAAAAGATCTCACACAGGTGAGAAGCCGTATTCCTGTCCTGAGTGTGGGAAATGTTTTTCACAGAAGTCAAGTCTTTTCACACATCAAAGATCTCACACGGGGGAGAAGCCATATTCCTGTCCTGAGTGCGGGAAATGTTTTTCAAGGAAGTCCAATCTTTACAGACATCAAAGATCTCACACAGGGCGAAAGTCGTATTCCTGTCCTGAGTGTGGGAAATGTTTTTCAGTGAAGTCCCATCTTTACACACATCAAAGATCTCACACAGGGGAGAAGAAATATTCCTGTCCTGAGTGCGGGAAATGTTTTTCACACAAGTCCAGTCTTTACACCCATCAGAGATCTCACACAGGGCAAATGCCGTATTCCTGTTCTGAGTGCGGGAAATGTTTTTCAGTGAAGTCCCATCTTTTCACACATCAGAGATTGCACACGGGGGAGAAGCCTTATTCCTGTCCTGAGTGTGGGAAATGTTTTTTAATGAAGTCCAATCTTTACACACATCAGAGATCTCACACAGGTGAAAAGCCGTATTCCTGTCCTGAGTGTGGGAAATGTTTTTCAGAGAAGTCCAATCTTTACAGACATCAGAGATCTCACACGGGGGAGAAGCCATATTCCTGTCCTGAGTGTGGGAAATGTTTTTCACAGAAGCCCCATCTTGACACACATCAGAGATCTCACACGGGGGAGAAGCCATATTCATGCCCTGAATGCGGGAAAAAAATCTCACGTAAGTCCACTCTTTACAGCCATAAAAGATTGCACACGGGGGAGAAGCCGTATTCCTGTCCTAAGTGTGGGAAATGTTTTGCAGATAAGTCCAGTTTTTACAGACATCAGAGATCTCACATGGGGAAGAAGCAAATTTCCTGTCCTGAGTGAGGGAAATGTTACTCACTGAAGTCCTGTCTTCCTGTACATCAGGGATCCCACACAACCCTCGAGGTGTATTAGTGCCTTGAGTGCGGGAAATGTCTTCTATATGAATATTGCTGGACATCACAGCTCTCATGTGGGGAAGAAGCACACCCTGATATACACCTCAGATATACTCCATGGCTGATCTTCTTCATGTAAGAAACAGTTCTAGGGGTGTTGAAATTAAAAACAAAACTACTTGTTTAAGGGATTAAATCAGGGTCCCTTATGACAATCTCCTTGTTCTGATAAAATCTTTTTTTTTTTTTACCAAAACCGTATATAAATCTGAGGTTCTTTTAGGAATGTCGGGGCTTTTATAACTTGGGTGGTCAGTACAAGCGCATGCTGAGCAGACAAATCACGCTCCGGTGTCCGCTCTGTTACAGGAAAAGTTCACCCTTTATAAAAAATTATAAATGCACATTTTCTGCAGGTAAAGAAATGTTAATTTGCAATTGAGGATCCTGGAAAGCATTGCAGCCATGATGTGCTGATGGCTGGTGCTATGCAGGTCATTACCTCTCATTGGCTGAGTACATTTTGTGGTGGAAGATTTCACAAACACTTGGAGGTCTGTTTTTAAATAAAATAGTTGAATGAATGTGAGCGGCATTCACCCAGCTGTGATGAATATTGGATGTATTTTATTTTTTATCATACTCTGATTTCTTTGGCTCCATCTAGTGGTCATAATGCAGTATTGTGTTATTTTTACTGCTTGAGGTATTTCATGAAAAATACAGTTTTATGGCCACTAGATGGAGCTGATAATCATAGGAAATCACTGTGTTAAATGATGGTTATAATTTGTAATGGCTCAATGAATTTTCTATAAGTAGACCCCTTAATTTTCTTTGGTCAGACATGGTTCCATACTAATACCTGAGATCATACTCATCCTTAACAATACAGTACACAGGGAAGGATAGAAATAAATAAATTGTATGTAAACCCTCACCTTGTAAAACAACCCACTCAGTTTAACTGATTCCCGCCCAGCATATAGTGAAATGAGGGACAGGTGGGATCACTCTCATTCTGGGATAATGTCATATGTCGCCCACGGGGGTGCACAGCTTGGTGATCAGTGGTTTGCCATGTCCCTGAGACACAACGCATTCCCTAATCTTGATAAAGAGTCTATGAGGTAGGCTCTTTACCATGTGATCAGCTGTGTCCAATCACAGCTATCCATAGTGTATACAAGAAATGCCGGTAAGCGCCATTCCTCAGTGGTGACATCTGCACTGACAATTAGGACACTGATCATAAGTGAAGCCCCATCAGTGCCTCCTCATTAGTGCCAACTATCTGTGCCGTCTATCCATGCTACCTATCAGCATCCTTTAGTGCTGCCTATCAGTGCCTATTATTGCCACCTATCCATGCCACCTATTAGCATCCATCAGTGGTGCATACTAGTGCCCATAAATGTGGCCTACCAGTGCCTATAGTTGCCGCCTATTCATGTCACCTATTTGCATCCATCAGTGCTGCCTGTCAGTGCCTCCTCATCAGTGCTGCCTGTCAGTGACTTCTCATCAGAGCTGCCTGTCAGTGACTTCTCATCAGAGCTGCCTGTCAGTGACTTCTCATCAGAGCTGCCTGTCAGTGACTTCTCATCAGAGCTGCCTGTCAGTGACTCCTCCTCATCAGTGCTGCCTGTCAGTGCCTCCTCACCAGTGCTGCCTGTCAGTGCCTCCTCACCAGTGCTGCCTGTCGGTGACTCCTCACCAGAGCTGCCTGTCGGTGACTCCTCACCAGAGCTGCCTGTCGGTGACTCCTCACCAGAGCTGCCTGCGGGTGACTCCTCACCAGAGCTGCCTGCGGGTGACTCCTCACCAGTGCTGCCTGTGGGTGACTCCTCCCCAGTGCTGCCTGTCGGTGACTCCTCCTCAGTGCTGCCTGTCGGTGACTCCTCCTCAGTGCTGCCTGTCGGTGACTCCTCCTCAGTGTTGCCTGTCGGTGACTCCTCCTCAGTGTTGCCTGTCGGTGACTCCTCCTCAGTGTTGCCTGTCGGTGACTCCTCCTCAGTGTTGCCTGTCGGTGACTCCTCCTCAGTGTTGCCTGTCGGTGACTCCTCCTCAGTGTTGCCTGTCGGTGACTCCTCCTCAGTGTTGCCTGTCGGTGACTCCTCCTCAGTGCTGCCTGTGGGTGCCTCCTCCTCAGTGCTGCATGTCGGTGACTCCTCCTCAGTGTTGCCTGTCGGTGACTCCTCCTCAGTGTTGCCTGTCGGTGACTCCTCCTCAGTGTTGCCTGTCGGTGACTCCTCCTCAGTGCTGCCTGTCGGTGACTCCTCCTCAGTGCTGCCTGTCGGTGACTCCTCCTCAGTGCTGCCTGTCAGTGCTGCCTTTCAGTGACTCTACATCAGTGAAGGAGAAAAATACTTATTTACTAAATTTTATAACAAACTAAGAACTTTTTTTCCCCAAAATTTTCGGCCTTTTTAGTTTTTTTAGCAAAAATAAAAAAAACCTAGCGGTAATTAAATGCCACCAAAAGAAAGCTCTAGCTGTCTAAAAAAATAATAGAAATGTCATACGAGTACAGTGTTACATGAGTGCACAATTGTCATTCAAAGTGTGAGAGCGTGGCCTGGGCAGGGAGGAGGAGAAAGTGCCCGGTAGGTAAGAGGTTAAAATAGAAATGAAAGGGAAAACATTTGTGTATAGATATAAGAATGTTTTCCCCCTTGTTTTTTTTATAAATGATCACATTCCCTCTGTTCTCAGCTGCATAAGAGCGGGAGGAGGAGTAACAGCAGTACACTGGTCTTCCCAGTGAATGGCTGTGCAGGGGAGGGGCATGTCAGCACAAGTCTGATCATTGGAAGATAGCAGGCATATTTCCCGCCACAGTTAGAAAACTGTTTGATTTTCATGCCTAGTGTGGTCAATTTGTATTAGGAAAGTAGAGGGACTCCAGGGATTTCAAACAAAGGAAACAATACAAAGAGAACAGAAGACTTCTTCATACATGGTACAGCAGCCAAATATCAGGAAGAGGGAATGTTGGGGGAACATATTCTTTATCCAGTTCAGCTCCGGAAGATTTACCCCCCCCCTCCCCCTTCATGACCTTGCCATTTTTTGCTTTTCAGCACTATTTGAACTGACAAATTACTCGGTCATGTAACACTGTGCACAAATTACATTTATATCATTTTTTTTCACACAAACAGAGCTTTCTTTTGGTGGTATTTGATCACCTGTTTTATTTTTGTTATATAAACCAAAAAAAGAGAACCGGAAATGTGGAAAAAAAATAAATATATTTTTACTTTCCGCTATAAAACATCTAACAGAAAAATAAAAAAATCAAATTTCTTCATAAATTTTGGCCATAATTTATTCTGCTTTCACGTCTTTGTTAACAAAAAATCCCAATAAGTGTATATTGATTGGTTTGTGTGAAAGTTTTATAGAGTCTACAAAATAGGGGATAGATTGGAATTTATATTTTTATCCTAGTATTGGCGGGGATCAGCGACTTATAATGGGACTGGGAGTGTGTGGCTGTCAATCTGACACTAACTGATGCTGGGGGGAACTGACACTGAACTCGTTTTGTGATTGTACTAGACTCTCTTCTGACCTGTATGTGCCACATGCAGTACAGGAAACCGTCAATCATGTAATTACCAGACCTGTGTCTGCCAGGAGATGTGATAAGTCCATCACATTATCAATCAATCCATGTGTTACTTTAAAAAAAAGGATGAATTGTGGGACTTTATATGAAGCACACTACTAAGTTAAATGAACCATTCAGTATAAACATTGTTTATTAATACAAGAGGCATACATACACATGTAAAATAGTAGAAAAGTGAAATAATATACTAGAAGGTCTCAATAGATAACGTCTAAACAATTCATGATAATACATAATTGTCTCAACATAGTATACATAGTAATGGACCTTAGGTATGTAGACCAAAATTGTAGTAGTGGCATATAGACATAATAACAATGGTGGATTGGTTCATTAAAATAGACTATAGTATAATACAGATATCGAACATGGACAATGTGACATAGCATCATAGGAAAGCTCTACGCGTTTCATGGTTACATTACCACTCATCAGGAGCAGATGCAGAGTTTGGGGGTATCTATAATAGAGTAAAAATGCAGGAATGATATGATAGTAAACAAAGGGAATATAAAAACACAAATGTACCAGGGATAGAGGTATATATAGTTATAGTTATTGCATCATATAAAGTCCCAATCTTAGCTTTAGTTTTAGCTCTTTTGTTTTCTTACTATTAGGGATGGAAGCACACAACTAAATTACTATTTTCTCTTACGTTCACTGACTGACACAGCTCCTTTACTTTAGACCATAGGGTTGCTACGCCACCTTCAGGAGAGGACTAGGCAGAACATGTTAACATGTGCAAAAAACTAGAACTTTCTAGTTCCGCCCAGGGGGTGGTCCCTTCAGTAACAACCCCCCAGCCTGCAGCCTCCGTTTTTTTTCTGTCTAGTGAAGGAGAAGGACCTAGGAACCCTGCGGGCCCATAGGTCCGTGGATTTTTTCTGCAGAAGTTTGCTTTTTGCGCAAGATTAAGATCCTGGGATCTGCTATCAACAGCCGGATGGGTGACAGGCTGGATACCCTTATCCTTGTAGTCTCCCCAGCCTGGCCAGCGAGCGCGTGCAGACCAGAGCTCCGCGCTGGGCCGGCCACGACATGCCCCTCAGGCTCCAGGGGCGGCCGGTGAGCGTAATGCTCCGGGGCACACACATGTCCGGGCTACTGATGTCTGCGTCACAGTGTGCCGGGCCAGCAGCCACCCCGTACTGATCGGAGAGTGGGTCTGTGATGGAATGTCCCCAGCTCGTCCGGAATGTTAAGTACAGCTCTCCCTGTCTCGGTGGGGCTGAGCAGCTAGGCATTCCCTGGGAGGTCAATTCGGGGGTCCCTCTCTTCCCTCCCTGTCCCTAACTTCCCTCCCCCCTCACCTTGGGAGGGGGGCTGCGCTGGGTGGCTGTGCCCTAGATGTCTGTTGTCTCTCCCTTGGGTGTCTGGAGGTTTAATATGCTGATCGCTGTAGCGCTGTCTGCCACCATTTCCTCTGCCTTTTTTCACTGTCTCTCTCTCTGCATACAGTTGTTTGGCGGCCATTTTTGGTGTGACCAGGGAGAAGCATGGTCAGGAACCATTTTCATGTAGTTTGGCGGCCATTTTCCCTGTGATTATGCCCTTTATACTGGACGCTTGGCGGCCATTTTGTTGTAGCCTAGCACTTTTTTATGCCCAGCGCTGATCCATGAGGCTCAGAACGGCGCGGTTTCCTCTCGCAGACACCTGGGAGCTGACACAGGCACACCTAGCTGGATGGCGCAGAACTCGGTCAGGGTGGTGAGTCCTGCGGTGGGTGCCCCTCAGCCTGCAGAAGTTAGGAGGGTGGGACCATTCACTGTCCTAAGTCCCCAACAGGCGGCAGACAGGGTGGGTCAGCATGGCTTCAGAAACTGGTGTTTTTTCCCCTAAAATCCAGGCAATTGCAACCGGTTCGCCTGCAGACAGTGCAGTGCCTCTGGACGCTTTGTCGGCGGTCCTTAACTCGTTCGTTGCCGAGATGGAGGCGGTGCGTGGGCGCAAAGGTGGTAAAAAGCGGCCTCCGCCCCCCCGTCCTCCGGGGAGAGCTCTGACGCAGACTCGGGCCCCGCTGAGGCTGGTGACCCCTGCTCTGTCGTTTCAGAATGACGCTGACCAGGACCGATCGGACAGCGAGGATGAGTCCCCGCCCGGGTCCGCGCGCGACAAAACTCTAGTTGGAGCACTTATTACGGCTGTGCGTGATGCCCTGAAGATTCAGGATACTGCAGATTCCTCTGCTGAAGTAGTGGTCCCTTTTGGGTCCCGTAAGCCAGCCCGTACACCTAAGGTGTTTCCGTATCTGACTTATTTAGATAAGTTCATATACAAGGAATGGGGGCGACTGCAACGGACCTTTTCGGTCACAAAATATATGGCGGTGCGTTACCCCTTTGTGGAAAGCCTTCTTAAAAAATGGTCAGCTCCTCCGGTCGTTGGCCCCCCTGTATTCAGGTTAAATAAAGTAACCATGATCCCGGTAGAGGGAACTCCTGCCTTTAAGGACCCCACGGACAGGAAGGCCGAGGCAGTGGCCTGTTCCTTATTTACGGTTGAGGGGTCAGCAATGCGACCAGTACTGGCCTCCGCGCTTGTGTCACAGACACTGACCAAGTGGGCAACACTTTTGCACCGCGAATTGAGGGGAACAACAGGCTTCTCCTGTCTGTGTGGACTTAGCAGACCAGTTAGTGCAAGGCCTTAAGTATGTTTGTGACGCAGCCCTGGATACCCTTCCTCTGTTATCCAGGGTTTCTGTGTCAGCAGTGGTGCTGAGGCGCCTGATTTGGTTAAAATGCTGGTCTGCGGACCAGGCATCTAAAAAAGCCTTTACGGATCTACCCTTCCTTAGTGAACGGCTCTTCGGAGCCTCGTTGGATGACATCATTAAGAATGCCACCGGTGGGAAGAGTACCTTACTCCCGCAGGCCAGGAAGGCTAAGGAGCCACGCCGTAGGCAAGGGTCCTCTTTTTCTGCTCACAAACGGCTTTTTCGTCCCTCTGGGGCTTCGGCTAAACGTCCCCAGCCCGACAGGACGACCTCTGAAGGACAAAAGCGTCCATGGAACGCAAGCCTAACAAGCCTGCGAGCAAAAGCGCTCCTGCATGAAGGTCTGCCCCTGCCCGCCTCACGGGTGGGGGGGTCACCTTCGGGAGTTTTCAGCCCGGTGGGCCTCTCAGCTGTCCAACCAATGGGTCTGTGAACTGATTTCCTCTGGCTATAAGATAGAGTTCTTCTCTTGGCCACCGAACAGATTCTTCCCCTTCAGCATACCTGTACTCCCGTCTCGCCGGGAGGCCCTCATGGGGGCGGTAAGGGACCTGCTGAGTCACGGGGTGATAGTACCTGTTCCGGAGCCAGAAAAATTCCAGGGGTTCTACTTTGATCTGTTTGTAGTTCCCAAAAAGGAAGGGGTACGTCCAATCTTGGACCTAAAAGCCCTCAATTGCTTCGTAAGAGTACAGAGGTTCGGAATGGAATCAGTTCGCTCAGTAGTCGCTGCACTCCATCAAGGGGACTTCCTGGTGTCCTTGGACAGCATCAGAAGTTTCTGCGATTTGCAGTTGGGGACGCCCATTACCAGTTTGTGGCTCTCCCATTTGGCTTGGCATCAGCCCCCCGAGTCTTTACCGAGGTATTGGCTCCAGTTCTGGTGTTGCTGCGACAACGCGGGATCGCGATCGTAGGCTACCTAGACGATCTCCTCCTGAGAGCATCTTCCGCCTCAGAATTAAAGGAGGATGTGGCGATCACCCTCCAGAACCTGCAGGATTTTGGGTGGCTGTTGAACCTCAAAGAGTCGGTGCTCTTACCGACTCAGCGTTTGGAGTACCTAGGCTTACAGCTGGACTCCATGGAAGCAAGAGTTTTTTTCCCTCCAGACAAGCTACAGACTCTTAGAGCTGCGGTAAAACTGTTGATGAACCGCAGATGATCGTCGTTACGCTTCTGCATGCGAGTCCTGGGGCTCATGGTGGCCGCCTTCGAGGCAGTGCCGTATGCCCAGTTTCACACCAGAGTCTTGCAGAAGGAGATCTTGACGAAATGGGACAAATCTCTGTTATCCCTGGATCGGCAGATTCAGGTGAGCCAGTCAGTCAGGGACTTCCTGCTCGGGTGGCTGATATCCCCGGCACTTTGGTCCGGAAAGTCGTTCCTACCTCTACATTGGACAGTGATCACAACAGGTGCCAGCCTGACCGGCTGGGGTGGAGTACTGGGAGTGCAATCGTCCCAGGGCCTCTGGTCAGAGGAGGAATCCAAGTTGCCGATCAATGTCCTCTAGCTACGTGCGATCAGGCTATGCCTCTCCACATGATCAATAAGACTTCAAGGACGTCCGCTCAGGATCCAGTCCAACAATGCCACGGCAGTGGCATATGTCAATCATCAAGGAGGGGCAAGAAGCTCGGCCGCCGCACGGGAGGTCGCTCACATCCTTCAGTGGGCAGTGCGACATGTACCGGCCCTATCAGCCATTTACATCCCGGGGGTGGAGAACTGGCAGGCAGACTACCTAAGTCGCCAGATGCTGGACCCAGGAGTGTGGGCGCTGCATCCAGATTGTTCAGGCTACTGTGCCTGCGATGAGGCACACCAGACGTGGATCTCAGTCGGTAGGTGCCGAGGTTCGTGTCCAGGACAAGAGATCCTGGGCAGACGCATCGGAAGCGCTGATGGCTCCGTGGGGTCAGTACCTACTGATCTATGCCTTTCCTCCGCTCAAGCTACTGCCACATCTGCTCCGCAGAGTGAAGGCCGAGGGGATTCCAGTAATTCTGATTGCCCCAGATTAGCCTCAGCGTCCCTGGTACGCAGACCTGGTGCGCCTGGTGGCGGATGCCCCCTGGCATCTGCCATTATGAGAGGACCTTTTGTCTCAAGGTCCGATTCTCCATCATGTTTTACCATCACTGGGTTTAACGGCATGGCTGTTGAGAGCCAGGTGCTAAGGAACCGGGACCTATTGGACACAGTGATTTCAACTATGTTGAGAGCACGAAAATCTTCTCTGAAGATATATCATCGTACCTGGAAGGCCTACATCTCTATGTGTGAGGAGAAAGGATGCCGTCTGCGCTCCTACTCCATATCTAGGATCCTGCTGTTTCTGCAGCGAGGAGTAGACCATAAATTGTCTTTAAGCACCATTAAAGGACAAATATCGGCCTTGGCTGTCTTTTTTCAGCGAACCCTGGCGTCTCGCTCTCTAGTGAGCACCTTTGTTCAGGGGGTTCGCCATGTAGTTCCTCCGGTGCGTCTACCGTTACCCCCGTGGGATCTGAACCTGGTGTTGTCGGCGCTTCAAAACCCGCCATTTGGGAATATCAGAGAGATTCCCTTGTTGACTCTTTCCCAGAAAGTCCTCTTTCTAGTGGCCATTACATCGGCCAGGAGGGTTTCGGAACTGGCGGCCTTGTCTTGCTAGTCGCCTTATCTGGTTATCCATAAGGATAAGGTGGTGTTGCGTCCGCAACCTTCTTTTCTGCCGAAGGTGGCTTCGGCGTTCCACATCAATGAAGACATTGTATTACCATCTCTGTGCCCTAAACCAACACATCTTAAGGAGGTGGCCCTCCATTCCCTGGACGTGGTCCAAGTTTTAAGGGTATATTTGTCTGCCACGGCTCCCTTTCGGAAGTCAGACTCTCTGTTTCGGTAGCTGGTCCGAAAAAAGGCTTGGCGGTCTCGTCAGCCACCATTTCCAGGTGGATCAGACAGATTGTTGTTCAGGCCTACGCCTTGAAGGGGCAGGTGCCCCCCTTTCCGGTCACGGCCCATTCCGCCAGGGCAATTGGAACCTCTTGGGCTTTCCGACATCAAGCGTCTGTCGCTCAAGTGTGAAAGCGTCGGCTTGGTCGTCTGTTCACACGTTTACAAAAAATGTCAGTGCATTGGCTGATGCCTGTTTTGGCCGCAAAGTTTTGCAGGCGGCTGTGTAATTTGCAATTGCACTTAATTTTTTTCTGTTTTTTTGACAAGAAACACAGTTGCTTTTAGGTAATTGCATTGTTACCGCAAGTTCTGAGGCGGTTAGAGAAGGTGGTGACTCCCCTGTTAGGGAGCACTTCTGTTTTTGTGGGTGAAGTTTTTATGCTGTTTCCCACCCCTCATTTTGACACTGCTTGGGGAGGTCCCTATGGTCTAAAGTAAAGGAGCTGTGTCAGTCAGTGAACATAAGAGAAAATAGGATTTTTGTACTCACCGTAAAATCCTTTTCTCTGTAGTTCACTGACTGACACAGCACACTCCCCTCCTGTTTTTTACGTTATACTGCTTGTTGACATACTGAGGATGCAGGCTGGGCGGAACTAGAAAGTTCTAGTTTTTTGTACATGTTAACATGTTCTGCCTAGTCCTCTCCTGAAGGTGGCGTAACAACCCTATGGTCTAAAGTAAAGGAGCTGTGTCAGTCAGTGAACTACAGAGAAAAGAATTTTACAGTGCGTACAAAAATCCTATTTTTACCTTTACTACAATCTGTGACCTATTTTTGCCATGATGTTTCTTTTTAAAAGGACCAGTTTGGGCAGTTGGGGTTAGGCTTTGCCTCATTATCCCCGGGAGCTGCGACGCGCATCGGGACCTCCCCATCCCCTCATCTTTTCGGGGGTGGGGCAGACACTCGTTGCGGTCAACGTCACGCCCACATGCCGAGCGCGTGACATCATCCATGACGTCGCATCGCCGACCTGTTTGTCAATCTGCGCATACCAAGAGGGAAGTTTGAGCGGCAAAAACGCTGAGCACGTATTGCTGCCCGAGCAGTGGCGCCGCCTCCCCCTAATTATGCTGCGTGACGTTGATGATCACCTCTGGTCTACAGCTGGTACTTATACCACATGCACGGCGCCAACATTCTAGTTTACCTCACTGCAAGACACTGCTGCACCTTTTTGGATTATTTCCTCCTATATACCCCTGCAGGTACCTAATGGTTCACCTTTTTTACCACTTATCTTCACATCGCCCCCTGGGTTTTATTTTATTCCATGCCCCCTTTTTTTTATTTCAAACACTTTTTCTTTTTCACTCATATGGTATTTTCCCCATCCACACACTATTTTGGGAGTCTCTTTTCCAGTACATCAGTTGTGTATTTAGCCTCTTGTCAATTTTTTTATTTCCACAGATATCCCTGGGAATTATTTACAATGTGAAATCTATACATCACTAAATATAGATATCGCTAAAACATGCTTTTCATTCCAACTACGCTAGAGGAGTGTCTATCTTAATAACCAAGTCACTAATTTATACCCTAGAAAAGATCATAACTGATCCCTTTGGCAGATATGTCATAGTGATTCTCAATATAGATAACACTCCCCATACATTTGTGGTAATTTATATTCCGCCGCTGTTTACTATTGCATTATGGGATACGATAATGGTGAAAGTGCTCCTGGTGGCCAAGGGGCCTATTATTATGGCGGGTGATGTTAATGCTGTACTTCCGCCTGATATGGATAGATTTAAAACGGTCTCCAGCTGCACTTCTCCATTGGCTGGTTGCATGGATCACTATGGTCTAGTGGAGGTGTGGCGTTGGAAACACGCTGATGTGAGAGAGTTTTCATGTTTCTCCTCCACATATAACACTCTATGTAGACTGGATATGTGTTTTGTAATGGGGGAGGTCTTGCAGAGGGTGGCTAATGTGTGATACCTCCCAAGGGCTGATTTAGATCACTCCACCTTGCTGGTTTCGGTCACCATGGGTAGGTCTCAGGGTTCCAAGCCTTGGAGGCTGAGCCCCATGTGGCTGGAGGAGGAGTGTTTTGAAAGGGCAACTGCCAAGGATATAACTCATTTTTGGTTGGAAAATAGAGGGGAGGTGCCGCTTGGGACTACCTGGGATGCATTTAGAGCCACCCTTAGGGGATCTATCTCGGGGTAAATTAAATTATATAGAGCTGATAGGGACTGGAAGGTGAAGGACTGTGAACAAGTTTCTGCAGAGGTGGAGTATATCGCTAATCCCACTCCACACAACTTCAGGGAATGGAGAGATAAGGCCAGGCAGTTGGATTTAGTGGTAGTGGAGAAAACCCAGAAGAAGCTGCTATACCAATCACAGCGTATCCTTGAGTTCGGTGACAAAAATAGTAAATTATTGGCATATTTGGCTCACTCGCAACAGGCTTCGGCCTCTATCCCTAGGATATATAATAAAAGTCGCCTTCTATGTACCGAGCAAGAGGATATGGCTAATGCTTTTCTGGAGTTCTATTCCGACCTTTATAAGACTAGGGTTGATTATCGAGAGGAAGAAGTCTGTCAGTTTTTAGCGCCAGTCCCTCTAAAGGTGCTGTCGAGAGAGGTGGCAGAAGACTTGGACCTTCCTTTCAGCACTGAAGAAGTCCTGTCTGCAATGCTCTCTATGAACCCTAATAAAACCCCTGGTTTAGATGGGTACCCTGATGTGTGGTATACCACTTATGAAGAATTTATGGCATCCACTTTGCTGGAGGTATATAAAGACGCTATGAACAAGGGGACACTTCCTGACTCAATGCGGGAGGCGTTGATTGTGCTGCTCCCGAAGCCCCATAAGGACCATGAACAGTGTGAGTCCTATAGGCCCATTTCCCTCATCAATGTTGACGCAAAGATTTTAGCCAAGCTTCTAGCTCAACGTCTGAATGGGGTAATAGGGACCATTGTCCACCCTGACCAGATGGACTTCATCCCAACGAGATCCACGGCTATAAACTTGAGGAGACTCTTTACTGTACTACAATCTGTATGCCCTGTTCCAGATACCCGAATTGTAGTGTCGCTAGATGCCCATAAAGCCTTTGACTCTATTGAGTGGCCCTACTTGTGGGCGGCCCTTGAAAGATTCGGCATCGGCCCTAAATTTATTAACTGGGTAAAGTTGCTATACTCTAAACCGCTAGCACAATTGAGGGTTAACAACACTGTGACGGAGACCTTCGAAATAGCTGGGGGCACTCGGCAGGGGTGTCCCCTGTCTCCCCTGTTGTTTGCCCTGGCTATAGAGCCATTGGCGGTCTAGTTGAGGGTAGATGTAGAGGTAAAGGGCTGTTGGATAAACTCTAAGGAGGAAAAAACCTCCTTATATGCAGATGATATGCTATTATACCTAGCGGAGGCAGAGGGTTCCCTGAACGCAGCATTAACTAGGATTACGAAGTTTGGTAGATACTCTGGTTTTAAAGTCAATTGGGATAAATCAGTGATTTTCCCTGTCGACTCTGAATATACCCCGAATCTCCCAGCTGAGGTCCCTTTTGAAAGTTGTTTCCAAATTTCGGTACCTGGGGGTGGAGGTGCAGTTGCCGTTGAAAGTGTATATCAAAATTAACTTACGCCCAATGATGGTGCGCCCGAAGGATAACTTACAGACCTGGTCCAAGCTGCTCCTAGGTCATATTAACATATTTAAGATGATCTACCTGCCTAGATTGCTGTATGTGCTGTGGCATGCCCCGATATATGTTCCCAAAAAATTGTTCACGGAAATCAAATCCATCCTGGCCTCTTTCCTCTGGGGCAATAAGCCACCACGGGTATCCCTGGATACTCTGTTTTTACCAGTCCGGAGTGGAGGACTGGCATTACCAAATTTACAGTGCTACTATTTTGCATCACAGCTGACACATATTCACTGGTGGTTTTTCCCCAAGATGGAGGTGGCTTCGGTGGAAACTCAGGCGGCCCTGATGCACTCGTTTGAGGCACTCATTAATGTACTATACAGGAATGGCCCATATCCGCCTCAAGGCGCAGAGATTCTTAAACTTTCCTATAAAAATTTTCACATATGTAACAAACGAACGGGGGGTGGTCCGTTAACTCTCTCCCCTAACGCACCTTTGTGGTATAACCCTCAACTCGCAGAGATCTGTAAAATCCCTGATGGGGCATGCTGGGCTCAGTATGGTCTCAAGTATCTGCATCAACTGTTCAGGAACCAAACTTTTAGGACATTCAGGGACCTTCAGATTGAATTTAAGTGCCCCAACAATTACTTTTATAGGTATCTTCAGCTGTGCCATGCTGCAGCGGCTCAATTTGGCCTGCGGGAGGTTCAGCTGAGGAACTCAGAGCTGGAGAAACTGTTACTTGAGGAAGACCACTCAAAACTAGTATCAAGATATTATTTCTCCTTAACGACATCCTCATCCCCTAGGATGAAAAGGGTGGAGGCGCAGTGGAGAGGTGATATCCCAGCTCTCACTGAGGAATCTTGGGCTGCAGTCACTGCATCATTGTTGCCGTCTGTGATTTCGGCCAGAGATAAAGTCATTCAATTTACCTTTTTACATCGAGTGTATTACACTCCGAAGCGGCTTCATAAGATGGGCAGGGCGGAATCTCCTGTGTGCAACAGATGTGGGGTGGAGATAGGTGATTTCTTTCATATGGTGTGGCTATGTCCGCAGGTGAGGGGATTCTGGTCGAGTGTTATGTCATTCTTGGAGGAGAGACTGGCTCTCCCGAATATATGTGATCCGGCCAGATGCATACTGGGTGTCTTTGGGGATGAGGAATTGTCAGACTCTAAGAAGACTCTTGAGAACGCTTTTCTTCCATGCTAAGAAAGCATTGGCTTTGAAGTGGAAGGATGATAGGCCTCCGTCGCTCCACTACTGGATTGACCTGGTTAATGGAGCCCTCCCAAAATATAAGTTAACGTGTTTTTAAATCCCCCCCCCTTTTTTCTTCCCTTTCTTTGTTGTTACCGTTTGCATATTCCTTTGCTATATAGGCATACGTAGGGGTATGTACCTGGAGATAGGGGGGGTTGGCCCTGCCTGCTGAGGATTACCAATATCTGTCTGCTATGTGTCTTAGCTACATGTTTCTGATATTATAAGTATTAGTTGCTGTTTTGATATCCAAGAAATAATCTCCTATGTACTGATTATGCTTTGTGGAATGTAACCTTTGCAATTATTTTTTCTGAAAAAAATAAATGAATAAAATGTATCCTTTAAAAAAAATATAGATATCGCAGTTGAAAACTGGAGATCCTATTTTTATGTCTACTATTGGTTGCTGGTGCCATTGCCGTGCCGAAGGTGTTACCGTCTCAGTTTCCGGGGATGACTCTTCGTTAGTGCCTCCTACCATTAATATTATCAACAGTCGTACCCATTTACTACATATAGGTGAGAGTGTTCAGGACCTATTATGTTCCCCCTCTTTCTTCTGTGGTTTTATAGTCTCTTTGTTTACTATCATATCATTCTGGCATTTTTACTCTATTAAAGATACCCCAAAACTCTGCATCTGCTCCTGATGAGTAGTAATGTAACCACAAAATGCGTATAGCTTTCCTATGATGCTATGTCACAGTGTCCATGTTCAATATCTGTATTATACTATACTTATACTATAGTCTATTTTATTGAACTGATCCATCATTGTTATATGCCACTACTTCAATTTTGGTCTACATACCTAAGGTCCATTACTATGTATACTATGTTGAGTTAATTATGTATTATCATGAATTGTTTAGACGTTATCTATTGAGACCTTCTAGTATATTGTTTCACTTTTCTACTATTTTACATGTGTATGTACGCCTTTTGTATTAATAAACAATGTTTACACTGATTGGTTCATTTAACTTATTAGTGTGCTTCATATAAAGTCCCACAATTCATCCTCTTTGTCAAATGTACCAGGGATGGAGGTATATATAGTTATAGTTATTGCCTCATATAAAGTCCCAATCTTAGCTTTAGTTTTAGCTCTTTTGTTTCTATGTGTTACTTTAACCTCGTCCCTACTGGGCACTTTCAACCCCTTCCTGCCCAGGACAATTTTCAGCTGTCACACTTTGAATGACAATTGCGTGGTCATATAACACTGTACACAAATTACAATTTTATCTTTTTTTACACAAATAGAGCTTTCTTTTGGTGGTATTTAATCACCACTGTTTGTTTTATTTTTTTTGCTAAACAAAAAATAAAATAAAAAAATATATATTGTCGTGGGTTTCCTTAATAATAATATTAATAATACTAATAATTTTAATATTTACTTCACAGACTTGAAAGTTCACTTAGGCCTCAAAAGCTGATAACCCAGGATGCACCATTATTGGCCTGTAACTTGTGAACCTTTCAGAGCAGAACACAGGAACACGTTTTTCCCATAACAATTGGGCTAGCCATCTCTAACATTTACAAACCTGGTTTGAAAGTTAAAACAATGACAACTTTCCTCAGGACAAATTAGAGATGTTTAAGAAGTCAACACTGCCATTGAAAATACTCTACAGATAGTTAACCAAATTACAAACCTTCCAACTAGAGCAAACTCACCCATTGTGAGAAAGGCTTTTTAGTACACAGAAAGGACAATACTAGCCGTATGGGGACAAAGGATGATGTTGACCAAGAAGGATCCAGGTGAAGGATTTGTTTATATAGCTGAACTGGTATCTTGTCTTAAGGAAAACCCAGTCCATTATTAACAAGCAACTGAAACTGGAATTAAAAAATGACATCACGGTTCATATAAATATACATATATAAATGTATATTACAACATGCCATACATTTTGTATACTGCTTAATAGAGCGTCCTAGCACATAGTAGTAATGGAGGAAGTTCGGTCAATCGAAATGCCTTCTTACAAACCATAAACAAATCAAACCAGGTATAGCTTTTCCTATATATCTGCCTATATAAATATAGGTCGGGAATAAATGAAAAATTATGTTTAGATTACCAAACGACATGTTAAGCCATAGGGAAATTATGATTTTAGTATCTGTTGACCTAGGGACTGTGTTAGAAGAATAAATATAGATACCAGTGTGACTTTATATATAGAAGTGTCATAAAGAGTTAATTAGCATTATGAAATACGTCAAATTATGATTAGAGAATACAAAAGGAGTCTACGTTTAGAAATGACCACATATTCAAAAGATAGAGATAAATATTGAATGTTATATTGATTGACATATAATCTGTACCCTGTTTAGAAAAACCAGCTTATAGATATATTTTTAGACAGGAATATAAAACAAATTATGTTATGTGAATGAATCAAGAAGTATATTAGAAGTATGTTATATATACCGGATTACAAGAAGATTAAAATCCATATATTCTTCCCACAATATACAAATTACACACATTCTGAGAATAGAATATATCAACTTAAAGAATTGATGCCCTAGTGGCTGAAAGTGGTATTACTTGAGGTTCCCAAAAATTCAGGGAACAGTTAATTATTAAATTACCAACCTATAGAAACCAGAGATCCTTGGACAGTAACGCCCCTAACTGCAGCCACCAATAAGTGGAAGAACCACCTCCTTTGGGAAGAACTTAGGATAATTTTTATAATCTTATTGTCCAGAGACAAGATTTAAGGGAAGAAAAATTAGATGAGAGGGGGAGACAGAGAGACCACACACTGGCATCACTCACCGAGGACTCCCAGACAGCCAGTCACTCCCACCGGCCGGGGAGGGACACCCAGGGACCCACCCTGAGGGGCACACTGGGAGATCCACACTCTCAGAGAGACTGACACCCATGCACCATGCATGAAGACATATTCTTACACTCATGAAGATTCCTAGACACCCGAATCCTGAAAGCCACAGCAGCCATCTTAACTCTGGTCAGGAGATTGCCATTATGGAATGGGTAGATATGCCATTTTTGATTTTATCTTGAATTCATTGTTGTTCTCAAAATTGTTGAAGTATTGAATATTCTGCAATCCTGATTTATTCTCATTAACCAACAACTGGTAGATGTTTTTTTTGTAAAGATTACATTTTTCATTATATTTTTATTTTTGCATAGTTCCAATCTTAGTGACAAAACAAACGTCCAATTTATTTCATATTGTTAACCACTTACTTACCTGCAGTATAGTAACGGTTGGATGTGTGAAATACAGACGTTCTGTTTCATTGTCAATTATACAAGGTTGTTGAACCTAATGAGAATTCATCATGACAGCATTATGTCTAAGGGACTGTATGCCCATTTTGCGGGTAATTGTATTGATTTTGAAGTCGTTCATGTAACAGAATTGGTATTTTAATTTCATGTAAAGATTTACTTTTTGTCAACCAATAAATGTAGCTATTTGGTATGATCACACGTCTCCGTGAATAAGTTTCATATTATAGACTGTATCATATAGATTGACTTGTATTTAAAAATATCCTTCGTTAAAAAGAACTTAAAATTCATATATTGTACGGGCAAAACTGTCCCTAAAAAGCACAACAATATATATATATATATATATATATATACATACATACATACATACATATACACACACTGTGTATATATATATATATTATTCATAATTTGTTATCAAATTTTGCAAACAGGTCATTTTTTTCCTTCACTGATATGCACTTATGAGGCTGCACGGATAGACACTAATAAGGTGGCAATGATGGACACTGATAGGCGGCACTGGTACTGTCAGTAACAGGTGTGACCAAAACTGTGTGGACTGCAACAGAGGAAACCAAACGTATGTAAATTGAAATAAAATACGTTTTATTAAGATAAGTGATAATATATACACAAACACCTCCGATGCAAAAAGTGTACAACAACCAACAACCAGACAGTGACCCACAAATAACAAACAAGTATGTACAAGAGATGGGGAATACCAGAATTGTAAATGTAGCCAGGCCAGGGTCATACAAAGGAGATCAGTAGATGGGGGCAAGGAGCAAGACAGTACAGGGAGAAGGTGGACAGGATCGGGTACAGGTTCAGGTTCAAGATAACAGGATCACAGGTACAGGTCAGGGCGCAAGGACAATACCAAGGCAATGAGAGCAATCATCAGCCAGGTATATATACACATACACCTCCTTCAATCTGTCTCAGGTGATACCTGATTGCAGGCGATGATGTCATCTCCAGACTGCCGGTAGACACTTGCTGGTGGACACCAGTACTGCAGCCCAAGGAACTGACAGTGCCAACAGTAGGTGAAACCTTTCCTGACAGGTATTATAGGTGGCTCTGATAGGTAACACTGATGAGACTGCACTGATGAGCACTGAAAGGTGGCACTCATGGACTCTGATAGGCAGAACTGATAGGTAATTCTAAAGAGTAGGCTCTGATGCGACTGCACTGATTGGCAGCACTGGTGGGCACTGATAGGCAGAACTTATAGGTAACACTGATGAAAATGCACCGGTGGGCACTGTTGGGACATTACTGATATTCAGCGTAGATGTCTTTTTAAGATAATCCGGTTATCGGCTCTCTTCTCCTTTCCTCACACTGTCAGTATGAGGAAAGAAAATCTGATAACCGGCTTGTGTTTACATCTTGATCAGCTGTCATTGGACACAGCTGATCACGTGGTAAAGGGTCGCTGTGATTGGCCCTTTACCCTGATCTGTGATCAGCTGAGGCTGAAGGACTCTGCAATCACAGAGCACGGCGCCTGTGCCCCACAGTGCGATCACGATAGGACATCCACGTACGTACTCCTTGGAATGTAAGCCCACACTGTACCTGTCTTTCAGCTATAGCGTGGGTGGGAAGAGGTTAAATCCGGCTACTCTTCTTCCTATAACTGATGAGGACAATGCAACAAATGGTACTGATGTAGAACCTGAGAGTTTTTCTCATGATTGTATGGCTCTGAAGGAGGTAGAAAGGGCCTCTGTCACCCCAGTAAAAGATGAGCCTTTATCAGAATATGACACACACCTATGTGTAGATGGTCCCAGATTTTACACTGATGATGGTCGGCCACACACAGGGTTTGCTGTAACCACTACAGACACTATTTTACATCAGGAAGCATTGACACCCCAGATATCAGCACAGGAAGCGGAGTTGTGTGCTGTAGTCTAAGCATGTCATCTAGAGAATCAAAGGGGAAACGTTTACACTGACAGCAGATATGCGTTTGGAATCGCTCACGATTTTGGGCCTATTTGGAAAACACTGAACTTTCTGACTAGTGCAGGGAAGCCAGTGAGACATGCAAAACTCATAGAGCGGCTATTTGAGGCCTTTCAGAAACCAGCAGAAGTTGCCATCTTGAAGGTAAAAGGACATGCAAGGGGAAATGACATGACAGCCAGAGGAAATGCTTTAGCAGACCAAGCGGCAAAGGATGCTGCCCTTATGCCATTTGGAGTCACACCCACTGTAGGGGTCGCCCAGATAGCGGGGAAAGATTCCCATCATCAAGAGCAGTGGGATATAGAAACTTTAATTCAGTTGCAGAAACAGGCCCCTGATGAAGAGAAGGATAAGTGGATCAAATGTAATGCTACCCAAAATTAGCAGGACCTGGGAGCGCTGAGAACAAGTGGTGTCTACCCAGCAGTTTTTACCCAGTTTTATCACAACTGGTACATGGCGTCAGTCATCTTGATAAGGGCGCGATTGTTGCACTTACTGACTGCTATTGGATAGCACCTGGATTTAGTGCATTTGCAGCCAAGGTTTTGTGCTTCATGTCTCACTTGTGCTCTGTACAATGCAGGGAGGCCTGTCCATGTTCCCCAAAAGCATTCTCCTAAGCCAGATTTCCCTTTCCAAAGAATTCAAATAGACTACATTCAGATGCCCAGAATAGGCACCTATGAGTATGCTCTAGTGCAGTGGTCTCCAAACTGCGGCCCGAGGGCTGGATGTGGCCCTCTGCTTGTCATTTTCCGGCCCTTGGGGCACTAGTCCTCCCACTGATACGACACCAACAATGGGGCACCATTGTGCCACTGACACCAAAAATGGGGCACTATTCCTCCCTATGATACCAAATGTGGCAATTCTTACTCCCATTGATGCCAGGAAAATTTCCACTCCCGCTGGCCATAGTATGGCCCTCCTAGAGTCTGAAGGACAATAAACCGGCCCTTTGTTTAGAATGTTTGGAGACCCCTGCTCTAGTGTGTGATGACATGTTTTCAGGTTGGTCTGAGTGCTGGCCGGTAGCTAAAGCAAATGCAAAAACAACAGCAAAGAAAATTTTGAATGAAATAGTTTGTAGATATGGAGTTCCTGAAACTATTGAGAGTGACAGAGGAACCCATTTTACTGGGGAAGTAATGAAAGAGGTAATGGAAGCCCTTCACATACAGCAAGCTTTCCATACACCTTATAATACACAAAGTAGTGGTAAAGTTGAGGGACTCAATGGAATTTTGAAAAACAGATGTGCAAAAATGAAAGCAGATACAGGAAAGGGATTGGCGGAAGCTTTGCCATTAGCCCTATATTCTGTACGAACTACCCCTAAACAACCACATGGGCTGTCCCCCTATGAGATTTTATTTGGAGGGCCACCCAAAACAGGGCTATATTTTCCCCAACAGTTGCAGGCTTCTCACTCTAGTCTGTTAGAATATGTTCAGATTTTGCAAAGAACATTGAATAAAATACATGAAGGTGTTTATAAATCTATCCCCGACCCAGATTCTGTTTCAGGTATTCACAGAATCCAACCAGGTGAGTGGGTGGTGGTCAAGCGACACGTCAGAAAGCCGCTAGAACCAAAATTTGACTGACCACATTTGGTGCTTTTGACAACCGGTTCTGCTGTCAAGTTGGAAGGAAAGCCCACCTGGATTCACGCCAGTCACTGCAAGAAAATCCTGAAGTGATGATATTCTTTTAAAAAATAATGATAATGTTCCTTTTCTTTTTGTTGTTTGTGAGAACTGAGATATTAAAAAATAACCCTTTCATCCAAATGTTAAAATTGTATGCAACCCATAGCAATGCTAGTAACTGCTGGGTGTGTTCTCACTTACATCCCCAAACAGGAACAATACCCATGATCGCAATACCTCTCAACTGCACTGATCTAAACTGGACCAGAATAAATGGCTCATACATAGTCTCCACAGCTAATGAGCACACATCAGTGACTTTGATGGTTTCAAAACAGATAAACACTCCACAGATTTGTTTAAACATTACATGCCCTTTTAACACTTAGAGCCCATTCACACAGGGGCAACTTTGGATCCGACTTCAAGACGCCCCAGGTCGCCTCAAGTCGCGCTACATGAGAAAATCAATGTAAGTGAATGGAGCCGTCTTAATGTACACTACTGCAGTCGCTCCGACTTCAAAAAAGGTTCCTGTACTACTTCAATCTGACTTCTAGGCAACTGCTAGGCGACCTGTACCCATTGATTTCAATGGAAGTCGCCTCAGAAGTCGGATGACTGTCTTAACAGAAGCAACTTTCCAGGAAGAGAACATACATTTCTCAGGCAAACCTCCCCCCCCCCCTCCCTCCCACAGAGCTGATTCTTGTTTGATTGGCCACTGGAATGTCTCCTGTCCTGGAGGCAACTTGAAGTTGCCTTGTAAGTAGCTCCAGGTCGTGTCCAAGTTGCCTCCCAAAGTCGCACTGGAAGTCGTGTTGCCCCTGTGTGAATGGAGTCTAACTGTACATGGTTGGACAATTCAGATTGCACTGGAGCAAAGATTACAGTTTATGGAGGAAACTATGGTCAATATTATTATATCCCAGATTCAGAACTAAATAGAACCCTTTATAGTACAAATTGTTCACAGTTCCCAATATGTGAAAATCTCGGTTACCTGAGATTCCATGTTATTGCTTCCAGTTTTTTAGGAGCAGGTATACCATCCATGCGTAGAGGGTTATATTATATATGTGGAAATAAATCTTACGCCCAGCTTCCTACTAATGTTACGGGTACATGTTATATTGGGAAGTTATCACCTGCTTTGGCTGTTCGCAAATATACAGTGCGACCAGATCAAAGTCCGAAATACCCTTTAGTGTTCAAAAGAGAGCTGATCACGGAAGGTGACATGACATGTTCATGGTTCCTTTCTTGGACAGGATGGGGAATTGAAGCAATAAAAAGAATAAATAATTACACTAGAATTGTAGATGAGATTAGTAACCTTACTACCACTGATATACTGTAGGTTTATTAAATGAAGAAACAGAAATGGCTCAGCTTAAAAAAGAAGTATTAGAACACAGACTAACGCTAAATTATCTCACTGCAGCTCGAGGTGGGATGTGTAAGGTATTTCACACTGACTGTTGTATATACATTTCTGATAATGAGGACATTATTAACTGCTTACCAACCGCCGCACGCACTTATACATCGACAGAATGGCACTCCTGGGCAATAGGATGTCCCCTTTAAGAAAGCGGCATTGTGGACGCGCGCTGCGAGCTTCGAGAGCTCGACCGCGGGTCCCACGGACTCGATCGCCATAGGGATACCCGCGATCGTCTCATGGTGTGGAAGAACGGGGAGATGCTAAACAAGCATATCCCCGCTCTGCCTAGTGTAATCGGAAGCGGTGATCACTGTCTTGTCACACACAGCCCATACCCCCTACAGTAAGAAGCACTCCCTAGGGCACACTTAACCACTACAGAGCCACCTAGTGGTTAACCCCATCACTGCCAGTGTCATTTTCACAGTAATCAGTGCTTTTTTATAGCACTGATCGCTGGAAAAATTACAATGGTCACAAAAATGGGTCAAAAGTGTCCGATGTGTCTGCCATAATGTCGCAGTCACAATAAAAATCGCTGATCGCCACCATTACTAGTAAAAAAAAATAATAATAATAAAAATGCCATAAAACTATCCCCTATTTTGTAGACGCTATAATTTTTGCGCAAACCGATCAATAAATGCTTATTGTGATTTTTTTTACCAAAAATATGTAGAAGAATACATATCGGCCTAAACTGAGGATTTTTTTTTTTATATATATATATATATATATATATATTTTTTTTTTAGGGATATTTATTATAGCAAAAAGTAAAAAATATAGAATTTTTTTCAAAATTGTCGCTCTATTTTTGTTTATAGTGCAAAAAATAAAAACCGCAGAGGTGATCAAATACCACCAAAAAAAAGCTCTATTTGTGGGGGAAAAAGGACGTCAATTTTGTTTGGGAGCCACGTCGCACAACCTTTTATATGGCATAGCAACATGGTTACAGAAATTAGGCGCTTACATTGTGATGTTCCTATTTCTCATATTTGTTATTTACTTCCTCATCATGCTATGCCTCTGTGTGATCACCCACTGTACCAGCAGATGGTCCTTCAGCCCTGATGAACCCATTATTCTGAGAAAACTGGGAAAGATCCGAACAGAACGCCGTCTCTCTGCGCCAATGTAGCAGGAGCTGCCAGCAATCAGCTGAAGTAACGCAGAGAAGAACAGTGTCAAATAAACAAAAGGCGGGAAATGACATAGACTTTCACTGTATTGCTCATTTAAGCACAAGAGACTGCATCTTGTTCTGCAATGTTGAAATGTGTTCTGTAACCTTTAATTATCTAACAGACACAACTTCTGCTAGATTCTCTCTCTATCTTTCCTCCCCCTCCCCTCTCAAGGGTTTACTTTTGCAATTGTTATGATATTATTTCTATTTGCTAGTTTTTAATAACATCTCACACCACCACTTTCTTATCTATGTATAAAATAAAAAGTAATAATACATTTTGTCAGAACACACACTTAAAACACAGTGATTGAGCCCTGTGAATCTGTTCCTGCAATTGTAGAGTTAACTTTTATTTATAGAGTTTCAACCAGAAATTTCTACAACAACCTTTTTTTCCAGGCTTTTTCTATATATGTATGCAATGCTTCCAGTTCAGACTCATATAGAGGGTAAATTTGACTGAACAGAATCTTGGCCCCAGGTAAAAGTTCAATGGGACAATCATAAATATTCATGATAGGCAACAGGAACCATCTTCATAGTTTCAGGGTCAGGATTGATACCAAGGAGAGAAGCTGTCGTAATAGTCTCTTTCAGAAAACAATGCATTTGACAGTAACTGGATGTAAAAGACATATCTCCTGTAAGCAATCAATGTGCGGGTTATGTGCTTTCAACCACAGTATGCCAAAGATAATGGGAAACATGGGTGAAGATATAACATCCAAGCGCTGAAATTCATGATGTCCCGAAGAAGTATGGCATAGAGTCATTAGTCAGATAAACATAGAATCCCTTTTTCTTGGCGCAGCAGAAGCAAGAGAGAGACATGCAGGTAATCTCTCCCAGGGAGGTGCATCATATGGGACTGACGAGGAAAGGATTTGCAGGATTTTACAGGACAAGTCTGTATGAAGTGACCAGCATCACCACAGTAGAGGCAAAATTGCAACGTTGTCATCAGAGATGTTCAGCAGGAGAAAGAGGTGGTCTCTGAAAACTTCTTCAGGGTGATTCATGGTGTTCTCTTTTTGTGGAGGGCACATTTGGTGTCCTAGCAGCAGATGAGGAAAGTGGAACGTCAATCCTAGAAAATACTGGAGGGGTTCAATTAGATCTTTCAGATTGTCTTTCACATAAAAGTTGATCGATCTGGATGACAAGATTAATCAGATCTTCCAGGGATGCTGGCACCCACACTCTGGGTAGTTCGACTTTCAAAGTATCAAATAATCCTAGATAAAACTGATGATGAAGTTCAGAATTATTCCATTGAGTGTCTGCACTCCATACACGAAAGTCGGTCAAATAGTCCTCGACAGGCCTTGATGCAGCTTGCCGGGCATAGATTCTGCAATCTGGTGATAAAAAGGATCAGAATATAACTGAGACATGGCCGAGAAGAAAGTCAGTAGTTGCCAAGACAGGATCATGTTGCTCCTGAAATTGATAAGCCCAGAAGAGCAGTTCATACAAAAGAAGAGTGATAAAGAACCCCACATTGATTTTCTCTGATGAAAAGGTTTGGGGTAACAGGGAGAAATACTGTTTGCAGGAGTTCAGAAAAGTCCAACATTTTTGGCGATCTTCAGAAAAACATTTAAGTATAGACACCCAGAGGGGGATTAGTCTTGCAGAACAGGCTGGACTTGGTTTGAACAGATACGTTTGCAACTGTAGGAGGAGCAGAGAAAGATGCAGAACCGATTTTCAGACTTTCCATGCGGTTTCAGGTTTTCTTGCAAACTCTGAACAATGTCGAATAATGCAGAGATTGACCAACAAATGTCCTCTAATCAAGAGGCCTCTCTTTCATCCTGGTACTGTCATGTACCTTGTAGGAGACTGAAATGATGAAGTTGGCCTCTCGTGTATCTTCAGCCCAGGCCCCACTGATAGTGGAACAGATGGTGCTGAGGGACAGGAGGAACAAAAGTGTTTGTAGGTGTTGATTTCAGAGCTTGTGGCTGGAGTTGTAAACTCATGTGTCAGGCAATACATCAGGTTAGGAACAGAGATGATGTTGGATAGATCAGCCAAGAATAAAAGGGGCGCTTCACCAGGATTGCAGGTTCAGGATATGTTACTTGCTGGAGCTCCCAGGTTTGAGACAGGAGCACACTGTGTCCACTGGAGCTGTGATTAAGGGCTGCCAGTACAGGCACTCGGAAGTAACGTAAAGCCAAACAGGAGACAGAAGCGTAGGCAGAAGGACCTGTCAGGTCAAAAGCAAGCCAGGTCAGGAACGGATATCATACAGGATTCAAGCAGGGCACAAGGAAACAGCTGAAGACCAGTCAGTGCTGAGCAGGAATCTGAGCATCCTTTAAATGGAATGTCTGGCGCCAATGAAGGCTGTGGACGTGCTCCCGTGAGTGTGCTCGTATTCCTGCAAATACATACTCTCGCTGTGTCACAGCAGCTTCCTGACAGCCTCACTCCTGATGTCCCCTGACCACACAGCACATGTGCCTGTAGCGCTTCCCCCTGCAGGAGCCGCTGGTTAATAAGGGATCTCCCACCCTGCATAGCCAGGCACACAGAATTTCCACAGCAAACTTGAGTCAAGAAACTGTCCTTGCAGCTTTGTTTTTTTTTTGTTATTATGGGGTTAATAATCTTGAATGGGTATAGGGTATTATGGGATGAACATTTGATTTTAGCAAAACTCTTAAGGGACAACTTTCATCTGTATAGTCTATTTACACACCCCCAGCCTCCTCCAGCACATCACTTCATCAGCACAAAATCACAGACCCAGCTGGCACACTGTTAGATGATCTGACAATAGGGCTCAGTCAGATAAAGCAAAGACCCATTACAGACAGGGACAGCTGGCCCCTTGGTTGTGTAACAAAGTCCCAGTGCCCAGCTGTCCTCCTGTGGCTACTGATCCCAGCACCACCTCTTCAGACACTGCCAGTCCACCTGGCTGCCGCTGCCCCTTTCACCAGCCCCCTGGCTAAGTCTCCACCGTCCTCCCAGACAGACTCTGAAACCATCTCAGACTGCACTCCTCAGTCCTCCCTGACTCTCATTCACCAGCCACTCAGCTGTCTTCTCCCTGGATATCTCCTGGATGTGCTCGTTGGCTCCTGCTGTCCTCACACCTGCTTCCATGCCACTGGACAGGATTCCTCTTTGTGTTGTCAGAGGATCCCTTCTGCACCTGAGCTCCCTGGTCTGATGTCACCCCCCCAGACTAGGTGGATACCCTCAAAGGCCCACGACAGCCTCCTCAGCACTTCATCTCTAGCTTATAACCCAACTCCACTGCTCCTGCTGGCCTGACCCAGAGTATTTAAGAGGTCCCTCCCATGCCAGTCCATTTGGCCAGGGATTGGTTGGGGTCCTCATCAATACTCCAAAAAGCTCCTCCTAACTTCCCTCACATTTTTCTGGAAGTTTCTGTCAAGTTCCAGCAAGTAGGGATAGGTATCAGAGATGCTGCCTGATGAGTCATTCCAGCCTCCCGGGATCACTCACCCTGACCCAGAATAAACCCAGACCTGACTACCAGCCAAGCCAAATTTGCCTACACTAAACAACAATGTACTCTCCTATTCTAGCACACTTGGGGGTGCTACATGCGCATGTGACCCAGCATCCAGAAAAGGTGGGGGTGGAGAAAGAACTTTGACTCCCCCCAGTTAATGCCATAAGTCTTTTGGGCCATCTTGAACACCATTTCCACTATTTAGTACTCTAGAGTGTAGCTCTATCTAGTGTCCATAATTCTGTAATATCATTGCAACGTCATATTATTGCCACTGGGTAGAGCTAATGCTTATAGGAAATCACTAATAAAATAGGGGCAATATTTGACATGCCTGGGCACATGCGTATCATTTGCGTGTTTGTTAAAGCTTACACCACAAATTGTACTCAGACAATGGAAGGTAATGACTCCTTTTTTTTTGTTTCAATAGTGTTTATTACATTTTTAAATAAGAGCTTACAGAGTGCATCTTAATCTGATTTTGTAACTGTGGGGTTACATATCACAGTAGTATTGAAATTCTAAGGTTGTTCAACAACAGTATAACATATAAAATGTCAGGGAATACAAACGAGAGAACAATTTGCATGGTACATTTCTTAGGTGGAGAAAGAGTTGAAGACCTTAAGGAAGATGGTTAGACAACAAGGATGACATCCCAAGAAAGAACAATGGTTTATCTTGTCACCATTACAGATGTGCACTACATAATGATTGATGGAGCCGTAATGACTCCATTTTTTTTTTCTACTGCTATCAATGGGCAACACGGTACAACACTTCATCCATGTCTTTGGTGATCTCTGATCTCCTTATGAACTGTTTCTTCCATGATGAAGATCATCCATGGAGTATATCTGAGGTGTATATCAGGGTGTGCTTCTTCCCCACATGAGAGCTGTGATGTCCAGCAACATTCATATAGAAGACATTTCCTGCACTCAAGGCACTAATACACCTCGAGGGTTGTGTGGGATCCCTGATGTACAGGAAGACAGGACTTCAGTGAGGAACAATTCCCTCACTCAGGACAGGAAAGTGGCTTCTCCCCCGTGTGAGATCTCTGATGTCTGGAAAGATGGGACTTCCGTGAGAAACATTTCCCACACTCAGGACAGGAATACGGCTTCTCCCCTGTGTGAGATCTCTGATGTCTGGAATGATTGGCCTCATCTGAAAAACATTTCCTGCATTCAGAACAGGAAAAAGGCTTCTCCCCCATGTGAGATCTCTGATGTTTATAAAGATGGGACTTCTGTGAAAAACATTTCCCGCACTCTGGGCAGGAATACGGCTTCGCTCCCGTGTGAGATCTCTGATGTCTGTAAAGATGGGTTTTCCGTGAAAAACATTTCCCACACTCAGGGCAGGAATGTGGCTTCTCCCCTGTGTGCAATCTCTGATGTATGTCAAGACAGGACTTCTGTGAAAAACATTTCCCACACTCAGGACAGAAAAACGGCTTCTCCCCTGTGTGAGATCTCTGATGTCTGTAAAGATGGGACTTCCGTGAAAAACATTTCCCACACTCAGGGCAGGAAAATGGCTTCTCCCCAGTGTGCAATCTCTGATGTATGTAAAGACTGGACTTCTGTAAAAAACATTTCCCACACTCAGAACAGGCTTTGGAAAATGGCTTCTCCCCTGTGTGATACCTTTCATGAGTCACAAGATCTGATTTTTTTTTAAAACATTTCCCACACTCAGAACAGGAATGTGGCCTCTCCCCTGGATGCAATCTCTTATGTCTGTAAAGATTGGACTTATCTGAAAAACATTTTCCGCACTCAGGACAGGTATACGACTTCTCTCCCATGTGAGTTCTTTTATGCCTATTAAGACTGGATTTAGAAGGGAAACACTTCCTGCACTCAGTACAGGAAAAGCTCTTATCTGTTGGAAGGACGGCATCTACACTGTGTGGTGCCGGATGGACATTGGAGGTAGTCGGGTTTTCTCCTGGACTATACTGTGTGATGTCCTCATCTTCTACTTTACAGTCTGGAGACAAAGTGAGACAATCCTCTGAGGTTTTCCTCATCTCCCGTCCATCTACTAAAATAGAAATACAAAGATTATTACTAGACATGAGCCGATTGGTTCCCCTAAACCAGGACTCCGCCCACATCAGGCAGCTTTATCTCTGAGGATCTTACAATTCCCCCCTCAAGATAACTAGTAAATGGGTCCTCCGTAGGGCGGCAACTAATGATTATTTTTATAATTGATAAGTTGGCCGATTATTATTTAGATTAATCGACTCATTGGATAAAAACCTCAAAAAAAGGTTGGTGTATAATTTTGTTAATATTCTTGAATATCTATATACAGTGGTAAATATAAGTGTTTCCCTTCTAAATCCAGTCTTAATATTTAGTTGGCAAAATTTAGTTGGCAAAATTTTGAGTATAGCCTCATAAAAAACTCAATAATAATTTAGCAAAAAAGTACCATCATCCAAATTTTAATATAAAAAGATTGAACCAAGTGAGCACATGGTGGCAGTTGCTGATGCTGCCTGGACCAATATGTGGTCACCTAGAGGAGAAGTTGGTTGGACTGTCTCGGTACTGATAACATTGACACATTTCGTATCATAAAAAATTATTTATTACATATGTATATGTAATAAATATTTTTTTATGATACTACATGTGTCATTGTTATCAGTCTTGAGACAGTCCAACCAACTTCTCCTCTAGGTGACCACATATTGGTCCAGGCAGCATCAGCAACTGCCACCATGTGCTCACTTGGTTCAATCTTTTTATATTAAAATTTGGATGATGGTACTTTTTTGCTAAATTATTATTGAGTTCTTTATGAGGCTATACTCAAAATTTTCCCAACTATATATCTGGATATTTATATTTACCGCTGTATATAGATATTCATATGTGCTCACTTGGTTCATATATATAGTTGGATATTTAATCCACTCTGAGAATAACAGACAGATAGATGTAATATTAGAGGGTGAATCTGCTACATATCACAAACGGAGATCATCATTAATAAAATAAAAAAAAAGAGGTAAAACGCTGTTTTGCAGATGATCAGACAGGAGTGTAATATAATATGATGGATGACAGACTCCCTTGTCATAGACAGGTAGGTGGGTACAAGCTCCCTGCACCTGATGTCACTTATGCTGGCCGGACACAAACTCATTTTTCTTTCACAAAAACATTCATCCAATTTTCTAACCATTAGTGGGTCAAATCGGTGTTCATTTTCCACCACAGTGACGGGAAAATTCGAAGGAGCAGAACAGAAAACTTTTCTCCATCTAACAAATTATCACATCGTGTATGCCAAAATTGTCTAATTACTGGGCATGACCAAAAAATATGTATCATTGTCTCTTTTTCATCACATCCTCTCCAACATCTATCTGATACTTCTGGAAAGAATGTATTCAAAATCGATGGCGTATAGTACCAGCGTGTTAAAATTTTATAGTTTGATTCCTGTGTTTTCGTACATTTTGAGGATTTTAGAGACAAGTCTATAATACTCTGACATTGTGCTGGAGAAAAGGTTTGGCCTATATCTCTCTCCCATTTGGTCAAGCATACCATTTTAAAGTCCACTGGGGGTGCAGTCAATACTGTATACATTTTAGAAACCACATGAGGGAGGGGCTCTCCTCCCTCACAGTATTCCTCAAACTTTGTTCGTGTTCGCCTGTACCTCTCTGCAGATCCCAAAGTTTCTAAGTAATGTCAAACCTGTCGTGCTTGCCATATGGGAATTTCATGTTGCCCACCTTATTGTGTTAGCATACCGAGTGTTGACCACCCCCTGTCTCCTAGAAAATGTGAAGCTTGAAAGCAGCCCTTTTCTCTAAGTTTCTTAAAAATTTGTAATTCTATACCCGGTGGGAAATCTGGGTTACCTAATATCGGAAACAGGGGTGAGTTTTTGGTAGAAAATTTAGGGTTATGGCTTACTTTATTACCTATCCATAATGCTGGTCCTATCGTTGGATGTGTTTTTAATACGGAAGGTAGGGCCGTATAACACCATATTGCCCTATTTAAAGGAACTGGACTCATTTGCTGCTCCATATTAACCCAAAGTTTATAGTCCCCATGTCTGCTCCAGTCCACTATCCTACCTAGTTGAGTAGCCAGATAGTATTTATACATGCCATATGTGCCGATATTCCTCCTGCTCTCTTAGGTAGGGTCAACAGTATTCTACTTATCCTTGGCCGTTTACTGACCCATATAAATTTAGTAAACACTGTGCGAATTTGATTGAAGTAAGACATAGGAATTTTAATCGGCAATGCTTGAAAAAGGTAAAGGAATTTTGGCACTACACTCACTTTCAAAATATTACATCTCTCAAACTATGAGTGTGTACCTCTATTCCAACCTTCTAGCAATGTTCTAACTATCCTTAGTAATGGTATAAAGTTTAGTTCAAAAGAATCTGTTAAATTTGTGGGCATTCGTGTTCCTAGGTAATTCAATGCTTTAGTTGTCTACCTAAACTTAAAACTATGTTCTAGGCCACTTTTAATGGAATCCGGGAGTGCCAACCCCATTGCCTCTGACTTACCATAAATTTTTAAGTTTGACAAAATCCCATACACATTTTTACTTCTTTCATTAAATTAGGGAGTGATACTTTTGGTCTTGCTAATGAGAATAGCATATCATCAGCATATGCCGATACTTTATATTCCTCTCCCCCCAAATCAATACCCACAATATCCGAGTTCTGTTGAATCTTATTCAAAAATGGCTCTAGTGTCAACGCAAATAGGAGAGGCGATAGGGGACATCCCTGCCGGGTCCCATTTGTGATTGTGAAGGGCCTAGAGTATACCCCATTTACTAAGCTCGGGGTCCCGCATATACTCCCGCTATACATTGTACCATCCGATGGCCTACACTCATATGTTTTAATACCGCAAACATAAAGTTCCAATTTACTCTGTCAAATGCTTTTTCTGCATCCGTATTCAAAAAAAACACTTGGTATCTTCTTTTGGTTTACTCGGTGGGTCAAATTGACTCTCTAGTCGGAATAAACCCAACCTGATCAAGGTGGACTAATTGCGTAAGCTGGGGCTGTATGCGGGCTGCTAGGATCTTTGTCAGAATTTTTTAATCTACGTTTAGTAAAGATATTGGTCTATAAATGCTACAGATCGCTGGATCCTTCCCCTCTTTTGGAATGACCGTGATATGTGCTGTTACCGCCTCCGGTGGTAATACTACTGTCTGTCCTACTGCATTGAATACCTTGGTCATATACGGCCCCAGTTGCCTAATAAAGCATTTATAATATTGTATACTAAAACCATCGGGTCCTGGTGCCTTACCTTGTTTTATTGTTTCCATTACTTTTTGCACTTCCTCAATAGTAATTGGCCTCTCTATTTTCTTTCGAACCGGTGAAGTCAGTCTACACAGTCGCGAGGAGGATAAGTATTCTTCAAGAGACAAATGGGAACCAGATGTCTCCGGCAAGTTATATAAAGAAGAGTAATATTCCCTAAATTCTTACACTATTTCTTTCATATGTGAAATTTTGTTTTAATAAAGGGTATATATGACCGTGTCTGTTGTTTTTTTTATTTTTTTGCTAAAAGTTTGCCACATTTATCTCCCGAATTGTACATCATCCTCCTCCCATACTGCAAAACCGCTTCAGCCTTATACCGAAGGAGATCTGATATTTGTCTTCTTAAATGTGCTAGTTCAATTCCTATTCCTGTTTCTGTTCCCTTCTTATGTTGTATGTCTAACCCTTGTATTTTTTCCAATAGTTCTTTTATTTGTTCTTCTCTAGCCTTTTTTACTCTGGACCCATGCTTAATTAAAATACCTTGAAGTACCGATTTATGGGCCTCCCATACTATTCCCAAGTCACTTTCCTCATTATCATTCAACCGAAAATACCTTGTGATCTCTTTAATCAAGTCTTCCCTAATTTGAGGGGACTGTAATAAACTTTTGTTTAATCGCCATCTCCACTCTGCTGATTGAATCCCCCCCTTTAGGGTTAATTCAATTGTGACTGGTGCGTGATCTGTCCATGTAATGTTTCCTATTGATATTTCCTGTACCGAGTGAAGTAATTGATGGGGTACCAAAAATAGATCTATTCGTGAGTATATTTGATGGGGGTTCGAGAAGTAAGTGTAGTCTCTCTCCCCTGGATGCAGATTACGCCACCCGTCTACCAGTTGAAATTCATGTAACTTCCGTAAAATGCGTCTTTTAATTCCACTAGGTACAGAGGAGACGCCACCAGAGGTATCTATTTTAGAGTCCTGGGGAATATTTAAATCTCCTCCAAATATTAGCTTTCCTTCTCTAAATTCCATCAATTTTGAAATCACCTTAGTCAAAAAACTGTCTTGATGCACATTTGGTGCATAAATAGTGGCTAAGGTTACCTTCTCCTTACCTATGGCTCCTTTAAGAAAAAGATATCTTCCCCCTGGGTCTAGACATTTATCTGTGAGGGACCATGGTATTCTGTTTGATATTAAAATAGCCACCCATTTGATTCGAAGCATTCGGAAAATGTCTATTTTGAAGATAGGGGAAGAAGCCTTCCTTAACCACTTGTCTACCGCCCACCGTCAAACGACGGCGGGCGGAAGACTCTCTTGTTCTGGCAGGACGTCATATGACGTCCTGCCTTTAAAAGCAGCTAGGGGGCGCGTGCGCGCCGCGTCGCTGGGGACCCGCGATTGCCCAGTAACCGAGCAGGACAGTGGATCTGTGACTGTAAACACACAGATCCACGTCCTGTCAGGGAGAGGAGGCTGATGGTGTGTCCCTTGTACATAGGAACAACCATCAGTCACCTCCCCCAGTCAGTCCCCTCCCCCCACAGTTAGAACACATCTAGGAAACACATTTAACCCCTTCCTCGCCCCCTAGTGTTAACCCTTTCCCTGCCAGTCACATTTATACAGTAATCAATGCATTTTTATAGCAGGGATCACTGTATAAATGTGAATGGTCCCAAAAATGTGTCAAAAGTGTCCGATGTGTCCGCCGCAATATCACAGTCACAATAAAAATCGCAGATCGCCGCCATTACTGGTAAAAAAAAAAAAATGCTATAAATCTATCCCCTATTTTGTAGACGCTATAACTTTTGCGCAAACCAATCAATATACGCTTATTGCGATTTTTTTTTTAAGCATAAATATGTAGAAGAATACGTATCGGCCTAAACTGAGGACATTTTTTTTTTTTTTTTTTTAAAAAAGGACATTTATTATAGCAAAAAGTAAAAAATATTGTGTTTTTTTTCAAACTTGACGGTCTTCTTTTGTTTATACCGCAAAAAATAAAAACCAAAGAGGTGATCAAATACCACCAAAAGAAAGCTCTATTTGTGGGAAAAAAAGGACACAAATTTCGTTTGGGAGCCATTGTCATTCAAAGTGTGACAGCGCTGAAAGCTGAAAAATGGCTTGGGCAGGAAGGGGGTTTTCATGCCCGGTGGGCAGGTGGTTAAAGTGCGTCTCCTGTATAAATCCAATATCTGTATTATGATGTTTTAATTAATTTACTAACATCTTACGCTTTTCAGGAATATTAAGCCCCCCTTGCATTTAGTGAGGTCACCCGTATTCTATCCTTCTTTATCACCTTGAGAGTAAAAAAAAAGAAAAAAGAAAGGGGGGGGGGGTAGGGAAAGGAAAGGAGGGTCAAGGGGTTATATAAAATGGCACCTACCTAGGAATTAGTTTCCCGTAGACGCCGGATTTGGGGTAGTGATCTACAGTGGCTTGAGTAGCAGATCTCCCAACTTTAACCCTCCAGCCATTTCCTCACTTAATTGACCCTATATCGCAACCTTTACCTTTTTCTACCTATATCCTTCATCTCCTGTCCCCTCCTTCTCCCCATCAAATCTACTTCTAATAAAGGGCTATCTAGGTTCTATATTCTTCCCTCTCTTTATTTTAGTTTCCTCTCCTAAGCTATCCTTTATCATATCTTACCTCCCTTAATCTTAACCTCAAACCCCTATATCCCACCTTTTAATACCACCAACTCTATATCTTCCCAATACCTTCCAACAATAGTGGGATAAGATCCATTCTTATCCCACCTAGCTAAGCCTCCGTCTAATCTCCTTCCTACCTATTCTCTCCTCCTTCCTCTCTACATAAACACATATCCATCTGTTCTTCAAAATACTTATACATATAATTCCCCCTCTGCAGATTTATATATTTTCTCATATATTTACTCCATATATAAACTCTTACTATTCCTGTAAGTTATATCCTACTTCCAAAGTAGTCCCCCCTTACAAGTTGGCCTTATATCTCCTTATTCCTATTGATCTTCCCTGTATACCGGTCTTGAATATTGACATATCTTATCATTACTTATCATCTATTATCATCTAATACAATATCCTAGTATAGTATCCATACCTATTGTATCTATACAATCCTGCCCATTCATATTTGCATTTTTCTTCACATGTCCAGTTATTGATTTATATCATTTAATAATATATTTCTCTCTACATTCTATCCCTCTATATCCCAATAACGTCCATGTTAGTGTCTCCCCGAAAAAAAGGGGAGAATAGAGAATAGACCGATATCCTATCTCCTCTAGTCCAGGACTCCAAGGATAGGATGGCAGAGGTGGGGTAAAAAAAAATGAGGGAATAGGTATAAGCTGAATATATATATATATATATATATATATATATATATATATATATATATATATAAAAAAAAAAAAAAAAAACACAAAAAACAGGGGGAGAGAAAAAATGGGAGAGATAGGTAAAAAAAAGGAAGTTCTCTTCAGTCTGCTTAGCTAACTAGTCCACCATTTCTGGTCACTCACATGGTAAGTCTTAATAAGAGGTACTGGGAACAATCAAACCCCAGAAAAAGAAAAAAAAGAAAAAAGAAGGTAATGGAAAAAAAAAAAAAGGAGAAAGGAAAAAAAAGAGAAAAAGCCCAATGGCACAGTAATCTCTCTCTTTTCCTCTATTCAGTTCTACTTTTATGACTCCCGGTTCTCCAGTCCCAGTTTCTATAGTTGATTCCAGTCGTCCCCCGTTGGTCTGCATTGCCAGTCCCAACTTTCTCATTTGGGGACCCCCTTTACGCTGTCTCTTCTCTATCGGCTGAAACCAATCTGGGACCTCGCATTGTTCTATTCCCAAGAAGTTGAATAAGTCTGGAAGTTACGAGGGAAGAGAGAGTAAAAATGAAAGGGGTCCTTTCTTCACAAATAATGATATAGGGTATCCCCATCTGTACGAACCGCCTACCATCTTAATTTTCTCTAAGAGCGGTCTCAGTTGTGCCCTCCGCTGTAAAGTAGCCCTAGAGAGATCTGGTAATATTTTAACTGCGACTCCTTCAAACATTATTGGCCCAGCCTCCCATGCTTTGCGACTGACCAACTCTTTAAGAGTGTATCGGTGAAAACGTCCAATAACATCTCTAGGTCTTGCTGGATCTAAGGACCGGGGGCCTAGGACTCTATGCAGTCTATCAAATTCAATTGCCTTTAATGTCATTACTACTTCAAGTTGTTGGCATATTGATAGTACTGCTGTTTGTAGGGATTCACCCTCAATTTCTTCCGGGATCCCTCTAAATCTAAGATTTAGCCGTCTGCTTCTGTCCTCAATCTCCTCAAATTTTAACTGTATGGAGGAGTTCTGTATCATCTGTAGGGACTGTTTCTTTTCTAATCCCTCCAACCGTTCAATCCGGTCTTCTAGTCGAGTGGTTCTCGTCTCTCCTACTGTTATTTTATCTGACAACGCTAGTACCTCAGTTCTGATGAGCTGTACTTCCTTCCGATGGCCTTCCTCCAAGCGAGACATAAGTGCCTCCATTTCCTCTCGTGTTGGAAGCGCTTTCAGGATAGCCATTTCATCTCGCGTCGGAAGTGCCTGCAAGATGGCCATCAAGTCCAACCCACCCGGCAACGCACTCACCCCATCTTGCTGATCCTGCCGATCACCGGCCGGCGCCTCCTCCCACTCTTGCACTCCCTGCATCTCGGAGGACAGGGTAAGACTCATACGGGGTGCCGCTCTCGGTACCTCTGTGTACTCAACTCCCCGTGTCTCAACTACAGAAGCCCGCGCTATAGCTGCCCGAGTTCGCGGGAAATAACTCTTGATCTCCGGTTGTATCGGGTTCAGTTTTATAAAGGTCTTCTGCGCTGGCTTCTCTTCCCCCTTTCTCTTAGCGCTGCTCATCCTGTGGGTGCTCCAGCGTGTCCGTATCCGCTTTACCGTTTACAGCTTGCAGCTTACAGTTTTACTGTGTCAGCTTCAGGGCTGCAGAGTCTCACTGTTCTCGCTGGAGGTTTTGGTTAGTGCTCTGCTCATGTCTCTCCTACTCCGCCATTGCTAGGCCACGCCCCCTCTTCCTTCACATTATTATCAATATGTAAAAGTCTGTGCTCCAATCAAATCATCAGATAAAAAATGTCCAGCTGGTAGTAAATGGGTGCAAAAGAGGTAAGGCCTATGTAATGTACAACTTATTATATACGATACAACAGTTAGGATTTTAAAGTATCAGAATAATGTAATAATGTACAACATAGAAAATCTATATATATAGTGCAGGGGTCAGGAGTATGTAATGTACAATATAAATGATATAGTGTAAAGGTCAGGACTCATAATATTGGTATTCAGTGATCAGTGGAAGCTTAAATGTTTACTGGAGAGGTCCCACACCGCTGCCTCCCATCTCCTGAGACTGCACTCAGTGACTTGGGTCTGAGACTATACAGACATATCCCTCCACGCGGCACAGCCAGCAGACAACAGAACAAGTAAACCTGGGAGAAGAATTGTTCTGTCAGAGATCTTACCATACCCAGGTATGGGGCAGAAGACCCAAATCACATACCTTAGGTGTCTAGTAACATCTATGCTGAAAATGAACATTTTGCTGCCAGCTGAACCCCAGAATCTCCATAAATCCAGTCTAGAGACATAAATTGTGTCTGCAGCACAGAGAAGGAAGATTATCGGAGAGAAATACAGAAATACAGGACGGGGAACACAGCTCAGGAAAGTGACCAGGGTATTACAGGCTGATATCACCCAGTCCCCGCCCTACTCTGGACCAATCTGTGAGCAGTATGGGTGGAGGAATGGATTTAGTGTTAATGACCCACCTGTGCTGATCTCTGTAAGAGTGTCCTCCTCTAGAATTAGCCTCAATATTCCATCCTCCTTCATAGACTGCTGATCATCGCTCACATAAGTCTCCTCTTCTTCTTTAACCTCAACTTTAGAATCTCTCAGGTCTCCACTCTGAATATAGAATAAAAATGACATCAGTGGTAACAATGCAGATAATGTACAGATCCTAATGATACTATCAGTGATTGTTCCTCATCTACCTGATGATGGTGAGGGATGGTGTGACCTTCCTGTGTGGAATCCCGGGAATACAGAGGACTGGGACATCTCTCTGGTGGGCTCCTGGTATTAGGTGGCTCCATCATATCCTTGTGTCCTTCTGAAAACTCCTCCATCACTCCATACTCCTCATCCTCCTCTTTATACTCTTCTTTAACAACAATATTATCATCCCCGAGGTTTCCACTCTGGATATATAATAAAACATTCATTGTTACAAACATGCTGTGTATAAATCAGAACTACCAATAATTATCAATCACCTACCTGATGATGGTGAGGGATGGTGTGACCTTCCTGTGTGGAATCCCGGGAATACAGAGGACGGGGACATCTCTCTGGTGGGTTTCTGTAGCTGGATGACTCCACCATGGTGTCCTGGTACAGATCTTTGTGTTGTTTTAGAGACTCTGACTTCTCCGTCACCCCATCCTCATCATCCTCCTCTTTTATCTCTTCTTTAACTTCAACTTTAGAATCTCTCATGTTTCCACTCTGAATATAATAGAATAGAACAATGGTAACAATTCAGATAATGTACAGATCCTAATGGTACTATCAGTGATTGTTCCTCATCTACCTGATGATTAGGAATGAGCCGAACACCCCCCCATTCGGTTTGCACCAGAACCTTCGAACGGACCGAAAGTTCGCGCGAACGTTAGAACCCTATTAAATACAATGGACGCGAACGTTCAAAATTTAAAGTGCTAATTATTAGAAATAATATGCATGTTATTGTCCTAAAAAGGGTTTGGGAACCCGGGTTCTGCACCAGGGGACATGTATCAATGCAAAACAAAGTTTTAAAAACTGACGTTTTTCGGGAGCAGTCATTTTAATGATGCATTAAAAAAAAGTGAAATATTCCTTTAAATATGGTACCTGGGGGGTGTCTAAAGTATGCCTGTGAAGTGCCACGTGTTTCCCGTGTTTAGAACTGTCCCTGCACAAAATAACATTTATAAAGGAAAAAAAGCCATTTAAAACTGCTTGCGGCTTTAATGTAATGTCTGGTCCCGGTAATATGGATGAAAATCTTTGAGAAAAATGGCATGGCTACCCCATCACCCCCCCCCCCCCCTACCCCAGCCCATTACCAGCCCCTTTGGGTCTTGTATGGATATTAAGGGGAACCCCGCACACAAAATAAAATAGGCCCTATATACTCTGAACAGCAGTATACAGGTGGTGCATACAAGACAGGGACTGTAGGTTTGTTCTTAAGTAGAATCTGTTTGTAATTTTGAACAGGTACATTGTTTAAGTGTAGCTCCAGCCAAAAAATCTATTTTTAAGCTTTTTGGAAAACATAGGGAAGGGTTATCACCCCTGTAACTTTTGTTTTGCTGTCTGTGCCCCTGTTCAGAACATTTCACCTCACTTTCCGTCCCAAGGACAAATGTTTTTGAAAAGTGGGGTTTTTATTGAAACAAGTGTAGCGGGTATGTGCTTTTCTATTTGAATCTGGTGAAGAAACTGATGTATGGTTCCCTGGGGCCCACCGGGTGGCACTTTCACTTTGGGCCCGAGGTTGAGCCATCGTTGCAGTGTCGTACCTCTTTTTGGCCTCTCTCAGCGGTTGTATGGTGGGGCGGGGAACCCGCCGTGCTTTCTGGGAGAGGGTATAAGGGGGACGGCCGTTTTTGGTGGCGGGAGTCGAGTCCCGGGCACCTTCAGCCTGAGGGCGGTGGTTCGTGTCGGGAGTCTAGGCGGCCTAGGCCTAGAGGACGTTCGGAGGTCGTGTTCCATCCCGGGCACCTTTAGCCTGGGGTGAGGTACTTGGATGGAGGTCCGGGACTGAGGGTCCTGGACTAAGGCTCCGCAAGGGAGGAATTTCCTAGGGGACCCCGGGAGTGGGTACCCGAATCCAGTGGCGTAAGGGACCGGAGGGGGTTACTTATCTGAAGACCTGGTGCAGCAAATTGCCAGTGACGGGTGAGCCTCCAGAGACCGCCGGGAGGGATGTCTTCCTCGATCGGGAGCAGAAATCTACTTCTGGGAAGGAAGTAGAAGAGTTCATTGTGCCTGGGCCTACTCGCATCCACACCCCCTGTCTGCTCTGTTCATTGAGGGAGTCCAACTGATTGTGTTCACTTTTGCATTAAGAAGAATAAATGAGTGTTGGACTTTAATGGTGTGGGGCTCATTCACTGGCAGACATTGTTCAAGAAACCAGGAGGAGGCTCCAGATGCAGAACACCGACCCAAAGGTAAAAGAGGATTGTCTCTCACTGCACACACATCTGCAGAGGGAACTTGGCGTGGTGACCCTGCACTCTCTCCTCCAGAGTACCCCTAGACAAAAGCCAGAGCCAGAAGAATTGATACATAGAGGGAGAGAGTGGAGGCAGCTACACGTGGGGGCTCGGGTCCGGAGGAGTTACGAGTAGGTCGGCCATATTATTGGCCAAAGTGCATCCCTACTCGAAGTCGTGGACATGACCCAATGAAGGGAAAGGCCCACGCAGAAGAGCGAGAAGAGGGGACAGCTCAGCCGTGTGAAGGACTACACGTGGGGGCTTCTATTTGCACTGCGCCACCAGGCACACCCTCACTGCTTAGTTCGTGGGCGTGACTCAGGAAAGTAGAAAAGCCCACGAACTAGAGTGCAGAGGGGAGGAGTCCAATACGTGTGAAGGATTACACGTGGGACCTTGGCGCAAAAACCTGCAGTGCGCAATGGACCAGCAGCAAGTCACCATGTTCAGACATACAGCGTGGGTTCCACTTCATCCTTCCACCACGTCTTTGACTGCTGCTCCGGTGACCGATACAGGGATTTGGCTAAAGCCAAGGGGACGATTCGCCCTGTATTCATGAATGGACGTTGAGGCCCTGGGTGTGATTTGTCCCGGCTGTTCGGGACTGGTGTGTCATCTGAAGCCATTCGGGTGATGCAAAGTCTGTGGGGAGTTCTTTTCGAGGTAGATACAGTCATTGAGAAGCCAAGAACCATCTACCCCGGCCGTACCACAGGCAGCACAACTCAAGTTGGAGGAATCGCCGCTTTGACAGCCATCCCTGTGCGCACTGCAGCGACCGCGGAGGAGGTCGTGAGTACACTAATACAGGAGAAATCCAGGGATGCTGACTCGGTCACCACAGTCTCACAGCGTCCACCGCCGAAGAGAAAGACCGGCATAGTAGCCCCGTCCAGCGGTTGCGGTGGACCATCTTGCCTGCCTACGCCTGGCCCGGATGGATCCGGTGAGAAGAGTTCCCGGACGTCCTGCCTCAAGAAAAGGCCGAGGTAAGCCAGGCGTAAGCCAGGCGGAGAGATTTGGTGTGTGGGCGGAGGTGTCGGGGATCCACAGTCCTGTGTGTCCATGGGGGGTGGTAGTCCCGTCTCCACTACAGGCTACATACCCGCGGAGGAGTGTGACACCTCCGACCTGGAATCGCTCTCTGATCTGGGAGACGATGTCGCCATTGACGAACTGTTTGCTCTAAAGGGCTGGGACAAAGTACCTCTCGCCTCGTCCCGCAGAACCAGGGACTCACCCATGTCTACAGGGGATAGTACACCCCGGGTAGAGGCACCCGCGCCTGAGGAGGGGTCCCGTCCCCAGCCTACTCTTGCCTCCCCGGTTCCACCTGCACCTAATGCCGGGGATAAGAGACTGTCGCTGCGGGCACCTATGCCCAGAACGGAGGTGATCAGAGCACCTCGCCACCCGGATGCCATAGTCTTGCCAGGTGAAGGAGACAAAGCCACCATGCCTCCACTGGCAAGACTACAACACCTATTCTGTCAAAAGGTTGCTGCTGAATATGGGTGGGAGTACCCATACCTGCCCAAAGAGTTATTGTATGAAGTGGAAGTTTGCCAGGAGCGGTGGTACAATGACTTTGTGTGGATCCACATTCAGGTCCCACACGCCCGCAGGTACCTTGCATGCTCCCCCAAGGCCTCTCAGCGCTTTAAAGACTGCAAAGCAGAATGGATGCTGGGACGACATATCCACGCGGAAAAGGTGCTGATTAGACGCAAGGAAGGGGAAGATGTTGAATACCATCTAGAGACCACGGACCAGCACTTGAAACCACTTGTCCTGCCGCAACCCCGTTTCTATCTATAGGAGAAGAGAGACTCCGTTCTTGTTCTTTACACTGCTGAACTTTCCGGGGTTCGTTGTTCTTGTTACCCAGAGGAATGGAAGGACTGTTCATGTTTGTTCTTCAATTTTCCAGCAAGCAATCATGGACTCTGGGGTAGATAGGGCCCAAAGAAGAAGAAAAGTTCCACAAGTGCAGTTACCGCGACGCTGTCACCAGGTGGCAGTGTCGTGCACGGGCATTCACTGTTCACACACACACACTTTTTGAAGGAAAGGATTTCTCTGCGGAGAAGTTTTTTCGTTCTCACACGAACATATGTGTCAGGGATTTGTGTGTTTAACTTTTCTTTTCCCCTCTGCAGGAGAGCATCCCATCAAGACCACTGAGAATGGGGTGGGTCTTAGCCAGGATGGGTAGGGAGAAGTGTTATGTGAAGATGTGATTTTAATGTTGTTGTTATGTGTTGTTGTTTACCTTTCCCTCCCTTTCCTGTGAGGCTCAGGCACAACTGTTCTAGCTAGTTTTAGTTTCCAAAGTTTTTGTTTTTGTGATTTAGTCGGTTTCTGGATTGGACTATGTCAGCCATTGGGGGCATGGTTTATTCCAGACACTGGGGACCAGTGTCAAACCACCAGGGGGAGAGTGTAGCGGGTATGTGCTTTTCTATTTGAATCTGGTGGGGAAACTGTGATGTATGGTTCCCTGGGGCCCACCGGGTGGCGCTGTCACTTTGGGCCCGAGGTTGAGCCATCGTTGCAGTGTCGTACCTCTTTTTGGCCTCTCTCAGCGGTTGTATGGTGGGGCGGGAAACCCGCCGTGCTTGCTGGGAGAGGGTATAAGGGGAGCGGCCATTTTTGGTGGCGGGAGTCGAGTCCCGGGCACCTTCAGCCTGTGGGCGGTGGTTCGTGTCGGGAGTCTAGGCGGCCTAGGCCTAGAGGACGTTCGGAGGTCGTGTTCCATCCCGGGCACCTTTAGCCTGGGGTGAGGTACTGGGATGGAGGTCTGGGACTGAGGGTCCCGGACTAAGGCTCCGCGAGGGAGGAACTTCCTAGGGGACCCCGGGAGTGGGTACCCGAATCCAGTGGCGTAAGAGACCGGAGGGGGTTACTTACCTGAAGACCTGTTGCAGCAAATTGCCAGTGACGGGTGAGCCTCCAGAGACCGCCGGGAGGGATGTCTTCCTCAATTGGAAGCAGAAATCTACTTCTGGGAAGGAAGTAGAAGAGTTCATTGTGCCTGGGCCTACTCGCATCCACACCCCCTGTCTGTTCTGTTCATTGAGGGAGTCCAACTGATTGTGTTCACTTTTGCATTAAGAATAATAAATGAGTGTTGGACTTTAATGGTGTGGGGCTCATTCACTGGCAGACATTGTTCAAGAAACCAGGAGGAGGCTCCAGATGCAGAACACCAACCCGAAGGTAAAAGAGGATTGTCTCTCACTGCACACACATCTGCAGAGGGAACTTGGCGTGGTGACCCCGCACTCTCTCCACCAGAGTACCCCTAGACAAAAGCCAGAGCCAGAAGAATTGATACATAGAGGGAGTGAGTGGAGGCCGCTACACAAGGATTGGTGATAAAGCATCAGTAGAGAGGAGACACCTTTTTCCCATATTAACTCTTACAGGAGAGAATTTCCCTTCCTAGGGGTAGATTTCCTCTCACTTCCTGTTGTCTCCTTTCGTTTGCAAGTAGGAGTCGTTTGTAAGTTGGATGTTTGCAAGTAGGGGCCTGCCGTATATACTCTGCTGAAATTTGCCCCTTACATGTTGGTGTTGCCACAACACTGTGAGCCCTCACAGTTACTCTTGGTGGGCGCTGGAACGCCCTGCTGTGAACTATTATATCAGGAATTGTATTTACATGCCATTATTGAACAGTGGTAGGAAAAATTGGGCCTTTGGTGGTGGTGCTGGTGCCACAACACTGTAAGCCCTCACAGTTACTCTTGGTGGGCGCATGAATGGGCCCTGCTGTGAATTATTAGATCAAGAATTGTAATTGCATGCCCCTGTTGAACAGGGGCTGAAAAATTGGGCCTTTGGTGGTGGTGGTGGTGGTGTTGCCACAACACTGTAAGGCCTCACAGTTACTCTTGGTGGGCGCAGGAATGGGCCCTGCTGCAAATTATTAGATCAAGAATTGTAATTACATGCCCCTGTTAAACAGGGGCAGCAAAATTGGGCCTTAGGCACTGGTGCCACAACACTGCAACCCCTCACAGATACTGTACTTGGAGCACAGCAATGAGCCCTGTTGCAAAGTATTGCATCAAAAATTGGAATTACACGCCCCTGTTAAACAGGGGCAGAAAAATTGGGCCTTAGGCACTGGTGCCACAACACTGCAACCCCTCACAGATACTGTACTTGGAGCACAGCAATGAGCCCTGTTGCAAAGTATTGCATCAAAAATTGTAATTACACGCCCCTGTTAAACAGGGGCTGAAAAATTGGGCCTTAGGCACTGGTGCTGGTGCCACGACACTGCAACCTCTCCAAGATACTCTATTTGGAGTGCAGGAATGAGCCCTGCTGCAAAGCATTGCATCAAAAATTGTAATTAAATGCCCCTGTTAAACAGGGGCTAAAAAATTGGGCCTTAGCCACTGGTGGCGGCACCCAGAAACAAAAAAGTTCTTCCAAGCTATCATCAAGAATCGGATCATTGAGGAGGAGGAGGATAGTCAGTCAACATAACAGGACAGTCACTCAGCATCAGCATTAGTCTTGAAGGGATGTGACATTTGAAAATAAATTATTCTGTTATATCAGCTTCAGGTGCTTGGTAGCTGGTGGTGATCCAAGACTGGTTCATCTTTATGAAGGTCAGTCGATCAACCGAGTCGGTGGACAGGCGCACCCTGTGATCCGTGACAAAGCCTCCAGCAGCACTGAATGTGTGTTCCGAAAGAACGCTGGATGCAGGACAGGCCAGTGGCTCAATTGCATACTGTGCAAGCTCTGGCCAGTGATCCATCCTCAAGACCCAGTAAGCCAGAGGATTTTCTGTGGGAAAGGTGTCCAAGTCTGACCTTGCCCCTAGGTATTCCTGCACCATGTATATCAGATGCTGGCAATGGTTGCTGGAACCGATCATACCTTGGGGCTGAGGACTAAAAAATTGTCTGAACGCATCGGTCAGACGGCCACCTTCTCCACCGCTCCTTCTGCTACTGACCAAAGCCTCAGCAACTCGTTGTCCAGGACCAGGAGTTTGTAACCTCCCAGTCTCTGGGAACGCGTTGCACAGACCTTTCTGCAAGGCCTCCCGGAGATGTCTCATCCTCTGCTCCCTCTGCAACGGTAAGATAAGGTCCGCAACCTTACCCTTGTACCGTGGATCAAGGAGAGTGGCCAGCCAGTAATGGTCCCTCTCCTTGATCCGAAGAATACTAGGATCCTTCCGCAGACTTTGCAGGATCAGGGAGGCCATGCAGCGTAGGTTAGCTGAGGCATTCGGTCCGGAGTCCTCTGGGTCACTAAGGACGACATGATCTGCAGCCACCTCCTCCCAGCCACGTACAAGTCTACGGGTTTGTTGGGACTGTAAATCATCAATAAAAGACTGCTGCTGTTGATGCTGAGTGCCATGCTCCACCTCCATGCTGACACAATCCTCCTCCTCCTCTTCCTGTGTGATGGGTGGGACAGAAGGAACACTGTCTGGGTAAAGGGGGCCTTGAGAGGCAAGGAAGTCCTCCTCTTCCTGCCTCTGTTCTGCCTCAAGTGCCCTGTCCATTATTCCACACAGCGTATGCTCCAACAGGTGGACAAGAGGTACAGTGTCACTGATGCATGCACTGTCACTGCTCACCATCCTCGTGGCCTCCTCAAATGGTGCCAGGACAGTGCATGCATCCCTGATCATGCCCCACTGGCGTGGTGAAAAAAAACAGAGCTCCCCTGACCCTGTCCTGGTGCCGTAGTCGCACAGGTACTCATTGATGGCCCACTGCTGTGTGTGCAGCCGCTGCAGCATTGCTAACGTTGAGTTCCACCTGGTGGGCATGTCACATATAAGTCGGTTCTTGGGCAGGTTCAACTCCTTTTGCAGCTCAGCTAGCCAAGCACTGGCATTATTTGATCTGCGGAAATGCACACAGACTTTCCTGGCCTGCCTCAGGACATCCTGAAAGCCTGGGTACCTGCCCAAGAACCGCTGCACCACCAGGTTAAGGACGTGAGCCACACAGGGCACATGGGTCAGTTGTCCCTGTCGGAGGGCGGAGAGAAGGTTGGTGCCATTGTCACAAACCACCATTCCTGGCTTAAGCTGGCGTGGCGTCAACCACCTCTTGGCCTGCCCCTGCAGAGCAGACAGAACCTCTGCCCCAGTGTGGCTCCTGTCCCCCAAACACACCAGCGCAAGCACGGCATGGCATCTTTTTGCCTGCGTACTTGCGTAGCCCCTTGAACGCCTACGGAGCACCGCTGGTTCCGAGGACAAAGCACAGGAAGAGGCCATGGGAGGAAGAAGAAGAGGAGGGGGTGGAGGAGAGAGGTGTGTCACAACCAGTAGTAGCATTTTAGAGGCGTGGTGGCGGAACAACCTCCAACACTACTGCACCTTGTCCTGCATCCTTCCCAGCTGCCAAAAGAGTGACCTAATGGGCCGTGAAAGAAAGGTAACATCCCTGTCCATGCCTGCTGGACCATGAGTCAGCGGTAATATGCACCTTACCGCTGACCGCCCTGTCCAGCGAGGCATGGACATTGCCTTCCACATGCCGGTAGAGAGCCGGAATCGCCTTCCGTGAGAAAAAGTGGCGTTTGGGAACCTGCCACTGAGGAACCGCACATTGCACAAACTCACGGAAGGGGGCCGAGTCTACCAACTGAAAAGGCAGCAGTTGAATTGCTAGCAATTTAGCCAAGCTAGCATTCAACCACTGGGCATGTGGATGGCTGGGAGTGAACTTCTTTCGACGGTCCAGCAGCTGGGGCAGGGAAATTTGCCTGCTAGAATCGGACGTCAGTGTACTGCTAGCAGAGTGCCCGCAAGTACTTGGCTGTGACACACCTAATTCTACACCTTCATTCCTCTAAGTGCAGGTTTTAGAGAGGACTGAAGGTATAGTGGGGTTGGAGATCCCAGCTGATGCGGAGCAAGGAGAGGTCCGCTTTGTTCTTTGGTGTGGGTCTTTAAGGTAGGCTTGCCAACGAGCTGCATGGCAGGTCAACATATGTCTGGTCAAGCATGTAGTGCCCAAGCGGCTGATGTTTTGGCCACGCGAGATACGCTTGAGACATATGTTGCAAACAGCAGCGATGCGATCTGATGCACTTGACTCAAAAAAGCCCACACCAAAGAACTTTTGGAATAACGGGCAGAGGCAGCGCCCTGCACAGGCGGAGCTCTGTGGTGTGATTCAGTCGGTGTGCTGCCCTTACGCTGGCCCCCCGAGGGCATCCTGCCTCTTTGGAGATGTGCCTCCTCCTCTCTCCTATCAGGCACCCACGTGGAGTCAGTGACCTCATCATCCCCTCCCTCCTCATCACTGGAGCCAATCTGGCAGTATGCTGCAGCTGCTGGAACATGACTGCCAGATTGCTGTCCTTCTTGAGCATCCCCTCTCTCTGCTCTCACGCTACTGCTTTCCTCTAGCTGGGTATCATCATCAAACGCTGGGCATCCTCGTGGAGCATGTACCCAACACTGTGCTCAAACAGTTCGGGGGACTCCTCAGGAGGACATGGTGGGTCTAGGGAAGGAGTGACTGATGATGACATTGATACGAGGGAAGAGGACGCTTTGGCAGCTGCTTTGCCAGTACCCTGAGCCTGGGTGAGAGAGGATGAGGAGGATGAGGAGGGCTTGGTCATCCACTCTACCAAGTCTTCGGCATGATGCGGCTCAACACGTCCAGCTGCCGAAAATAAGGACAAGCGTGTCCCATGGCCACGTGCTGATGACGATGCACCGCGTCCACGACCAGCACTGTTGTCTCTAGACACAGAGCCTGCTTGCCCTCTTTTATTGGCTCCTGACTGTCTGCCTCTCCTTGTTGGCCTTCCAGACATTCTAATGGCCTGCAGGGAGATGGGAAAACAAAGCAATAAGGGCTAGCTTCAGGTGTATATTGTGCAGGAGGCACACTACGCCCACTGTAAGTGCTGCAGATGCCTGTTAGTGTAACACAAAAGAAAAAACCACGAGCAATAAGGGCTAGCTTCAGGTGTATACTGTGCAGGAGGCACACTACGCCCGCTGTAAGTGCTGCAGATGCCTGCCTGTGTTACACAACAGGAAAACACAGCAATAAGGGCTAGCTTCAGGTGTATATTGTGCAGGAGGCACACTACGCCCGCTGTAAGTGCTGCAGATGCCTGCCTGTGTTACACAACAGGAAAACACAGCAATAAGGGCTAGCTTCAGGTGTATATTGTGCAGGAGGGACACTATGCCCACTGTAAGTGCTGCAGATGCCTGTTAGTGTAACACAAAATAAAAAAACCACGAGCAATAAGGGCTAGCTTCAGGTGTATACTGTGCAGGAGGCACACTACGCCCGCTGTAAGTGCTGCAGATGCCTGCCTGTGTTACACAACAGGAAAACACAGCAATAAGGGCTAGCTTCAGGTGTATATTGTGCAGGAGGCACACTACACCCGCTGTAAGTGCTGCAGATGCCTGCCTGTGTTACACAACAGGAAAACAGAGCAATAAGGGCTAGCTTCAGGTGTATACTGTGCAGGAGGCTTAGCAAAAATGACACTGACACTGTCCCCTGCCTATCCTTCTCTGTCCCTGCACGTCAACACACTGTAAATGCACAAGGTTTAGCAAAGAATATCACTGACACTGTCCCTGCCGATCCTTCTCTCTCCCTGCACACAAGGTTTAGCAAAGAATATCACTGACACTGTCCCCGCCAATCCTTCTCTCTCCCTGCACACAAGGTTAATGAACAAATAGCAAAGACACTGTCCCTGCCTATCCTTCTCTCTCCCTGCACGCCGGAACACACTACACAAGGCCGCCGCGCTAGCGGTCTTTTATAGTGTGGGGCATGTACTAAACCCCCCTGAGCTATAATTGGCCACAGGCATCCTGCCTGTGGCCAATTATGGCTCTCCTCTCTGCCGGCGCTGTGATTGGCCAAGCATGCGGGGTCACAGTGCATGCTTGGCCAATCACAGCGCCGGGATTGCACTGCGATGACGCAGTGTATTGTGGGCCGTTAGCGTCACTCGAATTTGGCACGAACGGCCCAAATCGTTCGATCTTCGATGTTCGAGTCGAACGTATGTTCGACTCGAACACCGAGCTCATCCCTACTGATGATGGTGAGGGATGGTGTGACCTTCCTGTGGGGAATCCCGGGAATACGGAGTACGTACATGATACATGGAAATTCAGCTGGTTCAGCAGGGATCGGTCACATTTCCATCCATGTGTGGTCACTGCCAGATAAAAGTCACTGGATCAGCGGCTGCAGCCAATAGCTTCATCACTGATCTGTGTATTCTGAGAGCGGAGGAGCGCCCCCCATTGTCAGAATACAATAATGCAGTGGGGAGGATTTCCCCATCCCCCTACAATGTGCGGATGGGGGAATCGGTTCAGTTTTTTCACTCAGCCCTAGTGTTGCCACCTCATCCCTTTAAACCCGAACACATATAAATTACACGGGTTCTGAGGCTAATTTAATGCAGATAAGGCACCAAGTGAGTTTAATTACCACCTTAATCAGCCACAGAACCTGTGTAATTCATATGTGTTCGGGTTTAAAGGGATGAGGTGACAACCTGACTCAGCCCACTGGCTGAATGATAAAACTGAACCATGTATGACCAGCTGTGGAAGCAAGATATCTTAATCATCAACTGATCCCCCTGAAGGGGTTAATCTACGTATTACCTCCTCTGCCGCCAAATCCTGCATTGTCTTCTTGCTGCGTCCTTCCAAATGGAATGTCCTGTCTGTATCTGACATCACTTCCTGTCTGTATTCCATAGTCTTCCCATCTGGGTAGAGGTGAGATCGCCACCTTGTGGAGCTCAGAGGAACTGCAGCCCAGAGAAACGTCTCGTAGTGTGAACACGGCCTTGTGTATGTACTGTATATCCTTCCCCTTTCTCTCCTCCCTGAGTGTGTATGAAGAACGAAGCCCTGAGTGTGTATGAAGAGGCGGAGCCCTGAGTGTGTATGAAGAGGCGGAGCTCTGAGTGTGTATGAAGAGCTGGAGCTCCGGCTGGAACAGCGGTCAGAGGAGGAAGCCGAGTCTAGGAGGGAGACTGACAGAAACCGCAGCCGACTTGCAGGAGTGAGCGAGCGAGGAGGATCCAGTTCCTTTGCCATCGGAGGTGAGGAGAGTGTGAAGAATGTTTGTGACTCTGGTAGATGAAAAGCTGGGAGTCATATTGCTCTGGTGAGTGGGGAAGCACTACTAAGGGGGCGCCCTCACCATCACGTGTGTGTAGCACACAGATCCCTGGCCTTACCTCCTCAAGGCGGGACACACCGTACCACAAGGCCCAGGTTCCTTCTTGAATAAGAGGGTGAGCGGTGTTCAGAAATTGTTGGATCCCGCAGCGAGTTACCTTCCCTCGGCTGGTTCTCACCCCCAGAGTGTAGGGAAGAGTCTGTTGTAGGTGCACCAATAAGGCCAATGTCCAGACAAGGTTAAACCTTAATGAAGGAAGGTTTATTTTCTTTATGCTGATAACTGGATAGGAAAGTTGGAGTTGAAGAATAAAAGAAACAGGGAGGTAGGTTCAGGCACTTGGTATCACCACTCAATCCCGAGTGGACTTTGCTAATCCGGATAGACCCCTCTCACGGGCCTAGCAGCCGGAGTGACACACAAACTTTACTTTTCTTAAGTCCCTCTTTTTAGAGATACGATCGGGAGATTCTCTGCCACAGAATCTCTGAGCCCCGAACCTCTCAGCGCTTGTAATTAAAGAACAGGAGCAAGTTGCCGCACATTACAATGCCTCAGATGATTAGTGGAATCCCTCCAGAAGTTCACCGGGCCTCTCTTTCACCGTGAAACTCTCACCGGTCCCTCAGAAAGGTCCTCCCCCGGTCTCCTCTTCTTAGAGCGGGTCCCCTCTCAGGGGCACCCTGGGATTCCTCCTCTTAGAGCTGAGCCCCAGCTAAAGGTGCTGGGCCCAATGGCGAAGTTGCAGCCCCAGGCTAAAGGTGCCTGGGACCGATGCATACGCGCACCCCTGGCCTGGAGGGCCAGGTCATGTGGCCCGAACTCTAGAACCACAAACCTCCTCTCCAGGCGGCGTCTGCCCCTTATGTATCCTCTCCCGGCATGCACAGCAGGTTGACCACGCCCACTGTACTTCTGCCGAGAGGGGACACCCTAAGGCACAACACTGTTACCAGTGGTTTAACCCTGACCTGTCATGGCAGTGCCACCTACAGGCCACAGGGAACTGCACACCAGTACAACACCTGAAGAACAAATAACCAAACCTATCAATAAGAGCGGTCTGAGCCTGGCTACTAGCTCAGACCAACCCCTAAATTTAGGCACACAGCACCCCTCAAAGTAGAGGGGCGCTACATGTGTAAGAGATGGAAGAAGGCCGTGGCTACACTACATCTGGCACAGTTTGGAGCACAGAGAACTTTCACACCTTATCCACTTTTCATTGATTGGTGGATTTTTTTTAAGCAAAATATGTTGATTGAAGTAGATGCAAAGTGGAAGCAGTGGACTTGCAGAGAACACTATATTGAGCACAAAATATTTTATGATTACATGAAGTTGCACAAATTTCTACTTTATTTAATATAGCAGCAAACATTATGAGATTAATGAAGTAGGTGCAAAATGTAAGCAGTGGATCTGCAGAGAACAGCATCTTGAGAACAAAGCACTTTATGTTGTATAGGAATTTGCACATGGTTCAGTTTACTTAATTTATTGATTAACACCATAAGATCAATGAAGTAGGTGTAAAGTGGAAGCAGTAAATCTGCAGAGAATATTATTTTGAGCCCCTAGCACTTTATATATGAATGTCACTAGTCTCAAAATTCCAACCTAATCGTTCTTTTCGTTCTTCGCAAGACCTCTTGCTCTCTAGCTCTCTCGTCACCTCCTCCCATGCTCACCTTCAGGACTTTTCCAAAGCCTCTCCAAGCCTATGGAACTCCTTACCCCAATTTGTCCGCTTATCTCCTACTCTATTAGCTTTTAGAAAATCCCTGAAAACCCTTCTCTTCAGAGAAGCCTATCCCACCCACACCTAACAACTGTTTTTTTCATCTTGTCCATCTGATCATCCCCCACAGATACTACCCTTTGTTCCACTTGGCCCTCCCTTCTAGATTGTAAGCTCTAACGAGCCGGGCCCTGTGATTCCTCCTGTATTGTATTGTAATTGTACTGTCTTTACCGATGTTGTAAAGCGCTGCGCAAACTGTTGGCGCTATATAAATCCTGTATAATAATATGTAGAAGCCTCCTCTTTTATCAGCTCGTCTGTCTCTTGTCTAGGGGTACCTTAGAGGAGAGAGAGCGGGGTCACCACGCCAAGCCTTCACCGCAGATGTTTGTGTGGTGTAAGCAACGTTCTTGTTTTACCTTCGGGTCGGTGTTCTGCACCTGGAGCCTCCAAAGAGAGTTACCTTGAACAATGTCTGTCAGAAAATGAGCCCCACACCATTAAAGTCCAACACTCCTTTATTCTTCTCCATGCAAAAGTGAACACAATCAGTTGGACTCCCTTAGAGAACAGAACAGAAAAGGAGGTGTGGATGCGAGTAGGCCCAGACACAATGAACTCTCCACTTTTTCCCTGAAAGTGGGTTACGGTCTCCGCACGAGGGGGGATTTCCTTCCAGGCGGTCTCCGATGAGAGACTCACCCGTCACTGGCAATATGCTGCACCGGGTCTTCAAGTGAGGAGTTCCCCCCCCGGTCCATTGCGCCTTCTGGATTCGGGTACCCACTCCCGGGGTTCCCTAGGACCTCCTTCCCTCGCGGAACTCAGTGTTGGGCACGGAGCTCCGGACCTCCATCCGAGTACCTCACCCCAGGCTAAAGGTGCCTGGGATGGAACACGACCTCCGAACGTCCTCTAGGCCTAGGCCGCCTAGAGAACCGACACGAACCACCGCCCTCAGGCTGAAGGTGCCCGGGACTCGACCCCGTGACAAAGATGGCCGGCCCCTTTATACCCTCTCCCAGCAAGCACGGCGGGTTCCCCGCCCCACCATACCGCTGCCGAGGGAGGACAAAAAGGAGGACGGCACACAGCAATGGTTCAACCCCAGCCCAAGGCGACAGCGCCACCTGCTGGGCTGCAGGGAACTGCACATTACTGGTGTCTCTGCCAGTTTTCAATACACAGGAAAGTACATACCCGCTACAAATAATAATAATAATAAAATGTCTCCACATATTTTAGTGTATTTGTGATAATTTATGCGCACACACAATAGGACAGCGCTGTGACACATAATGCTCTTCTAGGTGATAAAGGGAATACTTACCTTTGTTACAGCAGCAGTCCGGTAGAAGTTATTTCTGTAGGTATTTGAGTTGTTACACATAGCGCAGGTTTTTTTCTATTTATATTGGTGACATAATTGCCCAAATTTGGGGATCCTGCTCGTTTTGTGAGACAACACTCACAAACCAAGTTAGGATTTTTTAAAATACAGTGCTCTTATGGCGAAACACTCGTTAACCGCAATCCGAGGTTCTACTGTACATACACACACATAACACAAGGCCGTTAACAAGCCACAGGCGGTTTTTGATCTCCTATAACAAGAGATCAATTTTAGCTGGTAAGCGGGTGTAATTTCAAAGGTGGTGGAACTCTTTATCCTACCTTCCCACTTTTATTTGAGCGTTTTGTTTGATGTCACCCCGGATGAACAGTTTTGAAGGATCCTGTTAGGACTGGAAAACTTGGCTGTCACTTTGCCTATGAACTTTTTTATAGTTTATTTCAACCTTAATTGGTTAAGGACTTCCTTTACTATTAATTGCATATGTTCACTTAATGTACATTGTATTTTTTATTCACAGGTTTATAACCTTGCAGGTTTACTGTTATCAGTTCTCCATCACTCATAAGCGCAGCTTATTTTTATTATCACCATAAAAATTATTTTTGATGAATTCTGTTTATGTTCCAGTCTTCGAATTAACTATGATAAAAGAGATATTCTCCTTTCTCCCGTCCTTGGTATCAAACATCCTCCTCTGCCATAGCGAAGAGCTATATCATGTTGTAGCGGGTATTTGAATTTAGGGGAAGCATCTGGGTGGTAGTGTGGCCCAGATGCACTGATTGCTAGGGAATCTGAGACCCTTTTATGGTTCTTGGAGGACTCTGGTGGTGTGAGGTTCCCTGCGGCCTACAGGTGGCGTTGTTGCCGGGGGCCAGAGGTGAACTCACACGCAAGGCTGTGCCTTTTTGTCCTCCCCTGGAGCTGGTACAGCGGGGCGGGGAACCCGCTGTGACGCAAAGGGAGAGGGGATAAGAGGGGCGGACGCCTTTACCACGGGGAGTTGGTTGGTTGGAGTGGGAGGACGCGGCCGCACCCAGGCACCTTCAGCTTGGGTGCTGGCGTTCCGGTGTTCCGGGCCCAGGTGCCCTTGACCTGGCCGGAGCGGAGATGGAGTCCATCTCAGGCACCTTTAGCCTGGGGTGAGGTACTATGGTGGATGCCTGGGGCTCAGTACCTTCGACTGAGTTCCGCGAGGGTGGAGGAATCCGAGGGGGCCCAGACTCCTTGGGTGCCCGTGTCTGAGACGAGGAGGCCGGTGAGCGGAACTTCTCCGGAGAGTCCAGCGCAGCAACGCTGGTGACAGAGAGGCCTCCGGTGGCTCCCTTGGACGGATATCCTTCCCCTGACAGGGGCTGTGCTAGCGAAGGTAATTCACGTTCTACCTCACATAGTCAGTAGCAGTGACTATTCACCACTGGTGACACCACAGTGGTTAGAAAAAGAAGGGAAAGGATTGTGCCTCGACCTATTCCCATTACTACTAAGTTGTTGCAAAAGAATCCAACTTAACCGTGCTGTATGTTTATTCGCTGAGAAGAATAAAACTGTGTTGGACCTATTCACTGTGTGAAACTCTGGTTACTAGGAGCAAAGGAGTCAAGGACGAAGTACAGGACTTGACTCTAGGACACCATACACAAAGTCCGATCTTTCTGGCCTTGTTGTGGAGATTTTTATGAAGATGTATTTAATATGTATTGTCATAGTGTCACCCAGTGTTAGTACTTCCGCAACCCGCTCTAAAGAGCTGGCTGGGGCAGTCTGAGGCTGGTTGAATCCCGTCTGGTAGGTGAAAACGTCTTGAGGTTGGAGTGTGATGTTTGAAGGGTGCGGATATGTCCACCGACGGTGGCCCTCTGTGCATTAGCATGGACGATCGTTGAGGAGGGGATATGCTCGCTCTGCAACGACATCATTGGTTATAGGCAGATGCGTGCTCTTGTCTCTGCTGTGTCTGATCAACATTGATTGGGATTCGTAGCGCGCGTCTGCAGATAGCCTCCCTCCCCCATTCAATAATAGTATAATCTGAATATGCGTTATTCTATGGAATAGCCCAGAATAAGGATTCCTATCAACGGTAATATGAGAGCGTTGTCAGAGCCGGGGAGAGCGTCCATGTTTTAAAGCAATACGGCTTTGTTTGCTGGGAGCATGCGCGCTCTCCCTGCCTGGACACGCCCATAGGACTTTAGCCATCATGCATTATTGTATTCATTGTATTATTGTATTGAATTGTATATATTTCTTGTGTGGTATTCATGTAATGGGACATCTTGTTAGAGGGATGTCCTTATATGGACTTTTGCTGTGTAAAGAGGACATCATGTGATGACCACTCCCATGGAGGTCACATGCTGTGATGACCACTTCCTGTTGGTAACTTCTTTAGTGAAGATCACATGCTGTGACATCACTTCCTGTTGGGATTTTAATAAAAGAGCGAGAGACACTGCTCCCAGGCAGTCATGCTGGGAGGCTGAGATGAGAACAGAGCTGGCTGTGTGATGCTTGCTTCCTGGAATGTATGGGATGGATGAACGGTGAGTGGAACTTAGGCTAAAGACAACATTATTGCAAAAAGATGGAATCTGAAGTGTGCTTAAGTAGCACAAGGCAAAGATGGCTGTGTGCTCTGCAAACAACCAATCTTGCCACAACAGATGGCGAGCCAGGTATGAGTTTGTATTTGAGTCTCAACTTGTGGTTTTGCTTCCAGGGGATGTGTGGGTCAGGGCCCTCCCATTTGCAAAGGGGGGTTTATTCCATCATTTTCTTGACAAGGTTTTAAATTGTTTGAAATATATATGATGTTTAGCCATGGATTTGTTTTGGTGTCTTAATAGACAAGGCGATTGGGGCTAGCCCCCCCCCCCTCCCTCTTCCTGAACAATGGATATGTAAATAAACCAGTTTGTTTTTTTTGAGAGCTGAGCATGTAACATGAGGTTTTTTTCCCAGCATTTATATATCAGCAGAGAGATGGTGGGAGGAGCTTGGGGTTGTCTGAAAGGTTGGCCAATGAGATTTGTGTTTGGAAGGAAAATGGAAAGCGTTTAAAAGTGTTTTATATTTTGTTCCAGTTTTGTGAAGTTTTGTACTGTAATACAGTTTTGGGTAGAGAGCAAACAGGGGGGCATCACCATTGTTTTATCATCTAGATACAGAGAGAAGCCACATTGTTCTGCAGGTGGTAAACTGGCGTAATTGTTCTGCGTGGTTTCGTCTGGCGACACAGTGTATGGGTGTGTGTATGCATACACTGTGAGGGGTAGAGGCCTAATTCTGGGGTTGATCTGTGGTTGTTACTGTAGTTCCAAAAGTGTTGGGACAACAAGCCATAGAGTTGACGCCTAGGTTAGGGTTTCTAGTTGGAGGACTTGACCAGATAGTGGTTGTAGTTCTTCAATCCACCGTATAAGAAGACAACGGGTGGTGCTCTCCGAAATGGGTGCAACAGTTTAACCTGGACGCAGGTTTAAGACGATAAGCCGATTTGAATCGCCATGGACACAAGGAGGTCTGTGCAAAGGGAAGGAATGGAGGCTTCCCACAGTCAGACGGTCACACGGTGCACAAAGCCTAGTTTTGGGGCAAAGGCCTTTGAACCCCAAAAAGATTAACATAGGTGGTCCAAGGATACTATTTTGGGTATCCCTCTGGAATGGATGTAGTTCAGCTGCGGCTTCAGAAATCTGTAATGATGAGTGTTGATGGAGGTGTAGTACACGCTTTCGTGATTCTCAGAGGAGGAACGGTGGTTAAATTCTCATGCCCGTTTGTTTGAACTTTGTATGGCTGGTCCATGCAAGGTTCTCGAGATGCTCTCATGTTTGTCCCATTGTATTTTTTTCTATTGCTGAAAGAGTAAAGGTAGAATTCTGTCTGTTTTTGTTTTTTTTCCATTTGTGGTTTTGGAAACTGTGAAGTATCTCCCCCACATTTGTATCGGAATGTTTGTATGTAGTAACGTGAATATGTTCGAACTTACCGCGGCGATCCTCCGATGCGTCGCAGCTGTTGTATGTTTGTAGGAACGGGAAAAGTAAGGGTTACAGAGGGTTTTGTTTGAATCAGTTTTGAAAGAATGTCATTGACAATTTACCAATGTACAGGAATGTCATTATTGTTTACCATTCTTTGCAGGTTAAATATGAAGGACAGAGTAATGATTTTGCTTATAAGTATTTTTCAGGTCCAAGGAGTTTGTACATAGAGAACAGGTGTATGTAGACAGCTGTACATATGGATAAATACGAGTCTAAGGAGGTAAAAGTATCATAGGCTATTTCATTGTTTCTTGTTTCCTGCACCACGCATTTCTTCCTTCAGTCTGTAATGGGGAAGAAAAGGGGGGTATGATCAATGTAAGAATGACAGTTTTTTTTTCAAACAAATAATGTTAACCTCTGTAATTCTAACCAAGTTTGTGCCAAGACTGTCTTTCTTTGATAGAATTTGAATCGGCAAGCAGCAGTCTGGTGAAGTAGGTTCCCATCCCAGATACTAAGAACCTTTTGTCAATGGTTCCAGGTATTGTAAGCCACGCACAGGTTATGCAGTGACCACAGTCCCGATGTCTGGGTTATTGTCATATGAGGGTTGTTTGGAGGTCAATCAAAACCAGAGTCGTACTTTCCTCATTAGCTGTCACTTATATTCTCGGCTGATGGGGTGGGTGCGATCGTTGTGACATGAACTTCAAAATGTCCACCACAGGGTTCACGAGTCCCTCCTGGACCCTGACACTATAACCAGTTTACATTCTTTCCAACCAGGTGACTGGGTCGTTGTAAAGAAGCTTGAGGGATGAGACCACGCCAGCCACTGCAAGAAGCGACTCAACCACACCAAAGAACTGAGTAGTATCTTCGTCTATTTATATTTTTGTTGTTTAGTAAATTTTAGCAAGGGTAACGATGAAAAGCATCCCAAGTTATTATTTAAAGTGCATTGCCTGACTAGCTCAGAAAGCGAACAGGACCAATTGCTGGGTCTGTTCTGAGTCTTCACCGAGTTTTAGTCCCCAGCGATGACAGAGGTATGATGTTATTATGGGTATGAGGAGTTTTGACAGACTGGTGAAGACTCCAAACAGACACTTGTCAATGGAATCTAACGATGCATTTTTTTAGAGGGTAAAATTGGTTATAGTTTTAATGGCTCTGCCTCTTGTCGGTTTGGGTATCTAGGCAGCCCACAAGTGTGTTTGAACTTTAGTTTGGTGTTTATGCGGATCTGCAGCTTATAAGGTAATTCCCCCCAAAGCAAGAGGTTCATGCGTGATGGTGAAGCTGTCCCAGCACCTTATGTCGCGGCCGATCGCGAGGATCTGATGGCGCAGGAAATTAAGAATGGCAGGGACAGCTAGAAGGGAATTGTTCACCAACCCCGACCAGGTCTGGCCATGGGGTCCTGGATGTACAAGGTGGGGGGGGGGCTCGGGCTTTGGGATACGATTGAACAATTCTCATCCGTTAAGGATAGGGTTCTTCATGTAACTGTTGAAGCCAGAGCTGTAGCTAAGTGAAGGTTGGGAGTCCTTTTAAGGGTCTGGGGATCTTTGGGGATCTAATTTTTATTTTTACAGCGGATCGTGGTTAAAGGAAGTAGGAATATATACTCATGTAGTTTTTATTTCTATTCTTTCTATGTCGTGACGAGGTGCGCCTGTTGCCTGATTGGACACGTGACCAGAGTTTCCTTGATGAGACGCCCTTTCGGTACTTGTCCGCTATCGGTCTCGCGCCCGTGTTTAGCCTTAGATGGAGTTTACCACCCGCATACAAGACACAGAGGATCACAGACGGATTGGCGATTACTACAGTTCACCATGTCGTGTCCTCCTTTATAAGTCATGCCCCTGAAGACAAGAGTCTACATGTCAAGCCGTGTTTTCCTTTTTATGGACTAAGGACTGATTCATTTCCAGGTGTAAGAAGCAGATCAAGTTTCATCGATGGACACATGGGGTGCATATGACAAAAAAGGGAGGACTGTTGTGGAGATTTTTATGAAGATGTATTTAATATGTATTGTCATAGTGTCACCCAGTGTTAGTACTTCCGCAACCCGCTCTAAAGAGCTGGCTGGGGCAGTCTGAGGCTGGTTGAATCCCATCTAGTAGGGGAAAACGTCTTGAGGTTGGAGTGTGATGTTTGCAGGGTGCGGATATGTCCACCGACGGGGGCCCTCTGTGCATTAGCACGGACGATTGTTGAGGAGGGGATATGCTCGCTCTGCAACGACATCATTGGTTATAGGCAGATGCGTGCTCTTGTCTCTGCTGTGTCTGATCAACATTGTTTGGGATTCGTAGCGCGCGTCTGCAGATAGCCTCCCTCCCCCATTCAATAATAGTATAATCTGAATATGCGTTATTCTATGGAATAGCGCAGAATAAGGATTCCTATCAACGGTAATATGAGAGCGTTGTCAGAGCCGGGGAGAGCGTCCATGTTTTAAAGCAATACGGCTTCGTTTGCTGGGAGCATGCACGCTCTCCCTGCCTGGACACGCCCATAGGACTTTAGCCATCATGCGTTATTGTATTCATTGTATTATTGTATTGAATTGTATATATTTCTTGTGTGGTATTCATGTAATGGGACATCTTGTTAGAGGGATGTCCTTATATGGACTTTTGCTGTGTAAAGAAGACATCATGTGATGACCACCCCAATGGAGGTTACATGCTGTGATGACCACTTCCTGTTGGTAACTTCTTTAGTGAAGATCACATGCTGTGACATCACTTCCTGTTGGGATTTTAATAAAAGAGCGAGAGACACTGCTCCCAGGCAGTCATGCTGGGAGGCTGAGATGAGAACAGAGCTGGCTGTGTGATGCTTGCTTCTTGGAATGTATGGGATGGATGAACGGTGAGTGGAACTTAGGCTAAAGACAACATTATTGAAAAAGATGTAATCTGAAGTGTGCTTAGGTAGCACAAGGCAAAGATGGCTGTGTGCTCTGCAAACAACCAATCTTGCCACAACAGCCTTCACCTCTTCACTATGGAGGACATGGGCCGTGGTGTGTCTCATCCCTCTCCCCAGCACTAACACCCCTAGACGAAGAAAGACAAGCCGAGAATGAGAAGGGGAGAGAGGGGTGAGGCCGCTACAATGTATTTAGGTGTAAAGATAGGATGACTGCCTGCCTCTATTTACTCTTTGAATTTCCACCTATGATTCAGAAGATTGTTTCAGCATTGGAGACTCGGATGGATTTACCCATTTCACTCCTGGTGTCAGGGAAATCCGTCCAACGGCGCCAATCAGCGCCCAATGCGCACGCGCGGCGGAATGATGCTTCGGCGCATGCGCGGGACGGCGCTTCTACGTCCTCGGGTGCGCGCGCCGACGCAGCGGCGCGCGCGCATGCGCGGCGGTACACCAATAGGAATCCAGGCGGGCCTATTTAAAGAGACCCAGTTGCACTGACAAGTTGCTGGTTTGTCAGCTTTCCTGTATACCCAAGACTCTGGAAAACTATCTTGAAAATCTCCTTGTGACCCGGACTGGCTTGACTCCTCTGATCTCTCTCCTGGACCTGACCCTCGGCTTGCTATACGGACTTCTGCCTTCTCCTGTGTTTGACCCTCGGCCTGTGACTCGGATCTGCTGCCTGTCTACAATCCTTGACCTCCTGCTTGTACCTTTTGGACTTCCGCGTTTCCTTTGAACTCCTGCCTGGTTCCCGGTATTCTCTGGACTTGTTGCCTTTTACTGTGCTAGACCCCCAGCCGGGACTGTTACCTTGCAATTGCAACCCGGACTCAACCTGCACCGGCTTCCATTATCTCCTGCTGTTTGAACTTTACCTATCCGGCTAGTTCCTGCTTGAAGCCTGTTTCTTCAGTCTACTCAGCACTACCGGACCGTCTACAAGTACCCACCACCTGCCGGTAGCCGGTGCCGCTTCTCGCCATCCACTCCCTGTCTCAACTCCAGGGGGTGGAGTGCGTCAAGTCGCAAAGGTGAACCACTCTCGGCATCTCGGCCTCGGTAAGTACATACCCTTACAGTACAAACCAGCCAGATGTCTGAGGCCGACAGGGTGCGTTCACCGTTCGAGACCCTATGTCAGCAAGTCACCGCACTAACCGATGCGGTTCAGAAATTACAAGAAGGTTATGTCCAAATGGATGGCCGCTTTCAGCTACTTACTGGAGCTACAGGACCAGCATCACCAGCTGCTACCGTTGCCAATGTTGCCTCCACGTCTCAAAATCAGGCAAATCCCACCGTAGTAATGGCTACCCCGGAACCCAGGGTCCCCCTGCCTGAGCGATTTTCTGGCGTCCGTAAGAAATATCGGGCTTTCAAAAATGCATGTTCTCTTTACTTCGCCCTTCAACCCAGGACTTTCTCTTCAGAAGTGGTAAAGGTGGGGTTCGTCATCTCCCTTCTAACCGACGAACCTCAGGCCTGGGCCCATGGCCTGATGGAGCAAAGCAGCCCCATACTAGATTCTGTGGACACCTTCTTCGAGAGTATGGCGCAGCTGTATGACGATCCTCAGCGATCAGCTACAGCTGAGTCTGTTCTCCACAGTTTAACCCAGGGGAGAAGGCCGGTGGAGGACTACACGGCAGAATTCCAGAAATGGTCAGCTGACACTGGCTGGAATGAGACGGCCCTTAAATACCAATATCGCCAAGGACTGTCTGAGGCTCTTAAAGACGAGCTGGCCAGGATTGGTGTTCCAACTACTCTGGAAGATTTGATCCAGTCTGTCACTCAGCTTGACAGACGCCTGCGGGAGCGGCGTTCTGAGCGTTTCCAGACTACCCGTCCAAACTGGACTTTGCCCCGATCAGCTCCTGCCTACCCACCCATCCAAGTTCCTACAGCATCTTCTCCTCCCGAGCCTGAACCCATGCAGCTTGGTCTGGTTCGTCCTCCCCTTTCTCCTGAGGAAAAGCAGCGCAGGCGTCAGGCCAATCTGTGTCTTTACTGCGGGGGTACTGGCCATTTCCTTCGGAGCTGCCCAGTGAGACCTAGTAAGTGTACCCTCAAAGACACTTTGAACTACCAAGTTTCTGGCTTACTACAGACTTATGTTGTTCTTTCTATTTCTCTACAGCTACCAACAGGAGCAACCCGCCTACCGGTGATTATTGATTCAGGAGCCTGCAGCTGCTTTCTGGACTCTTCACTTGCTTCCCAACTTCACTTTCCTCTGCAAACCAAGGACCGTTGTCTTCAGGTTCGTCTGGCGGATGGATCCCTGCCTCGTTCAGGGGTAATTACGCAAGAAACAAAACCCGTCCTTGCTATCACGGATTCAGGCCACCAAGAATACCTTCGATTTGACCTCATCCCATCTCCCATGTTTCCCATCATCCTGGGCCTCCCCTGGTTACAAGCACATGAGCCTCATATAAACTGGGCCAAAAGGGAAGTTAACTTCACTTCTTCGTATTGTTCCCAACACTGTCTTCCCGCACTTCCAACTGTCTGTGCTACTTTAACCCCTCGACCGGATAACCTACCACATGTTCCATCAGCATACTTAGAATTCCAGGACGTCTTCGACAAACAGCAGGCCGACCACCTACCTCCACATCGTCCCTACGATTGTCCCATTGACCTTCTGCCTGGCTCCAAAATTCCATTCGGCCGCATCTTTCCCTTGTCCGAATCTGAGTTGAAGGCCCTCAAGTCTTACATTGAGGAAAATCTGGAAAAGAAATTCATTCGCCCCTCTTCTTCCCCAGCCGGTGCCGGAATCTTTTTTGTTGAAAAGAAAGACGGGACTCTGAGGCCCTGCATCGACTATAGGGAATTAAATAAAATTACAATTAAAAATAGATACCCGCTTCCTCTCATCCCGGAGTTGTTCCAACGATTCCGATCAGCTCGGATCTTCTCTAAACTGGACCTTCGAGGGGCCTACAACCTCATCCGGATCAGGGCTGGAGACGAATGGAAGACGGCTTTTAGATCTAGGTTCGGTCATTTTGAATACTTGGTCATGCCATTCGGGCTTTGCAACGCCCCAGCTACTTTCCAGCACCTGGTCAATGACATTTTCCGTGAACACTTGGACGACTTCCTAGTAGTCTACTTAGACGATATTCTTATTTTTTCGTCCTCCCTTGAACTGCACCGAATCCATGTCATCAAGGTCCTCACTATTCTCCGAGAACATAGACTTTACCTCAAGGCCGAGAAATGTGACTTTGAGAAAACCACTGTGCAATTTTTGGGATTTATTATTTCTACCAATGGGGTCGCAATGGACCCGCAGAAAGTCAAAGCTATCCAGGAATGGCCAGCCCCAACAGACAAGAAAGGGGTACAACGGTTTATAGGTTTCGCCAACTTCTACAGGAGGTTCATTGTGGGGTTCTCCTCTATTGTGGCACCTATAACCCAACTGACACGCCAGGGCTACCGCTTTCACTGGTCACCGGAAGCTCAGGATGCCTTCGATAAACTAAAAAATGCATTCACATCGGCACCTGTATTGAAGCATCCAGATCCGCTACTGCCGTTTACTCTGGAAGTAGATGCTTCAGAGTCAGCCACTGGGGCCATCCTCTCTCAAAGGCAGGGCCCCAAATCCCTTCTTCATCCAGTAGCCTTTGCCTCTCGTAAACTAACTTCTCCAGAACGTAATTATGACGTCGGAGACTGGGAACTATTAGCTATCAAATTCGCCCTGGAAGAATGGCGATACCTTCTGGAGGGAGCCCCTCACCCTGTCATGATATTCACGGATCATAAGAATCTAGAATATCTGAGAACAGCAAAACGTCTTCGACCCAGACAAGCCCGATGGGCCCTCTTCTTCACCAGGTTTAACTTTCATATCTCTTATAGGCCCGGTTCCAAGAACGTGAAGGCGGATGCACTCTCTAGGATGTTTCCCGAGACCCCTCAAGCAGAGGAACCAAGTACCATCCTATCAGCACAAAACTTTCTGCTCATCCCACAGGCTGATCTACTAACCTCCATAAAAGCCGCCTCTAAGCATTGTCCTGACCAAGTAACCTCTTCCCTAGAGAAGCATAATGACTTGCTCTGGTCCCAAGGTAAAGTCTTCGTCCCTCTGGAAACAAGGCAACTGATTCTGAAAACTTTCCACGACCACAAACTAGCTGGTCACTTTGGAACCAAAAAAACCATGGAACTAATCTCTCGCTCCTTCTGGTGGCCTGGTTGGAGACAAGATTGCAAGTCCTATGTTGCCTCCTGTACCCGTTGCCAACGGTATAAGGGACCCAAAACCAAGAGTTGGGGTCTACTTAAACCTTTGCCTATCCCTGAACGTCCGTGGGCAGATGTGTCCATGGACTTCATTGTAGATCTACCGCCCTCTGGAGGTTTTACCACGATTCTGGTCGTAATTGACCGCCTCTCCAAAATGGCACACTTCGTGCCCATGATCGGTACCCCCTCTGCTGCAGATACAGCCAAAGCCTTCTTTCAGGAGATAATCAGGCTCCATGGGGTGCCTAAGAGCATCACCTCTGACAGAGGCGTTCAATTCACGTCAAAATTCTGGAAGGAACTTTGCAAATCTTTAGAAGTCAAGATTTGCCTATCATCGGCATATCACCCCCAGAGCAACGGACAGACAGAGAGAACCAATCAAACCCTAGAACAATATCTCCGTTGTTTTTGCTCAGCCTCACAAGACGATTGGTCCTCCCTATTACCCTACGCTGAATTTGCATATAACAACTCGGTGCATTCAGCCACCAGTCAAACTCCTTTTTGGGCCAACTTTGGCTTCCATCCTTCCTTCCTCCCTGATGACATTCCGGAGAGCTCTGTTCCTGCTGTTCAAGATCGGATAGCCTTTGTGCAATCTAATTTTCTGAGACTCCAGGAAATGATGCAAAACGCCCAGGAGTCTTACAAGAGACACTATGACAAGGGTAGGAAGGAAAATCCAGTCTTCGAAGTTGGGGAGGAAGTATGGCTCTCCGCCACCAACCTCAAATTGCCGATCCCTTCACGGAAATTGGGACCAAGATTTATAGGCCCTTTTAAAATCAAGCGAGTAATCAACCCTGTGGCCTTTGAATTGGCACTGCCCGACTCCTACAGGATACACCCGGTCTTCCACACGTCTCTGTTGAAACCAGTAGTCTCCAGCTCCTTCCCGGGAAGGGATGAGCCACCTCCTCCACCTGTGGAGGTTGATGGTGAAGATGAGTACGTGGTGGAATCTATCTTGGGCTGCAGGAAAAGAGGCAGGCAATTGCAGTATTTAATCAAATGGAAGGGGTATCCCCCAGAGGACAACTCTTGGGAACCATCTAGGAACCTACATGCTCCCCACCTAATTAGAGTCTTTCACCAGGAACATCCCGAGTTGATGTCTAGTCTGGGCGTCCGGAGTCCGCCCCTAGGAGGGGGGCACTGTCAGGGAAATCCGTCCAACGGCGCCAATCAGCGCCCAATGCGCACGCGCGGTGGAATGATGCTTCGGCGCGTGCGCGGGACGGCGCTTCTACGTGCGCGGCGGCGCACCAATAGGAATCCAGGCGGGCCTATTTAAAGAGACCCAGTTGCACTGACAAGTTGCTGGTTTGTCAGCTTTCCTGTATACCCAAGACTCTGGAAAACTATCTTGAAAATCTCCTTGTGACCCAGACTGGCTTGACTCCTCTGATCTCTCTCCTGGACCTGACCCTCGGCTTGCTATACGGACTTCTGCCTTCTCCTGTGTTTGACCCTCGGCCTGTGACTCGGATCTGCTGCCTGTCTACAATCCTTGACCTCCTGCTTGTACCTTTTGGACTTCCGCGTTTCCTTTGAACTCCTGCCTGGTTCCCGGTATTCTCTGGACTTGTTGCCTTTTACTGTGCTAGACCCCCAGCCGGGACTGTTACCTTGCAATTGCAACCCGGACTCAACCTGCACCGGCTTCCATTATCTCCTGCTGTTTGAACTTTACCTATCCGGCTAGTTCCTGCTTGAAGCCTGTTTCTTCAGTCTACTCAGCACTACCGGACCGTCTACAAGTACCCACCACCTGCCGGTAGCCGGTGCCGCTTCTCGCCATCCACTCCCTGTCTCAACTCCAGGGGGTGGAGTGCGTCAAGTCGCAAAGGTGAACCACTCTCGGCATCTCGGCCTCGGTAAGTACATACCCTTACACCTGGGGAGATGTCTTTTATTTGAAATGATGAGTTTTGCCCGCTTACTTTATCCACTTCAAACGATCCCCTTTTATTCAAACACAAGGATGTTTATTTAATGAATAGGGCCCTATCCTCATTGCTGTGGCAGAATAAAAATCCTTGCATAGCATTAACCAAACTTTATCTCCCTAGGAGTGAAGGGGATGCAAACTTTAAATATTAGGGTGTATAATCTGGCCCGGCTATTAGATTGGGTTTCTTCCTCATCCCGCTATACAAATAGGTCACTGGAGTCAGAAATGGCACTTTCTTACTCCCTAGGAGTTCTACTGTATTGCAAATGGAAACAACTACCTTCTGTATTTCAACACAATGTGATTCTAAGGGACACCAATATAGCATGGCAAGAAGTTTGAAAGAAACTGGGCCTTTCTCCAATCATTTCAAAGTATTTGCCCATACAGAGTGACCTGATGTTCCCTGCATATTAATATTGGTTTCTTCCTTTTTTGATATGGAATCTGGCAACCCGCACTCCTTCCAAGCTCTGGCAAAATACTTTTCATTGCCCACCCACCCATGGGCACTAAGGAATATATGGAGAAAGCTCAAAATCTCCAAACTTTTTTTGTCCAAATATGACGGAGAGATTAAACAAAAGAAACTTAAACAATACCAGAGGGATATTAAAGATTATGAGGGCAACAAGGTTTACAAGTGGCAGGAGGACCCTAAACCAGGTTACCCTAAGGACTCCTCATTAGAGGAGGACATGGAAGTTCACAATGTGGTCACTCCGCTGGCCAAGAATTTTAAAAACAATCCACATACACCAGGGAAAAAGTCTACCAAAATACCTACTAGTATTAAAGGTCAGGGGTCTCAGGGTGCCAGGGGACCACCCCCTCCTCCCCATTACGCTGACCATTATCCTCCACCTAGTGCTAACTACACAGCACCTTATCCAGTATCTACCCACAATAGATACGCACCATTAGATAATAGACCCATGGATTATGGTTATCAACAATATAACCAGGGTCCTAATTACTACCAACCCAGACCACCTAGAGGTAACTTTATGTTTCAATGATGTTTATTAAATACATTTTTCAGAACAAATACAAGAGTATCACAGTGCATTATCGTACAGTAATAGAAAACCTCTGGAGGGTAACTTGCCATTGCTCATTGTACAACACAGACCTTTCCCGTCTTATAAATATTAACTAATAATATCCCATTATGGGGATCAGTAGTCTAGACCAAAGCAACCAGTCTTGTACAAGCCACCTCTATCATGGGTTCACACGCTATAGCACATAGTACCGGCCCGACAAGCGAACCCCCCCCCCTCCTGGGAAGAGCCCACCCCCCACCCAACAATCGGGGAGGCGGCCTCCCCCCCACAGGAGCGATCCCCCCAAGGGCCAGACCACTCGCGGTTTAAAACTCTCGAACCCGTATGAGGATATATACTGTAGCATTCTAATAAGTACTCTAACGTGAGAACGTAAGGGGAAAAGGAGACATAGAAGAGAAAAAGAAACACGGAACAAGAAGGAAAGGAAGAAAAAGAGAGAGAGAAAAAAAAAACAGGTAAAATAATATGGGGGGGGGGGGTGTTGGGATGGGAGAGTCAGGAGAAGGGGATAAGGAGGAGCTGCGGTCCAGAGCCCAAGCACCCAGCACTAGTGAGGATAACTAAGTAGCCAGCATCCTCGGGTCATTGGTAAGATAATCAAACCATGGGTCCCAAACCTTATGAAATAGTTTCATCTTGTCCTGGACCAGGGCCGTCAATCTTTCGTTCAGCATTAACCAGGACATTTTGCTTTTTAGCTGGCCGAATGGCAGGGCAGCCGATCTCCAGTTCTTGGCTATAGTAATTCTAGCCGACATGAAAATGAAATTTAGTAGCCTCCTTTGGGATGGGACTTGGAGATTTCCGCCACCCTGTCACCCAGGAGAGCCTGTTTGGGCGATTTCTTTAAATTGATCTGTGTAAGGGTATATACAAAATTGTAGACCCTGATCCAGAACCTCCTAACCTTAGGGCACGACCACCAGATATGATAGGTGGTTCCCACCTGACCACATCCTCTAAAACATCTAGGAGGTGGCCTCCTGCACAAAGGTAGCCAGTCTGGCTGGTACCATATACCATCGTAGCAGAACCTTGTAATTAGCTTCTATGATTGAGGTATTCAGGAGTGAACGGGACGCTGTGTCTGCAATTGCCAACCAATTGTCCAAGTCCAATGTTTCCTGAAAATCACTTTCCCATAGAAGCATATATTTCAGCTTATTCGTAACAGCCATCAATATTGTATATATAGTAGATATAAATCCTTTAAGTCTATCATAATGCTTACACATATGTTCCATAGGGGTCAGCTTTGCTCGGTCACTCTTACGAGCTAATGTTTGGACAAAATGTTGTATTTGAGTATATCTATAGCGTTCTATTGGTGGCATTTGATGTTTCTCAGCCATAGAGCGTTCCAATATCATACCCTTATGATCACATAGGTCTGCAATACGTAGTAATCCCTTATTGGTCCACCATGAAAAAGCAAGAGGAGTGAGACCCGGGGTGAACAATCTGTTCTTTAAAATAGGTGCTAAGGGAGTATGGGGCGATTTAAATTTCTTGGACCTGGACAATCTGTCCCAAATATCCAGTGAGAAGGATAAGGAAGGACATAATATCGTCGGCCTGTCTGTAGGCGGGAGCCACATCAAGTGGGATATCGGGTCCGGATGGCAGGAATAGGATTCCATCGTCATCCATATCGCGGGTGGTGATTGTGAGTGAAACCTAGATAGGTGGGCCACCTGAGCCGCATAGAAATACTTCTGCAGATCAGGTAGTCCAAGTCCACCCATCCGTTTAGGGGCATACATTGTGTTTGTTTACCCTAGGCCTCTTATCTCCCCAGACAAACTGAAGTACTTTCCGTTGAAACATTTGCAGGTCGCTGTGTTGCAATGCTATAGGTAAGGTGCGAAAAAATATAACAGCCTAGGTAGGATATTCATTTTTATCGAGTGGAGTCTGCCAAACCACGACAGGGGGTGAATCTGCCATTTTGCCATATCCTCCGTTAATCTTTTAATAAGAGCGGGGTAGTTCCTTTTATATAGTGTTTGAATAGAAGAGGTCAAATTGATTTCCAAGTAAGGAAGAGCCTCAGCTTCCCATAAAAATTAGTGGGATAGCTCAATTGTCTTCTGAGTGGAGCTTGGTAGTGTTACATTCAGTGCCCTCGACTTGCCATGATTAATGTACAGTCCCGAAATGTCCGAAAATGGGTGCAATACCGTGTAGAGGTCAGGGAGTTAAGTTATCGGGGAGGTCAAGGTGAGCAGCAAGTCATCTGCAAAAAGCAGACACTTATGTTCATAGTCTCCCCTGACAATCCCCTTGATATCCTGGCAAGCGCAAATTTTAATCGCCAGCGGTTCTATTGCTAGGGCGAACAAAATTGGTGATAGCGGGCACCCCTGTCTAGTACCCCGTCTAATAGAAATGAGTTGAGAGGAGTATCCCCTTAGTATTAGTGTGGCAGTTGGAGAATCGTACAGTCCTTGAAGGAGATCCAGAAAGCGCTCGCCAAAGCCATAACGATTTAGTACGTCAAATAGGTACTCCCAGGATAGGGAATCGAACGCCTTCTGGACGTCCAACGAGAGTAACATGCTAGGTCTGCTACCCCCCACCATCCCAGTCAGACTGCACTGCCAATATCAGGTTTATTAATCTGCGGGTTTGGTCAGACGCCTGTCTATTAGGAATAAACCCAGTCTGGTCGGGGTGAATATATGACGGGAGGAATGTGTTCAGTCTGATGGCCAGGATTTTGGTTAAAATCTTCTTCAAATCAGTATTGATCAGGGAGATTGGGCGGTAATTTGCACAATCTCCATGATCCTTACCTGGTTTCGGTATGACATTAAGAAAGGCCGCATTTTCCTGTCCCGGGAGTTTATTGCCCCCTCTCAGATCATTAAAATATGCGCACATGTGAGGCGAGAGAACATCTATATATTTCCTATAATAATGGCCGGGGTAACCATCCGGTCCAGGGGCCTTAGAACGGTGGAGCATTTTTATGGCTGCCCTAATCTCAGGTTCAGTAAAGGCCTTGTCCATCAAGTCTGCGTGGTCTTGAGTTAATTTGGGTAATTGGACGTCGTGAAAAAACGCTTCAGTCCTTGACGGCTCAAATACTGTCTGTCGGCTATATAATTTGGCATAAAAGGTATGGAATTCCTTGATTATTAATTCGGGATTTTGAGTAAGGTGACCATTAGGTAGTCTTAGTTTAGGTAAAGTTGGCACATAGGGTCGGGGTACCAGCTTCCTAGCCAACATAGTGGTGGGTTTATCGCCCATGGTATAAAATTTATGTTTGGACCTGCTGATGTGTTTTTCAGCTTGCGTGGTTAGGCTAAGGTTCAATGTAAGTCTTGCTTCATCTATTTTATGGCTAATATCAATCAGGGGATTTTTTCGCTGTTCCGCCAGTAACGCCTCTAGATCCGCCTCTAGGTCTTTAATTACCTGCCCTCGCTCCCGTTTATGTCTAGCCGCTATTTGTATCAGCTTACCGCAAATCATTGCTTTGTGAGCGGCCCAGTTAATTGTAGGTGAGGTGTCAGTGGATTTATTAGTTTCGAAGTAAGCCTGGAGTTCTTTCTGAATTTCCACATATATAATAGGGTCGTTCAGTAGGCTAACATTAAGTCGCCATGGGGAGGGGGTGGCTTTAGTCCAAAGCCCTTTGGTGACGAGTTTAACCGGGGAATGATCAGACCAGGGGGTAGCCAGGATCTTAACCGACGTTATATATGGGAGTAGAGGGGTACGCACCAAGAGATGGTCTATCCTGGAGTAGGTGTGATGCACCTGCGAGAAATGCGTGAAATCTCTAACTGTGGGGTTGTATTCCCGCCAAGTGTCAATCAAATCATGGAGGTGAAATAGGCATGAAACCTTACTACTGTCATTAGGTGGACGCCTTAAGAGTGGTTTCGTATGATCGGATTTGTCCATTGTCCTATCCATAGGGATATTACTATCACCTCCCATGACTATCTGCCCCTGAACCTTTGGCATAATAACATTGAGCATGTTCTTAAAAAATTCAGGCTGACCTGTGTTTGGGGCATAGTACAATGGGCGTAAAGGGGATCCGCTTAGAAAAACAGATCGCCACTCCCCCCTTTTTTTGTGGGCCACACACAAGCAAGGAAAAATTTAGGGTATCTCGCGTTTAGATATCTGGGAGCTGAGGACTTAGAGTAATGAGTTTCCTGTAGCAAGAGCACGTCAGCCCTCTGCCTATGATAGGATTGAAAGGCTTTGGTCCTCTTGATAGGGGAATTGAAACCGTGTACATTGTGCGTAATCACCGAATAATCAGTAGAATATGTCTTAGCCATCGTGGTAGGGCAGAGCACTCTTACCTTGAAACACAAGATGATTCAAAAAAGCTGTTGAGATTGGGTTCGACCACTTCCTTAAGCGTCTGAACCATGATGTAGGTGGGGGACCCTGGACCGGAGCTCGTTAGGAGGGGAGGGGAAGAACAAAAAAGGAGAAAATGAGATACCAATAAAGAGCATAACAATAACAGATCGGCCTTAGGCCGTAACATATAAACTCGAAGTTCCTGAGTAAAATAGTAACTGCATGGGGAGTGATCCCCTCCGGATCAAATCTCCGGACCAAAGTTTGCAAGGGTATCATCCTCCTCGGAGGATAAATAGTCTTGCTAGTGAGCGGCATGTATTGCCGCCCCGACCCAAAACATATATGCTTCCTTGTGCAGGCAGCCGGAAATAAACATATAACCTAAATGTAAGTACCATTTATGAACATTGTTATAGACTAGCTGTATTCTCTGATCTCGGTCAGGGTCGAGACCCCGGGACAGACAGGTCCCCCATCGGTTACCCCCGTCCCGGCGTCCCCACCTCAGGGGGATCAATCCGCCCCCTCCGACCGGCCAAAACTCACCAAACAGTGCCCCCAGCTAAATCTTTCCAGAAAGAAAAAGAACAAAAAAAACAAAAAACAAAAAGGCACCAGCTAAACAATCAACTAAGTAGCCGTCCTACGCGCAGTAAAGGTTGATGAACAGCACCTCTAGGGTGTAACAAATGTGTCCCATCTAGGACCCAGGGAGGCAGCGAACAGGAGGCCCTTCCCTACAACGGGACTTTAGCCAGTCCCAAAAAGTAGCAATGGGGGCCTATGTAGTAGTCATGTCTTTCGTTGCGATTTCCTAAACTGAGATTGTTTGCGGTCTTGCCAGAGTGGAGAGAGAGGGCGATGTTCCTCACTTTGGGGGGACAGTGCCGGAGAATCATGAGTCACGATGCCGAGTTCAATCAGGAGTTCTTCACCTGTTTGGAACGTTGAGAATGAATGGGATCGTCCTTTATAGGTGAAGGATAATTTAAAGGGAAAGGCCCATCGGTATTTACTTTGTTTTGCCATCAGCTGCTGGAGTAGTGGTCTTAAATTTCTGCATTTCTGGACCGTAGAAGGGGCCAAATCTGTAAATAGCTGGATTGAGGTCCCATGGATTTGTAGATTCTGTCTGTTACGGGCCGCTAACATCATTTTCTCCTTAACCCGGTAAAAGTGCGGTTTTACTATTACATCACGTGGCAGTCCATCAGATCTAGGGGCAGTCAGTGCCCTGTGTATGCTGTCAATCTCCATGTGATGAGGGGAAATATCGGGGATCAGTTCTTTCATCAACTCGTACATGACCTCTTTCAGATCGGTATATATCTCAGGGAGGCCCCGTATGCGTATATTGTACCTACGAGAACGGTTCTCTAAATCTTCAATTTTAGAGTTTGCCTCCTCCAGCCTATCATGGAGGTCAGTTATCAAGCGGGTATTTTGGTTGACCTTTTTTACTGTATTGTCCACCTTAGTTTCTATGTGTTCAAAACGTTCCCCCAGGCTGTGAATGTCCCTCTTGAGGTCTGTTGTAATTAAAGTGCAGGCTTTAGAGAGCTCCTGCTGCAGCATAGTGGAAAAGCGTGCTAAAAGCAGTGCATCAGGGGAGTAAGGGGCTAGCTGGGGAGCCGCTGCTATCTCCTGGTGGGCTGGCTGAATAAGGGCTCCGCTATCCCCGCCATATCCCCGTCCATGGAGGATGCCGGGGAATCTATTGGTTTCTGCAGGACAGGAAAGGTGCCTGGGGACTGGGACTGTAGTGCGGACTCACCCCTCTGGTCTGCTTCATAGTCTCCCGATGATTGGGATGAGAGCGGGTCCCTCATCCGCTCCGGGTGATCGGCATCAACCCCCTTCTGAGCCGCGGTGTTACTCCTGGAGGCTGTGCTGCCTCGTGTGTGGTGGTGCCCGGATGCCATCTTGGATTGCTGTGCAATGCCTGGGGAAGACCCCGCTCCGCCGTTCGATCTGGGCCGTCTGCACTGACCTCTCCTCGGCTGACCCTGTGCCCACCTATTCATCACCTCATCTGGGACCCGCCTGCGGTACTTTCAGGCTGGAATCCCGCTGTCTACTCTGTCGTTTGCTGTGTAGGGTCGGAGCGAGCGGAGCTCGGCTAGAACACGTCCACCTCCGAGATCCCGCGCATGCGCACCTAGAGGTAACTTTAGAGGGAACTACAGGGGCAGACCTATTCAACACCAGAACAATTATCAACGGGGGGGGAGGGTAATGGAGGGGATGGAAAGAACCCTACAAAATTCCACCTACCACATCCCAATACCCCAAAGAGCATATAGAAAAAGGGGCAGAAGAGGGGGAGCCAGAAAGAAAAAGACCACGGGACAGTTAAATGCAGGGATTTTTAACCTAACAGAGATGGAATTTTCAGAGCAGGAAATGGAAGTTTTAGCACAGGGTTTAAAATTTGTGCCAGACAAAAATATCAATAAATTTGAATTATTTATTGATGTTGAAAAATATGTTAGAAAACTTAATATCAAAAAACATTTTGCTTCTTAAACTTCCACATTTTTATCCACTTTGGGTACTGGCAACTTTCAACACAGTGGATTAAAAAATACTTCTGTGTTCAATCCCAAGAAGGGGACTCATCACCATATTGAAGTGTTTAAAAATATGGTGCAGGATGAAATTAAATCAATTGAGGTAAAACAGGCCAGAAGGAATCTAACATTAATAGATGGGATAAAAAAACTTGAACAAAATAAAAATATAGTAGTCCGCCCGTGCGGATAAGAGGGGAGCCATGGTGATACTTACCAAGGAAAGCTACTATACAGAAATTCAATGATTGTTGGATGATACTAGCACATACAAGTTACTTCCATCAGATCCAACTAGTAAATTACAAGCTCAATTACACCATTGGTTTTCCATAGAAGTTACTCAACATATATTGGACCAGAAGGAGGCTCAATACCTCACCCCACGGGTCCCACTTACCCCAGTCCTATATATAGTATCTAAAATTCACAAAAACAGAGAAACCGCCTGGCCGACCCATTATTAGTGGGATAGGTTCCCTCTACTCTTGAGTAGGCGAATATCGAGATATCTATCTCCAACCCCTGGTTGTACAGGGGAAATCCTATTTGAAAGATAGCCGTGAGCTTATCAAATCTATATCTACCCTACAATAAGGTGACCAGATTTTTTAAATTAAATCCGGGGACATATTTTTTTTTTACTAGTAATGGCGGCAATCAGCAACTCTCTGCCCGTCACCCAGCCGCCACCGCCCACCTCACAGCCTCTCAAGTCTTACTCTCCGGGCCCCGGCTACTACTGGGTGGGGAGCGGAGGAAGATCACGCCACCAGGGAAGGCAAGGAGATCAGCAGGCAGGCGGTTGGCTGGGACTTGAGCAGAAGAACATGTGACTGGAGCTGAATGGGCATGTACCCAAAACTGAAGAAATATTCCCTCCGCTCCGACCAGCACATGATCATCAGAAAGGGGCACAGATAATGGAAAAAAATACACCCCCTAAGCTAGTAGGAGCGGCGGGGCGGGGGGGTGTAATTCAGATTTTTTTTTTTAATTCTGCACTGACTGTCTTTGAAATTGCCCCAGCCCCTGTTCAAATCCAATCCGGGGACAAAACCGGGGACAGATTTGGTCCGGGGACAGTGTCCTCAATCCGGGGACTGTCCCCTGAAACCGGGGATGTCTGGTCACCCTACCCTACAAGTTACAGATACCACCCTCATGGTCACAGTTGACATTGAATCACTGTATACCAATAGTAAACAAGAAGATGCTCTGGTAGCAGTTGAACTGGCCTTGATAGAGCAATCCAAGCTACATATTGATCAAATTAACTTTCTAGTTGAAGGACTTCAACAAGCCATGGGTAACAACTACTTTTGGTCACAGGACAAGTTTTATAATCAAATTAAGGGGGTGGCTATGGGGGCTCGATATGCCCCTAGCGTAGCCAATATCTTGCTAAACAAATGGGAAAGTGAAACCATATATAGTGAACATAGGCCAGCTCTTGTGTATTATAAAAGATACATTGATGATGTTATTCTATTATGGGACAGCTCACAGGAGGAACTAGACCTTTTTTAAGATGTCTGAATAACAACAAATATGGTTTAAAATTTACAGCTGAATGGAGTACAGTGTCGGTTAACTACCGTATATACTCGAGTATAACCCGAGTTTTTAAGCTCATTTTTTGGTGCTGAAAATGCCCCCCTCGGCTTATACTCGAGTCACCTTTTTGCGCCTCATCTCCTGGACTTTGGGGACCCGGTACAGGCCGACCGTAGGTCCCCTGGACTCCAAGCTTGGCACACATGTAGCCCCACTCTTCCTCCTATAAGTGTGCAAAGTTTGTTGTCTGGGGGACCTACGGCCGGGGAGCACCGATTTTTCAAAGCCGGGCACCCCTTCCATAGACTCCCATGTTAAACGTCAGTCTAGTCATGGACACAGTGAGGCATGCACATGGACACAGTGAGGCAAAGTGAGGCACAGTGAGGCATGCAGATGGACACCCTAGGCTTATACTTGAGTCAATAAGTTTTCCCATTTTTTTGTGGTAAAATTAGGTGCCTCGGCTTATATTCGGGTCGGCTTGTACTCGAGTACATACGGTACTTGGATCTCACTCTGGTCAAGGACCATAACAAAATTGGCACAAGGACATTTTTCAAAAGTACTGATAGGAATGGCTTTGTGCCAATTAACAGTTGCCACCACCCCCAGTGGTTGGGAGCTATACCCAAAGGACAGTACATGCGGATCAGGAGGAACTGTGTTAGTTTGACTGATTTCCATGAACAGGCCTTTATCCTCACTGAAAGGTTCAGGGAAAAGGGATACTCCCAACAAATGCTTACCAAAACACAAATTAAGTTGCAATTATGGATAGGGAGACACTTCTAACTTCCAAGAAAAAATTGCCTTTTCAAGGCAAATTGGCCTTCGTCTCTGGGTTCCACAGACAATACAAAAGTATTGAACATACTTTCCATAAATTCTGGCCCATACTTCTAAAAGATAGGGATTTAGCAACAGTCCTACCCTCTAGCCTGAAATTCATCTACAGACGGGCACCAGGGCTAAGAAATATGATAGCACCCAATGTCCCTGACCCCCCTAAAAAGCCCCTTACATTTCTGGATGGAACAGGGTTCCACTACTGCACCAGGTGCAAAGCCTGTCGCACAACCACTAGACATGGTAAGAAAAAAAAACAAATTCCAGTCTATGGTAACTAAGCAGGAATTTACTCTGAAACCCCTTCTTACATGTTATTCAAAGTATGTTACATATGTTCTGGAATATCCCTGTTCATTACAATATGTGGGACGTACCACATGGGAGCTAAGAGTTAGGATCAATGAACATGTGGCTAACATCTCTAAAGGTTTCCCCAACCATAATGTGTCACGCCATTTTGACCAGTTTCATGACAGAGATCCTTGCCAGCTCACATTCTATGGTATAGACAGAGCTGTGCATCACTGGAGAGGTACTGATCTCACTAAGACCATCTCACAGAATGAGACTCAGTGGCTGTATCGTCTACAGACTATGCAGCCACTGGGACTCAATATAGACCTGGACCTTAATTGTTTTTTAACTAATGAATATCTTTCTCCCTGGTTAGAGTCATTTTTTAAAATTTTATATCATTTTATCATATCCATTCTATTATTCATGTTTTTTCATATCCTGTATTTATCATGCACTTTATCTTTAAATTTAGATTTAGTTGCGTGATTGATTGGGCACTGTCATTTTAATTTAACCATTAGATTTACTATTTACTCATAGTGTGTGTTTTATTATCATGCTGGATGTTCTTCTTGTTTGCACTGTGTGCTTCAGTCTGGCACTGAGGCTGTTAATATTACCCATCATAGTAAATTGTTAGACAAGCAGATATAGGACCATTCACCCAGTGACCAAATACGCTTCCTGAAGACGTGTTAGACGAAACGTACGTCGAGGCGGTACTTGCGTGGAATGCACGCCAGTCTCCTACGGACGGATGGGACTCACACGCTAAACATACCATGCCTTCCAGCCTCAGTGCCGGGCTAAGGCACTTCCAAATGTAGGCAGCCTTTTGGCTTTTTATTCATGCTTTTATGACGCAATAAACGGTATTATACTATTCTCGATCCTATTCATTTTGTTGCATATCCCACTTATCTCGCTCTGAGCCATCCTTGGGGAGTCTGATTTATCCGGGAATACATCTCTCCATACTTAGCAAGTGTAACCTTGCACAAAGCGCATTTGACCTTTTTTTAATTAAAGGGGTCAAAGCACTTCGGGTGTCACTTATTGGTGGTGAAGGTGTCACTTCAAGATTACTACTGGATTTTCTATTACTATTGTGTATGGACTGGTCATACAGCACACAAAGGAATTACTCTACATTCTATGCACTTTATTGATTATGGACTTATGTTGCTCAATTGCATTATCAGCACTAGTTTTTATTTGTTTCAATCTATTGCACTGTGAATTGGTAGAGTAGGGCTGTGTTCTATTCGTGTGAGGACATCAGTGGTGTTCAGTTCCCTGTGGCGCTGTCGCAGTGCCGTACCCTTTGTGACATAGCAGAGTTATTGGCATTCCTGCCAGTGTCCATCATGGCCGCGCCAGACTCACCCCTATGCGCATGTGCGCACGCAGATGCGCCATGCGCATGCGCGCACGCAGATGCGCCGCACGGACGGCACGTACAGACGCAAACAGACGGTGTGGGCGCACCTCCCGGCCTATTTAAGCCTGTCACTGGCACATACAAGTTGCAGGATTATCTTCAGCTCCTACTGTGTTCCTGTGCCCTGTAACTCCTGCCTGTCGGATCTCCTGTGTACCAAACCCGGCTTGCCTGACCTGTTCCTGCTGACTTCCTGGCGTGTACCTGGCTTTCTGCTGTTTGCTCCCTGCACCTGACCCCGGCCCGGCCAACGGACTTCGCTTACCTTGTCCTCTGTGCTAAGACCCAGCTCTGCTGTGATCTCGGACTGTCTTGCTGTGTTTGACCCCCTGGCCTGGCTCCCGATTCTGCTACCTGGACATTCCACTGGTCCTTACCCTTTGGACCTCTTAAGCACGCCTGCTTCCCTGCAGTCTGCCTGTTCTACCAAGCTCCTGGCAACCAGCACTACCTACCAGGCAACCCGTGCTTCTGTGGGCACCACACCCCCTGTATCATCTCCAGGGCTGTGCTGCGCTCGGCCGCAAGGGGAGCCCTCCCAGCATCTCGGCCTCTTACCTAGAACGTGACAGTATAATCCAGCCACTGACAGAGGCCGACGGAGGTGTCTCCCCAATGGAAACCGTAATGCAACACGTCACAGCCCTGACTCAGGTCATCCAAAAGCTCCAGGAGGGATACCTTCAACTAGAGGATCGCTTGCAGCACCTGCCACAATCATCCACCTCCACAGGTCAAGGTCCGCCTTCAGCCAGTCCTCCTAAAGTTGCCCCTACTGTGGTTACATCCCCTCCAGAACCACGAGTCCCAGTACCAGAACGTTTTCGGGAGATCGAGAGAAGTTCCGGTCCTTTGGGAACGCCTGCAACTTGTACTTTTCCTTGCAGCCACGGACATTTTCCTTTTGAAGTGGTGAAAGTGGGATTCATAATTTCCCTGTTAAGTGACGAACCTCAGACCTGGGCCCATGGCCTATTGGAGCAAGAGAGCCCTACCCTTAACTCTGTGGATCAGTTCTTTGAAGCCATGGCCCGCTTGTATGATGACCCCCTACGAACTACCACGGCTGAAGCCACTCTGCATGCTCTCCGGCAGGGTCAGCGCCCTGCAGAGGATTATACGGTAGAATTCCGTACATGGTCCACAGACTCTAGATGGAATGAAGCAGCCTTGAGATATCAGTATCGGATGGGGTTGTCTGAATCTCTTAAAGATGAACTGGCCAGGGTAGAGACCCCCCCTACATTGGAGGGTCTCATCCAGCTGACCATTCAGCTTGACAGACGCTTGCGGGAACGTCAGTCTGAACGGGCCTGAACCTTCATGCCTACCCAGACACTACCTGAAGCCCTGTGTTCATCAGTTCCTGTACAGCTTAGCATGGTCCGCCCAGCACTGACTACTGAGGAAAGACTTCACCGCCGACAGGCGAATCTCTGCTTTTATTGTGGGGGTACAGGACATTTCATAAACAATTGCCCCATAAAACCTAGGAAGCCAACCCCCCGCACTCCAGTTAACTTCCAGGTAGCCAAGTTCTCCTCGGCTCATATTGCCCTTCCTGTCACATTACGGTTGGCAGGAGGAGAAATTCACCTCCAGGCAATACTGGATTCTGGAGCCTGTAGTTGCTTCTTGGATCTGGCTTTAGCAAAAAGACTCGCTATTCCTCTTCATCCCAAGAAGCAGAGACTGACCGTCCATCTGGCCGATGGCTCAATGCCGAGTTCTGGGCATGTCACCCAAGAAACAGTGCCTATTCTTACCTCTACCAATCCAGGTCATCAGGAATTCCTTCGATTTGACGTCTTGAGCTCCCCCATCTTCCCGGTCATCTTGGGAATTCCATGGCTACAGGCGCACAATCCTCAGATTGATTGGCCCAGGAAAGAAGTACTCTTCACATCCTCCTACTGCCGGCAACATTGTCTTGCTCCTGTACCCAAGGACTTCTCCAGTTGCCTGACTGTATTACTCACGTCCCTAGTGGACCCGAACATACCGGCAGCCTACCAGGAATTCCTGGATGTCTTCGACAAGAAGAAAGCAGATACGCTACCTCCACATCGTCCATACAACTGCCCCATCAAGTTACTGCCAGGAGCTGAAATCCCTTTCGGTCGTATATTCCCTCTTTCTGAGACTGAGCTTGAGACTTTAAGGGAATATGTCGATGAGAACCTCGAAAAAGGGTTTATCCGTCCCTCCTCCTCTCCTGCCGGTGCTGACATTTTCTTTGTTGAGAAGAAGGATAAGACTTTGAGACCATGTGTAGATTACAGGGAATTAAACAAAATTACCCTTAAGAATCGCTATCCGCTTCCCCTCATTCCCGAACTGTTCCAGAGGTTCCGTACAGCTCACGTCTTTACCAAGCTAGACCTACGTGGAGCCTACAACCTCGTCTGCATCCGGGAGGGGGACGAGTGGAAGACAGCCTTTAGAACAAAATTCGGACATTTCGAATATTTAGTAATGCCATTCGGACTGTGCAACGCCCCAGCGACATTCCAGCATTTTATAAATGATATTTTCAGAGAACATTTGGATCACTTTGTTGTTGTCTATCTCGACGACATTCTTATATTTTCTGCCACCCTGGAACTCCATAGAACGCATGTCAAGAAAGTGCTGTGCATCCTCAGAACACACGGGTTATATGTCAAGGCCGAGAAATGCGATTTCGAAAAAGTGTCAATCCAATTCCTGGGGCTCATCATCACCACAGGCGGGATAGCTATGGATCCACAAAAAGTGAAGGCTATTCTTGAATGGCCGGTTCCGTCTGACAAGAAGGGCGTACAAAGATTCATCGGCTTTGCAAATTTCTACAGAAGATTCATAAAGAATTTCTCCACCATTGTAGCACCAATTACCCAGATAACCCGCCAACATACCAAATTCCAGTGGTCCGCAGCAGCACAAACCGCCTTTGACCAACTTAAGGCCTTCTTTACCTCTGCACCAATTCTAATGCATCCTGATCCCACCATGCCCTACGTCTTGGAGGTTGACGCTTCGGAAGTAGCCACAGGGGCGGTATTATCCCAACGTCAGGGCCCCAAAGCATTATTGCACCCTGTGGCTTCTCTTCACGGAAGATGAGTCCTCCAGAGAAAAATTACGATGTGGGGGATCGAGAACTCTTATGCCCCGTACACACGATCGTTTTTAATGTCATTTTTCAAACCGACGTTTTTCTCCTCGTTTTTTTTCATGTTTCCTCTCAAGCCTGCCTTGCGTACACACTATCATTAAAAAAAACGATCAAGCAAAGCGCAGTGACGTTCAACACGTACGACGGCACTATAAAGGGGAAGTTCCGTTCGAATGGCGCCACCCTTCATGTTAGTAAAGTTTGTTGAGCGACGATTCCCGCTTTTCAGTCCGTTACTGTGTAATGAATGTGCTATCTCCATTACGAACGCTAGTTTTACCAGAACAAGCGCTCCCGTCTCATACTTGATTCTGAGCATGCGTGTTTTTTTTACGTCGTGAAAGCATACACACTATCGTTTTTCACGTCGTTAAAAAAAACGACATGAAAAACGACGTGAAAAAAGAGAGCATGTCCGGAATTTTTAATGGCCGTTTTTCACGTCGTTAAAAATGCTCTGGAGCCTACACACGATCATTTTTAATGGCCATTTTTTAAAATGGCATTTTTAACGGCATGAAAAACGATCGTGTGTATGGGGCATTAGCCATTAAAACTGCTCTAGAGGAATGGAGATATCTCCTGGAAGGTGCCACACATCCCATCTTAATTTTTACGGACCACAAGAACCTGGAGTACCTTCGCACAGCCAAGCGATTAAGACCCCAACAGGCTCGGTGGGCTCTGTTCTTTTCAAGGTTCAATTTTCATATTACCTACCGCCAAGGCTCTAAAAACGGAAAAGCCGATGCCCTGTCCCGAATGTTCCCAGACACTCCTGAAGAGATCATGCCCAGTACAATTCTGTCCTCACAGAACCTTCTCTTGATTCAGCCTGATTTAAGGACTTCAATTGAGCAGGCTTCCTCCCAATGCACTGAAGCAGAAGTCTCTTCCTTAAGGAGTCAGGAGGGCCTTCTATGGCATCAGAACAAAATTTTTGTCCCACTGCAAACCAGGCTACAAGTGTTAAAGGAAAGGAAAAACGTACCGCTCAAAAGCTTGAGAATTCACCAAATAGCTGCTTCCGCCCGGTCACTCACACAGGTGCTGGCTCTGCACTGATGCATGGGAGAAAAAGAAACCCTGGACTGCCGCACTCTGTATAGACAGTTATTTATGCCAAAATTTCAGGTAAAAAATCCAAATTCAAAATAAATCCATAAATCCAAAACAACAAATGCAGATAGTGTGCATGCAGGGAAGGGTGGCTAACGCGTTTCACGTCACGAATTGACGCTTACTCATAGCTTACTACAAGTGTTAAAGACATTCCATGACCATCAGCTGGCTGGCCACTTTGGGGTCCGTAAGACGACCGAACTTGTTTAACGGTCCTTATGGTGGCCTACTTTGAGGTCTGACTGTAAAGAATACGTCAACTCCTGTATAACCTGCCAGAGAAGCAAGGGGTCCAACACCAGATCGTGGGGCCTGCTAAGACCACTGCCAGTCCCGGAACAACCTTGGAAAGAAATTTCTATGGACTTTATAGTGGATTTGCCCCCTCTCAGAGGAATTTACAACCATCCTAGTCGTTGTGGACCGATTGTCCAAGATGGCACATTTTCTACCAATGATGGGCACACCTTCCGCCATGGACACAGCGAAGACCTTTATAAAGGAAATCGTCAGATTACATGGCATACCAGACAACATCGTATCTGATAGAGGTGTACAATTCACCTCCAGGTTCTGGAGAGATCTCTGCAAATTACTTTCAATCAAGGTATGTTTATCCTCAGCCTACCATCCTCAGAGTAACGGTCAAACTGAAAGGACCAATCAGACTTTAGAACAATATCTGCGATGCTTCTGTTCGTTCTCTCAAGATGATTGGATTCCATTATTACCTTGTGCAGAATTTGCATATAACAACTCCGTGCACGCTACTACCAACCAATCACCCTTCTGGGCAAATTACGGCTTTCATCCTTCATTCTTACCTAACACTATTCCAGAATCATCGGTACCGGCAGTTCAGGACAGAGTAAATTTCATTCAGACAAATTACCAAATGCTCCAGGACACAATGAAGAAAGCTCAGGAAGTATACAAGGAACAATATGATAAAAAGATAAGAGGAAACCCTACCTTTAAGTTAGGGGACAAAGTATGGCTGTCATCTATAAATCTCAAATTATCATGTCCATCCCGGAAATTGGGACCCAAGTTCCTGGGTCCTTTTGAAATCAAACGTGTAATCAATCCTGTAGCATTTGAACTTGCCTTGCCAGAGTCTTTTATGATCCACCCGGTATTTCATGTTTCTCTTCTTAAACCTGTGATTTCTAGTCCTTTTCCAGGGAGAGAAGAAGTGCCCCCGCCTCCGGTCCAGGTTGGTGATGGAACTGAATTTGAAGTGGAGTCCATTCTTGACTGTCGTCGGAGAGGTAGGACAATTCAGTTCTTAATTAAGTGGAAGGGGTATTCTCCTGAAGAAAATTCTTGGGAGCCTGCAAACCATGTGCACGCTCCTAGACTTCTGCAGAGGTTCCGAGCCCGTTACCCCGAAAGATGGGCCCGGTTGGGCATCCAGAGGCTGCCCCTTGGGGGGGCACTGTCAGGGAAATAGCAGAGTTATTGGCATTCCTGCCAGTGTCCATCATGGCCGCGCCAGACTCACCCCTATGCGCATGTGTGCACGCAGATGCGCCATGCGCATGCGCGCACGCAGATGCGCTGCACAGATGGCGCGTACAGACGCAAACAGACGTGTGGGCGCACCCCCCGGCCTATTTAAGCCTGTCACTGGCACATACAAGTTGCTGGATTATCTTCAGCTCCTACTGTGTACCTGTGCCCTGTAACTCCTGCCTGTCTGATCTCCTGTGTACCAAACCCGGCTTGCCTAACCTGTTCCTGCTGACTTCCTGGCGTGTACCTGGCTTTCTGCTGTTTGCTCCCTGCACCTGACCCCGGCCCGGCCAACGGACTTCGCTTACCTTGTCCTCTGTGATCTCGGACTGTCTTGCTGTGTTTGACCCCCTGGCCTGGCTCCTGATTCTGCTACCTGGACATTCCACTGGTCCTTACCCTTTGGACCTCTTAAGCACGCCTGCTTCCCTGCAGTCTGCCTGTTCTACCAAGCTCCTGGAAACCAGCACTACCTACCAGGCAACCCGTGCTTCTGTGGGCACCACACCCCCTGTATCATCTCCAGGGCTGTGCTGCGCTCGGCCGCAAGGGGAGCCCTCCCAGCATCTCGGCCTCTTACCTAGAACGTGACAGTGACCTCTTGCAGCAGCTGTACTGCGGGGCGGGGAACTCAATGTGCTTGCTGGGAGAGGGTATAAAGGGGGCGGACATCTTCACCACGAGGTCCGAGTCCCAGGCACCTTTAGCCTAAGGGCTGCTGTCCGTGATCGGTGTCCAGGCGCCCTTGGCCTGTACACGTGGAGATCGTGTTCCATCCCAGACACCTTCAGTCTGGGATGAGGTACTCAACCGGAGGCCTGGGGCCCAGTACCTTCCCTGGGTCCCGCGAGGGAGGGATTGTCCTAAGGTGCCCCGGGTGTTGGGTGCCTGAATCCAGGGCGTAAGGGACCAGAGAGGTGACCCTTCCGTATAGCTGGTGCAGCATATTGCCAGTGCCGGGTGGGCCTCTGGAGACCGTTCGGATGGATGTCTTTCCCCAACAAGGGCCACACCATCAAGGAAGGTAAATTCATGTTCTTTGGCCGGTGGCAGAGGTCCACCTAATCAACTCAGGTCGGTGGCAGAGACCTGCGCTTAGGCCTGTGGCAGGGGCCTCAACAGTTCACCCGGTCGGTGGCAGCGACCAACCTCACGGTCGGTGGCAGCGGCCGTGCGCCAAGCCTATTTGCGCAAGAAGGAATAGGAGAGCTCACTGTGCCTGGACCAACTCGTAACCACACCCTGTCTGTTTATTCAAAAGTTCAACTGATGCTGTTCACTACTAAAGAAGAATAAAGGAGTGTTGGACTTTTTATGGTGTGGGGCTCTATTACTGACAGTCAAACCTCCACAGGAGAAGCAGAGGCTCCATCCAGAACACAGGCCCGAAGGTAAAACAAGTGTTGGCTTTCACCTCTGCACACTAGAGGACATAGGCCGTAGTGAACCTCACCCTCCTCCCACATACCCCTAGACAAGCCAGCCGTTTTATTAACAAGGAGGACGGGGGGGTGAGGCCGCTACACTCATTTAGTTAATCCAATTTTTCACTGGTGCACTATCATCATTGTGAATAGGGTTCCACAAACTGTATTTTGTTAATTTAGAGTTTGTTAGCATTACTCTAGCGCCCCCACACATATATTTCTACACATTGCCCACCCACCACCTATTTCATCACTGGGAATGCATCAGCTATGCAACATCATGCTGCCTAGACCAGACTAAAAGATTTCATTTGTCATTGGAAGACAGTCTTACCTCCACTCAAGCTTATTCCATCTTGGACATTTACTGTCCCCTCAACCTCAAAGCGTTTGTAACCCTAAAAAAATAAAATTGGATCCTGTATTTTGAAAGCATGTTATACAGCACAGTGCTTGTGCTGGCATTTGGCCCCTGTATCACCTGAAATACCTGGCTGATCCTGCCTGGTTCTGCCCTCCCCCTGTAAACTGACCACATTTTATCATGGCTGCTGAGCCCTGACACCGTGGTCAGCTTATGTGCCACCTTCTTCCGCAGCTCTCCTTTCTGCTCTTCCCCCCCCCTCCCTGTCTGTCAGCTAGTAACAGTGCCCCCCCCATACCTCCCAACATTTCAAAACTCCACCGCGGGACAACACACTGCCTGTCACCACAGATTTTGAAAGTTGTTGAGCGGGGGGGTGGGGGGTGTAGTGCCGCGGGAAAGTTAGTTATTTTTTCAAGGACATAGGATGGGGGGGGTGGTTGGTCGCCGTATCGAGGGGAGAACACATAAAACATAACAACAGAATTGCCCTCGTCCGCCCGTCTTACCTGTAGGTTGTTCACAGTCGCTGGGGCTGGGCTGTGGGTGATCGCAGCCGCTCTGAGTCCCGCCTCACCTCCCTGCATCTTACCTCCTACTCCTCCCTCCTCTGGCTCTGTGCGGGAATACCGTGTCCCGTGCGTGACCGCGGGAAAATGCTGTCCCTGCGGGAAAACCCGCAGAATCCATGCGGGTTGGGAGGTATGCCCCCCCTTATGCTGAAATGACAGTGTAAATTACATGCAATCCCCTCTGTTAGAAAGCATCCTAAGCTGCAGTGTCTGTGCTTTGTAAAATGTTTGCCCATTTCTACCTGAATTCACAGCGCCGCTGGGAACTCACATGACTCCTCGCTGCTCCTGTCCTCCCCGGCTGACGTATTGGCTCTCTCTCCTCCTTTCCTCACCACTGAAGTCAGCGGGGGATTATCGGCCCCTCCCACTCTGGCTGAGTGGTGCTGTGAATTCAGGTAAAAATGGGCATTTTTTTTACAAAGCACTTACACTGCAGCATAGGACTCTTTCTAACACAGGGGATTGCATGTAATTTACTAAGTGGCTTCACAACCACCTTAAGTTTATGTCCCATTTTGGTCATTTATCGGCAGCTAACTGGAGCAAAGTCTTTCCAGTTAAATTGCTCACACATAAATTGCTAAGCGGGTACAATAGAACTTCTCATTTAATACCCGACGAAGTCTGGCAAAAGACTCAGCTTAAACTCATCCATAGATAGGGTTGCCACCTTTTCTTCAAGCCAAACCCGAACACTTTCGCGGCGCACAGCAATTTTTTTGTAATACACGCTATAGGATTTTAAAATACCTGGGACATCAAAGAGAGTAGTAATGAGGTGTGCTAAGGTGAACAGTGGATGTGGCCAAATTGCATTAACAGTGGGGGGGACTTAAAGTGAACGGTGTCAGTAGAGCAGTGGATGGTGACAGTAGAGCAGAGGACGGTGTCAGTAGAGCAGAGGACGGTGTCAGTAGAGCAGTGGACGGTGTCAGTAGAGCAGTGGACGGTGTCAGTAGAGCAGTGGACGGTGTCAGTAGAGCAGTGGACGGTGTCAGTAGAGCAGTGGACGGTGTCAGTAGAGCAGTGGACGGTGTCAGTAGAGCAGTGGACGGTGTCAGTAGAGCAGTGGACGGTGTCAGTAGGACAGTGGACGGTGTCAGTAGGACAGTGGACGGTGTCAGTAGAGCAGTGGACGGTGTCAGTAGAGCAGTGGACGGTGTCAGTAGGACAGTGGACGGTGTCAGTAGGACAGTGGACGGTGTCAGTAGGGCAGTGGACGGTGTCAGTAGGGCAGTGGACGGTGTCAGTAGGGCAGTGGACGGTGTCAGTAGGGCAGTGGACGGTGTCAGTAGGGCAGTGGACGGTGTCAGTAGAGCAGTGGACGGTGTCAGTAGGGCAGTGGATGGTGTCAGTAGGGCAGTGGATGGTGTCAGTAGGGCAGTGGATGGTGTCAGTAGGGCAGTGGATGGTGTCAGTAGGGCAGTGGATGGTGTCAGTAGAGCAGTGGACGGTGTCCCCCGGGGAGAACTGTATATATGGATGGTGTATGGGGGGGAACTGTGTGTGTGTGTGTGTGTGTGTGTGTGTGTGTGTGTGTGTATGTGTATATATATATATATATATATATATATATATATATATATATATATATATATATGTGTAGCGATACCCCCAACTTAGGAGGGCGGCTGGTATTATTTCGGGCCCTGTACACAGCACTGCCAACCCCCGGCAATCTACTCGACCCTCCTCTGGCACAGCTAGTCTAGGGGATGAGGTATTGGTATAACTCTGTAATTGTCTATGAGCAATCCCACAGTAATGCAAGCAGTAATAACTTACAGTAATTGACACTGATACCAGAGTACTTAACCATAGCAACTTTACTTTGGTATAAAAGTTATATAGCAATACAGTACATCATAACTCATGCAGAGCCCTGCAATTATAATGACACCTAGCAATACTGTAAAGGAATGAATCACACACCACATGCAGCTATTCTCCCTATGAGCAATATGGCGCTCAATATTGTTCTACACTACCCAGTTAGGCCTGACTTAAGTTGGGGTCTAGTCTTATGGTGAAGAATCTTTGCATGCAAGGGTAATCGGTGGTGCACATTCAGGAACAACAATTTGTAAATCCAAAAGAACTGTATCTAGTAACGGAACAACTCACAGGAGACTATCAACTCAGTTCTGGCACTAGTCTCCTGTTAAGATAATAAGTATTGCACGAAGGGCCAAAGCAGTCAGTAGGCCTAACAAAGTACTTGGCTATAGCTGTGAGCAGGTTCTCTCTCACCACACCGGACTTAGTCCTCGTCCGGAACTTCCACCGCTGTGTATCCGCACACAGGATATGCGATAGCCGGGTCTTCCGTCCTCCTGATGTCAGTGAGAGGCAAATGGAGATCAGGTGCCACACAGGCTCCGCAGTGGGGTGGAAGGCTCTTTGGAAGTGCGCAAGGCCCAGGCTTCAGGCCTTGCACCAGCAGCAAGTCCGCACAGGGGGAATCCTTTTGCTAGAAGCTCGTGTCCAAAGAGGCTGAGCTTAGCCTCACCCCTCCCCTTTATAGCCCACCCCATGAGTCTCTGCGGGTGGCAATGCACCTTGGGTGCTAAACAGGGTTCTGGGTATCGTAGTCCGTAGGGCCTTAAAGGAGACCCCACTACACACTCCCCCCCACATGAATTCTTTGGTCCCCAAAGACAGTGCTAACACAAAGTACGTACAACATTTGATAAAGCTGCGTATGATGTCGGCAGGGGAAGTTCCCACCAAAACCGAGGAGGGGAATTACCCTGCCCACAGGTCACATTGTCATAAGTGGCCTGCCTAACTGTGCCAGAGGGTGAGTTGGGGTTGCCCTTCACCAAACAGACAGTGGAGGGATCAGGGTTTTCTACACTCCTCCTGGCGGTTATCACAGTGTCCTTTGAACTCTCCCCCATTTGGGTATAAGTCAACTTCCGGGGAGGACGTATGGTTCTCCTCGTTCTCTGCTCCCTTGGAATCTCTGGTTCAATCACTGTAGGTTCCTCTTCTGGAACAGACATAGAGGCTTGCATAGTTTCTGGAACATTCAACTCAGATGCAGGAAGATACATTGAGTCTCTTGGATCCTCCAGAGGGAGTGAGTTAAAGGCATCTTGCCATGAGTCTGATAGAGGACTTGATGGAATGAACTCTGTAGCTTCTGCATTCAGTGTACTGTCTATTGTGTCTTCGGAAGGTGGAAGATCTATAGAAGAAGGTACAGGGTCCTGGGAAGGCCACAGCCACTCAAGCTCCTCTCTCTCATCCTCGCTGGGTTCAGAGACATCTACTCCTCCAGGTTGAGGTGTCTGAGACCAGCTATTCGGCCTAGGAGTATCCAGGATGGAAGTTGGCTCAGGGGAATCCTTTACAGGAGGTATCCGAACTGCTTCGGCAAGTTGAAGTAGATGGTTTCTGTGCCAAGTCTTCAATGGCCCCACCTTTCCTTCCGGCTTCAGTTGGTAGACTGGCAGGTCGGGTAGCTTCTTGCAAATGACATAGGGCTCAGGTCTCCATCTGTCTGCCAGCTTATGCTTCCCAGGGACTCCCAAGTTTCTCAGCAACACTCTGTCTCCTGGTTGCAAATCCTGGATCCGGACTCTCAGATCAAAATTTCGCTTGTTACGGGCTCCCCTTTGATCCGAGGCTGCTTGAGCCTGTTCATAGGCCAACTTTAAACTTTGCTTCAGCCTATCCACATATCCTTTGTGAGAGGTGGCTGAGGTGTGATCTATGGAAGTACCGAAGGCCAGGTCTACAGGTAGTCTTGCCTCTCTTCCAAACATAAGTCGATAGGGCGAGTACCCTGTGGCATCACTTGTTGTACTATTGTAAGCATGCACAATTGCTGCTATGTGTTTGCTCCAGTGCTGTTTCCTTTCACTGCTTAAAGTCCCAAGCATGTTGAGTAGGGTTCGGTTGAACCTCTCCGGCTGAGCATCCCCTTGTGGATGGTAGGGGGTGGTCCGGGTCTTCTTGATCCCTAAAGAGTCCAAGAGTTTCCTGATCAGCCGACTCTCGAAGTCCCTCCCTTGATCCGAGTGAAGACGTTGTGGTAGCCCGTAGTGCACAAAGTATTTCTCCATGAGCACTTTGGCCACGGTGGAAGCCTTTTGATCTTTGGTTGAGAAGGCCTGGGCATACCGGGTGAAATGATCAGTTATCACCAGAACATTTCCTAGTCCACTCAAGTCGGGTTCAAGGCAGAGAAAATCAATGCATACCAAATCCAATGGAGCTTGACTTTGCAGGTGGCCCATTGGGGCAGCTTGATGGGGTAGAGTCTTTCGTTGGATGCAGCATGCGCATGAGCGGCAGTATTCCTCCACTTCACCCCTTATACAAGGCCAGTAGAACCGGCTCCTGATGAGTTGAAAGGTTCTTTCAGCCCCTAGGTGACCATGGTTATCATGTAGAGTAACCAAGACAGACAGTCTCTCTGTGTTTCTCGGGCAGAAACAGTTGCCATCTGTCCTCCAGGTCATCAGAGGGGCCCCTTCGGTAGACCACCCCTTGATGTACCTGCAGCCTGTCCCACTCTTTTCGTAGCAGGCGTGCCTCCTTTGAAGGATGATACAGAAGTCTGTCTGGATCCTGGTCTTCCAGGGCTTCCAGGACCAATTTCCCCAAGGGGTCTTCCAATTGGTCACACCTCAATTCCTTCTTGGACAGCTTTGGCAAGTCATCTTCTTCTATTTGGGTCACGCCACAGTATTGTTTGGGTACTCCTACCACTGTGACCCCTATCTCTTCTGCTCTGGATCCACCACTGGCTTGGAGTTCAGCTCCTTGACAGAGAGCCCGCACCCCATCTGGCGTCACTTGGGTCCAGTCTTCTGTACTGCTGGTGAGAGTATGAGACCTTCTGGACAAGGCATCTGCATCTCGGTTTCCGGCCCCAGGTCTGTATTTCAGGCTGAAATTGAATCCAGATAGCGCAGCCAGCCATCGGTGGCCTGTGGCATCCAGCTTTGCTGTGGTGAAGAGATAAGTAAGGGGGTTGTTATCAGTTTTCACGATGAATTCTGCCCCATACAAGTAGTCCTTTAGCTTATCGACCACAGCCCACTTTAGGGCCAGAAACTTCAACTTGTGAGTAGGATAGTTCTTCTCAGATGGGGTTAAGCTCCTGCTCACGTATGCAACGGGTCGTAGTTGCCCTTCATGCTCCTGATAGAGCACTCCTCTCAGACCATCATGACTGGCGTCCACATGGAGTTCATAGGGCTTCTTTGTATCTGCATAGGCCAAGACAGGGGCAGTGGTCAAGCTCTTCTTCAGCATTTGGAAGGCCTCTTCACACTTCCCATTCCACTGATCTTCAACTGACTCCCCCGGCTTTCTGGGGCCCGAGTCATCCTCTTCTCCCTCCATCTTCAACAGTTCATTTAGGGGTCTGGCAATTCGTGCAAACCCCTCCACGAACCTTCTATAGTATGAGCAGAACCCCAAAAAGGACCTGAGTTCTGTCACAGTGGTAGGCCGTGGCCAGGAGGTGACTGCCTCCAACTTCTCGAGGTCTGTGGCTACCCCTTCCTCGGACACTGTGTCCCAGATAGTTGACTGACGACTGGTAGAACTGGCATTTCTCTGGTGAAAGCTTGAGTCCCACGTCACTGAGTCTTCTCAAGACTTTTTCCAGTCTCTCTTCATGTTCCTCTAGAGTCTTCCCAAAGACGATGATATCATCCAGGTACACTAGGACTTCGATGAGGTTCATGTCTCCTACAGTTTTCTCCATCAGGCGCTGAAAGGTGGCGGGGGCTCCAGACAGACCTTGGGGCATCCGGTCAAACTCAAAGAATCCCACGGGGGTTATGAAGGCTGTCTTTTCCTTATCTTCCGGATGCATAGGGATCTGGTAGTATCCACTCTTAAGGTCCATAACACTGAACCACCTGGCTCCAGACAAACTCTGTAGGGCATCCTCTATCCTCGGGGTGGTATATTGGTCAGGTATTGTTCTCCTGTTGAGAGTCCTGTAATCTATACATAGTCTCAACGACCCGTTCTTTTTCCTGACCACCACAATAGGAGAGGCATAGGGACTTCTAGATTCCCATATAACACCGGTTCGCTTGAGCTCGGCGAGCTGTTCCCTCATGTCTTCTAGGTCGGCTAGAGGAACTCGCCTGACGCTCTCTCTTAAGGGCTTGTCTTCCTGGAGGCGGATTCGATGGGTGGCACTCTTTGCACACCCCACATCTAACTCATCTTGGGAGAAAATCTTCCTCTATCTGGTCAACTGGGCCTTTGCCCTCTCTTTCCAGGCCCTTGGCAGGTTCGGGTTCTCCATGCAGAGCTTCTCCCAGATAGTCCTTTCTCCCTCTGTCTTCTCCACATCTGACAAGACAACGGGGGCAGCAGCGCTCACCTGGCCCAGCAACATCCTGGCTGGGATCTCCATGGGGGCACCCGTGGTATTTCTGATGCTCACCGGCACCTTACAGTGTGCCTTCTTTAAAGCTCTTAATGGAACCACTTCAGGGATCACCTCTAAACCTGAGTGTTCCTCCCGGGGATCTGGTTCCAACATGACAAAGGGGCCAGGTTGTTCCCAAGTAAGCTTCACAGTGGCTCTGAGACAGGTTACTTCACCGGGCTGCAGCACTATTCCTTTCTTCCCCAGCCTCCAGACTTTCCCTACCCCCTCTTCTTCTCTTATAATCTTCACCAGATCAGGATAATTCAATGAACGTAATGCTCCCTTTAGGACCTGCTTCATCCTTGCCGCATCTATGGCTTGGGGCACCATTCCCTTTTTCAGCACGATTTGGCAAAGCATCTTATTCAGTCTCCTTACATACTCCAACAGCTTTTTCTCCTGGCTGCTGAAAAGTGTGTTCAAACTGATACACCAGTTCTGTCACTTTCTCCAACTGACCAAACTCTTCCTGCAGCATGGCTTAACAGTCGTAGGCCGTGCAATCAGCATTTCCAAACCGGAGACTTTTTACAGCTTCAGCAGCCGCGCCTTTCAGACTCTCAATCACGCGCTGCTTCTTCTGCGCTTCAGGCACCTCCCCTGCCTCTACCGCTAGTAAGGCCTGCTCGATCCAGGTGTCGAAGTCTTCCTCCCCTACAGGGATGGGCAGCTTCCCTGAAAATATCCTTAGCTTTCGGTAGCTGGCCTCTATATGCACCGTGTTGGTTTTCTGACACTTAGTGAGCAGATCCCCTAGGGCATTTAAAAGTTCTGGCCCTATGGCAGTAAGGGGTGTCACCGGAGGTATCGTCCCTTTACGCTTATCTGGTGTACGGGATGTCCCTGGCGGTGACCCCGGTGGGGATGGTGGAGGTGACTCCGTCTTCACGGTCACTGCGTGCGCCAAACCATAAGTCTTTTTATCTGCCGTCTGCACACTTTGACCTCTAAAGTTCCCCGGTATTCCATCCCTCCATTCTATCAGTACTTACTGAAATGAGGTTTCCGGATTTGATTTCATGTCCACCACCCATGGCTCTTGATTCAGGGATAACGACACTAAGAGTCGCTCCACTGCATCCGTCGGCCATTCTTCTCCCGGGAGACTGATGACCACTGACATATCTGGGCTGGCCTTGGCTGCCTCGCACTACGCTTTCACTTCTAGCAGGTCCATGCCGGTACTTATGGCGTGTTTGCTTGCCATATACAGGATCCCAGACCCGGAGCCCCCACGTGTAGCAATACCCCCAACTTAAGAGGGCCGCTGGTATTATTTCGGGCCCTGTACACAGCACTGCCAACCCCCGGCAATCTACTCGACCCTCCTCTGGCACAGCTAGTCTAGGGGATGAGGTATTGGTATAACTCTGTAATTGTCTATGAGCAATCCCACAGTAATGCAAATAGTGATAATGTACAGTAATTGACACTGATACCAGAGTACTTAACCATAGCAACTTTACTTTGGTATAAAAGTTATATAGCAATACAGTACATCATAACTCATGCAGAGCCCTGCAATTATAATGACACCTAGCAATACTGTAAAGGAATGAATCACACACCACATGCAGCTATTCTCCCTATGAGCAATATGGCGCTCAATATTGTTCTACACTACCCAGTCAGGCCTGACTTAAGTTAGGGAGGTTAGTCTTATGGTGAAGAATCTTTGCATGCAAGGGTAATCGGTGGTGCACATTCAGGAACAACAATTTGTAAATCCAAAAGAACTGTATCTAGTAACGGAACAACTCACAGGAGACTATTAACTCAGTTCTGGAACTAGTCTCCTGTTAAGATAATAAGTATTGCACGAAGGGCCAAAGCAGTCAGTAGGCCTAACAAAGTACTTGGCTATAGCTGTGAGCAGGTGCTCTCTCACCACACCGGACTTAGTCCTCGTCCGTAACTTCCACCGCTGTGTATCCGCACACAGGATATGCGATAGCCGGGTCTTCCGTCTTCCTGATGTCAGTGAGAGGCAAATGGAGATCAGGTGCCACACAGGCTCCGCAGTGAGGTGGAAGGCTCTTTGGAAGTGCGCAAGGCCCAGGCTTCTGGCCTTGCACCTGCAGCAAGTCCGCACAGGGGGAATCCTTTTGCTAGAAGCGCGGTGTCCAAAGAGGCCGAGCTTAGCCTCGCCCCTCCCCTTTATAGCCCACCCCATGAGTCTCTGCGGGTGGCAATGCACCTTGGGTGCTACACGGGGTTCTGGGTATCGTAGTCCGTAGGGCCTTAAAGGAGACTCCGCTACACATATATGGGGGGACTGTATATATGGGGGGAAGAACTGTATATATGGATGGTGTATGGGGGGAACTGTATATATGGATGGTGTATGGGGGGAAGGGACTGTATATATGGATGGTGTATAAGGGGAACTGTATATATGGATGGTGTATGGGGGGGATAACTGTATATATGGATGGTGTATTGGGGGGGAGAACTATATATATGGATGGTGAATGGGGGGGGAGAACTGTATATATGGATGGTGTATGGGGGGACGAACTGTATATATAAGGGGGGAGAACTGTATATATGGGTGGGAGAGAACTGTATATAATGGGGGGGGAGAACTGTATATATGGGGGGGGAAGAACTGTATATATGGGGGGGGGGGAAGAACTGTATATATGTGGGGGGAGAACTGTATATATGGGGGGGGGAACTGTATATATAAGGGGGGAGAACTGTATATATGGGGGGGAGAACTGTATATATGGGGGGGGGGAGGAGAACTGTATATATGGGGGGAGAACTGTATATATGGGGGGGGGGAATGTATATATGGATGGTGTATGAGGAGGAGGAGAGGGAGAACTATATGGATGGATGGTGTATGGGAGGGGGGTGGCAGAACTGTATGTATGTATAGGTGTATGGTGGGGGGGGGGGCAAAAACTTACCTAACAAGCTGAGCTCCAGTCCCAGGCTAGTGCTGGAGGGGGGGTTGGAAATGTGCTGGGGGGGAAAGGGGGGCTAGTGCTGGAAGGGGCTGTCAGGTTTCAAATGAATCCCACACTGACTTCTGGCATATGTCCTTCCTCATACCAAAGCACACTAACCCCCAATCACTCCACCAAGTGTACATCGTTTTAGTTTCCTCCTTCCCAATCCCAGCCACTCTCTCCCCCTCCTCCCTGTCCCTCTACAAAGCATACAAAAGGTTTTTACAGACCTGAAATCAGCACGTGTTCTTGCTGCTCCCCCTCCTCTTGTGTGTATACAGAGCTGAAGGAGGAGGGGGAGGAGACAGCTTCGTTCTGCTCTGTGTGAGTGAGACAGGCATCTGATCGTGCAGACAGCAGAGACATGTCACTTCCGGGGCATGTCACTCCCATTCCCGGTGCAGTCCGGTGTGAATGACGTGTCCGGGTCTCGAGCAGATGAAACGTACACATCATTCAAAAACCGGACTGTCCGGGAGAAAACCGTACAGGTGGCAACCCTATCCATAGAGCCTTTGTTATATTTCACTAATCAAAAATCCAACCCCCAATTCACTCTTTGCCCACTCTGCGGCCAAGCAAGACCATACCTAGCACACCGTTTTTGGCTCTTCCCACCTCTCTCAACCTTTTTGAAAAGGGGATTACCTTCATCTTCATCTACAGCAGGGATATGCAATTAGCGGACCTCCAGCTGTTGCAAAACTACAAGTCCCATCATGCCTCTGCCTATGGGTGTCATGCTCGTGGCTGTCAGAGTCTTGCTATGCCACATGGGACTTGTAGTTCTGCAACAGCTGGAGGTCCACTTATTGCATATCCCTGGTCTACAGAGTCACCCAACGGCATATCCCGAATGACCCCTTTTTATTTCTTTTTGGGTATGATAGCTCTCATAAACACAAGCCTCCATCATCACAGCAGAGAATCACTCACTCACTCACACTGGATCGCAATTTGCCTGCTAGTGGCATGAAGGGCCATTCTCAAAGAATGGACATCTTCATCCACCCAAACTTTATCGGATATTAACCACTTAAGGACCGCCGCACGCATGTACGTCGGCAAAATGGCACGGCTGGGCACATGGGTGTACAGGTACGTCCCCTTTAATGTGCACAGCTGTGGGTCGCGAGCGCGCGGCCGGCGGCACGCTCGTGACCCGGTCCTCTTCTTCGTGACTGTCGTCGCGGGGAACAGTGGACCCGATCGCCGCTGGTGTCCCATGATCGGGTCACAGAGAGGAAGAATGGGGAGAGGTAAGTGTAAACAAACCTCTCCCCGTGCTTCCTAGTGTGACTGACACCGATCGTCTGTTCCCTGTAATAGGGGACGACGATCAGTGATGTCACACGCTATGTCACGCCCCCCACAGTAAGAAACACAAATCAGGGGGGCGTGTCCGGATGTAGAGCAGGGAAGACGTGTTGCTGAGGAGCTCCACACATCCTGACATAATCTGCTGCCATCCTGCCTTCCCTCTGCCCGGGTGAGCCCTCAAACTTACCCTGCGGGTCACTGAAGGTCCTCTGCCTCGGCCACATCCTGAATTTTTGGCCCTGGTCGCCCGATTGAGCCGTTACTGGGACTTGCAGCTGGCTCTGTGCTCCCGGGTCCCGCCGCCATCTTGCGGCCTGCTGTCCTTCTCGGAGCCTCTGGGCTCGATTGCCGTGGTTCGCGGGGCTGGAGGTGCCTCATCCACGCACACCGAGGGCACCAGTGGTGGGGAGAGTGTTCCGGACCGGCGCTGTGACCGCCTGGGGGCCTCGGGAAATTGATTGCCCAGGCCTGCGGCCTACACACATCTTGCGGCCTACCGCGATTCCCGGAGCCTCCGTCCTCAATTTCTGAGTGCCGCCGGACACGCGGCGGACGGGCACGTCCTCCGGAGCTACCATCCGTGCCGGGGGGGTCGGCACTGCGCCTGACGACTTTCGGGGAGCTGCTTCTACGCATCCACGTCTGCAGCCCGCAGCTATCTCTCGGCCTCCTGACCGGCCCCATCCATCGGACGCAGGTACGCCTCCACTCCTCCTGGGTTCCTTTGGGTGATCGACTGCCCCACAATACTGAGGGGGGGGGACTCCCCCACTCCAGCACCTCTCCATCCTGTCTTTGTTGTGCCCCCCCCGTCCTCCCATTTGGACTGGGCCCCTCTGCCTGCGAGCCCCCCTCTCCCCCCCCCCCCCTGAACTTTCCCTAATTTTGGGGTTAGGATTGGATGGGCCGCCCTAGGACCCGCAGCTATACGAATAAGGGCCCGAAGGCTCCTCACATACCTCCGTCAGCAGTTGTCCGGTCTACCCGGAGATCCTCGGCTGGGATAGCGGCCGTTGCGCGGATGGCTGCGGAGTCGGGGGTGGCGGCGCCACCCACGGGAGTGGAGATCCTGGCAGCCATCACATCCTGTAAAGAAACTCTGACATCTAAGATTGATTTTTTGACAGTGGATGTCGGTCTTCTCCGTCAAGATATGGATAAATTTCGCTCTCGCATCACAGAGGTGGAGGACAGGGTCTCTGTGGTGGAGGATACGGTTCGGTCAGACTCCAGGGAGATACGGGCCCTCCAAATTCAAGTGAAAGCGCTGCAGGTGCGCGCGATAGACACCGAGAACCGCCTCAGGCGGAACAACATCCGTATAATTGGACTGCCCGAGAGGGCCGAGGGCCCTAGGCCTGCTGAATTCACTGAGCAATTACTGACCACCCTGTTTGACCTGGGTGCTCCGGCATCTACCTTTGTGGTTGAAAGAGCCCACAGGGTTCCACCGCTCCCTCCGAGACCTGGGGCCCCTCCACGCCCCTTTCTGCTACGAATGCTGAACTACCGGGACCGGGACCGCATCCTTGCGGCGGCACGAGCCATGCCAGACATTAAGTATGAAAACACCAGACTACTTTTCTTCCCGGACTTCTCCCAGGAGGTACAGCAACGTCGCAAGTCCTTCACTGATGTGAGACGCCGGCTCCGGGAGAGGGGTCTGCGCTTTGGCCTGTTATATCCCAGCAGACTGCGAGTCACTGACGGTAGCGACACTCATTTCTTTGATACCCCGGAGGCGGCAGCGGCGTGGCTAGACGCCCGTTAACCTTAGGCAGCCGAGGACCAACGGTGGATTTCACCCGGCAGGGAACAGATATGCTTCAACTATCACATCAATGAACATCTTTCCTGTCTTTTGAAGAACCCCAGCACTGCCCCCTTCTATGTCCCTAATCCTGCTTATCCCTGCTGGCTTTCAACTTTGTTCCTTATACACAAATGTTCACTTCGGCTGATTGAACTTCCACTCACTCCTGTCTAAGGAGCTCCAATGGCAACTAACGAACTGCCTCGCTCATGAACCAAGGTGACTCAAGTTGTTCCCCCTTTCCACACCTTGGACTTCCACCCAGAGTTGAGGCGGACTTCCCCGGAAACGTATCCCTCACCTGCGGTCCTACGGGCCGACTTCTTAGGGTCGCAGTGACCTAAAGATTACATGTTTTTCTCAGTTAAGGGACAAAACCCTGCATCAGTTTTTATGGCTCTTGGGTCCCTTTTTTTTTGGCCCTTGACGCTAGGTTTGTATGGTGTTTGGGTAGGGTGTTTTATGTTATGGGGAGAGGAGTTCAATTTTTATGAAGGTCCAGATAATTACTGTATTGCTCAAATACCTTATGGGTCTCTGACCCTATTGAATGAGTGTGCCACTACTGTGTTTACTTATATGTGTTGGGTTGATGGTCTCATCCTGCTTCTATTTCCCCCTGGTGTTCCTTGATGGCTCCTCCGGATGCTGAGCTCCTGACGGTTCTGTCGTGGAATGTTCGGGGGCTCAACTCGAAGTTTAAGAGGTCACTCTTATTTCAATATTTGAAAATACATAATCCCCACATAGTGCTACTGCAGGAGACACATTTAACCGTCAGCAAGGTTATGGCTCTGAAGAAGCCCTGGGTACAGAAGGCGTTTCATGCGACCTACCCTTCATATTCTCGTGGGGTATCTATCCTGATTAGCAAACGTGTACCGTGTGTGATACACGATGTTCATCTGGACCCCCAGGGAAAGTTCGTTATGGTTGTTCTGAGTGTATATACCCAAAAGTATGTCATAGTGAATGTTTATTTGCCTCCCCCTGGTCAGGTACAGGCTCTGTACACTCTACGAGAGGTTGGCTCCGCATTGCCCAGCGCAGGTTCTGTTCATGGGAGACTTTAATGCTACGCTGTCCCGTGACCTGGACAGGCCTTCCCCCCCAATCCAATTTTAACTCTGATCTCGGAACGTGGGCTCAAGCCACGGAGTTCCAGGAGGCATGGAGGTGGCTTCACCCCCAAGATAGAACGTATTCTTGTTTTTCGGCCACATTTAGAACCTCCTCTCGCATTGATCTAGCTTTTGTTAATTCCACCATGCTGGCTAACGTTCAGGAGGCATGTTATCTCCCCTCTGGCCTCTCTGATCATCACCCCCTTAAATTGACTATTAGGACCACCAGGTCGCGGAACAATGCCCTTTGGAGGTTGCAACCCCATTGGATCAATAACGAGGCTGTCCATGACAGAGTTCTTTCCCCCCTGGGGGAATATTGGGTGCACAATGCGGGGTCGGCTTCTCTGGAGACGACCTGGGACGCCTCCAAGGCTCACAGCAGGGGTCAGTATATCTCGGCTGTGGCGGCGGTAAAGGCGGAACTGGGAGATGGGGTATCTGACCTGCAGCGTAGGGTGGATGAGGCGATGAATCAGTATTCAGCCTCGCCGATGGTGTCCAATTTTGAACACCTGTCATCGCTTAGGCGAGAACTACATCTCTGTGTTACAGATGCCACTAGTCTTGGTATACAAGGTAGCAGACAGGCATACTTTGAACATGGTGACAAAAATAGCAAGCTGCTGGCGATGCTAGCGCAGCAGGACAGGCCCTCAGCGGTTATATCGGAGATCCTCACGGCAGATGGCGCTTTAGCCACCTCTCAGGAGGATATTCTGTCTACATTCAATACCTTCTACACTTCTCTTTATGTCTCTTCACTTCCTGACGGGTTTGATCCTGCGCCTATGACCTCCATGCTGGACACATTGGCCCTGGGGTGGCTCTCTGACACGGAGAGGCAACTCCTTGTCTCGGAGATCACCCCGGAAGAAGTCACACTGGCCATTAAATCTTTTCCGGCAGGTAAAACCCCAGGGCCGGACGGCCTGCCCATTGAGTACTATAGGGCCCACGCAGAACTGCTCGCCCCTAAACTAGCTCAGATGTTTCAGGCTTGCTTGAATCAAGACTCCTTGCCACCCTCTATGAGAGAAGCCCATGTGGTACTTATTCCTAAGCCTAATAGAGACCCTAAGTTATGCGCCTCATACAGGCCAATTGCACTTCTCAACTGTGACCTTAAAATTTTGACCAAGTTACTGGCCATTAGACTCAACGTAGTGATAAAGTCCCTGATTGACCCCGACCAAACGGGCTTCATGCCCGGGAGATCTACGGACATTAATATACGCAGACTATTCACTAATATTCATGCCCCCCATACTAACCAGGGTACTAGAACCATTGCCACCTTGGATATAGAGAAGGCATTCGACACGGTGGAATGGGTCTATCTGTGGGAGGTGCTTAGACGAATGGGGTTCCCGTTAAAATTTATAGGCTGGATACGCACACTTTACACTGGTCCTACGGCCCGCATTAAGCTGAATGGCTCTTTGTCTCCTCCGTTCTCCCTGCAGAGGGGCACCAGACAGGGATGCCCTCTCTCCCCGGCTCTGTTCGCCCTGGCCGTGGAGCCTATTGCTGAGGCCCTTAGGACCTCGGCCGAGGTCCGTGGTCTTCGGGTGGGCTGGCTGGAGGAGAGAGTGGCTTTATACGCGGACGATATGCTCCTGTTCCTGAATGACGCTGGTGACTCTCTGCGGGGCGCACTTGGTATCATGGATACCTTCGCCGCCTTCACGGGGCTGAGGGTGAACTGGCACAAGTCGCAATTGTTCCCAGTGGATGCGGGGGCCCGGTCCTCCTCGCCCTCCTCTCTCCCGCTTCAGTGGGTTGAGCAGTTCACCTACTTAGGAATTGTTATCTCAAAGGAGACTGGGGATTTTGTGCGGCTAAATCTCGACCCTGTCCTGGTGACCATTAAAGCCAAATTTAAGGCGTGGAGTAACCTCCCCCTTTCTCTCATTGGGCGTATTAACCTGATTAAAATGAAAGTCCTTCCTAAACTCACGTATATTTTTCGGAATTCCCCTCACTGGCTGACTAAAGTCTTCTTTAATTCCCTCAGGCAACTCTTCCTCTCCTTTATTTGGGGGGGCAGGCCACCTAGATTCAAATATTCCACCTTGACCAGGCCTGTGGACAGTGGCGGCTTGGCTCTCCCTGATTGTTACAAGTACTATTTGGCCACTCAGCTTGTGACCGCCCACTGGTGGCTGAGACCGGACCTGACCAATTCTGTGACGGTACTGGAGGCAGCCGTAGTGGGGTCCCTGGAGGCACTGGAGGGACTGCTATTCAGGGGGCAAAAAACGCCCCACAATCTCACCCCTTCCATGCGTACCACTATGCGGGCATGGAGGGCGGGTGAGGCACTAAGGGCACCCCAGCCGAACTCTTGGTCTCCTCACACCCCCCTGTGGCTGAATCCCAACCTGTCACAATTCCACACTATCCCCGATCCGCAGGCCTGGGCCAAGTACAAAATACTGACCCTCAAACATATCACCAACGGAGATCTCACTCCCTTTCACACTTTATGTGCTAAATTCAACGTACCTGACCGAGCCCGCTTTAGATATCTCCAAATTGCACATGCCTTCAGGTGCCAATTTCTGGGCAGGCCGGTCGAACTGGCGTACTCAGAGTTGGAATCTACTATCCGGGTGAAAGACCTGGAAAAACCCGCGTCTCAGATTTATGGATCCCTGCTGGTTGCTGCTATCCCCGAGCTGTCTTCCCTCCGCAGGAAATGGGTGGAGGACATACCGGGGCTGGATGCGGACGACTGGAGGGAGGTTTGGGATTATCCCTTCTCCCCTCTGATCTCAGCAAGGGACAAATTAGTTCAATATAAAATTGTCCACAGGGCTCACTACACACCTCACAGGCTGCACCAGATGTCACCGGAGCATTCTCCGGAGTGCTGGCGCTGCTCCTACCGGCCAGGGGGTTTCTTCCATATTTTCTGGGCTTGCCCAGCAATTGTACAGTATTGGAGTGAAGTGATACGGGTGATCAATAAAGCCACCGGGACTTGCGTCCCATGCGAGCCCATACACTGTTTGCTAGGACTGGTTGACCAACTGCCAATACTCAGAGCCAGAAAAACACTCATATCCCTGCTATTGTACTATGCACGCAAAGCCATTACAATGAATTGGAAAAAATCGTCTCCCCCCTCTGTTAAATTTTGGAAAAACTTAATTAATGCCAGTTTGCCCCTATATAGAGCCACGTACTTGTCTAGAGGTTGTCCGCACAAATTTGAAAAGGTATGGAACTGTTGGTTAGATGACAGAAGCATGGCAAGTGATACAGTGACCACGGTCTAGATTTATATTGTATCTTCGAAATATCGATTATTAACCCAAAAAATGCCTTCAGGCTACCTTCCTCTAACAATAACATTTTGAAGCATGATGTATATTGAATGAACCCTCTCCCCAAGCTTGGGGTTGTAGTATAGAATAAGTTAAGTTTTTTGTTATTTGTCGCCCTGTGACGGTCTGATGCCGAAACAGGGTAATGGCCCCTGCGTGGGCAGTTGTTGTGCCTAGATGTGGGCAAATTGTGTGTATGTTTTATAAAAACTCAATAAAAAAGATAAAAAAAAAAAAAAAGAAACACAAATCAGGGCACACTTAACCCCTACAGCGCCCCCTCCTGGTTAACCCTTCACTGCCAGTGTTATTTTTACAGTAACCAGTGCATTTTTTTAGCACTGGTCGCTGTAAAAAACGACAATGGTCCCAAAATAGTGTCAAAAGTGTCCGATGTGTCCACCATAATGTCGCAGTCACGAAAAAAATCGCTGATCGCAGCCATTACTAGTAAAAAAAAAAAAAAAAAAATTTATAAAAATGCCATAAAACTACCCCCTATTTTGTAAACGCTATAACTTTTGCGCAAACCAATCATATAAGGCCGATTGCGATTTTTTTTTCCACCAAAAATATGTAGAAGAATACGTATCGGCCTAAACTGAGGAAGAAAAATGTTTTTTTATATGTTTTTTGGGGATATTTATTATTGCAAAAAGTAAAAAATATTGTTTTTTTTTTCAAAATTGGCACTCTATTTTTGTTTATAGCGCAAAAACTAAAAACCGCAGAGGTGATCAAATACCACCAAAAGAAAGCTCTATTTGTGGGAAAAAAAGGACGCCAATTTTGTTTGGGAGCCACGTCGCACGACCGCTCAATTGTCAGTTAAAGCGACGCAGTGCCGAATCGCCAAAAGGGGCCTGGTCCTTATGCTGCGTATTGGTCCGGGGCTTAAGTGGTTAAGAAGGAATTAATAACCTTGTTCTAGCGTGAAAAGCTTGACCTTGAAATGTGCCATAATACCTCCAATAAACGTTTTACTTCCAGGTGGCAAGTATTTATCGATTCCACCTTTTCGGACTCAGAAGTGATGGCTTTACTCACTTCATTTTGTTATGATCAAGATCAACCCCTGCAACGTTCTGAGAGTTCTAGTAGCTAGATCTAGCTATATTCTTCATTGCCTCCCTTCTCAGCAGGTTTTAGTATTCCCTTTCTAATCCTGGTGTACAAGGGATATCATAAGAATGTATATGGTCTAGGATCTTTTATCAGATTTGTTTTAATCTGTAGTTTAGTAGTTTCTTAGTCTGCAGTCCAACCACTAGCCTTATCTTAGGGTCAGGAGAGACACTACTTTTAGGGCACCTTTGTGGACCCTACATGATGTCTATCATCCTTCCTCTGTTCTTATCCATCCACGTCTCCTTGATCTTAGCAATGTTTGATACCCTACTTTCCTATCGGTTGTTGCCTCAATCAGTTGTGGTTTTCAAATATAGTCTCACTTCTTGTATCTGCTATCTGCTACCCTCTGTCTGTCGCGGTGTCTTGTCACCTCTGTCTTTTGTCATTTGCAAATTTCAATCAAATTTATAAAAAAAAAAATGTATAACAGAAACTAAGAAAAATGCATTTTTTTTTTTTCAAAATATTTAGTCATTTTTTATTTGTAGCTCAAAAAATAAACAACCCAGCGGTGATTAAATACCACCAAAAGAAAGCTCTATTTGTGTGAAAAAACTGATAAAACTGTTATATGGGTGCAGTGTTACATGAAAGGGGGTTGAAAATGTCCAACATTGAGGTGGTTAAAGCGGAGATCCGGTCAAAAAAATTTTTTTTTTTTTTTGCACTGATTGGTATTGATACCTATCATATTCCACATAACATAGAAATCGTTCCCCAGCCGTTTAGTTAAAGTAGATTGTCAGTCACCTTGTTCGTTTCAGCTCCTGATCTGGCCGCATCCATCATGAGTGTGGGCACTGTGAAGCCCAGCTCCTTATTCTTCCTCCAATTCATCGAGCGTTGCATGCTGGTTAACCAGCATGCATCGGTACATCTCGCGCGTGCGCATTCGAACGGTGCTTGTAGCGCTGTTTGTTTATTTATGTAGCCATGACAACGGGCGGCGACGGAGGAACGTCCCACCCCGTTGTAACTAAAGCTAGCTTACAATAAAAGTCCCATCCCCTTTCCAAGCAGTCTGTGCAGCGCTTGGATAAGGTAGTTAGAGCCATGAAGTGATCATTGCAATACATACATTTATTGTGTGTGTGTGTGTGTATATGTATAGATATAAATACATTTGAAGGACATTTCTTACACAAAGAAATCAAAAGACCAAAAAATGGAAGAGCAAAAAAATAACATAAAAATAATTAGGATTTGCAAAGCAACAGCACGAGACATATATAGAGATAGTGAGCACATTACAACATAAAAAAGACTTACCTGTTCTGTGAAAATGTTCTGGGTGAAAAGGCTGCTTGGAAACCGCGATGAAGACAGACTTTCTGCTCGTGTCCTCTCTCTTCACAATCAACTCTTGTTATGCCATAACAAAGGGCGTTCGTCCCTTTTCAAAAATGGCGCGGAGATACACCTTAAATCGCGTCATTTCCTGTAAGGAAATAACGCGATTTTAGGCAAAGTAATGCCTAGATATTCCAGAGGAAACTACTGCAATAGTTTCCCAGGAGGCAATGCGTCCTAGGACAGGAAGTCTTCTCTCCGCGGACAAGGAAATAGGCAGAAAACCTATTCTGCCTAGCAACAGTGAGGTAGGAGTGTCTAAAAAATTTTTTTTTTTTTTTTTTTATTTAATTAAATGACAGCTGTTCCTGAAAAGTTGTTTTTAGGGTGGACCTCCACTTTAAAGGAATGGTTACTATGAGACATTTCTTGGGGCTGCAGTTCCTCTAAACTCCACAAGGTGGTGATCTCACTCATATACAGACAGGACATTTCTATGGAATACAGACAGGAAGTGATGTCAGGTACATACAGGAAGTTCCATGTGACAGGAAATCTGAGACGTTACTGGAATAAAGAGGCAGCAGAGGAGGTAATAAGATCTTATTTTCTATTTACACCCAGTAACCCCGTCATGTCCGTCCTCTTCCTCCATAGTCACTGTGATGTCTTTTATCTCCAGCAGATGATGATACACATATATATATATATATATATATAGTGTGGAAATGTAGAATATTATATATGGGATATAGCGACCTCAACCCCCTTTACCTGCCCTTGGCTCCTCGCAGGAAGAGAGGGCACACCACGCCACAAGCCCGTACCCTCCTGTGTAAAGAGGTTGAGCGGTGTTGTTGGTGGGTCTCCACGGCCAGAAACCAGAATCCTCCAGAGAATGATTCTCACCTCTACAATAGATAGAGATAAGTCCTTGTTCTCCCCAGTAACTTGAATGTCCACACCAGCTGCTAAACAGAGTTTATTTTCTCTTTGCAAAATAACAGTCTCTGATAGAAAAAAGGTTGGAGTAAAAGACAGGACAGCATAAGGTGTGGGAGAGGTCCAGACACAAACACAATCACTTCACTGCTCGGCTTCTCAAGCAGACTCAGCCCAGATGGATAGTCTCCCTAGGAAGGGACTAGCAGACAAATGGTACTCTAACTCAACTGCATAGTCTCTGCCACAGACCTGGTGAACTTGGTCTCTGCCCCAGACCTGGTGAAATTGGTGTTTCAAAACTTGACCTCTTTGTAAGGAGAATACATCCCTCCAGAGAGTTACCGGGCCCCCTCCTTCACCGTGACTTCTCACCAGTCCCTCGAAACAGTTCCTCCCCCGGCCTCCTCGTCTAATATACAGGTCTCCTCACAAGGCGGCACCCTGGGATTCCTCGATCCTTGCTGGGCCCCAGCCAAAGGTGCTGGGCCCAAGGCTTTTGCTGCAGTTCCAGGGCTTACGGTGCCTGGGAATGATTCACGACCTCCGCCCCTGGGCCAAAGGTGCCCAGGGTGGACAGGAATACACTCCCTGGGGTAGGACCACCGAAGAAGAACGAATCACGAACAGGCAGCGTCCGCCCCTTTTATATCATCTCCCAGCATGCACAGCAGGCCTGCCACAGCCACCGTACGGCTGCTGAGAGGGGACACACAAGGCACAGCACTGTATCAGCGGTTTAACCCTGGCCTATTATGGCAGCTCCACCTGCAGGCCACAGGGAACTACACACCGATATTCTCCCTGCAGACAAAAATGGCTGATAGAATCCTGACAATTGGGGTGTTTGAGCACAACTACCACTCAAACACTTCCGCTAAATTTAGGACCCCGCTACAGGGATATACTGCGCTGTGCAATAAGTGAACACAAAAATTAGCTGCCATAACAGCTGAGACAAAGCAAAAACTGGTGAATATGAAAAAGTGTAGCGCTTATTTTTGTAAAAGAGTCAGTTACCAACACATATCAAATGTTGCAAACATGCATATATATGAAATCTTAATTTCAGTGACACCAAGTGACTGAGTGTGATCCATGAAAAAAAAAAATATGTACGTAACAAATAAATCAGAACAAAGCAGTCCTCTATTGTGACCACACACAAATGACAGTCCAAAAGTGTAGAAAAAACTGCAAGGTTGAAATAAAGAGTCCCACATGGATATGACCCTCTCTGTGAAAGGATAGAGACACCACCACAGATATAAGGAGGAGGCTTACCAGATGGTGTTGACTTGGTAAGGTGTATACCACCCAAGTCAAAACAGGCTTATATAATCAGTCAGCAAGATGTATCCAGCTGGTCCTGAATCCACATATCAGTCGGCACAGCAAATTCCCGTAAACACCAGGAAGTGTAAATACATGTAGTCTTGTTGGAGCCAGAGATACGGTAACCACATAACATGCGTAATGGGAAAAAAACTCACATAGTGTGATACCGTATAAGGAAGTATTTATTAAAAAAGATTAAAAAATTAACACTCACATTTGGAAGAACATCATAGGCATATCACAAATGCAAGAGCGATGTGTGTGAATGGGTCCACCCGACACGTTTCAACTAAAAAGTCATCATCTGGGGTGTCAGATGATAACTTTTTAGTTGAAACGCGTCACGTGGACCCATTCACACACATCGCTCTTGCATTTTGAGGACTGCTTCGTTCTGATTTATTTGTTACATATATTTATTTTTTTTCACGGATCACACTCAGTCACTTGGTGTCACTGAAATTAAGATTCCATATATATGTATGTTTGCAACATTTGATATGTGTTGGTAACTGACTCTTTTACAAAAATAAGCACTACACTTTTTCATATTCACCTGGAAATGTAGAATAACCCTGTATATTATAAGGATGAGCTCCGGCGTGTTCGCTAGGGATGAGCTCCGGCGTGTTCGCATTGAACACGTACAGAGCCCGCCAGGATGTCGGCACCGCGCTGCGCTAATCACAGGCAGGGAGACATTTCCCGATGCTCGGCTGCAGAGATCGGGAAATGTCTCCCTGGCTGTGATTAGCGCAGCGCGGGTGCCGACATCCTGGCAGGCTCTGCACGTGTTCAATGCCAACATGCCGGAGCTCATCCCTAGTGTTCGCATTGAACACGTGCAGAGTCCGCCAGGAAGTCGGCACGGCCCTACGCTAATCACAGGCAGGGAGACATTTTCCGATCTCTGCAGCCGAGCATCGGGACAAGGTCTCCCTGCCGGTGAATAGCGCAGAGTGGTGCCGACTTCCTCAATGCGAACACGCCAGGGCTCATCCTTATTATATTACAATGAGGGAATTTATGGTCTGTACCACAAGGGGAGTTATTGATGTCAGTAAATGTCGGTTCCAGACATTGTATGTGGGGGGAATGAAATGATAATTAAAGGTTGGGATTAGGGAAGATTTCTGTAAGATTTTACACGGGAATGATCAGCGCCCCCTCCAGAGACACTGAAAGGGACTGGATTTTGGGGGCATGAGATGGTGAACCTGGAGTGGAGGGGGAGGGGGAAATTTTATCAAAAAGACATCCAGATGGGAATCAAAATTTTTCAGCTGAATACAATTGCTCCGGCTGAACTGAATATTGATATTGAGCGGTTTGCTTTTGATTTACCTTTTTTATGCATTTTTATATCATGTTACCAGTCATTGATGATTATAAATAAAGTTTTGTATGAATTTAGTGATATATGATGATATAGAAGATGTAATTTTGGTCTATAAATGATTAAGCAATCTGGGCGGAGGTAGGAGCGCCTTTTAGGACCTCTTCACTTGACAATAGCACTCCTGGACAATGATTGGTGTTTTCCAATCCAAACACGTCGGGTGTCACCAGGTTTGTAGAGGTGCCCTCTCTGTTTACATCCAAGCGGTATCCAGCCCGCCATTCACCGGAGTACTCTGGCAGTGGATTGGCTCTTTTGCCCCTTTTGCCCCTTATGTCGGTATACCCCATTTACTGCTATAAAGGCATCTATTGCTTCACAGGCACCCCAACTCTGTGGTACTACAGGGCCCAGCACACCTAGTCATCTACAGCCGGGGGTTTTCTGAGTTAGTGCTGACAGGTTACCCCAGGAGTTGTCTGACACTTTGTTATGAGAAAGTTTTATTGGAACTATCTTGTTGTGGTTCAGATATTTTGTCCATAGTGCAAGCGCTGCCCCAACATTTATTATTTGTAGATGAACCCCTTCAGGGTCAGAACATCCCCCCCATGTATAGGGCTGGAACATTCTCTTCATTTTGGAGATAAATTCTAGTAATATGGTCCTCTAAACAAACAGCACTGACAATAAATAAACAAGACAATGACCATCCTGACATACAAAGGGCAATTATTACACTACACAGCTCTGCCGATCGCACACACAGGGCTCACCTCTGCCGATCTCGCACACACAGGGCTCACCTCTGCCGATCTCGCACACACAGGGCTCACCTCTGCCGATCTCGCACACACAGGGCTCACCTCTGCCGATCTCGCACACACAGGGCTCACCTCTGCCGATCTCGCACACACAGGGCTCACCTCTGCCGATCTCGCACACACAGGGCTCACCTCTGCCGATCGCGCACACACTGGGCTCACCTCTGCCGATCTCGCACACACAGGGCTCACCTCTGCCGATCTCGCACACACAGGGCTCACCTCTGCCGATCTCGCACACACAGGGCTCACCTCTGCCGATCTCGCACACACAGGGCTCACCTCTGCCGATCTCGCACACACAGGGCTCACCTCTGCCGATCTCGCACACACAGGGCTCACCTCTGCCGATCTCGCACACACAGGGCTCACCTCTGCCGATCTCGCACACACAGGGCTCACCTCTGCCGATCTCGCACACACAGGGCTCACCTCTGCCGATCTCGCACACACAGGGCTCACCTCTGCCGATCTCGCACACACAGGGCTCACCTCTGCCGATCTCGCACACACAGGGCTCACCTCTGCCGATCTCGCACACACAGGGCTCACCTCTGCCGATCTCGCACACACAGGGCTCACCTCTGCCGATCTCGCACACACAGGGCTCACCTCTGCCGATCTCGCACACACAGGGCTCACCTCTGCCGATCTCGCACACACAGGGCTCACCTCTGCCGATCTCGCACACACAGGGCTCACCTCTGCCGATCTCGCACACACAGGGCTCACCTCTGCCGATCTCGCACACACAGGGCTCACCTCTGCCGATCTCGCACACACAGGGCTCACCTCTGCCGATCTCGCACACACAGGGCTCACCTCTGCCGATCTCGCACACACTGGGCTCACCTCTGCCGATCGCGCACACACTGGGCTCACCTCTGCCGATTGCGCACACACTGGGCTCACCTCTGCCGATTGCGCGCACACACAGGGCTCACCTCTGCCGACTGCACACACAGGGCTCACCTCTGCCGACTGCACACACAGAGCTCACCTCCACCAATCTCCACACAGGGCTTACCTCCGCCGATCGCATGCACAGGGCTCACCTCCACTGATCGCACACACAGGGCTCCACTAATCATTTCCCGCAGTGCCCAGCAAGGTGCTTTGCTCTTTGTCACCCCAAATCTGGCACAATGCAGCCACTGAAGTTTTCAAGTGATGAAAAAGGGTGGGAAGAGGTACAGGAATGGGGGAAAGAGTGTCTCAACTGGGGTGCCAGTCAGAGGGGGGTATGGGCAGGGGTGACAGAGGGATGAGATGAGGAGGATAGATATGATTGGGTGGGACAGATGAAGGGGCAATAATATGGGCAGACCTGGAAGGGGCACAAGAGAATGAGATGGGGGGGCAGAAGGCTGAGCAGAAACTCCAGAGAGCAGCTGGCAGAGGTAGGAGAGGAGTTTGAGATGTGCAGAGAGCTGATCCTGCCCCCTCACAAATCTCAATGGCCCCACACACCGAGGACCCCCACCCCACATACAGGCTCTCGCTATGCTCCGGTCCCTGTAGCTAGCATCAGTGAATGGTCCCTCAGAGCAGGCACAGAGTCTATTCAGTATGTACAACTTCAAGCTGTTGTTGATGTTGGAGGGCGCTGTGCCTGCGTTGGGAGCAGATCAGGGACAGCAAGGGGGCTCTGCAAAGGCTGAACATACTTCACACCCTGTTCTCAGCATTCCTACTTGGCAATCACCAGGGAAGACTCCGCTGATCCCAGGACTCTTTCCTTCTGTCTTGGTGCCTTCCCCGTGGTGGCAGAATACAACCATGGTAGTTCCGCCACTGGTTCTGAGTAAAGTAGGGTCTCTGAGGAGGTAGTGGGACTAAAGGACTCTGCAAGCCTCTTAAGGTTTACTTCATCTGAAGGGCTCTGGGACCCCTGAGGAGGAAGTGTAGCTGAAGGACTTTGGGGGTCTCTTAGGAAGTAATAGGGCTGAACAACTCTGAGAGGTTAGTGGGGCTGAAGGGCTGTGAGGGCCTCTGAGAGGGTAGTCTGGCTGCAAGGCTCTCAATTAAGAGGTGGCTTTAGGGCTCATAGGGGTCTCTGATGGTCCTCCCACCCCACCTACACTTATTTTTATGACCTTCTTAAAGAACTCCTGCCAGCAAGCAAAGGGCCTTCACCTCACCATCTCGCTGATCAATAAATATGTTGCAGGACACAAAATAGATGGGGACATTTTAGAGGGGCATGAAGGCAGTAGTCCTTAAATGTACAGCAACCCTCCTATTCCCCCCCCCCCCCCAACACCGATATCCTATTATTATGTGACCAATACCATCCAATTAATTCTTACTTTCATTTCCCAAAGATATCCGTCTACGAGGAGACCTGTATAGATCAAATGATGGCACCAATGTGGATGGAGGAGGGCCGAAGTCACATGACTGAGAAGATACTAAACCTCACCCTGGAGATCATCTACCTGCTGACCGGAGAGGTGAGGAGGATTCTGGGAGGTCACATGACCTCACTCTTATCTCTAATAATAAAACACAGACCTGACCGGAGAGGTGAGGAGGATTCTGGGATTCTAACATGATATTCCTATTGGTTCCTCAATACAGAGATTTCCTCTTGTGAAGTCAGGTGATCATATGACCATCACAGTGCCTCCGTGTGACTCCCTAAAACCTGAGAGACACAACATGGAGAAGATTCTAGAAGTCGCCAAGAAAATGATGGAGCTGCTGACAGGAGAGGTGAGCGGTGCCGGGAATTCTGGGACATTATCCAGTAACAGACAAGGGATGTGTCTGGATGGTGACTGTATCATTGTGTGTGTCAGGTTCCTATAAGGTGTCAGGATGTCACTGTCTATTTCTCCATGGAGGAGTGGGAGTATTTAGAAGGACACAAGGATCTCTACAAGGACGTCATGATGGACAATCAGCCGCCCCTCACATCACCGGGTAAGAGGAGACTTTATTGTAAAGGAGAGAGCAGTACGGAGGCTCCACCTAGATCCCCCATCATCTGATAAACACATAGAAACAATGTATTCAGTCAGTGTGTGTGTTTCCTACAGATGGATCCAGTAATGGGAACCCACCAGAGAGATGTCCCCGTCCTCTGTATTCCCGGGATTCCACACAGGAAGGTCTAACCATCCCTCACCATCATCAGGTAGATGAGGAACAATCACTGATAGTATCATTAGGATCTGTACATTATCTGCATTGATGTCATTTTTATTATATATTCAGAGTGGAAACCTGAGAGATTCTAAAGTTGAAGGTAAATCAGAAGAAGAAGAGAGGTATGTGAGGGTTGATCAGCAGTCTATGGAGGAGGATGGAATAACGGGGACATTTATAGAGGAGGACACTCCTACAGAGATCAGCACAGGTGGGTCATTAACACTAAATACATTCCTCCAGCCATACTGCTCACTGATTGGTCCAGAGTAGGACAAGGACTGGGTGATATCAAGATTTTGCCACTGACTACTGAATACCAATAATATGAGTCCTGACCCCTTACACTATATACTCTATGAAAGGTTCTGGTTCTGTTTGGTTCTGTTGGACCTTCTTGGCTCGAGCTGGACTCGGGATCTGTGGAAGTCTCTGACCGGTCGGATATTCAAGACACCAATACACAGTGGATAGGTATACAAGAATATATCGTTTAATGGTTACATGTCCTTTTTATGCAAACCAAGGAAAGTTGCCTCCCTCGTCTGAACCAATCAGCAATAAGCAAAAACTTCATGAGTTAGACAAAAATAAATTCTAACAGGTTTTTTGACTTCTGCAAAAGCTGTCAGTTAACATACGTCAATTGTGGTCAAACTAAACATGTTCTGACATTTGAAACAAGAAGATAAGAAACGCCAGATGTCAGTGCGGTCAACCTGTCAGTTAAAAGCAGAAGTGAGATAAACTTTTTCCCGGAAAAAGCCTAACCACAAAGTCACATTTCAACCTATATATACATGCCTGTCAGTTACACAGAAGAAAGATTAGCTTGACCACAAAAGTCACATCTTGTTCACACTCATGTCAGAGAAACATTTTCTGTAAAATATATATATATTTGAGGAGAACTCTAACCATGAATATTGGTTCATGATCTTCTTATACCTTACAACCCCTCCTTATAATCATGGCTTCAAGAATTGAAGCCCATCGATCATTGGATTATTCATTATACCATTTTTGTTTAGTATGTACCGTGGACATCATCAAGATTGTTTCCTTAGAACCCTGTTTCTTTTTACTAGTGATCTTTCCAATTGTCCAGACAATTAATTTAAATACTAAATATAACAGTAGAATGAAGATTAACACCATTACTACTGTGATAGCCATTTGTCTGAGAAATGAGAAAATACCTGTGCCCCCGAATCCTCCCTCTCCAAAGGGGCTCCATGTTTTCGCGATATCCCTCGCCTCCTGTTGCAATTTATTTACCTCTTTCCTATGTTGGGCAATTACATCATAGTAATCAGGAATCTCAGCAGATGTGTTGTGGATCCAAGTGCAGCACTCAATCCTCCGTAACTTCACACAGGCCAGTGAGTGCAGCACTCATGCTTTCAATAGCAAGATCATGAAGTTCTAATTGTTTTCTGATTGCTCTAGTTTCAATGTTTAAACTAGTAATATCATCAGAGTTCTTTACTAATACATCATCTATAATATTTGTATAATTATTAAGCCTTTTCATTAAATCTATCCCCCAACCTGTCCTGGAAGGGAACCAGGCCCAAGCCATATCTTTTTCGAAAAATAACTCCCTTTTATTTCTGTGTTTGAGGGGGTACCTAGGATGCATGCTAGCTTCAAGGAGGTGTGTTCCCTTGCTATCTCCTACTATGTCCATAATGGGGACTAGGGATGCAAGATAACACCATCCTTGGGGTTCAGTGGGGATCCAAGGGTGACAACTTTTTCCACAACAAATATAAATACTGTCTCCTAGAGCTAAAGGTCGTTTGTTAAATATTGTCATCATTTCATAAGAAAAACCAGAGAAGGTTAAACTTGACAATAATTTTCCTACTGTGGAAGTGGAACTGGAGTTAAGAAAGTTTATTAGAGTGGTGTTTAGGGCAGGTTCTGAAGTGTGAAAGAAAGGGCTTTCAATTGAAGTCATTGAAAAGTTAATTGTAGCTTGTTGGCACACTTTAGCTCCCTTTGTGGAGTTTCCCAACCTAAAACACCAGTCTGGGGAATGACTTCTACCAATAATTTGGAAAGTAAGGTTATTATCTGAAAGCGTTCTTGCGACATTTGTAAGGACGACAGGTGGTGTGCCGTTTAGGAGAGGGGTGAAGTTTAGAGGTACTGCCATTAGGGGGATATTAGCAGTGCTAGGATGGAGTTTACTACATATCCAACATTTTTCATATCCTGATTTTTGAGCATAAGCATACTTAAATTTAAGCAGCAGCATTTTACCACTAAAATTGTCTTCCATACTTCTTTTTGGTCTGTTAGAATTATCTGACCAACAGTGTCCTACGATTATGAGCATTAAAATAAACAATGTAATCATTAAGGAAAAAAGAAAAAGTTTTGCCGAAGTGACCCCTCCTTTTTGACCATTAGTGTCTATGGATATGGAACTCTGAGTTTCTTGTTTTTTATGGTCCACTAGGGAGTATTTTCCGGATCCTTTTCCGGAATACTCTCCAGAACAGAGGTCTTTGTCTTCTCCTTCACCTTCTTCCAGTTTCCCTTCGGAAATGTCTTTAGTCTGGATGCATGGATCCATTGTGGTCCTTGATCTGTAAGAACAGCTGTTCTGGCAACCTTCAGAATTTCAAATGGTCCTTGGAAGATAGGGCCTGGTTGTTTCCGGACGGCAAGTTGTTTTATCAATACTTTGTCTCCTGGGATATACGGATGTGTAGGCTCTGTGGAGAGAGGAGGGAAAGTGACAGCAACCTTGTCCTCTGTTTCACTAAGGCTACTTACCAGATGTTTCACGTACTCTTCATGTAAAGAATAAAGATTAACCTCCTCTCCCTCATCAGGTTTCCTCTGTGCTGGCCTACCCATAAGTATTTCAAATGGTGACAATCCTGTTCTAGAATTAGGGGCTGTCCTAATTTGAAACAAAACTGCTGGGAGGTAATCAATCCACCCTTTCATGGTTCCTCCTGTTGCCTTTTTAAGTTTATCCTTTATATTTCTGTTCATTCTTTCCACTATTCCTGCGCTTTGTGGATGATATGGAATATGTAATTTCCATTGAATGCCCAGGAGTTTTGCAAGATCCTGGGTAAGAGCAGCTGTAAAAGCTGGACCTTGGTCTGACCAGATTTTGGCTGGTAACCCATACCTCGAAATCCAGTGATTTATTAGTGCTCTTGATGCTATTTTGGCTGTCTCTCCTGTAGTTGGGATAGCCTCGACCCAAGAACTAAACTTGTCCACTATAACTAAAAGATATTTTATATTTCCTTTCTGTTTTGGCATATGTGTAAAGTCTATTTGTAGATCTTGGAGGGGGCCTATAGGGGGGGGCAAGTTTCCATGTATACCCTGCTTCTTGCACTGTACATTGTTTTGTGCACAAGTAAGACATGAGTCTATCAACTGGGCAACGAGGTGTGTATCATTGACCGTGCTGAAAGACTGTCTGTACATTGTCAAAACTGTTTTCCTTCCTAGGTGACCTGGACCATGTAAGTAAGAAATCAAAAGAGGGGCAGCTGACTCTGGTATACCTATTACTCCCTCCTTGCTTGACCAGATGCCACTTGGCACGCTGGTCAAGTTCTGACCTTCCCAGAAAGTGTCCTCTCTTGATGCTTTTGTCCTGTAACATTCTCACAGTATTTGGGAATTCTGGTGAACTGAAATCTGTGGCAAACAGTGTTAGATTGGGCTGGGCCTCGTGTGCCGAATCGGCTGCTGTTTTAGCAACTCTGTCTGCCAAGGCATTGCCCTGAGCTTCTTTGGACTTGTCAAATGAATGTCCCTTTACTTTTATAACATTGATTTTTCTGGGCATCTGTAGGGCTGCGAGTAGGGCAAGAACAAATTCCTTATTGGCAATTTGTTTGTTGTCTGCAGTTTTAAACCCCCATTTTTTCCAAATGAGTCCATAATCGAAAATTACACCAAAAGCATATCTGCTGTCAGTATATATATTTACATCTTTATCTTTAAATAGTTGACATGCTCTGGTGAGTGCATGGAGCTCAGCTTGTTGTGCTGAATTGGCCCCTAAAGGAGAAGCCTCAACCACAACATCAGGTAGCATCACTACTGCATAGCCTGTCTTATATGTTTTATCATTAGGCCTGGAACAACTGCCATCCACAAATACATCCAGGAAATCTGGGTTTGGTTTATCAGTTAAATCCACCCTTGGCAATGTTTGTTGAAGTAAATTGTCATTACAATTATGGTTTACTTCTGGTTCAGTATATGGAAGCTGCAATAGTGCGTGTAGCAATCGTATTGCAGGAGTAGTTTCTGAACAAGATTTTATTTCCAAATGTGTTGTATTCAGAAGTATAATTTCATACCCACTGGACCTTTGGGCTGTCATATGCTGGGTATGCATATTTTGTAACAATTGTGCTACTGAATGTGTGGTATAGAGAATAGTGGGTGTGCCCAGAGTGATTTTAGAAGCTTCCTTAACTGCCATTGCATTTGCTGCAAGAATTTGCAGGCATCCTGGCATTCCCTGTACCTGGAGTGGCAGTTTCTTTGATAGGTATGCCACTGGTCTTAAGTTTGTCCCATGGGGTTGGGCCAATACTGCTGCAAACGAAGGCCCTCGCACCACACAGTAAAGTGAGAACGGTTTGTCATAGGAAGGGAGACCTAAAGCAGGAGCCCGCGAGAGGGAAGTCAGAAGAGCGAGGAAGGTCTCTTTCATATCCTCTGTATATTCAATTGTTTTAGGGGCACCCGCAGCTGTAGCTGGACGTAAAATGGAATCCCAAAAAGAACAGTCAGGTATCCACTGTCGACAGCAGACGATTGAGCCTAAAAAGGAAAGCAATGCAGCTTTGTCCTTTGGTGGGCTGAGACAGCGGAGAGCTTGGACTTGTGCCGGGGATATCAATCTTGTCCCATCTCTGATAATACAGCCAAGATATTCAACTCTGTCCCTACACCACTGGATCTTTTTCCTAGACGCCAAGTGACCTTTTAGGGCGAGGTGATTCATCAGGCTTACTGTGTCCTTCTCACACTGTGCCCTGCTCTCACTACAAACAAGTAGGTGTCATGGATATGCATTAATGTCTGTCTGCCATCTTGCCTTTCCTCCTCATGTGTTCATCTTAGAGGCCAGAACCCTTTCACCTGGCTTCCTTTATAATCTCCTCCCAGCCTGACTCCACCCCAGGCCCTATCACAGAACACTATATTAACCTGTGCACTGCAAGCCTGCTTTGCTGATCAACGTGTTTGTTAGGCATTGTGTGTTTGGGTTCCTGCCTGCCGTGTGCTACGTCTGTCTCTCTGTTACGTTATTGGCTTGTCCCCGACTATCCCTGTCTGCTCGTGACCCTTGACCTTCGGCTTGTCTTTCGTTATCCTTGTCTGCTTGTGGCCCTTGACCTTCAGCTTGTTATTCGTTACTCTTATATCTTGTGCTGCTGCTTCCGCTCTTGTCCCCTTATCCTACGGGGCGTGAGCTAGGAGACTCTAGGGGCCGCGACCTGGACCCAGCCTGCAGCATAACATCCTCACCCCTAGAGGCTCTGGAGAAGACCTGCTGGGTCTTAGACTCCGCGCCCTGGGGAATCTTGGCTCTAGCTTCCTATAGGATCCCGGTTGTGCTCCTCTGGTCCCGCTTTCCACAACCACCCAGTTTCCTATCCGCAGCAGTCAGCCATAGGGTTCACTACCTTGCGGTGCACTCCTGTCCCCCTACGGTGTGCATCTGTCACCTGGCCGTAGGTGACCTGACAGTAGGTTATCTACGTACAACAGGATTGTGGAGCCTTCAGAGGGCGTCCAATCGTCCATAGTTTTTTTCAAAACTATGCTAAAAGCCGCGGGGCTATCAATAAACCCTTGAGGGAGGCGTGTCCAGGTCAGCTGACCCCCTTCCCAGACAAATGCAAATAGGTGTTGGAATTGTGGATCAACATCAATACTAAAAAATGCATTTGAAAGATCCAATACGGTGTAGCACTTGGAGTTTGCAGGTATATTGGTAAAAATTGAGGTAATATCAGATACCAATGGGGGAAGAGGAATCACACGCTTGTTTACCCCTCTCAGATCCTGAACCAACCTCCAGGTACCATCCGCTTTCCTAACTGGATTAATGGGAGTATTCCAGGGACTGACAATTTCCCTGAGGATTCCCAACTTTTTATATTCCTCTATTTGGGGCTGTATTCCCGATATCTTTTCAGTAGACAATAGGTATTGTTTCTGATAATAGGGGAGTGTATTAGGCCGCATAGTGGGCACATAAGGTGTACAGGGTATGTGTCCTACTTCCGTTTTAGTTCCTGCCCAGATGTCATGGTTTTCTAATGTGGCTGGCAGTGACATAAAGTAACCCAAAAGGTCTTTCCTTTTTGGCATAGTGAGGTCACATTTAGCCGATTTGGCTATGATGCCCCCTTGTTGGTCAAATTTTACAATAATTTGTAATGCAGACATTAAATCCCTTCCCATAGGGGACAGTCTGGTAGAACTGCAAAGGACATTTCAGTAAGGTAATTATCTTGCATGTCCGTTACTAGCAGTGGCGGTGTGATTTTGTGGTTGACACTTGTCCCATTTATTCCCATAGAGCATCCCTCGGTGCATTCTTTACTTTCAAAGTGGGGGTCTTTAAGACACGAGGTCGACGCCCCTGTGTCTAACAGAAATTTGACCACCCTGCCTTCTACTCTTAAAACCACTTGAGGCAGGGTTTTCCAGTGTGAGGAGAAAAAATGCATCACCGAGGATGGGTACTGCCCCGGGCATCCCTATTGGGGGTTTTCGTCCTGATATCCTGGCCAATGTACCTGTATCTCTTCTGTGGTGTTTCTGGGTGATCTTGTTTGGTATGGCTGCTGCTGTTGCCTATATTGGGGGTGTACTGAAACTGACTGGGATCTCTGTTGTGGCTGCTGTTGTTGTGTGTCATATCTTGGTCGGGGCGGATACTGAGATCTTGGTTGAGATCTCACTCTGTAGCCTCCCCTACCTCCCCTAGGGAAGTTATCCCTGGCTCCCTTTCTTTGGGGACATTCTGATTTCCAGTGGTTTGGATCCCCACAATTAAAACAACCCTGATCCTGATTATGGGGAGGATAATTCCTTCTAGGTATGGCTCCTGAACTTGGTCCACTGACCATAGCTATGTTTGGGTTTTCTTCTGTAATAGAGGTGAACAATCCTCCTTTAGTGTTAAATACCCCTGAGGATGCCCTCTCCTTTTTATGTCAGCTATGAATCTATCTGAGGTCATTACCGCCCATTTTGTGTTTATCAGTTTGATTATTTGGGTGGCCCTTGGATCTCCATTATTTATGGCTGTACTCACGAATAGTTGATCATTGTCTATTCCACAACTTTTATATAATTTATGTAATCTAGTGACAAAGGTGTAGAAATCCTCTCCTGACTGTTGTTTGCAAGATATCAAATCATGCAACATGGTGGTGTTTTTATATGCCTTGAGCCAAGCCTGTAACAATGAGTTCCAAAAAATATTCCAATCCTCCCCAGCCTCATATAACTTTGCATCCTTGGCCCATTGACCTATATTTATGTCAGCTTGGGAATCGGGGTCTACATTTTGAAGTATGGTATTAAGATCTTCAGGAGACATTCTTGTTCCTGAACAGTATCTTTGCAGAAAGGTCACCGCCTGTCTGGGGTCCTTTCTTGGTTTGGGACATGTGTCTCTAATTTCCTTGACCGTGCCCAATGGTAATGGTATTTGCACCTGTGTATCTCCCATTGTAATGAAAGGAAAAACCTGACTAATTGGAGCTGTCTGATCCTCTTCATCATCTGATGGTGTGGGTGCCTGGCGTTGAGGAGTCATACTGAAGCTACTCTGAAAATCCTTACTTAACCCATCTCCAGATATATAATCAGCCTTCTTCACTAGATTGGTTTCTGAGTAGCCCGAGTTTCTAAGTCCACGTATTATCCCCTTTATTTCTCCTAATCTATCTCTACGTTCCTGTAACTCTCTCAGCTCTCCTTCTATCACTTTTTCTTCATCTTCCTCTTTTTTTAATACACTGTTCTTCCTCCTTTACTAATTGACTTAAACGTTCCTGTATCTGTCTTCTATCTTCCCCCTCCTGTAACCAATTAGTTCCCTTTTGTTTAGCTATGGTTAATACTCCTGCTATAACATTTGGATCTAACGAGGGGTATATTTTCTTTGGGACAAGGGATTCATCTTTTACCATAGCATATGGAGGGGGTTTTTCTTGATAAATATTAGGGGGAGCTGATGGACTTCCTATTGCGTCTTCTAATTGCTCTTTCTTTTCCATTTTTACACTTGTATATTTCTTTCTATATTCCTTCATACCCTTTGCCCAAATCTTACAACATTTAGTCACGTAATCTTTGTCAAGGTCTTTTATGGGATAATTATACTGTTTATGTTGGCCACATATTCTGGTCACTTCCTCCCACTCTTCCTCGGAACATGGTCCGTATTCCCCCAAACATGGCACTCCAAACTGATGTGCTCTTTTTAAAACTAGTGACCAAAAAGGATCAGTATAATTTTTCCCATAATTGACTTTTTAATGTAATCAATCGGACAGGGTTGGTGCTGCTTACCTTCAGCTTCCTTTCCTGCTTGATTACCCATTATAGCAAACAATAATACTTATACTTTAAAATTAAAAAAATTCTGTCTTGCTTTCTCTATTTCGTTCCAGGGGCGGAAAATGTCCTTAAACTTATGACAATTTATAGATTTATGACAAGGAACCCAGTGTTCTCCTTTTTTAAATACAACCAGACACTGTATTTCTGCTACACTTAGTCCCTCGAACACCGGACTGGGGGGTAGTATGTTGTGTATATTAAACCTTAACATATGTTGTTTTGATCCCTGGAACATAGGACCCTTGCCAATTTTGACATGATACCCCCCTGGAACAATTGCCACTAATGACGTGGTCTTCCCTTTGTAAGCAAACAATAAACCAGTTTTACATTCAGGACAACAATATACAGTTGACATTTAAAAAGGTAACCCTTTTTGTGTACACCTTTTAGATATAGAGTTTCCACAGATCCGTCCTATGTAGAGAAGAATTTGAGATTCTTTCTCAATCTAATAACCTGGTCTGGCCAACCTAGCGAGACCCTCTGTATCTATTCTAAATCTACCTTTCAATCTTAACAGAGTCCCAGAAAACTTGTAGTTTTCTCGAGAGTCTACTTTATGGTGAACCAATTGACAAGGCAAGACTGTTGTTCCCAATAATAATTAAAGGGGGTCTTACCTGTTCAATTGGATCATCCCACTTCTGACACCACTGAAAGGTTCTGGTTCTGTTGGACCTTCTTGGCTCGAGCTGGACTCAGGATCTGTGGAAGTCTCTCTGACCGGTCGGATATTCAAGACACCAATACACAGTGAATAGGTATACAAGAATATATCGTTTAATGGTTACATGTCCTTTTTATGCAAACCAAGGAAGGTTGCCTCCCTCGTCTGAACCAATCAGCAATAAGCAAAAACTTCATGAGTTAGACAAAAATAAATTCTAACAGGTTTTTTGACTTCTGCAAAAGCGGTCAGTTAACATACCTCAATTGTGGTCAAACGAAACATGTTCTGACATTTGAAACAAGTAGATAAGAAACGCCAGATGTCAGTGCGGTCAACCTGTCAGTTAAAAGCAGAAGTGAGATAAACTTTTTCCCGGAAAAAGCCTAACCACAAAGTCACATTTCAACCTATATATACATGCCTGTCAGTTACACAGAAGAAAGATTAGCTTGACCACAAAAGTCACATCTTGTTCACACTCATGTCAGAGAAACATTTTCTGTAAAATATATATATATTTGAGGAGAACTCTAACCATGAATATTGGTTCATGATCTTCTTATACCTTACACTCTATGTTGTACATTACATCATTCTGATACTGTGTAGTCCTAACTTTTGGATCCCATATGATAAGTTGTACATTACATAGGCTTTTTTCTTTTGCATCCATTTTCTACCAGCAGGACATTTTATATTTCAGGATTTGATTGGCACATAGACTTTTATGTTAATAATGTGATAACATCCTTAAACAGTCAATAACCCAATGATGATGGTCTTCAGGATCAGTCCAGTCTTCATCTTGGTTGTTCTCCCCCCATCCTCACTCTCTGACCTCTGGTGGGGCTCAGCCCCGCTGTTATTCATGACTAAATCATGGACTAAATAAGGAAGTGCAGTACTTCTTGTGTTGGGAAGATGGCAATGAGTGATAGAGGGGGTGGGGACACTCGTCCTATAATCCCCTCACCACATGTTCTCCCTGTGTCTGCGTGGGTTTCCTCCGGGTACTCTGGTTTCCTCCCACACTACAAAGACATGCTGGTAGGTTAATTGTGATCTTGTCCAAATTGGCCCAGTATATGTGTGTACGACTGTGTGTCCCAAGCGTGTTGAGATCCTACGGGGTAAAATGACCGCACCAGCCAAGCAGACACTGGCTGCAAAAAGCACCTAGAGGCGAGTCAGTTTGCATATGTAGAGCTATACAAGTCATTCATTCATTCACTGTCACTCCTATAAAAGACAGTTCTCGTTGTTTCCTCACTCTCTGACTAAGGTCCATGAATAAAGAAATGATCTGGTAGGAGATCAGAGGACCCATTTACTAGTTACCTTGAGGGGGGAATTGTAAGATCTTCAGAGACAAAGCTGCCTGATGTGGGCGGAGTCCTGGTTTAGGGGAACCAATCAGCTCATGTCTAGTAATAATCCTTTTTATTTCTATTTTAGTAGATGGACGGGAGATGAGGAAAACCTCAGAGGATTGTCTCACTTTGTCTCCAGACTGTAAAGTAGAAGATGAGGACATCACACAGTATAGTCCAGGAGAAAACCCGGCTACCTCAAATGTCCATCCGGCACCACACAGTGTAGATGGACCATCGTATTCCTCTTATCCTGAGGAACCTCAGACTGTGCGGAACGGTGCCGGACCATTGTATTCCTCTTATCCTGAGGAACCTCAGACTGTGAGGGACAGTGCCGTCCTTACAACAGATAAGAGGCTTTCCTGTACTGAGTGCGGGAAGGGTTTCCCTTCTAAATCCCTACTTAATGTGCATAAAAGATCTCACACAGGAGAGAAGCCGTATTCCTGTCCTGAGTGCGGGAAATGTTTTGCACAGAAGTCCAATCTTGACACACATCAGAGATCTCACACGGGGGAGAAGCCGTTTTCCTGTCCTGAGTGTGGGAAATGTTTTTCACGAAAGTCCCATCTTTACAGACATCAGAGATCTCACACGGGGGAGAAGCCGTATTCTTGTCCTGAGTGTGAGAAATGTTTTTCACGAAATTCCCATCTTTACACACATCAAAGATCTCACACAGGAGAAAAGCCGCATTCTTGTCCTGAGTGTGGGAAATGTTTTTCACAGAAGTCCCATCTTTACACACATCAGAAATCTCACACGGGGGAGAAGCCGTATTCCTGTCCTGAGTGCGGGAAATGTTTTTCAGAGAAGTCTTGTCTTGACACACATCAGAGATCTCACAAGGGGGAGAAGCCGCATTCTTGTCCTGAGTGCGGGAAATGTTTTGCACAGAAGTCCAATCTTTACACACATCAGAGATCTCACACAGGGGAGAAGCCGTATTCTTGTCCTGAGTGCGGGAAATGTTTTTCACGAAAGTCCCATATTTACAGACATCACAGATCTCACACGGGAGAGAAGCCGTATTCCTGTACTGAGTGCGGGAAATGTTTTTCAGAGAAGTCTAGTCTTGACAAACATCAGAGATCTCACACGGGAAAGAAGCCACTTTCCTGTCCTGAGTGAGGGAATTGTTCCTCACTAAAGTCCTGTCTTCCTTTACATCAGAGATCCCACACAACCCTTGAGGTGTATTAGTGCCTTGAATGCGGGTAATGTCTTGTATATGAATGTTGCTGGACATCACAGCTCTCATGTGGGGAAGAAGCACACCCTGATATACACCTCAGATATACTCCATGGCTGATCTTCATCATGTAAGAAACAGTTCCAGGGGTGTTGAAATTTAAAAAAAAACTACTTGTTTGAGGGATTAAATCAGGGTCCCTTATGACAATCTCCTTGTTCTGATAAAATAAAAAATAATTTTAACCAAAACCGTATATAAATCTGAGGGGCTTTTAGGAATGTCGGGGCTTTTATAACTTGGGTGGTCAGTACAAGCGCATGCTCAGCAGACAAATCACGCTCCGGTGTCCGCTCTGTTACAGGAAAAGTTCACCCTTTATAAAAAATTATAAATGCACATTTTCTGCAGGTAAAGAAATGTTAATTTGCAATTGAGGATCCTGGAAAGCATTGCAGCCATGATATGCTGATGTCTGGTGCTATGCAGGACTCCTGCAGACTGTCCATGTAATCTGTCTGTCTGTACATTATACAGGAAGGCAGTTACAGTGACAGGAAGAACCAATCATCTACAAGAGAGCTCAGCAGCGGTGTGGGAGTTCATTGAAAACTACAAGCCGACATCAGCAAAGGACAGAACTCTGTGAATGAATGGCACGGCCGCACTCTTTTCATAAAGTGACAGCCGGTACGGGGAACTTCTCGCCGCACTGCTGTCACACAGAGGATTCGGATCGCTGAGCCACTGCAGGAACATGTAACATCTTCCCGAAGGGATCTTATCCTTTAACCCTTTCACTGCCAGAGACATTTTTGCGTTTTTTTTTTTTTTTTGCACACGTTTAAAAAATAATTTTAGGCCTGAAGATTACATAAAACACAAAATATCATTAAGTACTTTCTGAAAGCAGACACCCTAGAGAATAAAATAGTGGTAGTTACAATTTTTTATATCACACAATATTACTGCACAAGTCTAGGAAATGAAACATTTCAGTAAAAAACACAGTAAAGTTCATTTCAAGGGGCACAAAAACACAATAAAATACCCCAAATTTTGGTAAAATAAAAGCTGAGGTTGCACCGAGTAAATAGATCCCCAACATGTCAAACTTTAATTTTGTGTGCGCCTGTGAAATGGCGACAAACTTCAGTACCCTATATTTTCTGTAGGCGATGCTTTGAAGGCCCCCTATAGGTCATCAGTTTAGTGTTACGGAGAAGGTCTGGTGCTAGAAGTATTGCTCTCATTCCTGCATGCATGGCTATGTTACATGTGTATCGCAATCAACGTTTTCAGGCATAGGCACCCCAACATGTGCATTTATGTTTGTAAGTGCGTATATGTGGGGGTGGGAGGTATTTTATGTGCTTGGGTGTAACTTTAATTTTGTACAAGTACATTTTTCTTTTCATGCGCATGTCTACTATCCCGCTAATCTTTATAACTCATGACCAGCCGACTGTGCAAGCTACTTTGACCCCGCCATTTATCACCGTCTCCTTGCTATGATCCCCAAGCATTGTGTAAGTGGCACAGATGATAATTTCCAATGTTATAAAATGATGAGATTGCTCTGTATTTATATCCTGTATGTTTTTTTAGTTAGGCTGATTTTCTTTGCTGCCAAGGCATAAAAGGTCCTGAGGAGGCTTATTGATGTGAAACGCGTCGAACTCTTGGACAATTCAGCAAAGCCAAATGAGTCATTATGAATATATATGGCCTAATGTTTGGATTTGTTCTTATCTGGTTTTAACACATCATTTTAATGTTTGTAAGATTTATATTTTATTTATTTTTTATGTTTTTCTTTCTTCGTACCAATAAAGTCCAGTCCAACATATAAGATTTTTTTGAAATTATATATATATATATATATATATATATAATTGATGTGGTACATTTATAGTAGCCAAATCTTCCTCTTTTTTATAAATAAAAAAAAAGTTGAATGAATGTGAGCGGCATTCACCCAGCTGTGATGAATATTGGATGTATTTTATTTCATACACTGATTTCCTTGGCTCAATCTAGTGGCCATATTGCAGTATTGTGATATTTTTACCACATTATGGTCACTAGATGGAGCTGATGATCATAGGAAATCACTTTGCTACATTATGGCCAGAATTTGTAACAGCTGGATGAGTGTTTGTCACATTCGTACCATGAATTTTCTATAAGTAGACCCCTTAGTTTCCTTCATCAGACATGTCTTCATACAGATAACTGAGGTCATCCTCATACACTGGTGAGTACAGAACACACTGAAGGATAGAAGATAATCAAAACAACAATATTAAACCAACCATTGATTTAATCCTGATTTGCATTTGGCCATTAGATGGCGCCAAGGATCATAGAAGTTATCTAATGAACAAATGTAACATTGTTTATTTTCAATCGATGGAAAACTTATATCCAGGTCAGCAGATCGCTTCATTCCTTCAATCCCCCTATTCACACAGAAGGAATGTACATGACTAGACCCCTAAATGTCAGGAGACGTTTATATAAAGATGGGAAGTATGGAGCAGATAAATGAATAGACCTCCTAGCAATGTTATTACCAGGCTGCAGCTAGGGGGAGCTCTAATGATTAGTGTAACCACAGCAGAGTGATCCCATCTAGCTCACATTAACCCTTTCACTGCCAGAGCTGGTTTTCCATTATTTTTGCACACATGGTAAAATGCAGATTTTGGGCCTGAAGATTAGATAAAACCCCCAGACATATATTTTCTGAAAGCAGAGGCCCTGGAGAATAAAATGGTGGTAATTGTTAAGGTGTTCCTCGTACACAAATGTCACCTTCATATCCGGCTTTATTTTCTCCTTTCCCCCATTTTCTATGGTGTGATCTTTTTTACAATACTTTGTTTTACATAAAATAGAGGAAAAATGAGTGTAATAACTGTAGCGGTACAGTTGCTTCTAACCAGCCAGGCAGGTAAAAGTGCAATGCAGGAAAGACTTCAGCGACCGCCACAGATCTGGAGACATTAAATTGACACAGGAAAGCTTTTGTAATGTGCCCAAATTATGTCTGGTTTAATCAGCTTAACATCTCGGTATTTATGCTGGTCTTAGGGGACAAAGGTGGGGATGGGAGGAGTTTACATGATACAAATTCAGGTTAATAATTTCCTATTAGCTAGTACATGTTACAAGTTCAGGTAATATTTCGCTGATGAAATACAAATCTAACATGGATGTGAATTTTAACATATGTGACTTAAATGTATACTTTCTGTGTTTACACAGTTGTGTAGAACTATAATTAACGTATCTTGAACAAACATGAGCTAGGGCAAAGTCCATAGATATGGTATATTCCTAAATGACCATGAAATCTTTTACACAGAAATAAGTATATTTCAAAAAACCTTTTCTTTAACCCATGACATGGCGTCCTGAACTCAAAATGGAGATTGTCATGCCAAGTTACCTTTTACAATCCTCTCTTTGAGACAAAATATGTCTCACAGTTATATAATCTTTCTTCTATCATAATAATAGTTATGGCTGCACTTCTCAACCATGTCAGTATTCCTACTCCAGAACTTAGGTTTGCAAAAAGGATCCCATGTCTTGGCAATGTTTCTAGCTTCATCTTGTAATTTGCTTACTTCCTTTCGGTGTTGTGCAATTATATCATAATAATCTGGTACCTTAATACTAGTGTTATGAAACCAGGTACAACACTCATAATCTTCTGTTGTCTCACATAACCCAGTTAAAGCAGCACTCATGCTTTCTATGGCTAACTTGTGTAGTTCTAATCGTTTTCTAATTGCTCTAGTTTCTATATTTAATTTAGTAATATCATCAGAATTCTTTTCCATTATTTCATCAATGATTCCAGTGTAATTATTCAACCTTTTCATTAAGTCTATTTGGATAGATATATATGTATATCTCAACATTATCAGACCCCTATGGCCAGGTCACTACCATATCTTCTCTACTTAGTATGATACCAGAGGGTCCACAGTACTACTTCACATCTATGTGGAGTAAAGCTCTTCTTAGGGTGTATGTGGATACATATCTTTACTCATTCATATCACCCATCTTGGCATCATACAAGTCTGCTAATCTGACAATCTGATAACACTCTATCTCTTCCCTGGGGTCATCTTCCTCAGTACTAATTATTGTATTTCACATTTATGATATTTAAAGGGTACAGCCATGAGAGGAATACTAACGGTGGAGGGGTGTAATTTACTACATATCCAACATTTTCATATCCTGATTTCTGTGCATAGGCATATTTAAACTTCAATAATAACATTTTATCTGTATTAATTTCTGAGTTTTCATTTCTCTTGTGTCTGTCATGTGTATTATTCATATTACTCTGTTGTGGAGTTTTAGAGGCTCCACAAATACTCTTTATGTGTCCCAAATCTTCAGGATGATAAATACAGTTAGTTATCAGCCAAGTTGGCAAAAACACGATCAGGGCAGCCCAGCATAAGAGGCACAAGGCTTTCCCAGAAGTCCGTGGTGAAATAAGCAACGGCATTTTGTTCAGAGCCTTGACCAACTGCTTCACTCAATTTTCCTTGGCTTGCTTCTTAGGTGTTTGGTTCACCTTCTTCACACGACTGGCATGGATCCAAGCCTGTTGTCCCTCTACCAGAATAGTTGTTCGGGTAACCGCGATCACTGTAGTCGGGGGTCCAAATGGGTACTCTTCCTTCTTGGTATGCTTCAGTTGCTGGACCACTACGACATCTCCCACTTGGAAGGAATGAGTTGGTTCCTGCGAAAAAATAAGAGAGGTGCGAGCAACATTCCTTTCAACTTGATCTAAGGTTTCAATATGTTTTTTTACATATTCTTTCTGAATAAGATCTAGGTCCTCTCTTTCCAACATAAGCGGCTGTCTGGCCCATGGGGTGGGGAATGGCCTACCCATTAAAACTTCAAAAGGGGAGTATCCTGTCTTTTTAGAGGGTGTCATTCTTACTTCGGCTAGTACAGCTGGTAGGACCTTCTTCCAATTTGCATACGTACCTCCAGTGGCTTTCCTGATCTTATCTTTAATGGTTCTGTTCATCCTTTCCACTATACCTGAACTCTGGGGGTGGTAAGGAATATGAAACTTCCATTCTATTTTCAGTGTTTGGCCACAAATGCAGGACCATTATCTGAGTTGATCTGAAGTGGGCAACCCCATCTGGGAATGATTTCCTGTGTGAGAATTCTTACTACTGTTTGTGTGTCTTCCTTTGTTGTTACAAACACTTCTATCCATCCATCTTGAGAACATGTCCACTATTACTAGCAAATATTCCTGTATTTTACCTAGTTTGGGCATGTGTGTAAAATCAATTTGTAAATGAGTGAATGGTGTAGATGGATATCTCAGATGTTCATGTTTTGCCTTGTGAGGGTTCCTGGGATTATTCCGAATGCATGTGATGCATCTGGAAACATATGCCTTAACCAGAGAGGGAAGACCTGGAATGTAAACATCCTTATCCAAAAGTTCACATGTGACTTTCCACCCTATGTGACCTATCCCATGGTATTGTGAAATAGAAATGGGTGTGCTGGCTACAGGGATACATAATCTCCCCTCTTGGCAGACAAGGCCAGTTTCTGGGCTTGTCTGCACACCTATTGAGTTCCATTGTTGGATGTCTTTGTCTGTAGCATATGTTTGGAGTTCATGCAATGTTTTATCTAGGAGTGAGATTTCAGGTGAGAGCAATGGCATTTGGATGTCTGCTGGCTGTGTGGATGCTGCCTCTCTTGCTGCTTTGTCAGCTAAAGCATTTCCTTTGGCTATGTCATCCTGTTGCCCTGTATGTGTCCTACAGTGTAGTGTGATTACATGTCCTAGAGTGAATGATGTAGCCATTTCCACCACCATCGCACAGGATACCAAAGCTCTGAGACACGCCAGCATGCCCTGCACTGGCATAGGCACAACTCTTGGGGGAAAAACGATAGGGCGCAGTTTGCCTCCCATGTTTTTGCGCTAGGACTCCCGTCATGGTTTTACAGTTGTCCCTAGCAAATAGGTAAAACCTTTTTGCTATACTCAGAGGCCAAGACCAGGAGCTGTTATCATAGATGTTTTGAGGTATACGAAAGCATTGTACATTTTATCATTGCATTTTATACAATCTGGTATGTCAGTACCTGTGGTTTGTCTCAAGAGATTATCATAGTAGGAACAGTCAGTTAACTAATCATGCCAAGAAAGGACAGCATATCCTTCTTGGTCTGTGGGGGGGCTAGACCCACGGAGAGCCGCAGCTCATGACTGACTTTCCTTTCACCTTTTGTGAGTACAAAACCAAGGCATTCAACAGTTTCCTGACACTATTGAAGTTTCTTTTTGGAAACTTTATGACCATTATCTGCCAACCAATGTAGCAGATCTGAACCATTCTCTTTGCAAGCAACCTGGCTTGGGTTACACATCAATCAACATATTGGAGTAGGACAGAACGATGGCAGGGAGTCCAGGACCGCAATGTGGCCTGGAGCACAACTGAGTAGACTACAGGGTCAACATAGCCCATGACACCTTGTCATCTGGCAAAAAAAAATTGTTTTTAAAAAACAGAAAGCAAGGATTGGCTGTGTCTCCTCATCCACAAGGACGATAAAAAATACATTTGTTAAATCAATCACAGAAAAATACTCTGCATCGGGTGGTATGGAGGTAAGGAGTGATGGCACATCAGGCACTACAGGCGCACACAAGGTTATCCACAGCTCGAAGGTCTTGAACAAATCTATAACTGCCATCCTGCCTGATACTCACTGCTTTCTCTTTCCCATTACATTTAAACATTCTGCTGCTTCTTTCTGTATTAAAGTTTCCTGAAATTGGTCAATTGTTTGTGTGGTCCATTCAGATATAATCTGTTTGACCATCAAGGCGAACTGGGGTTTTAGATTATTCATATAAGTTTGAATAAACAAAGCTCCCACATCAGTAGCTGCAGCTAATCCAGCCTCTGTTGTCCAATTTTCATGAAACCTTTTCCAGAACTCAACTACAGATTCTTCTGACTTTTGTTTGCATGCTATGGCAGTAGGAAGGGAACTTTTATTTTTAAATACTTTCATCATTTCAGCCTTTAATTCCATCCACATAGTGTTACTACCTGTTATTGTGTTTAACCCATATGCTCCCGCATTACCAGTGTCAATAGTGTTTATACTTGGAACATTTGCCCAGCTCCAGGAACTGGTGTGTCCTATAATGCCATCAATGATAAGGCGCATGTCTTTCTGTGTGTAATTTCTACCCTTACATGCCTTTTTTCAGTAAGTTAAAGTACCTCCTGCCGAGGCAGTGGGTTTGGGGCAATGTTTCACTATCCTGTCAATGTCCTCAACGTCTATTACTTTTTCTAATATTTAATTTCCAATGGTCATGAAAGGCGTTTGAAGGTTAGTGTTACTATATACAGTTCCACTCTTTGTTTTAGGGGGACTAAGTGTTTTACCCACTACAGCGTTTTCCTGTTCTTCCTCCTGCTCTTGGCCAGGTGGTGAAACTACACCTCATATAGCTCCCTGATCTTCTTCTGGTTCAGCTACCTCGACTCTGGCTTCCTGTCCTTGCCTCTGTAGGCGCTGTCTATCTTGTTGTGGAGCGGGAGGGATCTGCCGTTGTCTGATTTCATGATGTAGAGCCAGAAGATCAATATCTTCCTCTCTTAAATTTGGATAGACATGTACATGTGAGGGTGGAGGATGACTAACTACTGGCAGAGGTGGAGCTGTTGGGTCAGGGACAAATCTCTTTTTATCGGCTTCTTCTCTATGTTTCTGGTCATAATCTACCTTACTTAAACATTTGGTGGGCTTTTTCTGCTTCTTTTTGTTCCTCTGAAACCAATATGGGGCATATTTTAACCAATTCTCTCCTCCCTTTTCCATATAATCCATATCCCATGTGAAATTCATCATTACTACTATCCCGGGGAAAGGGGTCTATACTGTGTATGGCTCTGGTCTATCCCACTAAATTTTAAACTCATGGGACTATAAATTCATAATCAGTACCACAAATTCTGGCTACAAAATCCTTACACGTTTCTCCTGGGTTGGGAAGAGGGGGAGGATATTCTTTACCTTGTTTCTGACCCATATTGACAGTGGGAGACGACTGTTTTACCACGCAGTCTTCTGATCCACACAACAAATTATTCTTAATACTTCTATTATCTTAACACTTCTATGCGACAGAAAGAAAAGCAAAGGTTTTGGGGTCACCGGAGTCTACCTCCTCATTAACTACTTCATATTCCTTGCCAAAAGGAATGTATCTATCATATTCCTTGCCAAAAGGAATGTATCTATCATATTCCTTGCCAAAAGGAATGTATCTATATGCAGTACTGCTGGTCTTTGTGGATTTACCAAAAATCCATCTGTGGATTTACCAAAAATCCAATATTAACCTCCTGGCATGGTTCTTATCCCCTACTAATTTATGGGTCTAAAAGCTTTAATCAGAGCTGAGGCAAGAAAATATTTAGTCAATAAAGACAAAAAGGATTCTTACCACAGATTATTTTGCTTTTCCCGGACGAACCGCCAGTTGTAGGGGTACAGTTGCTTCTAACCAGCCAGGCAGATAAAAGTGCAATGCAGGAAAGACTTCAGCGACCGCCACAGATCTGGAGACATTAAATTGACACAGGAAAGCTTTTGTAATGTGCCCAAATTATGTCTGGTTTAATCAGCTTAACATCTCGGTATTTATGCTGGTCTTAGGGGACAAAGGTGGGGATGGGAGGAGTTTACATGATACAAATTCAGGTTAATAATTTCCTATTAGCTAGTACATGTTACAAGTTCAGGTAATATTTCGCTGATGAAATACAAATCTAACATGGATGTGAATTTTAACATATGTGACTTAAATGTATACTTTCTGTGTTTACACAGTTGTGTAGAACTATAATTAACGTATCTTGAACAAACATGAGCTAGGGCAAAGTCCATAGATATGGTATATTCCTAAATGACCATGAAATCTTTTACACAGAAATAAGTATATTTCAAAAAACCTTTTCTTTAACCCATGACATGGCGTCCTGAACTCAAAATGGAGGTTGTCATGCCAAGTTACCTTTACAATAACCACAACACCTCTCCATTCACATTGGCGCCATGATGAAAATATACAAACAGTAAAAAAGTAAAAAGATGTGCAAACATCACATTCCAAACATTCCTCAAACAAAGTCCATTAATAAGTGTGATGAAAAAATCACTCCACTCCCTTATATATACACCACTTAGTGCTCGTGTCACCCCTCCCCCCTCTGGGCACCACTCACCAGAACTATATGTCCCCCACTTTAATGGGTGGGAACACACACACATTATACACAATTTTAAGGTAAAATATAAAAGATGAGGTTGTGATGAGTAAATAGATACCAAACATGTCAAGTAATAAAATTGTGTGTGCCGGTGACATGACAAAATACTACAGTACCTAAAAAATCTCCATAGGAGGCGCTTTCCTGCTCATCAGTTTAGAGATAAGTGTGATCTCTGGTGGTAGAATTATTCCTCTCACTCCGACATTCGTGGTGACCCTCACATGTGTGGTGCAAACACGCTTTACACACACATATACACAGTATGGGTGCGTGTGCAAGGTATGTGCAGGTCAATGGGAGTAATTTTCATTTTTTTTATATAAATGTTATCCTCAATTTTTATTTTTTTATCTTGTGTAGCGACCTCACCCTTTTCCTCCCGTCTCTTTGGCCCACTCATGAGAGTACCGTGTAAGTACTGTGTAAGTGCTCATTAAAGTTTTGCAGAACACTATCACCTAATGCACCATCACACGAGGGTCCCCTTGTTGATCTCGACGGCTTCCAGCTTGGCCCTGACTATCCCTACCCAAAGTTCTTTTCACTTGTGAAAAAGGAAGGAAACAAAAAACAAACAGTCCTTCAAAAAGTAAAAAGTCTCCGGGGATAGAATCAGCACAGCAGTTCAAGGCATTTTTCGCCAAAGCAGGGGGAAAAAAAACAAGTCCCACTCTAAAGATAAAACCGAGGGTCAGGTAAAGTCAGAGACTTCCAGTCTTTATCCAGAGTCTGTCACATCATCTCTGTCCTTACTGCAGATCACGATCCGATCCGCATGTATGTGGCGACCAAGAGACCAGTCTATTCGACAGCCTTTATATCTTCCAGTCATCACTGCTGAACAACTGAGGTATCTGTAGCCTTTCTTCACCTCCAAGTGATCCCAAATAAAGTCACTATACCACCGCTCTCGAGAGGCTTCAATCTCAAACAATAAATCCTTTGGGACGTATGGGTACTCCCACCCGTACTCTGCAGCAACCTTCTGGCTCAGTAGCCGCTGTAGACGAGCCAAAGGTGGCATGGTTGCCCGATCTCCAGCTCCTGGCAGAACGATAGCGTCCGGAGATCTTCTGGGGCGTACAGGCTCCAACTGTGGCATGGGAGACCTCAATGGTGGACGGGCCTCTAGCACAGTAGACACCGGAGCGCGAGGAGCGGGAACGATTTCTCCAGCATTAACAGGGGCTTCCACCCGGGAAGAATCCAAGTCTGAAGAGTCCCACATCTCAGCTGGCAGGCAAACTCTTGTGGATACAGCATCAACTTCCAAAAGTCTCTTTGGGTCAGGCACCCAAGCATCCCCAATCGAACGGACACTGACCTTTGTTTCTTTCCCCGGCCGGCCTCGACCTGCTGCTGCCGTGGATCGCTCTGAAGCTCCTCCGGCTGGACGATCCAAGTCAGGCTGGTGCTGGGATGGGCCTCCACCGCGGCTGCGGGAAGCCTTCATGAGTCCTACCTTCCTTTTTGCAGGTGGAAGGAAAGGCTCCGTTGCAACTGAGGCAGTGTCTGTGGGGTTCTCCACCTCAAGTTCCTCTATGGTCGGAACCTTGGCGCAGGTCAAATTTTGAAAAATGTCCGACCTCCACGGAGCCTCATATGGAAATAAAGTCCAACTTTTCTGGGGGGTATACACTGCAACATCCTGGACTATGAGCCCCTACACATAGCACACTCACCCTTTGCCTCCCGTCTCTTTGGCTCACTCATGGGAGGAAAAGGCGCAAGGTGCCACCATGCCCGTACCCTCTGGTTTGCAGAGGTTAAGCACAATTATTTCACCTACGGGTCTTGCAGCGAAGTTCTCCTCAAAGTTGGTTTCTGTCCTCAGTGTGCAAGGACAGAGTCTCTATACCCGAAGTAACTCCAAGATCCACACAAGTATATCACTCCAACGTAGAGCTTTATTTTCTTTGCACAAAGAGAGAAAGGTGTTAAAAAGGATAGACAGCATTCAGGCACTTCTGGCTTCGTCGCCACTCGGTCCCGAGTGGGTATAGCTCACCTGGATAGCCACCTATGGTGCTAGCCCCCGGCATGCAGCTCGAACAGTCAATCTAGATCCCTAATAGATGTGTCTAGGAGATCCTCTACCGCAGGATCTATAGTGTCCCAAACCTCCTGATGGTCCAGACTGTTAGGCCCCTGGGTTCCGAATGGATGACATTCCCCTGGAGAGTTACTGGGCCCCTTCCTTTACTGTGATGGCTCACCAGTCCTTCGGAACGGTCCTCCTCCAGCCTCCTCATCCAAAAACGGGTCTCCTCGCAAGGCAGCAGCCTGAGATTCTTTCTTCCGAAGCGGGCCCAAGCTAAAGGTGCTGGACCCAGGGCTGAAGTTGCAGTCCCAGGACTGAAGGTGCCTGGGACTGAGGCGTACGTGGCCCCATGGCCTGGAAGGCCACAGACTCGACTCCCGAACCCGCAGGTTCCCTCGGGTACAGGTCCCCGGATCACTCTCCCCCAACAATGGCGTCCGCCCCTTTTGTATCCTCTCCCACCGCACTGCTGCCGAGAGAGGACACCAAATCGCCACTCCAACACCTGTGGTTCAACCCTGAGTACAAGTGACAGCGCCACCCATACTACTTAGGGGAACTACAAGCCAGGTGAAGCAGTAGCAAGGCAGAGTCCAGCAATTGAAAGACTTGAGCCAACTATCACTCAAGTCACCCCTAAATTTGGCATAACATAACCTCAATTTAGGACCCCTGCTACACTTGTTTTATTTATTTTTTTATCTTGTTTTATTTTATTTTTTCTTATTTAACATTATTGTTATCACAAGTGGATAATAAACCCCCATGTGATATCATTGGTCAGGTAACAGGTTCTCTTTATGAGACATGGGGGGTGTATTAGACCTCCAATGTCTCCTCTACCCTCCAATGCACAGATGGCGCTTGGTTAGATTCTTCCTTGGCGGTATCATCTGGGGAAAGACGGCTCAGAAACAGAAAACACTCAGAGCTGAGGACTGCCGGCTTCATTCAGAGGAGTTTGGGGGATGGACGGTGACCAGTCTTCTCTCTCTTGGCCTCCTGAAGCCACTGGATGTGGTCTCGGGGTACCAGGACAAATGGGAGAGCCCAGGAACCACACTGGGGGATCATGGTAAGGGGACTGGGCTGTCTGCAGTGTAAATGGGATGAGGCAGCTATACAGCCCCCGGATCACTCTTATGCCGCGTACACACGGCCGTTTTTCTTGTCGAAAAAAACAACATTTTTCCCATTCGACGAGAAAAACGATAGTCTGTGGGCTTTCTGTCGTTTTTTTCGACGAGAAAAACGGCATTAAAAACGACGAGAAAAATTAGAACATGTTCTAATTTTTCTCGTCGTTTTTTTCGAAGATGTTTTCCGCAGCCCACAGACGGTCGTTTTTCTCGTCAAGAGAAAAAATGACGTGAAAAACGACCGTGTGTGGGGAACAAGCTGTTCCCCCGTTTTAAATGACATTATTCACGGCGGTTTTTTAACCGCCGTGAATAATGATCGTGTGTACGCGGCATAACTGTACAGCTGGGAGCCGGCTGAAGAAAACAAGCACTGCTACTGCCGCCATCAGCTTGCGATTAACCCTTCACTCTCTGGGTGTACTATGTACCTCCAAAGAGCTCAACTGGTTAAATATCATAGAATACTATTGGGAGAAATTAGCACAGGACTTTATAGGCACTGAGATACACGTGATTAAAATCCAAACATCTTCATTACAAAAAAAATGAAAGAAAAAAGATTATAAACACACATTATTAAAAACGTCACAATATAAATATATAAATATTGCCTAAACACTGTAAATCAGACCACCAGTTACACAAAACAATCCTGAATGGTGATATGAATGTCCTTAGATTGACCAATAACAGTATTCCATCAGGTTTGGTGTAGTTAGTTTGGGACGTGCTGTAGCTCAGCTCTACATGTTATGCGCAAAATCACTTCTTCAGGAGTTCAGGCAAAACTTCTACATAAATGAAAGCAAACAGTAAGTCTTACAAGGTAAGTATGAGGGTACAGACATAATCGGATAGAACGTGCTGGCTGTCCACCACCCATCATGAAGAGAAATGGAACACCACCACTCCAGCACAGAAGGAGCAAACCACGGCTATGAGGACAAACATAGAGCATAAGTTGCATAACAAAAAATAATAAAATAAAGATAAGCAATCCCATAGTAATAGATTTCATCATAGATAGAAAAGTGCCCGTAGCTGAGTGCGGCACATTCACTGCAAACTACAAGCAGACTATATGGTGGAAAAGCTGAGAAATATTGGCTTACAGTATATTTATTTAAGATGAATTAGACTTGGTAAGAACATAGGCGGGTATCCAGGATACAGCGGAGGCTGCGGAGGTGTGTCATCAAACATTCTAGATAAGGGACTTTTTGTCATAAAGATTGTAACGGCATCCCAATCTCAAGGGGTATTAACGCCGTTTACGATGTTCCCTCTCCTAGACACACATCCACTCGCTACCGATATCCACAGCTAAACGACCCTTTCCTATAGGAGCCGACCCCTCTGGAAGAAGACGAGACACACTCTGTCTCTTCTGTAGTAGGAAAGCCTTTATTTTTGAGAAACATTGTAACTTTATATACAATTCAAGGCACATGATTTAACATGAACAAGGGCCCAGCTCCACCCACACATCCCAAAACTCAACACCTCATCCTGACGTCTGCTAGGCTTCAAAAGATCCCAACACAATAGAATATACGATCTCCAATACACATCTTCCCACAAAGGGTTGGCAGCCAGTCTGTCTGGCGACAACAGGTTCTAAACCCTTTACATCTTAAATCCCTTTGTATTGTAAATCCCAGTCTGCCTTTACAATACACACAAGTATGTGTCTAACCATCATGAAGGCGTCACTTTTTAATTAACCTGTTGAGGTCATAATCAAACAGTAGAGAGTTCCTTGCAGGTATTCCTGGGGAATATGGTGGATGAATATTACAGACCCCATCTAGATAAAATGTATGTACAGCATTGAATATGGCCATCACAGACCATATTGGGGGTTTCTTTTATTCACCCTGTGTCCAAAGTGACCCCACTGTCACACATCTCCCCTTTCGGCAGGGGACTAACAGAGGAGGCGACCCCAGACGGGTGGACTCCGAAGTTAGTCCATAGGTCCATTCTTCCGATGTCTGGATAACCCATCAACATTGCACTAGGAGCCCGGGATGACGTCTGTTTGCCGGGACAACCCATCAGCATTGCCGTTTTGCTTACCGGGTCGGTAGCTGATGGTGAAGTTGTAAGGTTGTAGGGCTAAGCTCCACCGCAGCAACCTGCCATTATCTCCGGAGACCCGGTTAAGCCAGACCAATGGGTTGTGGTCGGTGACCAGTGAAAATTCCTGTCCGTATAAGTAAGGGTTCAGCTTTTTAAGGGCCCAGACCAGGGCCAAACACTCCTTCTCCACTGCCGCATAGCTCACTTCCCGGGGTAATAGTTTTCTACTCAGGTATGCGACAGGGTGTTCTCCTCCATCCTCCCCAACTTGGCTCAGCACCGCCCCCAGTCCAAACATGGAAGCATCTGGGTCTCTGTAGCAAGCGGGCTGGTTCCAGCAGTACGTGTCTGTGCACGGGTAGTCACAGGGTTGACTTCATCGGGGCCCATCGGGGTGTAAGCAGAAAGGAGGGGGGCCAAATCATTCCCCAGTAGTACATCCGCAGGCAAGTCCTTCATCACCCCCACATTCACGTGTCCCGAACCAACCCCCCAATCCAGGTGAACACGGGCCACGGGTAGCCGGAAGATGGTACCTCCCGCTACTCTTACGGCTACAGTGTCTCCGGTGTGTTGGCTCTCTGGGATGAGGTTCTTCTGTAGTAGGGTCATGGTAGCGCCGCTATCACGTAAGCCATTGGCTACCGTTCCATTAACCCGGACCGTCTGCCTGTGTTGTTGCCTGTTGTCCCGGTTAGCTGCTTGTATTGGATCAGCCTCGTGCAGGACGCCCCAATGTTCTTCCTCCTCAACGCAGTGGGCCGCAGGCATGGGTGTGCGGGGGCTCCCCCTTGCTGGTTGTCTCCATGACTGGGACTGGATGGCTGGATTTAATGGACAGTTTGGCTTTTTGTGCCCTAGCTGTTTACATCCGAAACACCTGATGGGTTGTGCATAGTCCTGGGAGTTGAACCTGGGCTGCTGAGGATAAGTGGCCGTTGGGGTTGGTGCTGAAGCTGTGTTAGAGGCTGATAAACTGGGCCGAGATAGTGGATAGCGCTCGCTTCCGCCTGACCTTCGAGAGTCCAGATATTCATCGGCAAACGTAGCCGCTTGCTGTACAGTCCGTGGTTGCTTATCTCGCACCCAATCCCGTAGTACCGGAGGGGTGTGGTTAAAGAACTGTTCTAAGAGTACTAGCTGGGTGATGTCCTCTATGGTATGAGCGCGGCTTCCCTGGAACCAGCCCTTGAGGTTTCGCTGCAGACGATGTGCCCATTCCACGTATGTTATGTGGGTTTGTTTCCGGGATTCTCGAAACTTAATCCGGCTGGCTTCGGGTGTAATGGCATAGTCTCTAGCGTCCTCATCCTCCAGGGCCCGATACGCATCCGCCGCTCTGCCCGTTAAATTACTTGCCAGTAAGGCGACCCAATCTGGGGCCCGCACTTCATGTATCTGGCATAGTCTCTCAAAGTCCTGCAGGAACGCTTCAATTTCCTCCTCTCCTTCCTTAAATAGTTTGAATGCCCGAAAGGGCAACTTACGGCAAGGCGCTGTATCTTTAGGTGTTGTCTCTGATTGTCGCATTTCCGCCATTCTCTGCTCATGTTGCCGCTCATCCTGCCGCTGGATGTCTCTAACGGCTTCCCGTATGGCGGTCTCTGATGGGCTAGCACCATATAATGCCAACCGCTGGCGAACTCGTTGTTGAAACAAGTCTTCAACTGACCGGGGTCCTGCTTCACCATCCCCCTGATCCATCTCTGTTAGTTCCCTGATCAAGGTGGCTTTGTTCTTTGTCCCACCGGTGCCTCCACGGCTCTCAAGTAAGTCTTTCAGCGTGGCTCTCCTGCAGGCTGCATAGCTGGTCTGGGGTGCCGTTACAAAGATGTTTAAATTTTAATCACATGTATCTCAGTATAAAAAACAAAGGTATGCAGCGCTGAAATAAGATCTCCAAAATAAAATTAGGAGAACATAAAATAGGTTGATAATCAACTAAATGATTAAACACAAAATATAAAGTGAATTATAAATAAGTGCAGTGGTGAACCACAAAAGATTATTAAATAAGTAAATGTTGACAATATGAATAATGTTAATAACTAATCCGTGAAGAAGTTCATAAACAAAGTCCATCAAAAGAAACCTCCTTGGTGCAAAAATAAACAACAATCCAATGTGAAGTGAAGTGTTCCAAAAAAAATAAGAAAGCTTGCTCCCAAACGTGAAGTAATGGATACAATGGTGACACCCGGGTGAGAAAGATATATATCCTGCTTACCAGATACTCATGACTGCATCCAACAGTCTCACCCAGCACAGGGAAATTAGGCTTCCCCCACAGCCTTTAAATTTCAATGGTGTAGATTCCTCGTCCAACCTTAAACTCAGGCATGAAAAAAGAATTCCATAGGGTAGTATGTCAAACCAGCTTAGTTTATTAAAAAGTATTGCACTTACAATGTCGAAGCTCGTTGAAAGCAGTAATCACAATACAACGATATGGCAGTAACAGCTCCGGCGTTCGTCTGTGTCTCTCGTTCCTGTATGTTCCACAGCACTTCCTCGTATTCAAAAAATGCGTGATGACGTCACTGGCCCCCTACGCGTTTCGTCACGATAGGACTTCAACTGGGGATTGGCCAAGGTGAACGTCAGCACGCTGAAGATATATATACATAACAGCGCCATTTTGAAAATTGGCAAACCGTTAAAATGCAGCGGAAAAAAAGGGCAAACCATTGAATGGCTAATAATACACAGGAAACGAAAGATTATAGACAGGAATTAATAGCGCCATCTTGTGGCTAATTAGAAAAGTGCAGCAGTGCATAACAGGAATAGGAGATGAACACAGACCCACGCTCACAGCTAACATAACATATAAAATAAATAAACTAAATAGTTAAAACGCTGGTGATCAAATATAGGATAAATATAAATCAAAATACATAAATCCTACAAACATGTATGTTTAATTGTTAAAAGCAAATAAAAAAATATATATAAAAATATATATTAAGAATTATTAATAAAACAATTAATATCTCAATCCACATTGAGGCCAAAGGGTCTGAAAGATTTCATGAGAAATATCCATCTCGTCTCAGATCTAGAAATGGCTCTCACCATATTGGTCCCTCTCCAATGTGGACTGAGAGACTGGATAGCTAAAAATTTGGTTCCCTTAATCTGACGATTGTGATACTTATCATAATGTTTAGATAGATTATGTTTAGGAAAACCTCTCAAGATATTGCCTACATGTTCATTTAAGCGTATATGCAACTCTCTTTTCGTACGTCCTATATATTGTTTGGAGCAAGGGCATTGAATCAAGTACACTACATACTTAGTAGAACAGGTAATGAATGAATCAATCTCATAGGTTTTATTGGTCACAGTAGATGAAACACTTTCCTGCTTACGGCCTATAGATGAATTGATCTTACATATGCTACATTTACGGCAGGGAAAGTAACCCTTCATATTATGAAAGAAGGACAGTCTCTTGGGTGGATCAATAACATTAGGAGCCAGAGTCAATCTAAGAGGTGGTGCACCTCTATAGATCATCACTGGTTGTTCCGGAATGACAGGACCCAAAATCCTGTCACTCTGCAACACGTCCCAATGTTTTTTTAAAAAAAAATTAATAGAAAAATGTTGATCAGAAAATCTCGTGATCATTGACCACCCAAATCTTTCCACAGAAGAATCTTCTTTAATTTTCCTTAATAACAAATAATCTCTATCCATCCCAGCAACATTACTGATAGTTTCATCAATTACAGAAACCTGATAACCCTTACTGATAAATCAGTAAGTTTAATCGTGATTTTTCCAATTATAACAATAAGGTCGTTTTTAAATGGCAGACCAAATTAGAAGGAATGGGAGGTAGTGAGGTGGTGGGTGTAGCTGATATTCAACAGTCAGATGCCTTACCCTCCACCCCATCTACCAGAGTTATACCCTCCCAACCACAAAATAAAGGTCCAGATAGGAAAGGTAGTAAAAAAGCATCAACTGTCCCTAATACAGGTGGATATAAGGGAGGTTACCCACAACCTTCCCACCACCCTAATCATCACCTTTATAGCCCCCGTCCACAGGCTGTCTCTTATCAGCCATGGCCTAAGGGTAATCCACACCAGCCACGCCCCAGAGATCCCTACTATGGTAATTATGCTCAATCTAATTACCCTCCCACTAGAGTTCCCTATTATGATAAGAACTATTCCCAAGGACCATGGGAATATAGGGATAATTTGAGAAACCATGGTTATTCAAAACCTTCACCTCAGGTAACAAGGGAATATAGGAATGATAGGAGTGATACTTGGTTTCAAAAACCGAAACATCATAAACCTGTGGATCTGAGGAGAGATCCAAGGGATGAGATTCGCTATCGCAATTCTGGACCTGGTAACCAAACACCCCAGGGAAGACCTATTGCTTTAGAAAACCGATTTGCCCCTCTTACAGATTATCAGGATGAGATGTATGAGGAGAATTATGTGATCACACAACATCCAAATCAAATGAATTATTTTCCCATACCCCATAGAGAATATTATCAGGAGTCCCCCCATGACTCTGGGGACAATTCTCAACGTTTTTTTCCCATGGCCAATCACAGGGGCAAACGTGGATATGAAGACAGAGAGGTACCAGAGGGGGGAGGAGAATCAGGGCCAAAAAAAAGGAAAAATAAGATATTGGTGGTATTTTTAATTTGAGCACAGCGACACTTTCTGAGGGTGAACAAAGACTTTTAAGTCATGGTTTGAAATTCGCTCCTTCACGGAAGCTGAATAAATTTCGAGACATTCATTGATGTTCACAAATTTATTAGAAAAATGAACATCAAGAGGCATTTTATGCTGAACCCCATTGGTAATCGGAGTCAGATTGCCCAGAGAGCTCTCACTTGTTCTAACAATAATCAGACGATCAGCATATCAGACAACCCCTCCATTCAGCATACTGACCTGAGGAATGCCTCACTTTTTAATCCACCTGGTTTTATAGCGCCCTCAGTACTAGTTTTTAAAGAATTAGTTCTTCATGACCTTTTAGCATTAAAGGCTCCCAAGAAGAGAGGTAGGGATGTACATCAACAGTATATTAAACAGATTTGTGAACGTAAAGATATCCTGATACGTCCAGCAGATAAAGGAGGGGGCATAGTGGTTTTAGATAAATCCCAATATGTTGTAGAGATGCATAGATTATTGTCAGATGAATCCACATACACTCCCCTGCCCTCCAATCCCACTGTCAAATATAGAAAAGAGTTATCTACCCTTATTGAATATGGATTTGAAAGGGAGATCCTTAACAAAAAGGAACGTATGCATCTGATTCCCATCACTCCCAGAGTGCCGGTAATTTATTACTTACCCAAGTTGCATAAAAACTCCATTAATCCACCTGGCCGCCCTATTATAAGCGGCATAGACTCTGTTACGTCTAGGATTAGTAGGTATGTGGACCATTTTTTACAGCCTTTGGTGGTTACTACTCCAGCATATTTGCGAGATACCACACAAGTTCTCAATTTATTGGGCGATTTTCAATGGAAGGAAGGTTGCGTCTTGGCTACGGCAGACGTAGCCTCCCTTTATACTATCATCTCTCACCAACATGGTTTTGAAGCTGTGGAATTTTATCTTCAACGTGATCCCTCTCTTCCCTGCTTACAGAGAGATTTCATTATGGAGTTATTACGGTTCGCCACGAGCCACAATTATTTCTGGTTCGGTGGAAATTTCTTTTTACAAACCAGGGGTGTTGCGATGGGGGCAAAGTTTGCCCCCAGTTTGGCAAACCTTTTTATGGCCCATTGGGAACTAGAAGCCATTTATGCCAATCCCCCTAAAGAACTGCTGTTCTGGAAAAGATACATCGATGATGTGATCCTTATCTGGGAGGGTGACATCCCATCTCTAGATAATTTCTTTTTGCAATTGAATGAAAACAATAGAGGCATTTTTTTGGAACATACAGTGAGTGATACTCAGATACACTTTTTAGACCTTAACATTGTTGTTAAAGAGGGGCGTCTCACTACTAGCACGTTTTTCAAAGAAACAGATCGGAATGCTTTCATTCCCACCCACAGTTGTCATCATAAATCTTGGCTTGCGGCTGTTCCCAAAGGTCAATTCCAAAGAATTAGATGTAACTGTACAGATATTTCTGAGTTTTATGTACAGGCTGATGTACTGAAGCAAAGATTTATCAGTAAGGGTTATCAGGTTTCTGTAATTGATGAAACTATCAGTAATGTTGCTGGGATGGATAGAGATTCTTTGTTATTAAGGAAAATTAAAGAAGATTCTTCTGTGGAAAGATTTGGGTGGTCAATGATCACGAGATTTTCTGATCAACATTTTTCCATTAAAATTGTTTTTTAAAAACATTGGGACGTGTTGCGGAGTGACAGGATTTTGGGTCCTGTCATTCCGGAACAACCAGTGATGATCTATAGAGGTGCACCACCTCTTAGATTGACTCTGGCTCCTAATGTTATTGATCCACCCAAGAGACTGTCCTTCTTTCATAATATGAAGGGTTACTTTCCACCAAATTTTTAGCTATCCAGTCTCTCAGTCCACATTGGAGAGGGACCAATATGGTGAGAGCCATTTCTAGATCTGAGACGAGATGGATATTTCTCATGAAATCTTTCAGACCCTTTGGCCTCAATGTGGATTGGGATATTAATTGTTTTATTAATAATTCTTAATATATATTTTTATATATATATTTTTATTTGCTTTTAACCATTAAACATACATGTTTGTAGGATTTATGTATTTTGATATATATTTATCCTATATTTGATCACCAGCGTTTTAACTATTTAGTTTATTTATTTTATATGTTATGTTAGCTGTGAGCGTGGGTCTGTGTTCATCTCCTATTCCTGTTATGCACTGCTGCACTTTTCTAATTAGCCACAAGATGGCGCTATTAATTCCTGTCTATAATCTTTTGTTTCCTGTGTATTATTAGCCATTCAATGGTTTGCCCTTTTTTTCCGCTGCATTTTAACGGTTTGCCAATTTTCAAAATGGCGCTGTTATGTATATATATCTTCAGCGTGCTGACGTTCACCTTGGCCAATCCCCAGTTGAAGTCCTATCGTGGCGAAACGCGTAGGGAGCCAGTGACGTCATCACGCATTTTTTGAATACGAGGAAGTGCCGTGGAACATACAGGAACGAGAGACACAGACGAACGCCGGAGCTGTTACTGCCATATCGTTGTATTGTGATTACTGCTTTCAATGATCTTCGACATTGTAAGTGCAATACTTTTTAATAAACTAAGTTGGTTTGACATACTACCCTATGGAATTCTTTTTTCATGCCTGAGTTTAAGGTTGGACGAGGAATCTACACCATTGAAATTTAAAGGCTGTGGGCGAAGCCTAATTTCCCTGTGCTGGGTGAGACTGTTGGATGCAGTCATGAGCATCTGGTAAGCAGGATATATATCTTTCTCACCCGGGTGTCACCATTGTATCCATTACTTCACGTTTGGGAGCAAGCTTTCTTCTTTTTTTTGGAACACTTCACTTCACATTGGATTGTTGTTTATTTTTGCACCAAGGAGGTTTCTTTTGATGGACTTTGTTTATGAACTTCTTCACGGATTAGTTATTAACATTATTCATATTGTCAACATTTACTTATTTAATAATCTTTTGTGGTTCACCACTGCACTTATTTATAATTCACTTTATATTTTGTGTTTAATCATTTAGTTGATTATCAACCTATTTTATGTTCTCCTAATTTTATTTTGGAGATCTTATTTCAGCGCTGCATACCTTTGTTTTTTATGTTTTGTATAGTTTTAGTATTTAGCTATTTATGCTAGCTGCTGTCTTTGGATCACTGATCACTTTACCAATTTCAATTGCTTCTCCAGCGCAACGTTAGCCCTGGGGCTTTTTTTCTTTCTGCATGTATCTCAGTGCCTATAAAGTCCAGTGCTAATTTCTCCAAATAGTATTCCATTTCAATAGGACGCGGCCCATTTTACTATTCTTGTATCCACAGTGCCACCCTGTGGTGATGCAATTATTTGTTTCCAATATATGGTTATATATCTGGGGGGTCCTAATCCTGGGGTGGTGTACTAATATTGGAGGGGGGGGTCCTAATTCTGCCTGTGAAGGGACATCTCTGTCATGTACAGAAAGTGCTGCAGCTGTGCTGACATTTACAAAAGGAAAAGTGTTTTAAAATGTACCTAAACAGCACACAGACACCCCCCCCAAGGTTTTTCTATGTATTTGGGGGCCTTTTAAAGAAAAAAAGAAGCCAGCCGGCAATGAAATGTCCACAGACTGTGGAAACTTCACACTGGACCTCATGCAAAGACTCTGGGACCGTGATTTCCAAATGAAATGCAAAATTTTCCACACCCCGTGATGATTTGGGGAGCCGTGTCATCTGCTGGTGTTGGTCCACTGTGTTTTATCAAGTCCAAAGTCAGCACAGACCTCTACCAGGAAATTCTAGAGCACTTCAGGCTTCCCTCTGCTGACCAGCTTTATGGAGATGCTGATTTCATTTTCCAGCAGAACTTGGTACCTCCCACACTGCCAAAACTACCAATACCTGGTCACATGATCATGGGATCACTGTGCTTGATTGGCCAGCAAACTCACCAGACCTAAATCCCATAGAGAATCTGTGGGGTATTGTCAAGAGGAAGATGAGAGACACCAGACCCAACAATGCAGATGAGGTGAAGGCCGCTATCAAAGCAACCTGGACTTCCATAACACCTCAAAAGTGTCACAGGCTGATCGCCTCCATGCCACGCTGCATTCCAGTCTTCCTCACCCAGGATTCCTCCAAAGATTTCTAGGGGTTGAGAAATTAACAATTTCTGTCTCTCTGTAAAAACGGACATCAATGATCTGTAAAGGAGAAGTCTTCCCACTGAGGATGATGTAAGAATTTTCCTCTCCCACTGACCACTGATATAAGGGGGCACTTCTCCCATTGGTCACCAATGGAAGGGACCACTACAATGACAACTGATATGGGATCCTTCTTCAACTGGTCACCAATGAAAACGGCCACTACACTGACCACTAGAGATGAGCTCCAGGTTTGGACTGAACCCAGATTCAGAATTTAGCTTGTTTGGGGGTTTGGTAAACAACTGAACAAAATAGGTGTTCAGCTCAGTGAACCTCAGACTGCAACAATACTATTGCTCTGAAATATAGCAGCTCAAGGTGGTTGTTCGGGGGTTAGCAACTGTCCCAACAATTGATGAAGTGTCCCTGCCCAGCCCATTCAGCTGTCACCTGGGGATTAGTGCAATTTTGCCACACCCACAATTAACTGCAGAGCACCATCTATTTATTCTCCTGGGTACCCAAAACTCCCCCACAAGGAAAATAAATAACTTTGGCACTGTACTGTACTGCCTGGAGCACATTGGAGGACTCCTCTAGATCTGACAGTAAAGCTGTGAGTGAGGCCAGAAATCTGCTTCATGATTGGACACGATATGTATCCTTCCTCATCTCATTCCTGGTTAGGAAATCTATGATATTACCAGTCTGGTATCAGAGTATCGGCAAACATTCAGATTCAATATTTTACAGACATGGCCAATGGTGGAAATTGTCAAACACCAAATTATGATGTTCAGGGAAACCTTCCCAAACCTACCTACAATGGTGGAATCATTTGTCACAGAGACCAGCAGCACCCTTCTGGAACATTCTGGTGAAGACTAAATGCGTTTTCAGAAATCCTAACAGGGCGAGCTTTCTAAACTGACGCTGGATGGATTCCATATATGCCTACTGTTTGTTGGGCTCCACTATCCCACCTATGGGCTTGGCATGGTGGGTGCCACTGGGTAGAAGAGAGAGAAAGACCAGAGAAAATCCAATCGCTGATCCCCATAGCTAGAATGACCCTGGAAGTGATATGTATTAGGTCACTTCTGGGTTCATTGCCATCATTCCTGACCGCTGTGGCTGTAGAAGCTGTGAATTATTATTATTATTATACAGAATTGATATATCGCAACAGTTTTCACAGCACTTTTAAGTCCTGGGGGTGAGTATGAAAGGAGGAAACAAGGGAGCTAGAGAGCAGGAGGCTTTGGGAGGAGCGGAGAGGGTAATTTGGGTGATATCTGCAGATGAGGTTGGTGATGTAGCTGGGGGGTGATACTGTGGGTGGCTTTGTATGTTGTTGTTAGTGTAACGGAATCGCTTCCCACACCGCTTGAGTGCTTCCGTCATATACCACTTCCTCCAGTCTGAAGATAGATATCAGATATTATAGCTGCATATTGCAACCAAGAACTAGGCAGGACTCGTTTGGCTGCAAAGCTGGAACACATTTATTTGAACAAACTAACACAGAATATATACACCATAGGAGGACATCCCCCTCCTGATCATATTACCCTAACAATACAAACTGCACACAGGAATATAATTACAACAGACATCTACTATAAACATTATGTTAATTAGCCACCTGGATGACTGAGAGGTTTCATTCCAGGTCAGACTTGCCGACTTCTACAATACTGAATACAGTGTACTGGACAATACACATTATTACAAGTATAAACACAACCCACAATGGTTTGCTTAGCAGACAGACAAAAGGTGAGTTAATTAGCACAAATAACAAATGGGTGAAAGACCCTAAAGCCCTGTACAGACGATCGGATTTCATATGGTCTTTAAACCGATGGATTTTTCCATCGGAAAACCGATGAAGCTGACTTCCATCAGTCTTGCCTACACACCATCAGTCAAAAAACTGACCGTTCCAAACGCGGTGACGTAAAACACTCCTATAAGCCGAGAAAAATTAAGTTCAATGCTTCTGAGCATGCGTCGACTTAATTCTGAGCATGCTTGGGTTTTTTATCCGATGGAGTTCCCCACAGACGATAGTAATTTGCTATCAGTTTTTTAACCATCGGATAAATTTAAAACATGTTCTATTTTTAAACACTGATGGAAAAAAGACCGATGGGGCCCATACACGATCGGTTTGTCCGATGAAAAAAGTCCATCGGACTGTTTTCATCAGTAAAACCTATCATGTGTACACGGATTTAGGAGGCACACTAGACCTACTTGCAATAAACACATTATAGCAGGCAACCCCACACAGGTGGCTTGCTGATAGGGATGAGCTTCGTGTTCGAGTCGAACCCATGTTCAACTCGAACATCGTCTTTCGGCCGTTCGCCAAATTGCGAACATTATGGGCCGTTCGCGCCAAATTCGAGTGGCGCGTCACGGCCCATAATTCACTGCGGCATCGCAGTGCATTGCTGGCTGATGATTGGCCAAGCATGCACTATGACCCGCATGCTTTGGCCAATCACAGCACGCAAAAAACGGAGAGCCATAATTGGCCAAAACCAGGGTGGCTTCGGCTAATTATGTCTCAGGGGGTTTAGTACATGCCCCACCCTATATAAGGCCGCCTCCGTGGTGGCCTTGTGTAGTGTGTTGTGGTGGTTAAAGAGAGAGCTTACAGAGAGAGAGAGACAGTGTCATTTATATTGAGTTAGATAGAGCAGGCAGGCGAGTCAGTTAGCTGCAGTTACAGTGTGTAGAGGATATATATGCATCCTAGGTGTTGTATATATATTATACACTGTATTCAGTTTAGCTAGATCCGTTCCTATTATTCTCTATACTGTGACAGGCAGGCAGGTGATTGTGCTAGCTGCAGTGTTTCACTTAGTGTACTGTGTGCTTTGCATAGCGTTCACCTAAAGCTTACCTGAATACAATTAGTGGTGTTCTCATAATAAAACCACAGGCAGGGAGCTGCATTAATTTAATTTAGCGTACTGCAGTACTTCTGTCCTTTGCACAGCGTTCACCTAAAGCAGGGATAAGCAATTAGCGGACCTCCAGCTGTTGCAGAACTACAAGTCCCATGAGGCATAGCAAGACTCTGACAGCCACAAGCATGACACCCAGAGGCAGAGGCATGATGGGACTTGTAGTTTTGCAACAGCTGGAGGTCCGCTAATTGCATATCCCTGACCTAAAGGAACCAGAATACAATTTGTGGTGTTCTCATAATAAAACCACAGGCAGAGAGCTGCAAGTATTTTCAGTTAGTGTACTTTGTCTTCTGCACAGTGTTCACCTAAAACTAACTGAAGACAATTGCTGCTTTTCTCATACTAATACCACAGCAGGTAGTTGATTCTGATAGCTGCATTATAATCAGTACAGATATATATATATATATATACATCTTACCTTTGTGCAGCTACATCTCACTGCAGGCCATTAGTATGTCTGGAAGGCAAACAAGGAGAGGCAGACAGTCACAAGACAATAAAAGAGGGCAAGCAGGCTCTGTGTCTAGAGGCAACAGTGCTGGTCGTGGACACGGTGCATCCTCATCAGCACGTGGCTGTGGGACACACTTGTCCTTCTTTTCGACAGCTGGCCATGTTAAGCCACAACATGCCCAAGACTTGGTAGAGTGGATGACCAAGCCGTCCTCATCCTCCTCATCCTCTCTCACCCAGGCTCAGGGTACTTTGGCAAAGCATCTGCCAAAGCAGCCTCTTCCCTCGGCTCAATGGCATCAGTCACTCCATCCCTAGCCCCACCATGTCCTCCTGAGGAGTCCCCCGAACTGTTTGACCACAGTGTTGGGTACATGCTCCAGGAGGATGCCCAGCGTTTTGAAGGCTCCGATGATGGAACCCAGCTAGAGGAAGGAAGTAACGTGAGCCCAGAGAGAGGGGGTAGTAACGTGAGCCCAGAGAGAGGGGGTGCCTAACAAGGACAGCTATCTGGCAGTCATGTTCCCCCAGCTGCAGCATACTGCCAGATTTTCACCAGTGATGAGGAGGGAGGAGATGATGAGGTCACTGACTCCACGTGGGTGCCTGATAGGAGAGAGGAGGAGGCACATCTCCAACGAGGCAGAATGCCCTCCAGGGGCCAGCTTAATGGCATCACACCGACTGCATCACACCGCAGAGCTCCGCATGTGCAGGGCACTGCTGTCTCTGCATGTTTTTCCAAAAGTTCTTTGGTGTGGGCCTTTTTTCAGACGTGTGCAGCAAATCGCACCGTTGACATTTTTAACATATATCTAAAGCGTATCTCGCGTGGCCAAAACATCAGCCGCTTGGACACCACATGCTTGACCAGACATATGTCGACCTGCCATGCAGTCCGTTGGCAAGCTTACCTAAAAGACCCACACAAAAGAACAAAGCGGACCTCTCCTTGCTCCTCATCAGCTGGGATCTCCAATCCCACTATACCTTCAGTCCTCTCTGAAACCTGCACTAAGAGGAATAAAGGCGTAGAATTAGGTGTGTCACAACAAGTACTTGCGGGCAATCTGCTATTGGTACACCGACGTCAGATTGTACCAGGCAAATTTCCCTGCCCCAGCTGCTGCACCGCCGAAAGAAGTTCGCTCCCAGCCATCCACATGCCCCGTGAGTTTGTGGAATGTGCGGTTCCTCAGTGGCAAGTTCCCAAACGCCACTTTTTCTCACGGAAGGCGATTCCGGCTCTCTACCGGCATGTGGAAGGTAATGTCTTGGCCTCGCTGGACAGGACGGTCAGCGGTAAGGTGAATATTACCGCTGACTCATGGTCCAGCAGGCTTGAACAGGGATGCTACCTATCTTTCACGGTGCATTGGGTGACTCTGCTGGCAGCTGGGAAGAATGCAGGACAAGGTACAGTAGTGTTGGAGGTTGTTCCGCCACCACACCTCCAAAATGTTACTACTGGTGATTCTGACACACCTCTCTCCTCCACCCCCTCCTCTTTTTCTTCCTCCATGGCCTCTACCTGTGCTTTGTCCTCGGAACCAGCGGTGCTCCGTAGGCGTTCATGGGGCTACGCAAGTACGCAGGCAAAAAGATGCCATGCGGTGCTTGAGCTGGTGTGCTTGGGGGACAGGAGCCACTCTGGGGCAGAGATTCTGTCAGCTCTGCAGGGGCAGGCTCAGAGGTGGTTGATGCCACAAAAGCTTAAGCCAAGGAAGGTGGTTTGCGACAATGGCACCAACCTCCTCTCCGCCCTCCGACAGGGTCAACTGACCCATGTGCCCTGTTTGGCTCACATCCTTAACTTGGTGGTGCAGTGGTTCTTGGGCAGGTATCCGGGCTTACAGGAGGTCCTGAAGCAGGCCAGGAAACTCTGTGGGCATTTCCGCCAGTCATATAATGCCAGTGCTCGGCTGGCTGACCTGCAAAAGGATTACAACCTGCCCAAGAACCGCCTAATCTGTGACATGCCCACCAGGTGGAACTCTACGTTGGCCGTGCTGCAGCAGCTGCACACGCAGCAAAGGGCCATCAATGAGTATATGTTGCAATATGGCACCAGGACAGGGTCAGGGGAGCTTGGATTTTTTCCCCCACGCCAGTGGGCCATGATCAGGGATGCGTGCACTGTCCTGGCACCATTTGAGGAGGCCACGAGGATGGTGAGCAGTGACAGTTCATGCATCAGTGACACTGTCCCTCTTGTCCACCTGTTGGAGCACACGCTGCATGGAATAATGGACAGGGCACTTGAGGCAGAACAGAGGCAGGAAGAGGAGGACTTCCTTACCTCTCAAGGCCCCCTTTATCCAGACAGTGTTCCTGCTGGCCCGCCTATCACACAGGAAGAGTAGGGGGAGGAGGAGGATTGTGTCAGCATGGAGGTGGAGCCTAGCACTCAGCAACAGCAGCAGTCTTCAAGGGATCAATTACAGTCCCAAGACACCCATGGACTTGTACGCGGCTGAGAGGAGGTGGCTACGGATCATGTCGTCCTGAGTGACCCAGAGGACTCCGGACCAAATGCCTCAGCAAACCTACGCTGCATGGCCTCCCTGATCCTGCAAGGCCTGCGGAAGGATCCTCGTATTCGTGTTATCAAGGAGAGGGATCATTACTGGCTGGCAACCCTCCTCGATCCACGTTACAAGGGTAAGGTTGCAGACTTTATCTTGCCATCGCAGAGGGAGCAGAGGATGAAGCATCTTCGGGGGGCCTTACAGAATGGTCTGTGCAACGTGTTCCCAGAGACTGGTAGGTTACAAATTCCTGGTCCTGGACAATGTGTTGCTGAGGCTTTGGTCAGTGAAAGAAGGAGCGGTGGCGAAGGTGGCCGTCTGACCGATGCGTTCAGACAATTTTTTAGTACGCAACCCCAAGGTATGATTGGTTCCAGCAACCATCGCCAGCGTCTGATTTACATGGTGCAGGAATACCTAGGGGCAAGATCAGACTTGGACACCTTTTCCACCGAAAATACTCTGGGTTACTGGGTCTTAAGGATGGATCACTGGCCAGAGCTTGCACAGTATGCAATTGAGGTACTGGCCTGTCCTGCATCCAGTGTGCTTTCGGAACGCACATTCAGTGCTGCTGGAGGCTTTGTAACCGATCACAGGGTGTGCCTGTCCACCGACTCGGTCTATCGACTGACCTTCATAAAAATAAATCAGTCTTGGATCACCACCAGCTACCAAGCACCTGATGCTGATGTAACCGAATAATCTTTTTTGAAATGTCAGCTCCCTTCAAGACTGCCTATGCTGATGCGTGAGTGACTATCCTGTTATGCTGAGTGACTATACTCTTCCTCCTCAATGATCATGCTGATAGCTTATAAGAACATTTTTGGTTCTGGGCACCGCCACCAGGAACCTAAGGCCCAATATTCCAGCCCCTGTTTAAGAGGGGCATGTATTTACAATTTTTGATGCAATACTTTGCAGCAGGGCTCATTGCTGCGCTCCAACTACAGTATCTGTGAGGGGTTGCAGTGTTGTGGCACCAGCACCAGTGCCTAAGGCCTAATTTTTCAGCCCCTGTTTAACAGGGGCGTGTAATTACAATTTTTGATGCAATACTTTGCAACAGGGCTCATTGCTGCGCTCCAAGTACAGTATCTGTGAGGGGTTGCAGTGTTGTGGCAACAGTGCCTAAGGCCCAATTTTTCGGCCCCTGTTTAACAGGGGCGTGTAATTACAATTTTTGATGCAATGCTTTGCAGCAGGGCTCATTGCTGCGCTCCAAGTACAGTATCTGTGAGGGGTTGCAGTGTTGTGGCACCAGTGCCTAAGGCCCAATTTTTCTGGCCCTGTTTAACAGGGGCATGTAATTACAATTCTTGATCTATGAATTCACAGCAGGGACCATTCCTGCGCCCACCAAGAGTAACTGTAAGGACTTACAGTGTTGTGGCACCAGCACCACCACCAAAGGCCCAATTTTTCCTACCACTGTTCAACAATGGCATGTAATTACAATTCTTGATTTAATAGTTCACAGCAGGGCGTTCCAGCGCCCACCAAGAGTAACTGTGAAGGCTTACAGTGTTGTGGCAACACCAACACCTAAGGGCCAAATTTATGCAGAGTATATAGGGCAGGCCCCTACTTTCAAACATCCGACTTACAAACAACTCCTACTTGCAAACAGAAGGAGACAACAGGAAGTGAGAGGAAATCTACCTCTAGGAAGGGAAATGTTCTCCTGTAATGCCCCGTACACACGATCGTTTTTAATGTCATTTTTTAAACCAACGTTTTTCTCCTCGTTTTTTTTCATGTTTCCTCTCAAGCCTGCCTTGCGTACACACCATCATTAAAAAAAACGATCAAGCAAAGCGCAGTGACGTTCAACACGTACGACGGCACTATAAAGGGGAAGTTCCGTTCGAATGACGCCACCCTTTGGGACGCTTTTGCTAATTCCGTGTTACCGCGTGTTAGTAAAAGTTTGGTGAGAGACGATTCGCGCTTTTCAGTCTTCGTGCTTTGAAGATCGTTTTCGGGAGTTCAGTTTGCGCCTGTGGGTTCGTATCTGTTTAGCACTGCTTGTAGTCAGTTCGTATCTGTTTATTCAGTGCGGCCTGCTCTGCACGTTCGTGTTTTTCAGCTTGTTCTTCATAGGCCTTGCTGTTCTTCCGTGCGTTCTTCTAGTTCGTTCTGTTCAGCCGACCGTTATCTAGCCATGTTGCGGCTACGTACTCGTCGTAGAGTTCGTGCTGTAGTTGGTGCAGGGGTTCATGCTGTATCCCGACTCCATGCCATGAGCAGGGTCAGGAGGAGTTCATGGACCAAGAATTGGTTGCTCCAGCGGCACCAATTCTGTCACATGCCTTTGTTGCGGGAGATCAGGGAGAATAATCCTGATGATTTCAGGAATTTTCTCAGGATGTCTGACCCCGTATTTCAGCAGCTGTTGGCTTTGGTGTCCCCCTATATTACTAGGCAGGACACCGTTATGCGGGAAGCCATCAGTGCTGAGCAGAGGCTCATCGCCACGTTGCGATACCTGGCTACTGGGAGAAGCCTGCAGGACCTTAAGTTCTCCACAGGCATATCCCCCCAGGCTCTGGGGATCATTATACGAGAGACTTGTTCTGCCATCCTTCAAGTTTTGCAGGAGGACTATATTAAGGTAAGTGTTCTTCTTCAAAAATTCACATTGTATGGTTTTTATTTTTGGATATTTTTAATTTGCTTTATTTGCAGTCCCTAATTCACATGATTCTTAGCTGCAGGGAATGTCCCCTTTCTCCCCATGTTTTATTATTTAAAGTTTGGGGTTTGAGGCCTACCTGTAAATTTGGCTTACCTAACCTCTCCAGCATGCTATCCTGGGGCCATACCTACCTTGCCTAGTCATTTCCATGTTTTTTATTCTATGTTCCATCAGAGTGCTTTACCCAAAACGCACCCTAAATTTTGCCTAGGAATGTTTCATTTTTGTTAACTTCAATACAGAGTGCTACAGCCTTCATGTGTGATATTCCCAACTCATCTTCAACCCCCCCCCCATAATTTATTTTTATTTTTTTTTCTTGCTTCCAATTTTTTATGTTTTGAACAGTTTCTACCAATGTTGGCCATGAATGTGTGTATGAAATCAGCTTTCAATGTTTCTGGCTCCAAGTATTAATTTGTTATTTCTTTAATTCCACAGTTCCCTTCTTCGCCACATGAATGGCAGAATGTGGCTTCCGAGTTTGCCCAGCGATGGAACTTTCCGAACTGTGGAGGAGCCATCGACGGCAAACATGTTCGGGTCGTCCCACCACCCCATTCGGGATCCTTTTATTATAATTATAAGGGGTTCCACAGCGTTGTGATGATGGCAGTGGTGTCGGCCACCTACGAGTTCCTCTATGTGGACGTTGGCAAGAATGGCAGGATGTCTGATGGAGGAGTTTTTGCCCAGACGGAGTTTGGAGAACGGCTCCTTTTGGATCTGCTGGCCTTGCCACCAGCGGAGCAGAATGTGGAGGGACTACCTTTTGTGTTTGTGACGGATGAGGCGTTTGGCCTGGGACCCCATTTGATGAGGCCATTCCCGCAACGCACCCTCACCCCTGAGAGGAGGGTGTTCAATTATCGGCTGGCCAGAGCCAGAAGGGTGGTGGAAAATGCGTTTGGGATCATGGCCAGCCGATTTCGCCTCTTCCTTACCTCCATCCACCTTGCCCCATACAAATGGAACCATGTGGTTATGACGTGCTGTGTGCTGCATAATTTCCTAAGGGTGCATTCAACAAGTTATATATCTTTGAGTGGGCCTGAGGCCTCTTTAATCAATGCAGAAACTTTGGTGGCCCTGGAACCTGGCCGTCCTGGCTTGGCCCCCCCAACCGGACGTGAGGTCCGTAACCAATATGTGGACTATTTTATGGGTAGGGGGGCCATTGAAATGCCAGACAATCTTTAATAATTTTATACCAAAAAAATAAAACTTTTTCTGGAGTAAAGATTGGTTTGGATTTTTTATTGTATAATGTTTGATGTTTCTGGTAGGTTTACCTAGTGCACTTGTTTTGCCATGTGGATTAAACAATCTTTTAATTAGCCTTCATTGTCAGTGTAAACACCAAACATTGATTAGTTCACTCAGCACCACATTTACATAATGAAGCCACAATGATTTGTTATGTAAAAATACCTTTATTTCTTTTTTTAGGTGGGAAACTTCCTTAGAAATGTGTATGTTCCCTTAATTTCGGGTGTATTAAAACGCATGACCAGCCATGCATAAACAAACTATATTCATCAAAATTTTGAAAAAGCTAAACATGTGCTAGTCATTAAAGGGTAAAATAACAAAAAAAACTTATAAAACTCTGCTAGTAAAACGTTATTTGGTGTAAAAACATTAGACACGCCCAAGCACAGCCATGATATTTTGGAGCCTTTCCTCCACCCGCTTTGTATTTGCCCTGATCTCTAGCAAGTCTCCCTTAATTTTTTCGAGGTCACGACAGCAGACCATCAGGTATTGGATCAGGATCTGGGCACTGTGATGTGTCAACTTATTGGGGTCTTCGGCCAGAACTGCACCTAAATGTAAAAAGAAATATGTAGGATAGAATATGTAGGCCTACATCTATTTAACATGCATGTGTCTGGTTTCTCTCTGACCTGTGGTGGTGCCACTTTCCACTTCCACAACATCACATTCCTCTCCATCCTGGGGTTCTGGGGGTATTGTTGTAGGTATTGCAATTCTCGTCTCATCTGAGGTAGCTTTTCGAATCCCTAGGGAGATTGAAATAAAAGGAATAGTTTCATTAGTAGCGACTCAATTTTGCTAAAATAAGAAATATGAAAAAATACTTTGTAATCATTCTTTTGAAGCATGCTCCATTTTAAATTTTACCCCCTGTGCCAACCGGGACAAATGATTGGATACATAGCCCAAACCAGAGCATATACATTTTGAACACAAATTTGACACATTGTAACACCCCAAAGTATCTACACAGGATCACCTGTGTGTGACACCCTCAAGCTTTTTGGCTTTAGGCCCACACTTGTACTACTGCGTTCAGATGTTTCATCAGCTGCTGAGCATTCACTCCCTTAACATTACCATGCATATCGTTTTTTCAAACGAACAAATGTCCTTTGGATTAGCACCCAAAAAATAAGTGAGGCCCAAATTTACTCCCCCAAATAAACCAAAATACATGGGTGTTCACACTGGATGATCCTAAAACATCGTTTGAGGAACTGTACGGAGAAAGAGGTTTAATACGTCCGTTTACTGTGCGGACGAACCTGAAAGATGGTATCTTTCAGTGTACTATATGAAAGTTAAAAATACACGACAGAATACAAGAAAATAATATGTACCATGGAAACTAAAAAAAAATTACTTACTTTTTAATATAACTTTCTTGATTCTTTTATATTGGTCGGCCTCCCGCAACTTCAGATCTGACCATCGTTTTCTGAGCTGTTCCTTTGTTCTGCACACCCCAAATTTTTTGTGAAGACTTTTGACCACTTTGCCCATAATTCTGGACTTGACCAGATTAGGCCTTTTATACGGACCATGCTTGGCATCATAATCCTCCTTCTTTAAAATTGCGACCATCTCCACCATTTCCTCGAATGACATGTTGGATGCCTTATATCTCCTGGGTCTTGATTTGGGCTCCTCTGTAATTTCATCCTCTGTAGAGGTAATCTCAGCCACCTGTGTCTCCGCCATGTTTTGTTCAGCACTACGAGCGAGAAGGGGCGGGGAAAGTACAATATCGAACGTCAGGGGCGGGGAAAGCGTGCAGAGTTTCACGCATGCGCTGTGTATATCAAGTGAAGATCCATGTCTGGGAAATACGTTCATTTGTCGGGAGAGGGAGTTAGCAACGAACGTCGTGACCAAGGTACCTAACAATTTTACTTTTTGAGGTTCATCAGACGAGGAGATTTGTGTGCTCAAAATATGTAGACAATGCACAGTTGAGGAATGTTGCCTGAAATATATTTTTTTTTGGTTTCTCGCTTTTACAGATATCATGAATACTTTTAAAAACCCAGACTTCATGGGGGAGTTCATCGACAAATGGCAAGAGCTCCCTATATTATGGCAAACAAAAAGTGGCGGTAATAAAAATAAAGACGCCAGGAAAGCAGCACTGGAGAGCCTGCTCGCATTTGTGCAAACAAAGATACCCACAACAACTCTCCAAGATGTCAAAAACAAAATTGCGACCATCAGAGGGACATACAGGACCCAGAGGACTGTGGTCCTGAGGTCCCAGAGGTCGGGTGCACCAGCAGATAAGGTTTATAAACCCAGTCTGTGGTACTACAGTAAGCTTGCTTTTCTGGATGACCAGCTGGAAGTGCGGGAATCTCTCTCCACCCTTCCCCCCAGAGGTCAATCCAGCCTTCCTTGTATCCAACCCTCCAGCCTTCCCTGCAGCCAGTCCTCCAGCCTTCCTGTCAACCCTGCTCTGGCTTCCTCTGAGGATCAAGATCAGGGCCTTGAGGAGGCAGATTTGGAGATATGGAGCCAGGTAAAGTATTGATATCTATATTTATATCTTACAAAATTGTAGAATTTAAATAGATGTTAGTATTGTTAAAGGTATGTACACTTCTACCAATAAAGTTTGTGAAGAGCAAGATACAGTAGTGGCCTAATTTTATGTGCACAAGACAACAAAACCAGGATGCGGAATCAATGAAAATGACATAACTTTTGGCATTGATTTCAACAATTTCTAGAGGTGAACAATGTCTGTGAATGATGATGTGGCAAAATAAATAATGTCCCTTTCTTTTTTTACAGCCAGAGCAGAGCCAGGAAGAGGGTGATGTTGGGGATCAAGAGGAGGCAGGGCCCAGTGGCACCCAGGAGGAGGCTGGGCCCAGTGGCACCCAGGAGGAGGCTGGGCCCAGCACAAGAGCCCAGATGCCTCCCCTGGTAGTTAAACCACGAGGGCCAAGGAGAGGTAGGCAGGTGGAGGAGGAAACCAGGGCCTTCCTCAGAGAGGCAACAGCGGCCTTTAGAGAGGCACCCTCTGTTGATGAGGGATTTGCCGCAGTCCTCGCCCACAAACTAGGGCAAATGGAGTTGCAGCAAAAAAAATTTAGTGAGACCCTGCTATTGAAAGTCATCAATAAGGGCGTGCTGGGTGAACTCACTAGGTACACGGACATAACGGAGGTTGTCCCTACTCCTCCACCTCCTCCTCCTACTACTCCTCCTGCCACAACCTCTCCTCCTGATCCCCAGCCTCCAAGGAAGAAACCAACCAAGGCTGCAGAGAAGGCTGGAGCGAAGGCTACAAGGAAGAGGAGAAAAATAGGATTTTTTGTACTCACCGTAAAATCCTTTTCTCTGACATCCATGGACTGACACGGTGTCTCTTTACACTTTACACGTGGGTTATGTCCCTGCTTGCAGGAGAAGACCTAGGCAGAATGTGAGATGTTATACATACATACATTCTAAAAGCCAGAGCTGAACAGCCCCACCCAGGGGGCGGTCCCTCCGGGCATAACCCTCCCACTACAGTCAGCAGACTTCAGTTCGTAACAAAGCAGTACAAACTTAAAAAGGAAGGGTGGGTGCCGTGTCAGTCCATGGATGTCAGAGAAAAGGATTTTACGGTGAGTACAAAAAATCCTATTTTCTCTTATCATCCATGGACTGACACGGTGTCTCTTTACACTTTACACGTGGGATGTCCCAAAGCAGTGTCAAGAGGGATGGGAGCAGTATAAATGGAAAAACCAAAAACTTTCACTCCAAGAAGGCAGATCTCCTCAACGGAGGAGTCGCAACTTTAAACAGCGGCCTGCAGCACCCTGCGGCCGAAGGAAGCATCCGAAGATGCAGCCACATCAACCTTATAAAAAACTTAAAAGGTATGAACAGACGACCAGGTCGCCGCCTTGCACACTTGTGCAACCGACGCTTGATGTCGGAAAACCCAGGAAGCACCAATTGCCCTGGTGGAATGCGCCGTAACCGGAAAGGGAGGCGCCCACCCTTTGAGAGCATAGGCTTGAATGACGGTTTGTCTGATTCCCCTAAAAATGATGGCAGACGAAACCGCTTGGCCCTGTTATGGACTAGGGGCAGTCACAAACAGTGAGTCGGACTTCCGAATAGAAGCAGTAGCAGACAGGTACACCCGTAAGGCTCGTACCACATCCAATATGTGCAGCGCAAACTCTCTGGGATGCGATGGGTGAGGACACAAGGACGGGAGGACAATGTCCTCATGTAGGTGAAAGGTAGACACCACCTTTGGCAAAAGGGAAGGTCGCGGATGCAACACCGCCTTATCCGTATGGATGACTAAATATGGCGACTTGCAGGACAAAGCCGCCAACTCAGACACTCGTCAAACAGAAGTGATTGCCACTAAAAGGCCACCTTCTGAGACAAGACAAGAGAGGAATATCCCGGATATTCCCAAAAAGGAGGTTCCTGGAGGACCTAGAGCACCAAATTCAGATCCCACGGTGGGAGAGAAGGCTTGACAGGAGGGAGCACATGGCGAACCCCCAACACAAGGTGCTAACCAAGAAATGACCCGCTAGAGGTCGCTGAAAGAAGACGGCCAAGGCCGAAATCTGATCCTTGATGGTACTCAAAGCAAGCTTTTGGGTCACTCCACACTGTAGAGGACGCAGGATTCTGGGGACGGAATACGTCCGAGGACGCCAGTCCAGCGCTTTGCATATGGCGATATAAGCTTTCCAGGCACGGTGATAGATCTGCCTGGAGGAAGACTTCCGTGTCCTTAACATGGTCAAAATGACAGAGTCCGAGAGACCTCGGTCTCTCAACACCTGGCTTTTAACAGCTCTGCCGTTAAAGCCAGAGACTGTAAGCCGGATGAAACATAGGACCTTGAGACTGAAGGTCCTCCCTCATCGGCAACCGCCAGGGAACGTCCGCAACGAGACGTACCAGATCAGCGTACCAGTGACGCTGAGGCCAATCCGGAACAATTAGGATCACCGGAGTTTATATCAGGCGATAAGGACCCTATGGGGCCACCAACGCATCCAAGTCATCGCCCAAGGATCCCTGGATCTGGCCACAACCTCGACCCTTGCGACTGAGTCGAGAGGCCATCAGGTCCACATCCGACGTGCCCCCCCGTCGACAAAGGAGTTGAAATATGCAAGGACCACTCTTCCTGGCCCGGCGTCTGGCGATTGGCGACTCAGATAGTCCGCCCCTACAGAGCCGGCACGTTTCTTCCGGCCCACTTCAGGATACGGATTACCTCGGAAGCCGCAGCTGAGCTCTGAGTCCCCCCGTGATGGTTTACATACGCCACCGCCGTGGCGTTGTCCGACTGGCTCCTGATGGAGCGACCCCGTACTCTCTCCGACCTGAGGAGAGACACAGTCTGATGGCCCGCATTTCCAGAACAGTGATTGGTAAACGGGCTCGTCCGGAGTCCAAGGCCTTGAGCCGACAGGACTCCCCAGACTCCACCCCAGCCCGTCAGGCTGGCGTCCGTCGTGAGTACCGTCCACTGGATGGGAGGGGAACGACTTTCCGGACCGAAGAGCCGAGGGTCCCAACCACCCTGTCAGGGACGCCCTGACCAGGTGAATCACCTGGATCCGAAGATCCAAGGACAACGGGGATTTGTCCCAGGTGGACAAGATCTCCTTCTGCAATGCCCTGGTGTGTGATTGGGCATACGGAATGGCCGCAAAGGAGGCCACCAGGAGTCCCGGGACTCTCATGCAAACAACGGATTGACAACCATGTTCGGGATGTCAGCACCCGCACCGCAGACTGAAGTGTCAGCAACTTCTCCAGAGGTAGGATACCTTTGCCTCCAAGGAGTCCAGAACCAGAACTAGAGACTCCAGACACTGAGTCGGGACCAGGACTGACTCCTGAATGTTCAGGAACCACCCGAAGTCCCTGAGGGTCTAATTGACGATAGTCACCTTTCCTCTAAGTCTGAGCCACTTTCTGCTCATAGCAGAAGACCGTCCAGATAGCCCACGACAGCAATACCTCGCTGTAACAGAAGGCTAGAACCGGAGCAAGCACCTTGGTGAACACCCTTGGTGCCGAGGCAAGGCCGAAAGGAAGAGCCACAATCGAGAGTGGACTTCGCTGATCGCAAGGCGCAGAAACTTCTGGTGACTTGCGCAGATCGGAACATGCAAGTAGGCGTCCTTGAAGTCCAAGGACGCCAGAAGAAAATCCCTTCGGTGGAGTGTAGCGATCACCGTGCGAATGGATCCCATGCGGAATTTCTGCACCTTCTCGAAGGCATTCAGGGCCTTGAGGTCCAGGATAGGTCGAACCACGTCCTATTTTTGGGACGACAAACAGATTCGAGCAAAATCCCTGAAAACTCTCCTGTGACGGAACCGGCACAATCACTCCGGACCTGATCAAATCCTGTACAGCCCCCAAGAGGGCTGCCCGACAGGTAGGAAGGAGAGGAAGATTCAAGGGAAAGAATCTGTGTGGGGGCCAGGATCGGAATACTATCCTATAACCTGAGGTGACCACCTCGCACACCCACCAGTCGGAGATTCGGGAGGTCCACCGATCCGTGAACCTGCGAAGTCGTCCCACCACCCCAGAGTCAGGCGGAGGCAAGACTTCACGCGGAGGCGGGCTTGGGAGCCGCTTGTTTGGCTTACGCACCCAGGGGCACTTGTGCCCACCAGCCGCACTGCCGTCAGTCTGAGAGGGCCTACCTGTGGACTCTGACTGACGAAAAAACCCCTGTTTTGCTGGAAAGGAAGGCCCCTGTTTGCGGCGGGCCTCCTCACCCTTGCTAGTCTAAGGAAGAAGAGTGCGTTTACCTCCCGTGACATCCATGACGATGTCATCCAGAGCAGCACCGAAAGGTCTACCGCCTTTAAAATAGTAGATCCGTCAGGAGCTTCCTAAGGCTAGGTCAGCAGACCAGCATTTCAACCAGATAAGACGACGCAATACCACCGCCGAGACAGAGGCCCTGGATATTAAAGGGGCCGCGTTCAGCGTGGCGTCGCACACAGAAACCAGGCCCTGAACCAGTTGGTGGGCCAGAGCAACTGTGTCTGGAGGAAGAATATGCTCCTGTACAGCTAGGTGCAACATTTTTGCCCAACCTGTAAGTGTTTTAGACACAAGGGTCGCCGCTACCACAGGTCGTAGGGCGGATCCCAACAAGGCAAACATGGTTCTGCTCACCACTTCTGACCTCCTGTCAGTGGGGTCCTCAAATGCAGGAGTCCCCTCCATTGGGAGAGTGATGGCCTTGTTCAACCGGGCGACTGGAGGGTCGACCACTGGGGGAGAAGCCCACTTTTTACGTAGGGCATCTTCAAGGGGTACCTGATAGACAAACGCCGCGGGACTATAAAAAAAAAATTCTTCTGCGGCTTTTCCCAGACCTTATCAATGAGCTGGTCAAAGAAAGTACAATGGAAAAAACCCCTTTAGAAGGCCTGGCCTTAAAAGAACCAAAGGAGACTGTATCAGCCTGAGGTTCTGCATCCGCAGCATTTTAGCTTGAGAGTGTCCCTCACCGCAGTCATGAGCACACTAACAAGCGCCCTGTCATTTACTGACTCAGAACTGGAGTTTCCCTCATAAGGAATGTCCTGTTCAAAACCATCCATACATTCAGAACTAGGGTCCTGAGCGATAGTGGCTAGGCCCATATCTGAATCAGCGCACTGCCCTCGAGTAGATAAAGTGGGGAGAGGGCGCCTTTTTGCACCTTGCGCTTGCACACAGCTCCCATCCTGGTCAGAAATTGATTCCAGGGCTGCCCACAACAGGTCCATAGGGACCGCAGTGCTGAAGCACTGCCTGTTGCCACTGACATTTTTAGGGGAAGCTGGTGACACAGACTCCATATTGTCCCTCTCTGAGACTCTCTCAGATAAAAAGTCCACCCACAGGCTGTGCTGACTGAGGAGGGGGCACCCAGGGGACTCACCAAACCGGACCAGGGACCGCTTAGTTCCGCTGTCTGTACCGCGCTGTGTCAGCGCTGGTAAGCTGTGAGGAGACTGAGGAGATTCGCGCTGCTATAGCAGCGCTAGAGGCCAAACTAGTGCTGAAAAGCGCGCGGGCTACAAGAAAATGGCCGCCGCACTTCACTGAGGCGATCCGCGGCAAGATGGCCGCCATGACGCAGTTAAAATGAAACAGCACACACGCACAGCGCCACTCGGGCCCCAAAAAAAAAAAACACACAAAAAAGCCCCAAGGCATACATTGCAGACCAGCATGAGCCCCCCAAGAACAGTGTGACCCCCAAGCACCCCACACAGTCAGCGCCAGTAATGGTGACAGAGAGCGACAATAAAATACAGGGGGAGACAGGGAAAATCCCCCACAGAGAAACACACAGCCCTTTGTACTCACCTGCAGGCAGGAGAGACTACTTACCCGTCCCCTGAGGGACACACTGGTGTTTCTGACAGGACTATCACAGTGCAGTACTGAGTAGCTGTCGGCCCGGTCCACCGCGAAAGATACAGTCAGTCAGGAGCTGTTCAGTCTTGAGAGGACCGTGGGAGCATGAAAGCAAACCCGGCCACCCCTGGAGTCGTGGGGCCTGTCGTGAATTGAGTCTCACGCACAGAAGGCGAGGATCAGCACGCTCGATGGTCGGACAGGGAAGACTACGAGGATATCTTGTACCCAACCTGTTGCCCAGCCGACAGTTGATAGAAGATTCTCAAAAATAAAATAAAAAAGAATCCCAAAAAGGAATAAAATAGGTCAGGAGACTGGCTCCTGAGGGAGCCACGTCTTCTCCTTCTGCTAGGCAGAAAAAAACTGAAGTCTGCTGACTGTAGTGGGAGGGTTATGCCCGGAGGGACCACCCCCTGGGTGGGGCTGTTCAGCTCTGGCTTTTAGAATGTATGTATAACATCTCACATTCTGCCTAGGTCTTCTCCTGCAAGCAGGGACATAACCCACGTGTAAAGTGTAAAGAGACACCGTGTCAGTCCATGGATGATAAGAGAAATAATGCCTGCTGTAGTACCACAGACTGGGGACATATAGGACTTATCTGCTGTGGCTCCTGACCTCTGGGAGCTCAAGACAAGATTGGGCTCCTTTTTTTTGGGGATCTAATCTCTATTTTGGTTTGGACATCTTGGATGGTTGTTGTGGGGTCAAAGGGATGCACAAATGCAAGCAGGCTCTCCAGTGCTGCCTTCCACTTTAATTTGTTAATGTTCTGAAATAAAAAAAAATGTAGTGCCCTTAAAATACTTGACTATGTGATTTGTATTTCAAAAGAGAGCTTGCTAGGGAGCAGGCAGGGACATCTCAAATTATATTATTGTTATTATCAGGGGACACAAACCTCCCTGAGGCCAAATGAGACACATTTGGAAGGTTGTTGTGGTAACTTTACACAAGAATAATTTAAGCCTAAATAATAAAAAAAAGGCCACAAAAAAAAACACAATAGGAAAATAAAATTTAAAGAAAAAAGGAGAATTACATTATTTTATTATTATTAGTATTATTTAGAAGGGAGGTGCGGCTTATAAATAATATTTTACAATCATTAGAGCGATTTGGAATTACTTTAGAAACAAGTTTGGCATAACTCTCAATGTCATTATCAAAAGAAGGTAATTTTTAAGCATTATCAAAAGAACGGAATGCGCAGCATTAAAACGATGCTATTAATTCCACCGTGACGAATGTGCCATCTCCATTTCCAATATTAGCTTTACCAAAACGAGCGCTCCCGTCTCATAGTTGCTTCTGAGCATGCGCGTTTTTTTTCACGTCGTGAAAGCATACACACTATCGTTTTTCACGTCGTTAAAAAAAAACGACATGAAAAACGACGTGAAAAAAGAGAGCATGTCCGGAATTTTTAATGGCCGTTTTTCACGCCGTTAAAAATGCTCTGGAGCATACACACAATCATTTTTCAGGGCCATTTTTTAAAATGGCAGTTTTAACGGCATGAAAAACGATCGTGTGTACGGGGCATAAGAGTTAATATGTGAAAAAGGTGTCTCTCTCCACTGATGCTTTATCACTAATCATTGTTTCAATAAAAACCCCAAATTTTCAAAAAACATTTGTCATTGGGATGGAAAGTGAGTGAGGTGAAATGTTCTGAACAGGGGCACAGACAGCAAAACAAATGTTACAGGGGTGATAACCCTTCCCTATGTTTTCCAAAAAGCTTAGAAATAGATTTTTGGGCTGGAGCTACACTTAAAAAATGTACCTGTTCCAAATTACAAACAGATTCTACTTAAGAACAAACCTACAGTCCTGGTCTTGTTTGCACCGCCTGTATACTACTGTTCAGCAGGGATGAGCCGAACACCCCCCTGTTCGGTTCGCACCAGAACCTGCGAACAGACAAAATGTTCGTGTGAACTTTAGAACCCTATTAAATACAATGGACTCGAACGTTCGAAATCTAAAGTGCTAATTATAAAGGCTTATATGCAAGTTATTGTCCTAAAAAGTGTTTGGGGACCCGGGTCCTGCCCCAGGGGACATGTATCAATGCAAAAAGAAGTTTTAAAAACGGCAGTTTTTTTGGGAGCAGTGATTTTAATAATGCTTAAAATGAAAAAATAAAAGTGAAATATTCCTTTAAATTTCGTACCTGGGGGGTGTGTAAAGTATGCCTGTAAAGTAGCGCTTGTTTCCCGTGCTTAGAACTGTCCCTGCAAAAAATTTCATTTTTGAAGGAAAAAAAGTCATTTAAAACTCACTAATATTAATGAATTGTCGGCTCCCGGCAATACATAGAAAAGTCATTGATAAAAAAAAAAAAAAAAAGCGTGGGGGTCCCCCAGAATTCAATTACCAGGCCCTTCAGGTCTGGAATGGATATTAAGGGGAACCCCGCCGCAAATTTAAAAAAAAAATGCGTGGAGTTCCCCCAAATATCCATACCAGGCCCTTCAGATCTGGCATGAATTTTAAGGGGAACTCCACCCCAAATTAAAAAAAAAATGGCGTGGAGTCTCCCCAAAAATCCATACCAGACCCTTATCCGAGCACGCAACCTGGCAGGACGCAGGGGAAAAGGGGGGATGAGAGAGCGGCCCCCCCTCCCTCCTGAACCGTACCAGGCCACATGCCCTCAACATGGGGAGGATGTCCCCATGTTGATGGAGACAAGGGCCTCATCCCCACAACCCTTGCCCGGTGGTTGTGGGGGTCTGCGGGCGGGGGGCTTATCGGAATCTGGAAGACCCCTTTAACAAAGGGGACCCCCAGATCCCGGCCCCCCCCTACGTGAATTGGTAAGGGGTACATTGTACCCCTACCATTTCACGAAGAAAGTGTCAAAAAATGTAAAAAAAAAAAACACACAAACACCTTGAAAAAGTTCTTACACAGAGTCATTGGCTGAGCGGACCTGATGGGGAACTTTAGAAGGGGCGGGTCTATACATGTAATAGACTGCGGAGGAAGTTCCCCATCAGGTCCGCTCAGGCTCAGCCAATGATGGACAGCGCTGGACATCGGATCGCCGCGGGACACTGGATTTCTCCGCTGGAATGTTGTTTTTTTTTAATAAAGGACTTTTTCAAGGTGTTTGTGTGTTTTTTTTCACATTTTTTGACACTTTCTTTGTGAAATGGTAGGGGTACAATGTACCCCTTACAAATTCACATAGGGGGGGCCGGGATCTGGGGGTCCCCTTTGTTAAGCCCCCCGCCCGCAGACCCCCACAACCACCGGGCAAGGGTTGTGGGGATGAGGCCCTTGTCCCCATCAACATGGGGAGATCCTCCCCATGTTGAGGGCATGTGGCCTGGTACGCTCTCTCGTCCCCCCCTCTTCCCCTGCGGCCTGCCAGGTTGCGTGCTCGGAGTTCCCCTTAAAATTCATGCCAGATCTGAAGGGCCTGGTATGGATATTTGGGGGGACCCCCACGCTTTTTTCTTTATCAATGACTTTTCTATGTATTGCCGGGAGCCGACAATTCATTAATAGCCGCGAGTGAGTTTTAAATGACTTTTTTCCTTCAGAAATGACACTTTGTGCAGGGACAGTTCTAAGCACGGGAAACAAGCGCGACTTTACAGGCATACTATACACACCCCCCAGGTACGAAATTTAAAGGAATATTTCACTTTTATTGTTTCACTTTAAGCATTATTAAAATCACTGCTCCCGAAAAAACGGCCGTTTTTAAAACTTATTTTTGCATTGATACATGTCCCCTGGGGCAGGACCCGGGTCCCCAAACACTTTTTATGATAATAACTTTCATACAAGCCTTTATAATTAGCACTTTAGAATTCTCCCATAGACTTTTCGAATTTGCCGCGAACACCCCAATTTGTTCGCTGTTCGGCGAACAGGCAATGTTCGAGTCGAACATGAGTTCGACTCGAACTCAAAGCTCATCCCTACTGTTCAGTATATAGGGCCTTTTTTTTATTTGGGTGCGGTGTTCCCCTTAATATCCATACAAGACCCAAGGGGGCTGGTAGTGGGCTGGGGGGGTACCCATGCCATTTTTCTCAATGATTTTCATCCATATTGCCAGGACTAAACATTACATTAAAGCCGCAAGCAGTTTTAAATTACTTTTTTTCCTTTAGAAATGTAATTTTGTGCAGGGACAGTTCTAAACTTCACAGGCATACTTTAGACACCCCCCAGGTACGATATTTAAAGGAATATTTCACTTTTTTTTTTCACTTTAAGCATTATTAAAATCACTGCTCCCGAAAAAACGGCTGTTTTTTCAACTTTTTTTTGCATTGATACATGTCCCCTGGGGCAGGACTCGGGTCCCCAAACACTTTTTAGGACAATAACTTGCATATTAGCCTTTATAATTAGCACTTTAGATTTCAAACCCAATGTATTTAATAGGGTTCCAAAGTTTGCGCAAACTTTCGGTCCGTTCGCGGCTCATCCCTACTTGCTGATGACATCAACATCTGCTATGAGTCCCATAGCGAGGAACAGTCCTTGCTGGAAATGTGCCATCTAGGCCCTCAACATGGACCCCGGGCTTAGAGTCCCAGAGTCTGTGTGTCTTGGGGAGACATGGACTTGAATCCAAAGTAACAAGACCACTCCACGCAAACCCCAGGCATACACTTTCCAAAGAGTAGTGTTCCCTTAAATGCCAGGGCCCATAGTCAGTGGGCAAGAGGCTTGCTCTCAGTCCTCTCCAAAAGCCCCTGTCCCGGCTAGGTCTGTCACAATTAGTATTTTAAATTTTATACGGTGGGGGAGGGGAAGCCAGTGAAGGGATTGGCAGAGAGGAGCAGCAGTCACGGATCAGTTAGTAAGGTGTATAAATCTACAAGCAGCATTCATAATAGACTGAAAGAGGAATAGCCTGTGTAAAGGTCAGCCAATGAGGAGAGAGTTGCAGTAGTCAAGGGGGGAAATAACCAAATGAGTGAATAGGTTGTTTTGTGGTGTTGTTAGTAAGGAACGGGTGAATTATGGAAATGTTGTGGAGGTTAAGGCGGCAAGATGTAGCCAGTGATTGGATGTGGGGGCTGAAAGAGAGGTCAGAGTCTAGGATTACACCCAGCACCCTGGCATGGGTGGAGGGACCAATGGTTGTGCTTTTGATCTTGATGGTAAAGTCATGGGGAGGGGATCGGGGAGGAGGAAATATTACAAGCTCAGTTTTAGAAAGATTAAGTTTAAGGAAAAGGTGCGACAACCACACCGATATGTCACTCAGTAAGTTTGTGATATGTGAGGAGATTGAGGGGGTAAGAATGGAGCATGATCTGCTCTCCATTATCTTCAGTGGAGGGCAGGAGGGACACAAGGTGTCTGATAGACTCCTGATGTCTCATTAAAGAGAACCTGTCACAACAAAATGCTATCATATTGGGGTTTATCTGTCCCTTAAGTGATAGCAATAAAGTTATGTGAAATTTTTTTTTATTACACCCAAGCACTTAAAGTGGTTGTAAACCCCGTAGACAATTTTTTTTTTTTTTTGCTTACCTGCAAGACAAAGCTATAATGAGCTAGTATGACTAGCATACTAGTTCATTATGTACCACTTACCTTCGATCGGGGCCCCCGAAGTCGTCCGTGTCCCTCCTCTAGCCGCATCCATCGCTGCGGCGATAGCCGGAATGTTACTTCCAGGTATCGCCGCTGCAGCCAATCACAGCGCCGCTCCGGCGCTGTGATTGGCCGGAGCGGAGAAGACGTGACTCCGCGCATGCGCGCGTGAGCTGTCAAATTCGGCTACGTCGTCGAATGTTGCGACCTAGCCGAATTTGTGAATGGGGTGACGTCAGCGTCGCCGCATTAACATACAAATATCTCCTTAACCGTGTAGGTTAAGGAGATATTTCATGCACCTACAGGTAAGCCTTAATCTAGGCTTACCTGTAGGTCTTTGTTTAAAAAGTGGGTTTACAACCACTTTAAAACCCCACCCCAAAACTTTGAGTTCTTTCTTACTTACAAACATGAATAACATTTTGCTGATATCTATATAAGAAAAAAAAACAATGATTGCACTGCATCCATTATTCTGGGTTACCTCTACACACAGGACCTGGAAAGGCCTTTAAAGCGTCACCTGTGGGCCATTATTGAGTACCAAAGTTTGTCATCATTTCATCAGTACACACAATTTTAGGGCTGGTCATATTGGGTATATATGTACCTGGCACAACCTCATGTTTTATATTTTACCAAAAACTGGGTAAAATATTGCAATTGTGCTCGAAAATTACACTAAAGCCTCGTACACACGGACGGTTTTCTCGGCAAGAAAACTGCTGGGAGAGCTTTGTGCCGAGAAAACCGGCCGTGTGTATGGTTTCTCGTCGGGAAAACTGACGGGAATCTTGACGAGAAAAATAGAGAACCTGCTCTCTATTTTCTCGTTGGGATTCTCGTTGGCCTGTTTCCCGACGAGAAAACTGTGCGTGTGTATGAGGCTTGTATGCTTACCTGTCCCCAGGTAAGCCCGCGCATGCTCGATGAGACTTTGACGCATGCGCGGTAGCTTACAAAGGTAGTGTAGGGTGAAGCAAAGATGGTGGCAACGGCATCAAATGTGACGAGCGCATGCTTGTCGTAGTCGATGAGGTCACCACATTCTTGCCATTCAAAAGAACGACGATTCTTTTGAATGGCCGTGTGTACACAGGGCTTGGCAAGAAAAGCTTGCAAGGAATCCCGTCAGGAAAAACAACGTTTTTTTCCTGATGGGATTCTCGCCCGTGTGTACTAGGCTTTGGTGTATTTTTTACTGAAATTTTCCCTTGATAAACCACTGAGCTATTATCATGTGACATGAACTACCATCCTTTTATTCTCCAGGGACTCTGCTTTCAGAAAATATATGTTTGGGGGGCTCTAAACTAATCTTCAGGACAAAAATTTACATTTTAACATGTGTGCAAAAGAATACAAAAAAAGCTCTGACACTATAAGGGTTAATGTGAGCTAGATAGAATCACTCTGCTGTGTTCAGTGCAATGTAACATCTCCATCAGTAAATTTATTGTAAAACACCATTATGGCCACTAGATGGAGCCAATGATCATATTAAAAAAATATGACCAAAACTTGTCACATTCTGTCAACTAATTTATTTTTTTAAATAGACCTCTAAGTGATTGTGAAATCTTACACCACAAAATACACTCAGCCAATGAGAGGTAATGACTCCATTTTTATTTTTCTACTGCTATCAATGGCCAACACGGTACAACACTTCATCCATGTCTTTGGTGATCTCTGATCTCCTTATCAACTGTTTCTTACATGATGAAGATCAGCCATGGAGTATATCTGAGGTGTATATCAGGGTGTGCTTCTTCCCCACATGAGAGCTGTGATGTCCGGAAACATTAATTTGGAACATATTTCCCGCACTCAAGGGTTGTGTGATCCCAGATATACAGGAAGCCAGGACTTCAGTGAGGAACAATTCCCTCACTCAGGACAGGAAAGTGGCTTCTCCCCAATGTGCATTCTCTGATGTGTGTAAAGACTGGATTTCTGTGTAAAACATTTCCCACACTTAGGACAAGAATATGGCTTCTCCCCCGTGTGAGATCTCTGATGTCTGGAAAGATTGGCCTTAATTGAAAAACATTTCCTGCAAACAGGACAGGAATACGGCTTCTCCCCCGTGTGAGACCTCTGGTGTCTGTAAAGATTGGACTGCACTGAAAAACATTTCCCACACTCAGGACAGGAATACGGCTTCTCCCCTGTGTGAGAATTCTGATGCATAGAAAGAGCGGACTTCATTGAAAAACATTTCCCACAACCAGGACAGGAATACGGCTTCTCCCCTGTGTGAGATCTCTGATGTTTGTAAAGATTGAACTTCTGTGAAAAACATTTCCCACACTCAGAGCAGAAATATGGCTTCTCCATAGTGTGCAACATCTTATGTTTTTCAAGATTGGACTGATTTGAAAAACATTTAGCGCACTCAGAACAGGAATACGGCTTCTCCCCCGTGTGAGATCTCTGATGTGTGTATAAATGCGAGGCCTGTGAAAAACATTTCCCACACTCAGAACAGGAATACGGCTTTTCCCCCGTGTGAGACCTCTGATGTATTAAAAGTTCTGATTTTAGTACAAAACATTTCCCGCACTCAGGACAGGAATATGGCTTCTCACCCGTGTGCACTTTTTGATGCGTGTAAAGATGCACAGCCCGTGAATAAGATTTTCCACACTCAGAACAAGAATATGGTTTTTCTCCCGAATGAGATATTTTATGCTCGTTAAGTCTTGATTTAAAAAGAAAACACTTCCCGCAGTCAAGACAGGAATACGGCTTCTCTCCTGTGTGATTCCTTATATGCACATTAAGTTGGGATTTAAAATGGAAACCCTTCCCGCACTCAGTACAGAAAAACCTCTTATCTGCAGGAAGGACGGCACTGTCCCTCACAGTCTGAGGTTCCTCAGGATAAGAGGAATACGATGGTCTGGCACCGTCCTGCACAGTCTGAGTTTCCTCAGGATAAGAGGAATACGATGGTCCGGCACCGTCCCGCACAGTCTGAGGTTCCTCAGGATAAGAGGAATACGATGGTCCGGCACCGTCCCGCACAGTCTGAGGTTCCTCAGGATAAGAGGAATACGATGGTCCAGCACGGTCCCTCACAGTCTGAGGTTCCTCAGGATAAGAGGAATACGATGGTCCGGCACCGTCCCGCACAGTCTGAGGTTCCTCAGGATAAGAGGAATACGATGGTCCGGCACCGTCCCGCACAGTCTGAGGTTCCTCAGGATAAGAGGAATACGATGGTCCATCTACACTGTGTGGTGCCGGATGGACATTTGAGGTAGTCGGGTTTTCTCCTGGACTATACTGTGTGATGTCCTCATCTTCTACTTTACAGTCTGGAGACAAAGTGAGACAATCCTCTGAGGTTTTCCTCATCTCCCGTCCATCTACTAAAATAGAAATACAAAGATTATTACTAGACATGAGCAGATTGGTTCCCCTAAACCAGGACTCCGCCCACATCAGGCAGCTTTGTCTCTGAGGATCTTACAATTCCCCCCTCACGGTAACTAGTAAATGGGTCCTCTGATCTCCTACCAGTTCATTTCTTTATTCATGGACCTTATTTAGTCCATGACTTAGTCATGAATAACAGCGGGGCTGAGCCCCACCTGAGGTCAGAGAGTGAGGATGGGGGGAGAAAAACCAAGATGATGACTGGACTGATCCTGAAGACCACCATCATTGGGTTATTAACTCCTCCCTCATTATCACTTTCTGTTTAAGATTCCAGTTTGAGGATGTTATCACATTATTATCACCATGTAAAAGTCTGTGCTCCAATCACATCATCAGATATAAAATGTCCAGCTGGTAGGAAATGGGTGTAACCAAAGAGAATACATATTATGTGTATATATAGCAGTGGGTAGAGGGGAGAGAGCAGAAGTCAGGACTATGTAATGTACAATATATTGTATAAGACACAACAGATAGGACTATATAGTATCAGAATGATTTAATGTACAACATAGAGTATATAGTGCAGGGGTCAGAAATACGTAATTTACAATATAAATTATACAGTGGAAGGGTCAGGACCCATAATATTGGTATTCAGTAATCATGGAAAGCTTAAATGTTCACATGAGACAAGTTGCAGAGGTCCCACACCGCTGCCTCCCATCTCCTGAGACTGAATACATTGTTTCTATGTGTTTATCAGATGATGGGGGATCTAGGTGGAGCCTCCGTACTGCTCTCTCCTGTACAATAAAGTCTCCTCTTACCCGGTGATGTGAGGGGCGGCTGATTGTCCATCATGACGTCCTTGTAGAGATTCTTGTGTCCTTCTAAATCCTCCCACTCCTCCATGGAGAAATAGACAGTGACATCCTGACACCTTATAGGAACCTGACACACACAATGATACAGTCACCATCCAGACACATCCCTTGTCTGTTACTGGATAATGTCCCAGAATTCCCGGCACCGCTCACCTCTCCTGTCAGCAGCTCCATCATCTTCTTGGTGACTTCTAGAATCTTCTGCATGTTGTGTCTTGTAGGGATCGGAGATGGAGGTTGGGGGATGGTGATAAGATTCTGGATTCTCGAGGATCTAGTGGTCATATTATGAGATCTCCTTCTTGAAGATTTCTTCATTATTACTGTACAGTTCTGCGTTATACAAAGATAAATATCACTCTCCCATAATCCCTTATCTCTATGGTCAGCTCTATATTTATTCTCCAGGGATTGGCCACAATGTTCCAGATTCAGCAAAGGACCGACATCTCCCTCCAATGATGTGATTACAATGTGGTCAGATTTATAGATCCTTCTAGAAGTCATATAATAGAGTCACTAATGTTTTACTAGTGAAGCTCACTGACCCACTAGGAAATGTTAACCATCGATTTAGCGGCCAGTGGGCGTGGCATGCTGGTAATCATCTGTCTCACTGATTGGACTAAACCTAAAAGTTGTTCTTTTCTATACCCAATGCCGCCATCTTGTGCTATAACCAAATATCAGAGTATCAAAAGAGAGGAAACCCCTAGAGTGGGACTTTGGAAGCACTACCACACAGTTGTAAAGTATAAGATAACAAAAGATTTATTCAAAAACATATATAAATATTGCACATAAGAAATGGATACAGTATGAAAGAATTGGCAATGGAAGATATGATTTACTTAGGCTGACGTGTTTCGGAAAAAGTTTTCTCCTTCATCAGGGTTTTGACAGAAAATATCATATCTAAAAAAGAATGCAAGATAATCAATAAAACAGAGCATGTACATATATAACCTTCAGAAATGGTATTATCTTTAATACATACAGGTCCTTCTCAAAAAATTAGCATATTGTGATAAAGTTCATTATTTTCTGTAATGTACTGATAAACATTAGACTTTCATATATTTTAGATTCATTACACACAACTGAAGTAGTTCAAGGCTTTTCTTGTTTTAATATTGATGATTTTGGCATACAGCTCATGACAACCCAAAATTCCTATCTCAAAAAATTAGCATATTTCATCCGACCAATAAAAGAAAAGTGTTTTTAATACAAAAAAAGTCAACCTTCAAATAATTCTGTTCAGTTATGCACTCAATACTTGGTCGGGAATCCTTTTGCAGAAATGACTGCTTCAATGCGGCGTGGCATGGAGGCAACCAGCCTGTGGCACTGCTGAGGTGTTATGGAGGCCCAGGATGCTTCGATAGCAGCCTTAAGCTCATCCAGAGTGTTGGGTCTTGTGTCTCTCAACCTTCTCTTCCCAATATCCCACAGATTCTCTATGGGGTTCAGGTCAGGAGAGTTGGCAGGCCAATTGAGCACAGTAATACCATGGTCAGTAAACCATTTACCAGTGGTTTTGGCACTGTGAGCAGGTGCCAGGTCGTGCTGAAAAATGAAATCTTCATCTCCATAAAGCTTTTCAGCAGATGGAAGCATGAAGTGCTCCAAAATCTCCTGATAGCTAGCTGCATTGACCCTGCCCTTGAAAAAACACAGTGGACCAACACCAGCAGCTGACATGGCACCCCAGACCATCACTGACTGTGGGTACTTGACACTGGGCTTCAGGCATTTTGGCATTTCCCTCTCCCCAGTCTTCCTCCAGACTCTGGCACCTTGATTTCCGAATGACATGCAAAATTTGCTTTCATCCGAAAAAAGTACTTTGGACCACTGAGCAACAGTCCAGTGCTGCTTCTCTGTAGCCCAGGTCAGGCGCTTCTGCCGCTGTTTCTGGTTCAAAAGTGGCTTGACCTGGGGAATGCGGCACCTGTAGCCCATTTCCTGCACACGCCTGTTCACGGTGGCTCTGGATGTTTCTACTCCAGACTCAGTCCACTGCTTCCGCAGGTCCTCCAAGGTCTGGAATCGGTCCTTCTCCACAATCTTCTTCAGGGTCCGGTCACCTCTTCTCGTTGTGCAGCGTTTTCTGCCACACTTTTTCCTTCCCACAGACTTCCCACTGAGGTGCCTTGATACAGCACTCTGGGAACAGCCTATTCGTTCAGAAATTTCTTTCTGTGTCTTACCCTCTTGCTTGAGGGTGTCAATGATGGCCTTCTGGACAGCAGTCAGGTCGGCAGTCTTACCCATGATTGCGGTTTTGAGTAATGAATCAGGCTGGGAGTTTTTAAAAGCCTCAGGAATCTTTTGCAGGTGTTTAGAGTTAATTAGTTGATTCAGATGATTA